>OZ007587.1:78476036-79111036 GCA_963931845.1 Maratus michaelseni
GTCCACCTAGATCATCAAAACGCCCCACTGTGAAGCAGTCATTTGAACAAATTTGACTTGGTTACCTGAGGTCAGCTGACTTATCAGCATGGTCGAAGCTCTAGGAAATTCGTTCTGTTCTCTAATTGCTTAACGTTCAATTACCTTAAATGGCGACAGATGTCCGTGACATGCAGGAATCATGTGGTGAGACATCATAAAATGTCACTTGGAGCGTCGGATCGGAGAGAGAAACCGCGCTAGGCAGAGCAGGCTGAATGAGTGAAGAACTAAGACGGAGAGATGTGGAAATAGGATGCCGTCTAAAACAAAGAAAGACAGCCTAGCTTGGCACTACAGATATTTAATATTTTAAGATGATGCTCCTTCATTCTGAAAATACCTAAACGCCTTCTACATATATCGTGTGATATTGATCTTTTTTCGTTAAATAGTAAGATCTGTCTATTCCGAGTGTTAGTTCAGTTATGTCCAGTTTCTTCGGAGAATAAACTACATTAATGTATTCGATTAAGTGTCATTTTCGAACTTTTATTATTTTGTTTCACTTCTTAAAATCATATCTGAAAACTAACGTTACAAAAACGATATTATACCTTATTCAGTATAGTGTATTTAAGATACTTATAGCCTTAACTTAATGTGAAACCTTTTAAAGTGAATGCTCAGACTTAAGATACTGCACTTAAAAAGGTTCTCAAATACCGAAATTGTAAATGGAGAAGTTAAGCTTAATTCCGGGTCTTCCGCTTCGATGTCTTAGATTGAGGTTGCTAAATATGCTAGTCTGAACGTTGTATTATCTCCGCTTAAAAGTTCGTTTTCCTTATGTTACTCCTTCATTCTTTTTTTAATCGGTTCCTAACTTTCAGTAACAATATATTGATAATTTGGCAGGTTTACAATTTATTTTTTCTTTAAAATTATTTGGTGTTTCCTTATTTTATAGTCAAATTTAAATCTTTGTAATATGCTCATATTTACTGTATATAATAACTGCAATACAATACAAGAAACTATACCTTTTTTTCATCTCGCTCTTTCTCTCTTTTTTTTTTCAAGTAGAAATCAATTTTACTGTTATTCAAATATATCTTCAAGTCAAGTTGTTTAGAAATGAATCTTTATCAAATAAATGTTACGTGATAAATATAATCACTACGTTTAGAGAAAAATTCCATTGAACTAAATTACATTTCCTTCACTGGTATACATTAAAGTGATCTTTTAACAGATTTCAGCAACATTTGCAGAAGATAAATTGAACCATTATTGCTTTTTAGGCCATAAACTCAAATTTTCTCATTTTAGAGAGTTACTAAAGCAATTGAAAGCGTCAGAGCTGAAAAGTTTAAATGAATCATTCTGGTTTTAAAGATAATAATGTATCACTACTGTCTATGTTATGCTATTGCTGTTTTTTAAAAAAATCAGTAAATATCAGTCTAATCAATTATTTTGAAATCATATTTGAAGGTTAACTGTGAAATATACATATATATGTATATAAACCGTTTTTATTCGCGTATTTTGGGCACTGTCTGTGACATTTTTCGCCTGCTAAAAGTAGATAGTGCGTAAAATATGCGAGTTTTTTGGAATTTTTTTAGATCATTCATTTTTTTCAGGGGAAAACTTGCAGTAAAAACAAAAATGACTATCTATTCTAATTTTCTAATTCTTAATTTCTTTATTTCTTAATTTCTTTTCTAATTATCTAAATTTTCTAATTCAGTTAATTCATAAACTAATATGAATATAACTCTAAATTTTTTTAATGAATGAATAATGAAGATTAAAAGTATAATTAAGAGTTTCACTAGTTCGCATAAATAGTATTTGAATAGGGATAAAAAATCCTAAATATAGAAAACTACGCGAGGGCGTACATTGCGCGAGTAAATATAGTATGTATGTTACGGTCAATTTGATAAATTCGGTTATTAATTATAACGACCGCGTCATTTGGTAAATTTGATAAATATTGCACATTAAAATCATTTACCAGTATTATTAATAGTTGCCAATGATATTCGGTCAATATGATTAATTAAGCATAGTAACGAATATGTCCTTTACTTGAACATGCGCTATCATTACTGTATAAACCTAATAACAAAAATATTTTTTTAAGAGTCAATAATACTCAAACAAAAGACGTGTCCTATTAATAGGACGCCAGGACCGAAGGGGTTAAAGATAATTATGTTTATAATTACTGAGTTAATTAGGTGAAAATTTTAAACACTGAAATAATGAAAGAATAAATATTACGGTTTTAAAATGCGCACTTTTAGCAAAGAACATTAAGAAAAGTGTAGAATAAGTAGGAAGTTTTAAATTTTGACTTATATGTATATATATTAGATTAATTTTAACATATAGCAAATATATTAATATAAGTTATTGTCGGAATGAGAAAGTACGAAAGATGGACTGAGAGTTCCAAATACAATCTTATTATTTTTATTACAAACAACAAATTTCAAACAAATTACATTAGAAATACAATATTATTACATTTTTAACAAATTATTTATTTCGGCAGGAAGACCTATTGTGGAATTTGGAGCTACAAAGGGTTTTTGATTTGTTACATTTGCAGCGGCATGAGTTACAATTGCAATATTGACATCCTTTAAAACCTAAGTTGGAATTCTTACGAACACATTCTCTTAGACTTATTTTATTCACTGGAACTTCACTGACTGAAATTAAAGCTTCCGATCAGACAGTAAAATCCTTCCTTGTGTACAATTGATTTAAAATACCATGTTTTGTACCAAGTTTATATAAGTTTACATTTTCCTTAGAAATTACAACAGCTATAGTATTTCGACTATAAGCCTTACCCGTATCTACCTCTGGTATTCTTATTCGAACGGTTTCTCCTACATTTGCACCTGGAAATTTTAACTTCGAAACCATATCATTTTTACCACTTTATTATTTATTTCCTGTTTAGCAGAGCGTCGAGCTTCTTGAATATTTTTCCGAGACTTCATCTAGAGAAAAAGAAGACTCTGTCGAAACCCAGCTTTCTGCCACAAACTTCTTCAATAATTTTATTAGCAAATTCTCGGCTATTGTCCATTTGCAAGATGTACGGTTTTCCAAATATTGTGAACACATCCAGTATGTGATAAGAATTTTCCTCGGCTCGTTTTGTTTTTAACGCTGTTGTTATGACAGATGAGTTTTAACTGTTTTATAGTTTTAAATGTACGTTTTCAGTTTTCTTCTCGACCATCCCCCCCCCCCGTTTTGTAAAAATAAAATAAATAAATAAATAAATAAATAAAATTTAAATAAGTAAATAAATAAAACATTGTGTAAAATTTCGCCCACAGTTTGTATAGCTAGCAAATATTTTTCCTTCTCTCAAAATAATATTAGTTTTAGACGTTACGGGTGACTGTTGTATGGTTTCATTCCCCTCCCCGTAAATATTTTACTTGTAAACAAGATGTTCCCACGAGACATAGAAAGCTAAAGAAATTATGAGACCACCAAGGCAGAAACTCTGAGTTTTAAGTGGACAATGGCGCATGTTGTCATAGCCCCATAAAATAGGTCATCACTTGGTACTTTGCAGCATAATTGCACGTTTATGGCAGGTGAGAATAATTGCTTGCTTTTCTAAAACTCATAAAAATAAGTTTTGTTGTTGTTCGTGGGTATTTAAAGTGCATCATAAATGCACCTTATTGCTTCACGGATGGGTAGGGGCTGTCATCATAAATTGACCAGGTTTTTTCTACGAAGCGTGGGCCTACAGAGTTGTTTTGAAGATGGAATGGTGACTTTTGACAGTGAACGGGAATAATGAAGGCAGCATAGGAAGATCAGCTGATTTTTAAAAGCTGGGTTAACACGGAAAAATGGAAGGAGTGTCAGCGGCATGAGTGACGTGAGAGCACCGGTCTGGGAGAGCGAAATTTACCGGAGGTCGTAAGGCTTGTCGACAGGCGACTCAAGGCTCGCAAAATAAAATTCGCGGCGTACATCAGTAGGGACGCATGCACAGGGATGCACCGACTCTGACGGCAAAAAAAACAAGAAGGGACCTCTTCGCTTGTATTTAGCGGAGATCATATTGCTGCGACCCTGTGACGGTAACATCATCAACGAGATGCGGCGAAGGGCTTCCGTGGTCCGCGGGCAGAGGAGTGGAAGCTGAGCTTAGCGAGCGGTGGGAAATTAGCGAAACGGCGCCGGTACGAGAGACCGTAAAGATCCTTCTGTTCCAGTGTGTGGATGGACTATTTGTGAGAATAAAACGGTTATGAAAGACTTCTCGAGGCTGTCTGGTGAGTGCTGAAAAATTGTTGTTTTATGTGATGTTAAGAAAATATCTTGCTAATTAAAGTGATAATATTAATTATGTAAATGTCGTATGTTTACGTTGGTTTTATTTGAAAATCATGGTTCTTATCACCATTCTAAAATACTTGTTTAGAAAATATGAGCACATTAGGGTTGGTGCTCAGGTATAAGTTTTATAACTTCTTGTAACTATGTCTTGATTCAGGATTCGATGATTGTGATTCTACGATATTGATCTCAATTGATAATTCTTGTGTTTTATCCTATAAATTTAGTAGGTGTTCTTGAAAGAATTGATGTGACTTAAAAATACTTTCTTCCTTTTAAATAAACTTATTAATTTTGTTCAATTAAGTGCATGATTATTGTCTCCAAACTGACTTAATGTAATTGAAGAACTCTTATAGTTTACAAATCTTAAGGAGGGGTAGTTCCACCTATTTTGAGAGTTAAGATCAAATTTGAAGCTTATTATTTTAAGTCATAAGATACACTCTGTGTGAAGTCCTTAGTCAACTTACTACATACTTTCGTGGCTTCTACATTTAATATTATTCACACAAAGTGAGGAATTTAAGAATGTTCTAGAATATCAATAAACATGTTGGTTACAGGAATTTATGTAATCTTTCAGGAAATAAGATAATTTGATTAAATATTATACAGGGATTTTCACAACGCAATTCTTTAAGTATTCATGTTTAAGACTTCAGCAGCATTTATTCTAAATTTTGGATGTTTCATGCTTACCATGGAACAGAGTGTGCTTTTGTGATTTGCTCATCTTGTGGTCAGGTGCTGTCTTTAACCACCACTAATTATATTCTTCACCTCAATTTCAGGTGGTATATTCAAAATTTAAACTCTTGACTGCACCTACCAGTTTACTGTCACTTGTGGATTCTTGGTTGCTTGTCACAAAAGAACACAAATAGTAGTCTCTATTCTATTGTTAGGAGATTTAAATTGAGCTTATATATATATGCATATGAAGGTTCATGCTAATTGTAAGTAGATTAAAAGAAAGGTAATTAATTACAATTGTCATTAATTACCTTTCTTTTAATCTACTTACAATTAGCATGAACCTTCATATGCATATATATATAAGCTCAACTTAAATCTCCTAACAATAGAATAGAGACTACTATTTGTGTTCTTAAATGAATAAATTTCGTTAAATGATCGTGATAAACTATTATAAACTATTATAAACTTAAAGTCTCCCTCTGCTTGTGATTGTATGTCACTGAGGTCAACTTACACCTTGAATTTAATTCACTACTTTTAAATAGTTTAACTCATTAGGCGCCTTTGCTCCCATTTTGGAAGCTTTGCTTTTGGATTTTTCTGAAGTGAGGTTTTTATATATTGTTAACAGGTACATGTTAATTGCATTTTGAATAGATGAGATGACTTCTGTAATTTTTAAAAAATGTTATATTTGAATTTTCTAATTTTTAAACGTGTTAAAAAAGGCAAATATAGCTGTTTTGCCGCATTCGAAAGAAATATTTAAAAAAAAAACTTTAAAATAAAAATTACATATTTTAATTAAATTATTTTATAACTGTGTATTATATAAAACAACATCAATCCGGAATTAATATGTATAATAGATCAATCACAATTACCGAAAGTATAAGTTGTTCCCAAAATGGGAGCAACGGTGCCTAGTGGGGGTATTTTTTAAAAAACCTTTTATATATATATGCCTTCATGCATTTATGGTAGTTATTTTTCAGTTTATTAGCTATAAAAGGAATAATATCATTCTGAAACTGATATTTTAAGAAGAATTGATACAAATTAGTCCAACTTCTACATTTATAATAAAAAACAAAATGAAATTACCAGTTCTATAAACATTTTTATTAACAATCTCTTTATTTTTCGTCATAACATTATTTTTTTCTTACTATTTTACATGGAAAATGATTGGTCAATTTTTATTTTAGATTTGGATGATTTTTCTGATGTTCCGGAAATATTTTGTTTGCCACTTCATCGCAGTATTGTAACAGATGAGGAAGATGTCATAGAAAATAATTTATGCGACGATTTACCTCATAATATATCTGGTGGAGTAGAACTTTCCGTAAATCCTAAATCAATAGAAAATCAAGAAATTTCTGATTTGGTGTTTAAAAAAAGACACAGTATTAAACGCAGACTTGATATTTTAGACGAAAGTTCAAACGAATCTTCAAATCGGAATACAGAAAAAAACTAAATAAAGTTCAAAAAGAAAAAAAAAATGTTAAAAACCAATTTCAGAAAGCGAAAAAAAGGCAATATAATGCTACATAAAAAAATATTCAATCATTTTCCTGTACAATAATTGGACAAAAGTGATGTAATGATGAAAAATAAAGAGGTGGATGAGAATGCTTATGGAATTGGTAATTTTATATATTTTTTTTCTTATAAATATCGATGTTGGACTAATTTATATGAATTCTTCGTCAAATATCAGTTTTAGAATGATATTATCCATTTTATAGCTAATTAAATGAGAAATAACTATTATAAATGCACGGAGGCATACGTAAAAGTTTTGAAAAAATCATTTTGCGAGCATGCTGTTTGTCCTAAATATACGATTAAAAAAAATTGCCTTAACCTCTCTCATCATTCTGTTTCGTCCTTAATGGCCAATTCCAATATGAATCTCATGAATTATTTAAAAATTCTCCTCCATACAAGTATAATAAATAATTGGGTCTTTTTCATTTATAACTGAAACGACGAGATTTTCAACACTACCAATTTTAGCAATATCATATCTTGATAGTAGTTGATAATCTTCAGGTGTTTTGCCAAAAGTCTTCTCTTTGCTTTTCTTAACTTTTGCAAGAAATGAATTATATTCTTCTTTTCTAAATAATCAATGATTTTTTCCTTTTTTAAAATTTCAGTATGTCCAATTGATCGTCAAAATGTGACTTTATGATTTCTAAATCATCATTCATTGTGGTTATAAATACAGTAAAATTTGTGAAATTTTCGAAACAATTAAGCACAAGCTAGAAATTCACAACAAAAATAACATCAAACGGACACTACTTGACACGCAAAACAATCGAAATTGTCGAAAAATAAATATTTGTGAGCGTCCCGAAATATACGGTAACCTACATCTGAAATAAACAATGAACTGATATCGTCAAGATGTTTCCAACAGATAAAAACAAACTTGTGCGCTCACAAAAGTTATTATACGATTGCACAATAGGGAGGAGCTGACACGGAATAAATATACGCATGCGTAATGGAAATCTCAAGCCAAACGAGATGAAATTTTTTACATTGACCGAACTTGATTGGTAAATACTAATAATAACCGGTTAATTTGACAAATTCTTATATATCACTCACATTAACCGGTTTATTTGGGTATTATTTGGTAATTATTAATAATAACGGGTTATTATTAATAATTACCGATTAATCAAGTTGACCGTAACGTATATCTACATCTCTCTCTCTCTATATATATATCTCTTTCGATATATATATATATATACACGGTGTCCATAATTAAACGACCCTACTTTAAAGTTGTCTACAGACGAAGCTATTGGTCAGAGAGTTGTGAAATTTTGTGAAGTACATAATAAAGGAATGGAAATTTGTTTGAGTGAAAAAAATAATTAGTTCAAAATTTCACCACCAGAGGGCGTTTTTTAGCGAATTGCATATTTAGAATACATTTACGATAGTTTAAATATTTTATTACAACATATCATGTTCCATATGGCGGCCATCATTTTCAGCTACCATCTGGAATCGTAAAGATACCATGTTCCGAAGTTGACCGCAGTGTGTTTTGGGAAATTCTAAAAACATGTCGTGAAAAAAGTTTTGTTGAACATGTTTTGTTGTAATAAAATTTGTAAGCTATCGAAAATTTATGCTAAATGTGTAATTCATTAAAACCGCCATCTGGTGGCGAAATTTTGAACTAAATTTTTTTTTCGCTTAAACAAATTCCCATTCCTTCCTTATGTTCTTCACAAAATTTCACAATTTTCTGACCAATAGTTTCGTCTGTAGACAACTTTAAAGTAGGGTCGTTTAATTACGGACACCCTGTATATATATATATACGAGGGTGGATCAATAAGTAATGCCTACTGTGTCTTAAAAACTTTATTAATGAACATACAACATCAAAAGTTATTATAGATCATAGCCTGAACGGTCCTCTACACAAAACTACTGCTTAACATGGTCACCATGTATTTGCACACATTTGCGCCATCGATTAACCCAGGCATCAAAATCATTTTGGAAAAATTCTGTGCTGACCTGGTAGACTTGAATTTTTTGGGACGTGGAGAACCACTGTGAAACCATTCTTTGAATTGCACTTTACTCTCTGGATCATACTGATACATCCAGGTCTCATCTCCAGTGCCGCACATTCCTCAATAAGTCCTGTTGCTCCACTTCAAATGCGCCTAGGAGCTATTGACAAACTTCCACTCTCCTCCTCCGATTATCAACAGTCAGTTGCTTGGGAACCTACTTAGCATAAAGTTTGTGATACCTAAGTCAGCTATCATTCCTTCGGCAGAGCTATACGAGACGTTCAATGCATCAGAAACATCCTGAATTGTAACGCGTCTGTCTTCTCGAATCAGTTCATCAACATGTTCTCGATTTGCATATGTGACTGATGTTGTCGGCCGGCCGCTTCTCGTTTTATCTGCAATTTATATTTCTCCGTTTCCAAACTTCTTCATCCAACGCCGCACATTGCTAATGTCCATTACGGTGCACAGTGGGGCGTTTTGATGATCTAGGTGGACAAAATTCATTTTTCCAATTATCTCGGAATTTAACAAGACCGCGTATACTGGTAGCCGAACGTCTCTTCTGTCGAGGTCCATACAAGTTTTGTCGAAAAAATCCGATGTGCGGATAAACTACGACCGTAAAGAAGGCAGTTGGTTTGAGGGAGTTTCAACAGTTACATTAATTTTCTGTAAGTTCGAAAGCAATTCGTGACTTTTCTGTTTTGTTTGAAAGCAGGAGTTTACTGGACATATGTCACATGTTTGTCACAAGATTTAACCTATTGTTGTTTGAAAATAAGCGCCATCTTGTTTTCAAACTTCATCTTGAATTTTAGTACAGTATTAAGCATTATTAAGAAATAAGTATTTTTTTAAATCAAAGTACCATTCCTAAATATTGGAAACTTAAGAAAGCTCCTGCGAAAATTTGCGAATCATTAAGTTATATTAACTTGAAGTGTGTGTTTGAGTGTTTAATTCAAATCTTGCAAGTCAATTTTAAACCACTTTTAATTATCCGATTGAGCTGAAACTTTGAATACATGTGTAGTTTCAAGGACAATACAATATTATAATATAAAAAAATAATAATATAAATAACAACAACAATAATAATAATAATAATAATAATATAAATTATTAAATAAGCCAGATATTTATCATTGTTTGATTATTTTATTACTGATAGATTCGAAAACCCAGCAAAAACCTAATTAAACTTCAACGCAATAATTTTGTCCACCTAGATCCTCAAAACGGCCCACTGTGCGGCGTCTCCATAAACATTCTTCAAGCGTCTATGAATTTCCTTAGGTTCACAACCTTCTTTTGTCAAAAATTCGATGACAACACTTTCTTTTAGCTTCAGATCCATGGTTCTAATCTATAAATCTGAAAAGTAAAATACTATGTAAGTAGAGTAAGGTTACCTCTATAATATCAAGCATATAGATAGTCTAGTAGCTGTGAGAAAAATAAAATTTAGAGCAATGGAGGCATTACTTATTGATTCACCCTCGTATATATATATATATATATATATATATATATATATATATATATATATATATATATATATATATATATATATATATATACACTATATTGCCAAAGGTGATTGGTCACTTGCAATTTTAGACGTTTTGTTAACTATCTAGAAAAATACATGAGGAATTAACCTGAAGCTGCAGGTGTGTAAACAGTATAGTATAGCTTATATATTTCCGTGAATTATTTTTCCTATTTTTTTCCTAAACCCCACAGGGGACTGCCAACAAATTGAAAAAGAACGAATATCTTTTGGATTACCCTGTAAAACCTAATGTAGCAAAAGTGTTCAAACTCGAGATTATTAATAAGTGGTTTATTGTAATATACTATGTTAATTTTTATGAAGATAGCATGTATACTCGAAGAGAAATTAAAGTTTTTATAAAAACAAACCCAAATTTCACCAAGTTTTTTGCTTATAATTTTCAGTGTTCTTAATATAAAAAAAGTTATTTTGAAAAAATATGTCAAACAACATTGTACATAATACTCTGCAATCGGAATTAAAAAATAATAAAAATTGGATGAAAAAGGAGCAGGTTTACTAAAAAATGTTTCACTGCGCATGCGCGAATGCAATCAAACTATAATATGCATAATGTATTAGCTAAGTATATAGAGTAACTTTTATGAAAGTCTCAAAATTATAGCTTGAAAATTCTGAAAATTATCGTCGATAGAATAAGCTCGAAATCCGTTGTTCCCAAAAAGAAGCAAAAATATGAGGGGTTGTATCAAATATGTGTTGATTAGTGCCAAGATAGCGTACACAATATTGCACGTACTACTATATTTGGATACAACCCCTCATCTTTTTGCTTCCTTTTGGGAACAACGGATTTCGAGCTTCTTTTATCGACGATAATTTTCAGAATTTTCAAGCTATGATTTTGAGACATTCACAAAAGTTGCTCTATATACTTAGCTAATACATTATGCATATTATATTTTGATTGCTTTCGCGCATGCACAGTGAAACATTTTTTAGTAAACCTGCTCATTTTTCATCCAATTTTTATTATTTTTTAATTCCGATTGCAGAGTATTGTGTACAATGTTGTTTGACATATTTTCTCAAAATAACTTTTTTTTATATTAAGAACTCTGCAAATTATAAGCAAAAAACTTGGCGAAAACTTTCTGTTATGAACTCTGTAGATGAACATGTACAGCTTATATTTGAATTTGAAAATAACAACCAACTACCTTTCCTTTATGTTATGGTTTACCGCGAAAATGACGCATTCCAAACCACTGTTTATTGTAAACCATTCACAGTTTCTTTACCTCCACATCGTTTTTCATCTCACCCTCCTAATCAAAAATTCGCTGCTTTTAATACCTATATGTTCATCGCGCCTTAAAAATTTGTTCCTCTGGGAGTTTACTCAAAACAGAATTAGACCACATTAAATCAATTGCCATTGACCGGGGTTATACTGTTGAAATCGTTGTTTCAATTCATAATGAACTAATTAAACGTACACATTCCAAAGTTAACAATGTTCGCAATGAAAATTTAATTATACTTCCATATTTTCCGAGAATTAGCCAACAAATATTCAGAATTTTGAAAAGATTCGATTTAAAGTAATTTATACACCATTTAACAAAATCAAAGTTACAGATCTCAAACATTCAAATGACAGATTTTCACATTGGGGAATTTATAAGTTATCTTGCGAATGTGATAGAATGTACATAGGTCAAACTAAAGACCTCTTAAGGTCCGCTTGGAGGAACATAAAAATTATGTTAAAAATTGTGACACTAAACGTTCTGCGATTGCTAACCATTGCTGGTCCAGCAATCAAGTTTTAATTTTTCAGAAGGTTCAATAATTCAGAAGTGCTCATCGATTTACGACCTTGATTTTTGGAAAGCATATCATATATGGAAGAATTCAGGCAACTTAATTAATGATATGTCCAGTACACCAAATTTTTCAAATGTCTGGCTACCTTTCGTTTAATTCATTCTCTTCACTTCCCCCTCCTCCCTCACTTTTTCTCCTCCGTACTTAAGAGCCTACACTAGTCACGCGAAGAAACGCTCACGCTAATGTTAAGTCTATGGGAAGGTTATCGCGCGATTTCTCGCGCGCATTTTAATATTTTTAAATGATTTTTTTTTTTTGCATAGGATAGCTGAGGTCGATCTCTAACGTTGTTAGTTTTTACTTTTTTGATTTTGGTTACAGTTCTTTTAAAAGCGGACATTTTAAATTTTGGAACCGGTTTGAACCGCTTCTGAAATTGAATGTACCTTTATATAAAAAAACTGGAACCAAAATCGTAAAAGTAAAAACTAACAACGTTAGAGATCGACCTCAGCTATCCTATGCAAAAAAAATCACTTAAAAATATTAAAATGCGAGCGAGAAATCGCGCGATAACCTTCCCATAGACTTAACATTAGCGTGAGCGTTTCTTCGCGTGACTAGTGTAGGCTCTTACTGGCCGAGCGCTTCTATTGGTCTCCTACGTCACATGTGACTCTTGACTCCGCTGTTGTTTTGAAAAACCCCATTCTATCTTGGTCGCGTGCGGAGACGCAAGCATATTTACATGGCTTAAACTTTTGAATCAGTTTTAATCTTTTAAATTTGGCACTAACGATGGATCTTTAGAGGCTCCGAAACAGCTGTTTGTCATTTTATATATTTTTATTTGTGCTACTTTGCGTTGTTCATTTATTTAAATAATTTCATTTGTGTTTACGTAATGCTTTGAAACATAATGCATGTATCTTACAGGAATTAAGGGCTGTAACGTAACCTTTAACAGAAATTAAAGCCTGTAAGGTAACCTTTAACAGGAATTAAGATTTGTAGGGTAACTTTTAACGGATGTTTAATTAAAAAATCATAGCATGTTAAAAACCTTTATTCCGGTTTAAGAAAACTGATTAAAACTCAATAAAAAACTACTCGGAAAAGTTTTCGAAAATCAGTGACAGCAAAATAAACTTTATTTTTATAAATGATTCTTTAAATCTCGGAAATATTCTGTTTTCTGAGGTCTCTAACGGTAAAGAATGTTTTTCGAAATCGTGGGGGCGGAGGAGGGGGTATTCTGTATACTTTTGTATATGGTTATATTTATTTTCGTAGATGAAGAAACATTTTTTTTTTTTTTTTTACAGTGAATGCAATTACAGTGAATGCAATTACATGCGCTGATACGTTACATGAATTATTTTATCTTTTTATGGTTTCATCTCACGAAACCGCTTCTCTGTCTGTCTGTTACAGAGCCGGTTCTCAGAAACTGTATAACTTACAGACTTGAAATTTTGTGTACTTAAAGCTGAATAGCTACTGTCACGCTGAAAATCATAAAATTTTGAAAAAATCGTATTATTTTAATATAGAGAGATAAAAAAACCAAAAATCTAACAGCCTTTTCCTATTAAATTTAAACATTTTTCGTTATAGCAGTTACCAACAATAAAAATCCGCAATAAAATTCTTTCTACAATAATTAATTTTCTATTGCAAGATTTCCATGTGAAAAATGAAAATGAAATAAAAAGTTTCAGCAATTGAAAAAAAAATTAGTATGACGTCGTATTGGTAATAAAACGGAAATTTTCAAACGTTTTTCAATAATACAAAGAGTATGAGTATGTGTAAGTACAGAATGCAGGTTAATATGACTTCATTAGAGAGTTAAAAAGAAAATTAATCTGACGTCATATTGATAGTTTAACGGACTTTTTCAAATGTTTGAGAATAATACAAAGAGACTATCAATATGAGTAACAGAGAAAGCAAGTAGATATGACGTCAGCAAGTGCTTATAACGTCATATGAGTTTGAGGAACATATTGAATCATGATAAAAATCCGATTATGGAAATATTGGCATATTTTAACATTTTGAAGTTCTCTATACAACACGTTTAATTTTGAAAATGATTTTTTTTAATGTCGTATTTAGTCCATATGACAGATATTATTATGACAGAGTATAATAGCGGGCTTAGCCGGCTATCAGACCGGTTCAGATTTTCAAAAAATCAGAAAAATAAACCAGTTTTTTTTTAATGAAATTTATTTGGATTTATTAAAGAAAGGATAAAGTGTTTTGAAAGGAATATTAAACGAAACCCTTTGTGCGATCTTCGATCACACTTACCCACTTGTTTTATTTATTCCTGCCAAATAGTTTTTATTATATTATCAAACTCAAGATTGCAATTACAGGGTCTGGAAAACAGTATTTTAAATATTGTGTCTAAAATTATAAAAATATTGTGATTATATATTAATAAGTATCTTGAACGATTGATTAATTATCGTTGAAAATATTTTATTAATTTTGGATAATCTTAACTGTTTGATTTGTTTCAAAATGACCACTTGAAGTGTTTCCATAATGTTTGAACTCCTACGCACCTTTTTATGTACGTTTTTTGTTATGTTTTAGAAAACAACCAACTATTTTCAAAATATTATTGAATCTGATCATAAATTTTAGAAAAAGTACTTCATGCGGAACATTATTGAGACAATCACATTTCCTCCACTGAATTCCTTTTCCTTTTTTACAACATTTCTCAAATCACATTAAGTTTCAACAAAGAAAAATTACTTTTTATTTGTTCTGATTCTCATAATGTCTTGGAGAGCACTAGAAAATCTTAAAGTGGAAATATCTCCAAATTAATAGAATTTCATTTATTGATACACTTACTGGTAAAAGTTGATTACTGTGTAAATGAATTTAAAAATCATCTATATAAATTCTGCATTTTCAGATTAAAAAAAATTTTTTTTTTAGTTAAAATTATATAATTTTTTTATTCTATCATTTGTAATGATATGAACAGAAATTAAATGAATCGAATTTCATTTACTGATCGATACAGTCAATTGTAGAAATTTATTACTGTTAAATCAGTTTTTGAAATGGCTTTTATACACGAATTTTTAGATTTAAAGAAGATCTTTTAAATTATTCAGGTAGAATTATAGGGATATAATTAAATTATGTAATATTTTCTTAAAGTTACAAAACGAACAATCATCTGTATATAAAAAACTCTAAGGTACGTGGCGGCGAAAAAGCGGTAGTTTTTCTTTTACCGATGGCAACAAGTGATTTGTTTTCACTAATTTGCGAATATTAAGAAAAGTATTGGAGATATCGATTTAAAACTCGTCACACATACATAGAAAATTTTTCTGAATCCGAAAATCCAATTTTTGTAAAAGGTCTGGTAATTTTTCTTAACTCTTCCAAAAAACTGACCAAGACGTCTGAAAAGGAAAGAAAATAAAGTGCAAAGTCAAACCAAAAAATTGCGCCATTTTGTTTTTATTTCAAAAGTTGCCGATATTTGTTAATATTAAAGGTCATTGGTTATATTTTGTGTGTGGGGGAGGGGGAGTTCGGTCGTAATTTAAATTCAGCGTTAATGTTAAAGGTATGCAGATCTGGCGCCTCCGGGCGATGGAAAGTGGAACTATTTTATTTTTGAAGCACGTGCGCAGCACGTCCTCTATTCGGTGCCGTAGGCAACAGGGGCTGCTTTCGGATGTTTGTTTAGAATAGAATGCGCCTCTGGTTGTAAAAGGTGAAACTAAATGATTTTGCGGAGCGTGCGCAGCATGCTTTCTTTACGGTGACGTAGGCAGCGAGGACCCGTGCCGGATGTTGGTTCGGAAAGTTGTTTGTTTAGAGCAGAATGAACCACCTGGCGATGGAAGGTGTAAATAAACGATGTTTTAATCATTTGAGGTGCGTTTTAAAAAAATTGACCAGCGCAGCGGGCGTAGCCAGCTAGTTTATAAAAAAATCAATATAATGTCATTTAATGTCGTGTAAGTCATTCAATGGTATAAATTGATTACTGTTTAAGTGAGTTTTGAAAATCATCTTTAAATATTTTGCATTTTAGAGTTAAAAAAAATACTTTAAATCATTTCAAATTAAATCATCCAGTGCAGAAAAAAAAATCAATATTAATTTGTTTTTAGGAGTTACAAAAATATTTAATAAAAATTAATATATTTTTTAAAAAAGTCATTTTTATGAATACTTTTTACTACGAGAATTATATTTTTAAAACACAAAATCCTGACAGTTGAATGCATAAATAGCGGAAAGTAACTGCACGAAGAACTTTATCTTTTATATCACTTTAAGTAGGGCGAAAGCATACATACATTTCGAAAAACATGGATTTAAAGTAGTTTTTAGACAACCACAGATATCACAATATTAAAACTTTCGATCTAATTATCGTATTTGCATGCGATTTTCGTCATTTTATTCTAAAAACTGGAGTAAATGTTAAGCCAAAAAAGTTAATATGCAATATTTTTGTGTTCCGAATCACCTTAATTACAATCAGCATATTTTTTTTCGGACCATTACTCTCACACTTAAATTAGGCGAAATTCCATTCCATAGAAGCCGAAATATAGTTAACAGGGAAATTAACAGCACAGCTGTGCTACCTATTGAGCAATATGCACCCAAAACATAATAAGTAACAGTTTATGTCAAAATATAGCTGAATACGTAGCTTGATGAAGTTAGATTCAATCGATATTATAGCTATAAGAGAAATTGTGAAAAACGTAGCATAGCAGCGCTACATGAAGTGTTACATACACCAAAACCAAATAAACACTTACAGGTGCCAAAATGTAACTGAATATGATGTTTCATGAAGTTCCATCTCATAGATGCCGATATATATCTATCGCGGAAATCACAGCATAGCAGCGCCACCTGTTGAGCGATATACATTCAAACCTAATTAGCATCAAATTATGTTAAGGTCTAACAGAATATCAACTTAGATGAAATTCTGCTGATCAGTTCTTCAGATTTTGAGCCTACAAAATTTGTGATATATATGTACAGACGCCAAATGGACATTCTCCAAAAATATTTAAAACGTATTCAGGACATCCCAAAACGTGTAAATCAAAAAACAGGAGGTAGAAAAATTTCACGATTCGAATACTTTCTTCTTATGTACGTAGAAAAAAAAAAATATATACGAAAATATTTACAAATATTTATCAGATTTACGATACACTTGAAAATTTGGTCGTTGTATCAAATTTTGATTGGTAATATCCGCAAACAGTCATTAGTAGTTTTTGAACCTCTCACGTTTTTGATGGTAGAAAGTTTTATTTCTCTTCATTATTGTCACTGACAATTTCTTGTTTTCTTAATAACCAAACTTACATCATATTTGCTTTTGAAAAAATGATATACGAAAACCGTTTCGATTCTGATCAGTCAGTTGGTAAAAAACCCGTGTCGCTTTATCCGATGAGTAATACACTTTAAGCGATGTTTTTACCATTAATAGCAACTGCACTGCAAAACAAAATTGCTGATTTTACGGTACAATACTGGCACCCCAGCTGCTAGTATTGTACCATAAAATTAACAGCAATAAACAGTAAAATACGCGGCAGCGTATTACTGCTTATTTTACTGTTTATTACTGTTAATTTTACAGTATAATACTAGCAGCTAGGGTGCCAGAAATGTTAAAATGCTCTTATTAACGGGAGATATCTCTTGCGCGGAATCGTATTAATTTTGTGCACTAGAGCCAACCCCGGTGCGTCTGCGCCAGCTGTTCCAAAAACCCAATCTAAAACCGTATAAATTTATATGATAAACGCATCAGGATTCAGCTGTAAATCATCTTGCTTCCATTAAACATTTGAGCAATAAAAGCTACAAAGGAAAAATGTCAAATTGCCTTTAAATTGTACATGGTGAAATGAACTGAAAAACAATTACTTCAAAGCTCATTTCCTTCTACAACGGTATCTGTTGCTTTGTACGTATGGGCGTACGTATATAAAGCGTACGTATATAAGCTTTTCCAGGTAACTCTTCTTGAAAACTAATCGTGTGTGACATGGTGCATTCATCCCATACAATGACCTGACGCTTTATTTAAAAAAATTTCTGAAATCTTTATTTAAATTCTTCATTAAGAATAAACTCTGGGGACATGAAAATTTGCGGAACTGCGGAAAAATGTGCGCATACACACACATATACGTGTGAAATGCATTTAAAAATAATCAAAACAAATTCAGAGAACCTCAAAATGTTAAAATATGCCGATATATCCATAATCGGGTTTTTATCATGATCAAATACATTCCTTAAACTCATATTACATTATATTTTCCAGCTGACGTCATATCAACTGACTTTCTGTACTTACTCATATTGATATTTTCTTTGTATAATTGTCAAATATTTGAAAAAGTCCATTAAACTTCCAATATGACGTCATATTCATTGTCTTTTTAATTCTCTAATGACTTCATAATAACCTACTTTTTGTACTTACACATCTCATACTCCATGTATTATTGAGAAATGTTTGAAAATCTCCGTTATACTTCCAATATGACGTCACATTCATTTTTTTGGTTCATTGTTGAAACTTTATATTTTATTTTCATGTTTCACGTGGAAATATTTCAATAGAAAATTAATTTTTCCAGAAATAAATTTATTGTGGATTTTTAATTGTTGGCAACTGCTATAACGAAAAATGTTTAAATCTGATAGGAAATGGCTGTTAGATTGTTGTTTTTTTATTAATTAAAAAATAACTGTACTTTATTTCCATTCCGGATTATTTTAGTTGCCTCGGCTGTGTTTTAGTATCCCTGTACGTAAAATTTCACAACTCTTGCTTCTAAACTGTGGATTAGTATAGAATTACAGACAGACAGACAAATTTTCATTTTTAAATATTATAGGATGTTCAATGTTTATCCAGCGATTGAGGGCAGTAAGCAACTCTGACAATTGATAAGAATTACGATGTTTTTATGATAATAACAAAATACCACTCAGTGTAATGATGTATCACAATAAAGTTGTTTTGAATCCCTAAACACTGTTAGAGGTAATTTTGAAACCATTTTAATAAGTGGTGCATTTCCTTAGGGATTAATTTAAACTAAATTGACTTGCATTTCGAAAAAGTGGAGCAAAACCACTTTATTTGCAGTAATGGGTCAGGTCGTGCTATTTTTTCAAATCGTGAATATGCAAAACGAAATTTATCGAATAGGATCGATACGAGGTACAAAATTGTATATGGTGGAGCGGTCTTCAAGCCACCACATCAGAACCATCCCGCAAATTAAGTTCTCGCAAGCTTTTACGTGTTAAAACCTACACGAAATACGATGTTTTTATGTTAATAAGAAGATACCCACTCAGTGTAATTAGATTTAGCAAAAAAGTTTTTGTTAGTCACTAAACGCCGTTGGAATTAATTTTGAAACACTTTTAATAAATGGTGTATTTCCTTAGGGATTAATCTAAACTGAATTGAGTTAGATTTTGAAAAGCACCTCATTTACAGTAATAGGTCAAGTCAAACTACTTTCTCAAATCGTGTCAAAATGAAATTTATTGAACAGGATCCATACGAGGTACAAAATTCTATATGATGTGACGGTCTTCTAGTCCCACCCTCAGAACTATACCGTAAATTAAATTTCTCCCAAGTCTTTGCCTGTTAAGAGCCTACGCTAGTCACGCGAAGAAACGCCCCAGTTAATGTTAAGTCTATGGGAAGGTTATCGCGCGATTTCTCGCTCGCATTTTAATATTTTTAAATGATTCTTTTTGCATAGGATAGCTGAGGTCGATCTCTAACGTTGTTAGTTTTTACTTTTTCGATTTTGGTTCCAGTTTTTGTATATAAGGGTAATTTCACTTTCAGAACCGGTTCCAACCGGTTCCAAAATTGAAAATGTCCGCTTACAAAAAAACCGTAACCAAAATCAAGAAAGTAAAAACTAACAACGTTAGAGATCGACCTCAGCTATCCTATGCAAAAAGAATTATTTAAAAATATTAAAATGCGAGCGAGAAATCGCGCGATAACCTTCCCATAGACTTAACATTAGCTGGAGCGTTTCTTCGCGTGACTAGCGTAGGCTCTTAAGACCCTACGCAAGTAACGCGAAGACACTCTCAAGCTAATGTTGAACCAATAACAACGTTCTTTTCAAATTTCTCGTTTGCATTTCAATATTTTAAAATGATTTTTTTGCATTAGATATCCGAGGTCTATGCCTAACCGAGTATCTTCGTAAATTTCCGATTTAGTTACAGTTTTTTTTTTTCTGAGGACACTTTTAATTTCGGAAAATTGTTCTGAAAATGAAAGTGTCACCAGAATAATTAAAAAAAACTGCATTAAATATCTAAAAAGTTACAATATACCCGGTTAGAAATCAATCTAAGATATCCTATGCAATATATATTTAAATATTTTATCTATTCTTTACAAGTTTTTTATTTCCAATTTTACTATTTCCAATTGTTTTCTGGTAATAATACAGTATACCTGGATGAATATACTGATTTTAGCATAAATGCCAGTATATATCAACTTCAGTTGATATCAACTTCAAATTATTAACATTTTATGGTTTATTATATAATTTTTTTTTCTCTCTCTCTTTTTTTAAATATTCTTCACATTTTCAGTATTTTTGGCCAATTATCATTGAAGCAAATGCTATGGTAAGATTATGATTGCACTTGTTAATTTATTAACTATGTGGTATTCTGTCTACACTTTATTACTAATTATCTCTTAGGAGATTTAATTAGAATGTTACAAGAACTTGATATGTGTTTTGAAATTCAAATATATTATAATTATATATATATATATATATATATGTATATAATTTAAAAACATTAAAACGCAAACGAGTACAAAATTAATCTTCCTCAGAATTTGAAAAGAACGCTGCCATTGATTTAACCCATTACCGGCTATTGTTGCGTTGACGCAGAAATCACAATAAATGGATATACTTAAATTAACTTCAAAACTACCACTATTTTAGAATTGCCTTATATAATTAAACTAAAATTTTTGATTAAATAAATCAAAGATTATTTTTCGTAATGTATGGTGACAAACAACTACCAGTAAAAAAAGTTGAAGACCTTTACCTTATAGTTTTGGCGGTTAATGGGTTAACATTAGCTTGCGAATGTCTTCCCGTTTCTAGCGTAGACTCTTATCTGTAAAATATAGCAGTGTATTACTGCATATTGAATAACTGGGTGTAGAGTGAAATTATCTAAAACGCATTAGGGTGAATGAGAATTTCGATTAAATAATTAAGGCTTGTGAATAGCTTAGATATCAACCTATATTACATGAACGTGGATAGTAGTTTAACTAAAAAGTTTATCTAAGTATAATATTTTGACAAAATAGCAACCGCTTGTTTTATTTATCCAATTTTAGCAACAGAATAGCTATTGTTTTCAATTTCAATCACAAGGGAAAATGGCATAAGATTAACGACAAAAATAGTCTGATCATAAAAAAAAAAGAACCCCAATCCTTTTATATATCGCTGTATAATATTGTTTAGTAAAACGCACATAAAACATAATGATCTAAAACGCATCATGGTCAAGGCAGTGTAATATTGAAAATTGAATAAAAGCAATTATCTAAAACCATTGTGGTTAATAAGAATAAAGATTAAAAAGTTAATGCGCCTGAATAGCTTACAAATGAGTTTATGTTATGTATGAGAGTGACAGTTTAACTAAGAACTACATCTAAATAACATATTTAAACAAAATTCCGACCTATTATTATTATTTTTTTTTTTTTAGGAAAAGAATAGATATTGTTTTCATTCATTCGAAATATTGCATTAGATGTATGCCATTTGCACTTCTAATCCTCAAAAGGAACCCCGATCTTTTGTTATTATTATTATTATTATTATTATTATTATTCAATAATAATAATAATAATAATTATTATTATTTATTATTATTATTATTATTATTATTATTTTGGCGACAGAGTAGTTAGTATTTTTGTTAGTCGAAAAAGCATTTTACCAAAATTGTAAGAGCCTTCCCCCTTCCGATTATGTGAAATTCCTCAATTTAAAAGTTAATTTCTTCAATTTTAGTTAAATCATTTTTAACACAAATTCTTCATGAGTTATTAATCAACATTTCGGAAAAAAAGGCGCTATTTTATTTATTTTATGTTACATTTATTTCGTTTCACATTTTGTTATTACATCGTAGCAACTAATTTTGAAACACTTTTAATAAGTGATATATTTCCCTAGGGATTAATTTAAACAGAATTAACTTGGATTACGAAAAACTGGAGCAAAACAACCTCATTTGCAGCAATAAGTCAGGCCATAGTGTTTTCTCAAGCCATGAATATTCATAACGAATAGGATCTATACGAGGTATGAAATTCTATTTTGTGTGAACGGTCATTCAGCCACACCCTCAGAACCATCCCGCAAATTACTTAGTTTCTCCCATCTCTTTACGTGTTAACTCCAAATATAGCAGTGTATTACTGCATATTCAATAACCGTGTGTAGGATAAAATGATCTAAAAAGCATTATGGTGAATGAGAATTGCAATTAAATAGTTAAGGCGTGTGAAAAACTTGGAAATCATCCTATATCATGTGAATGAACGCGATAGTGTGAATAAGAACTCTACCTAAATATAGTATTTCGATGAAATTTCGAATTCTTTGTATGTATTTTTCTTTAGCGGCAGAATAGCTATTGTTTTACATCGTAAGAAAACCGGCATTAGATTTAAGACAAAAGCAGATTGATCATGAAATGAGTCTAGCGCATTTTATTTTTGTTATTTTCTTTAATGACAGAGTAAATATTTTTGTTGTTGTTGTTGAAAAGCATTGTTACCAAAATCATAAGACACCCAGATTATTATAGGTTCCTTAATTTAAATGATATTAAGGTTTATTTACTGTAAAAAATATATATAATAAATAAATCCATAAAAGTACAGAAATTGCATTGGCAAAATAAGGATGTTTTTCGCAGTGTGAAAATAAAAGTAAATCTTACAATCTTAGTAAAAATGGCAAATTAACTATGTTGTAGCTCTGTTATCTTGTAATATAAACGTTATTATGCCGTCAAAGGGCTAAAGAGTCAGTAAGCTTTTCCAACGTATTTACAATTATTCTTTGTGATAATGTGACACTTTTGAGTTGTTATTGCTACTGGAAAAACCTAAATAAATCTATTAACCTAAAAAAAATAAATAAATAAAAAAATCACAGGAAAAAAGTATATTTAAGAATCTTTTATTAATGAACAAAAGATTGTTTAATTAAATTTTTTAAAACAGATGTACTGAAAATTTGTCATTTTTTAGTTATGTCATTTTCTATTAAACGAGTGA
Source organism: Maratus michaelseni (assembly GCA_963931845.1). Lineage (NCBI taxonomy): Eukaryota > Metazoa > Arthropoda > Arachnida > Araneae > Salticidae > Maratus > Maratus michaelseni. The sequence goes on from OZ007587.1 coordinate 78,499,471, forward strand.
GATATCTAACTATTTACAGACTATTACGTATTTATTTACAGCTACTTATTGTATTTGTTTTGCAGTAACACTAATACGTGGGTAATTGTACAAATTCAAACATAAAAAGATAGGAAAATTCTAGCACGTTGTTTGCATTATTTTTGTTATAACTCAAGAAGCGCATCCTTGATTTTAACAAAATTTGTTTTGCTTAAAGTACATACCTTGAGTATTGTACTATTGTACTTGAGACCATTGATCCTGTAATTTTTTGGTTGGTGTAAATATAATATAACTATATTAATAATTTTTTAAACATATTTTTGTTTATTTTTCTATGTTAACAATTGTGTAAAAATGTGTGAAAAAGTATATAATATAAACTAATATATTTTTCAATAATTGGTGTTAGTTTAATTTTTTTAACATTTATAATTTTTGTGAAAAACGCATTTGAAAATACTGGAGCAGGCGCAACTTTCCCGATTACCTCAAGGACAGTTCAACGTCAGGGGCTATAAACACTCTATATTATATTCTCATGGTATGCTCTATTACCATGCATGTTATTTCAAACATTGGCCGTGGGGGCCATTTTGCTATGCTTATACGGCTAGACCCTTTGCTTATTGTGTTTGGTCAAATTTAATAAGAACGAAAATACTTATTTTCTCCAAATTCACATTATATTTTAAAGGCTTATATGAGAAAAATCATAAATCACGCAAGCAATGAAAACTGAGAAGCAACAAAAATAATCATCAATAGCTTTTTCTTCAGCCCAATTTATCGGTATCATACAACAGGTTGAAACTATAAATTATAAATGTAAATTTACTTAATAGTTTATACAAGTTAAGGCAAATAACGGAATAACGGATTATGCAAAAAACGGATTAGATTTTATTACTATGCAGAAAATAATTTAAATATTGTATTTTGTAGCAATTAAAAACTTTTCCTATGAAATTAATATTATTTTTTCATTTTACTTATACTCTGAATAGTATTCATAAATCTGTATTTGTAATTTCAGAATAAATCATTACACGCCTTAAATAAATAAACTTTATGTTGCGCCAATACAACGCATCGTTAATTTAGCAATATACATCTTTTTCACGCTAGATGAAACAAGTAAGTATCGCGTTTCTTAAATAATAACAATAATAATCATTTAAATACATATATTTAAATATATATTATTATAAATAAAAATTTAATACTAGTTTAATTATCAGTTTATTTAATCACCTATCATGTGTCAAATAAATATGGATTGATACATGCAAGTTATTTTAGGAAGTAGTATTATCGGTAAAACTTCAACCACCATTTCACAACGACGAAATCTTCTCCAAAATTAACTTCAAAATTGCCAGCTTTCTAAACAAGCTCCATTTGAAGAAAGCCCCATATCTTCATATCAAACTCTTCCACTAGCAAGGAACTGCTAGTCCAACGGTTAAGATACTCGATTCAAAACAGTGGTCAGGGTTCGTAATTCTCCTGGAGTTTTGCGACCAGGAAATTCTTCAGTGCCAGTATTTTCTTACAGAAATTCTCTGCTTAAAAATAAAAAGACGGAGTTTCGTGAGTTTAACCTAGATTTCTTTTTCTATAAAGACAATACTGGTGAAACTCCTGGAAAATTCCCTGATCCGTAGGAACCCTGGGTTTAACTCCCAAGGTCAGCCTGAAAATTATTCTTAAAATATATCAAATAATAATACGTACTTCCATAAGTATCTATAGCTGGCAATACCAAAGAAAAAAAAAAGAGCAGAAAAATATAATTTAAAACTACCACATCAGATGATATCCTTAAGTAGGGGAAAAAGATGGGACGGCCACAGCAAATTATTTTATTCTCTTTTAACGGAGACAAAAGAAACCGACCTTTCTCCAAATAACTGAACATTTCTCTCCTTTAATGGAGAAAAAAATGGACGAAAATTTTGTCAATTGACGGATGTTTTCCCTCCTGTAACGAAAAAAAAAAGTAACGGACATTCTGCAAATAATGGAAATATACTGGCAGCACTGCTGCAAGTAAAATGTACGTGGTTTGAAAAAAGTATTTCTGAGAGTGTGCTCGCTCAATCTGTAATAATGCTCAAACTAAATCTGGAACAAAAGGTACTTGTTACTTTTAGTTGTTACTTTTCATTTTGTTAAAGGTAATTGTTACTTTTCATTTTGTTAGTTATTGAAATACGAAATAAATATTTTCGTTTGGAAATTTTAAATTTAATTTGGACAGTCTTACAGTGTACGACAAGGCAGTGTCATCTATTGATGAAAATGAGAACTATTTTAAAACTACTTCTAGCAAAATTTATGGATTACCTATATTTGTGTCAGTTTTTTCATCGTTATATCTAGTGCAGTTAATGTATTATTGATTTTTAAAGTTGAGGCGTCCTGTTTTAGACGCTCTGTATAAATCTGTTCGTAAATTTATATTTAGAATGCCTAAACACATTATCCTAAAGTAAATCACTACATTCCTTAAATAAATAGATAATCTTTCTGTTACATTAATACAAGCCGTGCGTTATCGTTTCTTTTCACGCTGGCTGAAACAAGTAAGCATACCAATTAAAGATTTTTTTCAAAGTTTAATTGCTGGTTTGTTTAATTCCCCACGGGTCAAATAAATATGGATACATACATACACGTTATTTTAGGAAGTAATGTTATCGTCTGCAGATGCTAGCGTTTAATTGAAATAAACTTTTTATTCAAACGAAATAATTAATTACTAAATCCCTTTTAATTATCATCTGCAGATGTTAGCTTTTAATTAAAGTAAATTTTTCTTTCAGACCAAATAATTGGTTTATTAAATTCCTTTTAATTATCTTTTGAAAACGACATTCATTAATATTAAGAATATTTAGAGCAGGAAAATCGGAATAAATGTTTGTTTTTTACAATAGAATGATTGAACCTAGAATAAACCAATCGATTTTTTTTCTGCGTCCATGTAAATGACCAATAAGTGCTACATAAACCATGTTGTATAGGAAACATGGTGTAATATGTGTCAACATTTTATATACCTTTCGTAATATTTGGAGTGATGTAACATTTTTAAAAATGCATTTCAAACAATTTTTGTCCCTACACTATAATGTATTCGAATTCTTTTGAGTTTTAATGTAAATGAACTATGAATGCTGCACATTTCAATTCATTGCGGAACATGTCATGGTAAACCTCAATAACATATTTCAATTACACGGAAATTGAAGTATATTTTAGAATGTATGAACGGGGACAGACAGACGAACCCAAGTCATAAACTTTTTTCATGTAACTAAACTGTGTTTTGCTCTTTGTCGCATTGAAGAAGAATCTCGCTTGTGGATTCGAAACAGCTGTTTGTGCCTTTTTTGTGTATTATTTGTGCATTTTTAATGTTGGTTTTCTGCTTTTTAATATTCTTGCACAAAGGCTTTATTTGTTATTTTTATATTTTCAGCTGTATCTCTCTATATTAAAAAAATGTAACCATCGCTGCCTCAGCCGCTGTCATTGAAGATTTTGTGCCATGAAGTTTTTCTGGACTAATATCCAGAAAACTATTGCATATAAAAATATGAAAATTGGTAGTTTTATAAAGAAATGTTCGATAAACACGCTGAAGCAGACATTTTTTAAATCGAAGAACTATTTTAAGCGATATTTAATATTAAAGTTGGTCAAAATAGTTGTCTTAAAAAAGTTTTATAGAAACGAAAACTATGCACAGGAATTTAACCATATTTTATAAGGATATAGTTGACAAGCTTGCGGTCTGCAGACTGGAATTATTTTTTTAATTTGAGAAATTTTTTGAGGTTATATTTCAATTTTTTATTCAAATTTTTCATTATTTTGATAAAGATTTATTTCATATTTTATAAAATCCATTATTTGAATTGTTGCCAATTTGTAAAATAGCGCACATAATAATATTCCCTTTCAATTAAGAAATGTATTTACATGTGACTATTAAAAACAGAAATAAAACTTTAAAATAATAATTAAATGGTCACGTGTTATAAGCAGTAAATGTAAAAAATTACGTAATAAAAAATATACTTGTGCGTGAATATTAAAAAGAGAAATAACTAAATTATTACGCGTTTTCAAAGCATTAAGTAGGGTAAGATTAATTTATTTCTATAAAATATTTTACCTATTATTGCAAATTTTAAAACAGCGTAGTTAATATATCCCTTCAATTAAAAGCTATATTTTTACGTTTAATAATTAAGTTTAAATCAACGAAATAACTAATAAATTGGTAAAATATAATTAAAAATACAGATAAACATTGATTTAAAGATCACTTGATGACATAACTACCGATGACATAACACTTCCGATATCAATTGAATGCGACGCCACAAATATGCACTTTTGGGTTTAAATCCTATATTTTGGCGACAGTTCTTTTCTTTTATAGAAAGTAGTAGTCAGGATAATGGAGAAGTACCCAATTTTCTATAGCATCGTTATAAAATTTCCCGATGCAGCGACATTGCTTACTTAACCATTTTGCACAAGTTGATTTTCAAATGTTTAATTAATCTTATTTTATAATCACGAAAACAGTTGTTAGCTGTTTCGACCGCGGTTGATTCGGCCTTAAAATCCTTCAGTCAAAGGAAAATTAATGGAAACCAGATTACAGCAGATAGTCACTGGTCGTTTAATTTTAATTCAATCTTCCGTAATCGTTTTATAGTTGATCAAATCAGAGTGTTTATTTAAAGTTTACGGTGTCAGAACGGGGGTTGGCGAGCGTAGCTCGTAGGGGGCAGAGCCCCCTAGTAACAACAACAAAAAAAAAATCGGAAAGCGTTAAAAAATAAAATTTAGTTTACGTTTACCTCTCCTTGGAAAGTCCTCTTATGAAACTTCTCAAAAATAACCGTTCACGTAGGAATATGATAGAAATAATCCACATGCTATCCACACGTTATAAAGATTTAGAATAAAAGGAAATCTATTTATATGAAATATTGTAGCTATTATGCGAATTGTATATTTATTAAAAAAGTTAATAAATTATTAAGTTTTTTACATTTAGGAGTAATTATTTTTTTCAGATGCTCTGTAATGTTCATATAGAATGCATAAAAACAATATCTTAAGGTTATTCACTGCCTCCCTCAAATAAATAAATAATCTTTCTGTTACGTTAATACAAGGTTTTGCTAAATTAGCACTATCATTTCTTTTTCACGCTGGTTGGAACAAGTAAGCATAGCATTTAAAGAATTTTTCAAAGTTTAATTGCTGGTTTATTTAATCGCTCAGCATATCACGTGTCGAATAAATGTGGATGGATACATGCAAGTTAGTTTGATAAATAAGATTATTATCTTCAGATGTTATTCTTTAATTGAGGTAAGTTTTTCATTCAAACCAAATAATTAGTTACTAAATCCCTTTTAATTATTTCTTGACGATGACATCGATTAATCTGAAGAATATTTGAAGCATGAAATGAGGAATGAATTTTTGTGTTTCATAATAGACAGTTAGATAGAAATCACTATTAAAAATTTTATTCAAAGATGTATTTCGAAGTATCAGTAATTATGTGGCAGATGTTTTAGTTAGATTATATCAAATGACAAAAATACGCCTTTGGTTGGGATTAAATCTAAAATAATTGCTTATTAGTGTAAATAATTATAAATTGTGCAATGTGTAAGGCAATTATAAAAAAAAAACAATTTTCCTTTTTCACCAATCTCCGCCATTGAAAGAATGATATTAATAAATCTAGAAATAAAAAAATTACTTTCTTAATTATATTCATAAGAAGAAAGTGCTGGATTCAGAAAAAAAAAAAATCATTTTCTAGTTTTCATGGAATTACGTGTTTAGGATATTCTGAATATGATTTGATTTCTTCGCCATACCTGTCCAAGTGTTACACTAAATTTGTGGGCACTGTTTAAGTACAGTAACAAATGGACAGAATTCTGTGAAATTTTATATTCTTTAGAATTTTCAAATAGAGTGGTGTTGTACAATTTGGTGTACATTGTATTACAGGTGTCTCTGCTATGCTGTGCTTTTCACGATGTGCGTGACAGCTCTATATCGACATCTATGGGGTAGAATTGCCCTAAAAGTAATACATAAGATACTTTTTGCGAAAAAACATTCAATTTTGGTATTTAATTTTGGCCATTCCACCAGGAGGCGCGACTATGCTATTCTTTTTGTGATGAATATTATACTTGCGGCTCAGTTTCAAGTATGTAGATGTGTGTCAAATTTCATATTAGGGATTTTAATATAAATATACAGGGTGAGCCACAAAAACTTCCCTAGTATGAGGAAAGTAATCAAACGAAGAAGAGAAACATGATAGATGCGGACACTCGACAATGACATAGAAACTATGTCCAAGTGTGCTTAGATGCTGGTTGGAGACCATTTTCAACTTTTACTGTAAAGGCATAAGTACCCTGCTTTATACTCTAATTAAATCTGCTATATTGGCACATTTCGGAAGTGCCGGTTTTTCGTTGTCTACCTTGTGTATGTTACCCCAATTTTGATTTTGAATACACAACAGGGGATGCTTTTGCACTAAGTATTTCATTCCAAAAGGGTATCGCCAAAAGGTTCTCTAACACCATATAAAAATTAAAAAAAACATTAAACTTCATATTAATAATTGTTAGTGCATACGCTGAGTTATTTTTATATTTTTGGGGTATCAGATTAAGAAAATACGACAACACATATATGGCACAACACTGAAAATAACGCAGCTTGTGGTGACTACAGCGTACGATTTTATTGAATGGAACCCTTTCTAAAGGGAGGATGACGGTGTACTTTCTGTTAAATCAAGATCATTCTTGTAGCTATTTTTTGGGGAAAAAAGCTGACAATTTATTTTCAAACGGAAATTACCATTAGATTAAACAATCTTTAAACAGCAAATTTCATAAAAATAAAACTATTGTGATCAACATTAAGCTCAAATGATCAAAATGTTTGTAGTCTCTATTATGGGATTCTTCTGACTAGTGGGCACTACTACTTTATAACGGTAATTTCGAAACAAACAAAGATTTAAATATTTTAAACTGATTGTAGAACCACTCATTTTCACAAAAATATTATATTATTATTGTTATTTAAATTTTAAAGGGAAATTTTGGTAAAATGCAAAAGATTTTATTAACCCGTTTTAGGCCAAGCATAGAAATTTTATAAAATGTGGTATTATTTTCATTGATATATGCTTAAATTACATTCATTAAGATACCAACAAAGTTTCGTGCATGAAAAATAATATTTTATTTAAGAAATAAAACGCACCATTTTAAGAAATGGTGCGTTAACGCACCATTAAATTTAAAGAAAAATATTTGGTTTCTTATGACATTTATTTTATTTTTATTTTATTTACCGAACTTGCAACTTTATACATCATTAAAAAAAAACAAATGATTAATCTCAAGTGAAATAATTATACAGTTTTGAAAAAGTGGAATTTTCAATAACCGTTTCAAGTTAAAAAATTAGCGTGTTTTGAAAATTTCTCAACAGAAAGTGATTACTTCAATTGAATTACTAATATTTTATAGATGTCTTCAGAACCCTTAAAAATAGTAGAAAAATAAAATTAGTGAAAAATATACGTCACAATGTTAATAAAAAAATATTTATTGAAATGGTGCGTTGACACACCTTTGGCCGAAAATGGGTTAAAAGCCACGTTTGTCAATAATAATAATAAAAAAAGAAATTATAAAGAAAACTTTCATGGTTCACTAGATAAATACATGTCTGTAATAGTTCAATAGATTAATACATGTGTGATTTAGCTTCGATCTTAAATTGAAAGCTATAGCTTTATTATAACTTTCCTACAGAGTCAACGGTTTTTTAAAAATAAAACCCTTTTGAGAAAAGCGCATTTAAAATTTTTGGAAGAGGTGTTGAAGTTTCAGTAGATGATGCAAACTTTCGCCTCGAGCGTTTGATTTTTAGGTACATTCGTAATTATATAAATATGTAGTACCTATAGTCGTCTTCTGGTCCGTCCGTCCGCATATATAACAGCGCAAAAACTACCCAACCGAATGGTTTGAAATTATATATATGTTATCGTTGTAGAATTTTGTCGCGCCATTTCAAATTTTATGAAAATCAAATCAAAACTTAAAAAGATATTAATAAATTTTGTCTTTATTCTATTAAATCTTATCGTACACAATCTATATAATAAAAGAGCAAGTCATGTGACTGAGGAAAACAAATACGGACAAACCTCTTCTTTTTTTCTTATGCCATGCAGCCATTTTTATTCAAAATTATTTTTTTAAATAAAATGCATAAAAGTTTCATTTTTCGAAATATCGTTCAAAAAAAAAAATTGTTTGCTTCGGAGATGAGTTACATTAAAAAATATATAGATTCTGAGATAACTTCAGTGGAAATTAGGTAAACAGCTGAATATCTCAATCTATTGGAGTAAATAAATACATGAGATTCGTTCATTATGAGTCATAAAAATATTAAACCATGGATTTAATCATTCGAAAAGTAAGATCTCCATGGTGAATTTTGCTGCGCTGTCTGGTGTAGAAAAAATATCGCATTTGTAAACGTAGCATACGTAATAAGAAAAAAATGCATGCTAATTTGGATCATAGCAGACGATATAATTCATTTCACTGAAATAATAAGGATGATTTTTTTTTTACATTGTGAAACTAGTTATAAAACGAACGCACCTCATATGTCATGTTTAGTGTACAATTTCCAACTTGTTTAATTGAAATCTCAGTAATGCAGTGTTGGAAACGGAAACAAACGAAGAATTTGTTAAGCTAAAAAAAATGATTTATTGAAGGCTTTACACCGGCTACCTCCATGAGTATTTCTTTTTCTTCCCAAGTTTTCTTCTACAAATAAGTATTTCTATAATTGTAGGCTCTTAAGGTAATGTGAAAAATTAGAAAAAGCTATTTCTAGAGCTTTGCAGACTTTTGATTCAGTAACCAAATCAATTACAGCGATAGATAACGAACATTATCTTGTCCTTTATATGAAAAAAATATTGAAAAATTGTGTTTTGTATAGACTCGTATTATTCTGAATAAAAAATAAAGTTTGGTTTATTTGCTTCTTGAAAAATCCTTTGACAAAGATAATCATTTATGTAGGAATGTGAAAGAAAAATCTATCTGCTGTTCGTTATTACTGATTTAGAATAAAAGGAAACCTATTATGTTTATATGAAACATTGTAGCTATTGTGCGAGCTGGTATATTTATTAATAGGCAATAAAAATAAATTATAAACGATCAGAAAAACTTCTAACATAGTTTATCTTATGCACGCATTTAAAAAAAAGCTTACTTAAATATGAATATAATACTTCATGGAAGACATTGCAAACAATTCCATTTTTTTTTCGTTATTTCAAGTATTCTTTCATTGTTAGCTAATGATATAAACTGAGTAAACAATTACAAATATAAGACGTCTAGAAATTTCAGACTATTCTACGTAACTATATATGTACTTTTTTTTTACTAACAATGCAACAAAGTTTTCAATGAAAAATAAACGCAGAAAGAATATGATCATCTTTTATGTGGGAGTTTCGATAAAGCTGTCTTAATAATCTCAATTTAGAGTAAAAGGAAACTTATTCTATTTATATGAAAAATTCTTCACGTTTATTAATAGCGCAAGAAAGGGAATGAAAATAGGTTTCAAGTCTTTCGACATAGTCTTTTCTAAAGATGCAATCTATTTATACACACTGAATTCTAATTATAAGGACAGTCACGTTTTCATAAAATTTTCTAGAACGATTAACTTGAGATCATTATGCTAATTATATGCAAGCATCTCGATATAAATAACTAAATTGTTGACGTACAGTTTTACATAATAAATAAACTAGTAAATGATATATATACATAAAAAAATATAGAAATTTTGCATGAATTTATCGATTTATAATTATCAGGAAAGCAGTATTATTTCTGTTTAATTGAATACGCAATGCGTCATTTCAGTGCTTTATGCAAATATGCTAACTGCGAATCTAAATCGGTTTGTCAACGACGAAATGATTGGTTCCGCTCATTATTTTCAAGATGTCTCGCAGAAAAGAACTCAATGAATTTCAAGTGAGAAAACATGGATTTTACGAGTAAGAAGTATTTCATTTCAAAGTATTTCTATATTTATTAAGAGATCGAAAGGTGCTATGGAAAATGTTGCCAAACGAAGCATTGGTGGTCCTGGGAAAAAGAGAACTGATGGGAAACCGAAACTGTCCCAAAGGGATCGGAGACAAATTGTGAGCATGGGAACTTTAAATAATCGGTCAAATGAGAGTTTTACGTGTGCACGACTACAAAAAAATGTTGCTGAAAGAATAATAAGACTTTTTAACCCTTTCCGGCACAGACAAATTCTGTTCGTAAAATGAGAAATTACTGACTGACACCGGAATTTACAAACGACTTTTTTAGAAAATAAGAACTTCTTATTTTAACCTTTCATTGTAGAAACAAAATTTTATTAAAATATTCTTAGTGCCTTATGCAAGTTTGGAATTAAAATTAAGTGTGCTCGGAGTGGGACCACTGTACCGGAAAGGGTTAAAAAACTATACAACGTAGAGTTGGTTATAGCTATAACTAGTAAAGTATAGATGAATAAACCATGAACGTTCAGAGAGATATGAAGTCTAAATAGTCACAAATATCGCTATTCTGTATGACTTTTTTAAAACCTTACCCAAATCTGTTTATGATGACTAAAATATGATTGAATAACGCCACATTGCACGGGGGTGTTGGTGAATACATTGTGGATAATTTTGTTTTACCTGGTAGTAGATTCTTGAGTGAAGGGACTTAGGCCAAGAGTTAAAAAATATTCCAAAAGTTAATTTCTAGTATTGTTTCTGAAGATGACATTGAAATCACCTGCGATAATTAAATTTTGATGTAATGTTTCTTGACTAATGCTTTTAAATATGAATTAAAATTGGAATTAAAATTAAGTGTGCTCGGAGTGGGACCACTGTACCGGAAAGGGTTAAAAAACTATACAACGTAGAGTTGGTTATAGCTATAACTAGTAAAGTATAGATGAATAAACCATGAACGTTCAGAGAGATATGAAGTCTAAATAGTCACAAATATCGCTATTCTGTATGACTTTTTTAAAACCGTACCCAAATCTGTTTATGATGACTAAAATATGATTGAATAACGCCACATTGCACGGGGGTGTTGGTGAATACATTGTGGATAATTTTGTTTTACCTGGTAGTAGATTCTTGAGTGGAGGGACTTAGGCCAAGAGTTAAAAAATATTCCAAAAGTTAATTTCTAGTATTGTTTCTGAAGATGACATTGAAATCACCTGCGATAATTAAATTTTGATGTAATGTTTCTTGACTAATGCTTTTAAATATGAATTAAAATTGGAATTAAAATTAAGTGTGCTCGGAGTGGGACCACTGTACCGGAAAGGGTTAAAAAACTATACAACGTAGAGTTGGTTATAGCTATAACTAGTAAAGTATAGATGAATAAACCATGAACGTTCAGAGAGATATGAAGTCTAAATAGTCACAAATATCGCTATTCTGTATGACTTTTTTAAAACCTTACCCAAATCTGTTTATGATGACTAAATTTCAACATTATTTCTACATTTAATGGTTATTAAACATCTTGGCGATCTATAAACAGTTACCAGCCGCACGCCACATAATTTGAATTAGATACATTCACTATCTCGACTATCCAAATTGAAACCGTTACCAGAGCCGTTGATTATGTTATTAACATAATCACCACGGAGTACATAAGCTATTGATCCTCAACCCGGATTCGAGCCTCTTACAGTAGGACCATCTACTCTGTATACCTGCTCAAAATTATCCAAATAAAATGTATCGTTATGGTATTCCCATGATTTTATAAGTAATAGCAAACAATAGACAAATTTAAGGGGAGTTTAAAAAAAAAATAAAAATACGTTCAACAACTCGGAATTTTCTAACTAATTTTTCAACATAAAAGCATGATACTTCCAGGCATGATTATTGAAGTGATTTTTAATCGAAAAATTCTTCATTATAAATGAATTACATATTAAGTTATAAGCAGTTGTTGTCGCAACTACTGACTTTTAATGTCATGAAATTATTCTATGAATTATTTTTCAATATTTGCCTTCAATAAGTAAATTCAATTGGAATGAAAAATGTTCACTATTTATCACCAGGATTCGCCTTACCTAAAACAAAGACCTTCTACAAACATGGTTTAACTTTTAATTGTGCCAAACGTGCCAATTGTGGCAAACGTTTAACTGTGCCAAATGTGCTTCGTAAAGAGGTCGCAAAGTTGTAATGAAGCCTTGGTCCACCCCGCGTTTTTCAAGATAGGTTTTTAATTAATATCCCGGATAGTTATAGACAAAGGTTTTCTAAAATCATTATCAACAATCCTTGGATAATTCCGCGTCGATAGGTATCTCAATCGCCCATCAACTCCTCCGCTGAGCAGCCGCAAAGTAAAGTTTGTGTGTAACGGAAAAATGCGATTTTCTCAAAAACTATGTAACTTAGGATAATCTCTATAGTTTTCCTGCAAGTTTTAAATACACTCCTATTACCTCTATTTTTCTATAATTTTAGTTTAATTAGATTTGGAAATAGGATTGGGGGAGCGACATATTTTTCCATTACATTCTAGACGATATCTCTGAAAACATAGTATCTAAAATTAAAATAAATATTTTTTTGAATTCGGTGTTACAAGATCTTTTGAACGATACCCACACGATAGACAAAAAAATGTTATTTCTTAAATAACTTAATTAGCCCCCTAATTGTTTTCTAAAATATTTGTGAATGGCTAATAATATATAAATATGTCGGTTAAAAGCTTTTATAACTCTGCCAGAAGTTTTCACGTTCCATAGTGTTCAAGAAAAACGGTTGTGACATATGGATAGACAGACACTCAAGTGATATTATAATGGTTCCGTTTTTACATTTTTTTTAAAGCTACGGAACTCTAAAACGATGTCTGCTAAAGAAATAACGCATGTTTTAAACAAAAAAAGTTTCATTCGCTACTGTGACACGTGTTTTGAATAACTTCAACATCACACAGTAGGGGAGACTTGGGAGACTTGATCCCTTTTTCAGTTTTTAATTTTTAATTTGAAAAAAAAAAAAAAATTTTTTTACATGTTTCTAGTTATTATTAAAGACTCATGTCTTTAATGTTGTAGTATTTTTTTTTTTTTTCAAAAACCATTTTTAAAATAAATATAAATTATTTTCCAAAAAAGAAAAAAAGGATCAAGTTTCCCCAATTACAGGGAGACTTGATCCCTATCAAAGGGAGACTTGATCCTTGAAACAGATGCCTTGAAATGATTCAAATTATGTTGTAGAAATCAAATTTATTGTTGACTAACATGTAAAAAAGGGAAAAAACACAAAACAAACTCTACATTTGATAAAAATCACTGTTTCCCATATGAAGGATTATTATTGCTAAAATTAATGATCAAAAAACATTTTAAAAGCTTTAAAAGGCAAACGTAAATGTTAAAATTGTTACAGTTTGAAGAGTTCCGCCAAGCATGACTGGTTTAGGTATTACTTTTTTGACAATGTTCGTCATTGCCCACAACACTAATGTTAACATTTTCTGGATAAATAAGTTGGTCGGAATTAAGTCCTCTTTTTCTTAGAAAATTGATTTTGCATTCAGATGATGAAATCTTTACAATTTTTCGAAATGACTAATTTTCTTCTTTCCTAGAAATCGCACAATGACAAAATCACTTTCATCAATTGACAAATTTTGTGGATTTTCGATCATTTCATCAGAATGTTCATCAAGTGAATCTGGCTTGGTTAAATTATGAACAGTACAACTGCTCTCACTTTCTGAAGATTCAAGGCTTTCATTTTTAGTTTTCTTACTTTTCTTTCTTGAGATGAAATGAGTTTTTCTTGATTTAGGTTTTTTATTCAGCTGGCGATCTTGTATTTCTTCTTCAATCTGTCTTTTAGTTGATGTGCTTGTCAAAATTTTTGAAGATTCTTTATATTCCCGATTTGGGTAATTAAAATTTAGGGAAGGCTTATATGTCTCCTGGAGTCAATATGTTTGTTTTAACTATAATTGTATTGCTGCTTGTTGGGGTTAATGGTTGATCAGTGACGAAAGATGATAAAAAATCATCTTCAGAAAAAATATTCCTGTTTAAGAGATATATGCCAGTGATTTTAAATCCAAGATAACCATAGTCTAACTAATATTGATATTCTCTAAATGTGACTTGAAATTGACAATTAGGAGTAGGGGTTAATAAAATTTAACATTAATTTAGCTTAACTTTGGGGACACTTGATCCCCAGGATCAAGTCTCCCCATACAACGGGGATCATGTGCCTAATGTGCATGTGTTGGAAAAATAATTATTAAATAAAAAGTAAAAAAACTGTATTGGATTTAAATAACGACATTTAAGCAGTAAGGGATGTTAGTAAATTATATCAATCAACTTAAGTAATTTAGTGATATTTAGCAAAACATAGGAAACATAAACTACCTACTGAAAAAGAAGTTTGATTGCAAGAAATCAGATATTTCTTTCTTACAACAAAAATAAAAATGGGTGAATGAAATTCTGTTGTCAGATCTGTTGATAAGGAATCACTTTATTAGTGTTGATGGTTTCAGAGACTTAATTTCAGTTTTTCCCTGGTTTTAGACCTAGGGATCAAGTCGCCCTAGGGATCAACGCTCCCAAGTCTCCCCTACGTTAAAATGAACAAGAGATTGCCTTCATCGAAAAGGCATTAAACATTGCGCCGAAAAGCGGTATTCAGCAGAAGAAAAAGCTACATTAATTGTCAAAATGTGACATTTTCCGATGAGAAAAGATTTATTTTAAATGGACTTCGAGGATTGGCATGATCTACGGAAAGACAAAGAAGTCAGGCATTTTAAAGGTGGTTAATTGACGTTTAGGGGCGGAGTTTCACCAATGGAAAGACTGATCGAGTCATCATCCCAAATACGATGGATTTCCATGTTTATGTTCGGATCTTAAATAAACAACTTATAGCATTTTGTTAGCCTCTAGACGGAGACAATTTCCTCTTTCAGCAAGATGGAACATCGTGTCACACGTCCAATCTAACAAAAACATCGTTTGCAGAACGGAAAATCAAACTTTTGAAATGAGAAACAAACTCACCAGACTTAGTTGAGAATATTTGATAACCATAATTGAGAATATTTGGGAATTTTAGCGAGAAAGGTTTTTGGAAATGGAAGACGTTTTCTTCTCTGATAGAGCTGACAGAGTGTGTTCTCACGGAATTGAGCAAATTTTGATCCGAATTTCTTGAAAAACGGGTTGAAAGTATGGTAAAATATCTTGTATAGAATATAGGCTCAACAGATTAATATTTTTGTGAATAGCTTAATTTTTTGTTAAAATACAATTATGAATCGGTTGAATAATTAATATCTAGGTGTATGTATTTTTTGTAATTTTTCGTTGTTGAATATTTTTAAGAGTGGACTTTTTTTTATGTTTCAGTTTGTTTTCAATGTTCTCAATAGTATAACGCTGAAAGTAATTAAAAATATAAAAATTTCAAGGATATCTGGAATATTCGTAAGATTTTAGCTACGTGCACTCTAAAAAATAAAAGCTTAAATTTACACTTTAAAACGAGTGTTCTGATGATACCAAAACAATTTGTCTATATGTGTAAAGTAGCGTATAAATTGCCAAATCCGCGTAAATATCAAAATACATAATGTTCTATTTTGATAATAACACTTTAACCTTTCTAAAACTTTTCTACCACTCTAACCTTTGTAAAAAATTACCTAATAATTCTGAAATACATCTTTTAATGTGTAAATTACACATTAGTACAGGGTAATTTTATGTTAGCCGGGCGCCAGTGATATATATATATATAATATATATATATATACACATATATGTATATATATATATATATATATATACATATATATGTATATATGTGTATATATATATACATATATATATATATATATATATATATATATATATATATGTATATATATATATATATATATATATATATATATATATATATATGTATATATGTATATATATATATATATATACATCCATATATTTAAAGCAGTTTGGTAATTCTGTCAAATGAAATTTTCCATCGAAATTCGACCTAATACGCATGCGTCAAAAAATCTTCCGCCAATGAGGTAAGGGTTATTTCCTGTCTACAGACGTATATTTGGGACCGTTTACGAAGCCATCGATCGTTCAGGCAAGAAGCTTTAGATTATATTACCAGGTATTTTTTCATTTTATCTTTATTTATTTTGTTTTATTTAGTTGATGAACATAGAAATATAATCATGATTGAGTTCCTTGGATGCTGTTTGTATAGCATAGAAAATCATTTCTCTCTTTTTCGTGAACACAAAATTAGAGATATACATCCCGGTGTATTTTTTTCTTCTTTTTATGTCGTATGTATATTGCAAATTAAATTTTTTTAAACCTAAAAGTAATGGTCCAGATTTTGTTAGGATTTTTTTTTTTTAAGGGGTTTATTTTTGCTTTGAAAAGCTGAATGTTTTAATAGTTACATTCGGCAGTAAAATATCGAAAAGTTTTGATTATATAAAACAGTTTGAAAATGATTGCCACGTTTTTGTTGTTGTTTATTGATTTTTGCTTACATCATGTGCTAATTTCCAAAATAATTTACAGAGCCAGTGTGTAAGTGGCCATATGAATTAGTTAAAATACAGCAGAATGTAAATGATTTTCTGTACGATATAAACAGCGTCCAAAGGATTCAATCATGAACACATGTTCATCAATTCAATAAACAAAACTGAAAAAATACCTGATAATAGTTATCCAAGCTAAAAAAAAAAAAAAAAAAAAAAAAAAAAAAAACTATTTTTGACTTCAGGAGAAATAAAAAAGGTTATTTAGTTTTTTTTTTTTTTTTTTTTTCGTTAATCTTTTTTGCCACTTCCCCATATACTATCAGTTTCATAAGAAATCCATATGAAAACATATATTTTACACTTTACTGAATGTTTTCATTTCTTAATTGAAACATCAAACTCAGCTTAAAGTTATAGTAGAGTGTAAAATGTATATTTTCATTAAGATTTGTTATTGAATTAATTTGGCTTCATAAACAATTCTTGAATGTTTTGATTTATTATTGCTTTCATTATTGGGCGATGACAATTTCATCTTAAACCAGATTGCATCTTCGTTCTTGGGCGATACTTATTAAACTCATAATTTGCCACAAAATGGTGATTTTATTCACTTTGTGCTTACAAATCAAAATGGTATCTTGATAATATACATCTTTGCCCAAGAATGCGACAAAAAAAAAAAAAAAAAAAAAAACTATTTTTGATTTTAGGAAAACTGAAAGAGGTTATTTAGTTTTTTTGTTTTATTTTTGTTCGGTTAATCTTTTTTGCCACTTTCCCATATACTATCAGTTTCATAAGAAATCTCTATGAAAACATATATTTTACACTTTATTGAATGTTTTCATTTCTTAATTGAAACATCAAACTCAGTTTAAAGTTACTAGATGGAACCCGTCAAAATTTGACGGCAAACAACTTGATAGTACCATAAAAATAAAATTTATAGTTGCTTTAACTTGACAAATTTCATAGTGGGGAGCATAATATGATTAAGCAGTCACTGACCTTTCCATCGATATATCACATGAGGGGTGTGTGCAAAATTTAGAAAAGTACCTCCTTGGGGGGATGGACATGGGAGATGCATAATATGATTAAGTGGTCACAGACCTTTCCAATGATATATAACATGAGGGTTGTGTGCAAAATTTAGAAAGTACCCCTTGGGGGGGGAAGTGGGGTGATGGGCATCGGAGATGCATAATATGATATAAGTGGTCACAGACCTTTCCAATGATATATAACATGAGGGTTGTGTGCAAAATTTAGAAAGTACCCCTTGGGGGTGGGCAAAGTGGTGAGATGGACATCGGAGATGCATAATATGATTAAGCAGTCACGGACCTTTCCAACAATATATGACATGAGGGGTGTCAACAAAATTTAGAAAGTATCCCTTGGGGGGGTGGGGGGGTCAAATTGGGGAGATGGACAATGGAGATGCATAATATGATTAAGTGGTCACAGACCTTTCCAATGATATATAACATGAGGATTGTGTGCAAAATTTAGAAAGTACCCTTTAGGGGGGGGGGGGCAAAGAGGAGAGATGGACATCAGAGATGCATAATATGATTAAGCAGTCACAGACCTTTCCAACAATATATGACATGAGGGGTGTCAACAAAATTTAGAAAAGTATCCCTTGGGGGGTTGGGGGGGGGGGGCAAAGTGGGGAGATGGACATTGGAGATGCATAATATTATTAAGTTGTCACAGACCTTTCCAATGATATATAACATGAGGGTTGTGTGCAAAATTTAGAAAGTACCCTTTGGGGGGGGGGGGGGCAAAGTGGGGAGATGGACATCGGAGATGCATAATATGATTAAGCAGTCACAGACCTTTCCAACAATATATGACATGAGGGGTGCCTCCCTTAAGGGGGGGGGAGTGGCGGGATGGACCCCGGAGATGCAACATGAATAAGCAGTCAAAGACTTTTCAGCGATATATCACATGAGGGGTGTGTGCAAAATTTAGAAAAGTGTCCCACTTGGGGGGGGGGGGGAGTGGGGGGATGGACCGAGATGCATAACATGAAAAAGAGGTCACAGGCGTTTCAACTTGCAACTTTTTTCTCGAAGGCCTTTGACAATATTAAATTTTTTTTCACAAAAGACAATTTAACGATATTCTTAATTTTTTTGCGTAATTCGTCAAACGTTCATGGAAAAAATCATGAAATTCGCTAATCAATAGTTGACAAAATATAAAATTCAACAATCGATAGCAGTAAAATTGGTCAATCGATAATGGAAAAATCACGAAATTCATCAAATGGTCTCCCGTAAAAAAATTGTCCTGCACACTGATGGTATGATCAAAAGGGTTTTGAAGTATAGGAAAAAAATAGCACTTGCCAGACAGCGAGTAATGCTGAAAATTTGGCAATGGACTTTATTGCCACCACCGGCCAAACATAATAGTCACACTCACCAATTGCGATGATTGAATGGAAAAAGATTTTTTTCCTTGCTGTCGCTCGACAAATTTCGAAACCATTTGGCGAATTTCACGATTTTTTTCCCGAAATTGACGGATTGTGATTTTTTTTCTCGAAGCCATTCGACGATATTCGAAAACTTTTTCCCCCGAAACCAGTTGATGAATTTTGCGATTTTTCCACTGTCGATTAATGAATTTTTCGATTTTTCTGCTATCGATTGACGAATTTCGCAATTTATCGACTATCGATTAATGAATTTCATGATTTTATCCATGAACGAACAAATTGCGCACTTTCTTTCCGCTAATGTTTGACACATTTCGCCCTTTACAATTCAGCCAATGAGTTGAACGTTGTTTCTTTCCAGAAATGTCAGGAATGAAACAATGATTCTTTAGGATGAATTTCCTTTGTTCAATGCCCCATGGAAGATTGTGTGCGATGCAGCAACGAGCGTCACAGACTTTTTAGGGCACCTGCAGAGTAAAAACATCTAACCAATCTTCGCGGGGGAAAAAAATCACAGATTTCGTCAAATAATTAAGGAAAAAAACACTAAATTCATCAAAGGATCATGGGGAAACATGACTTTCGTTAAAAGACAACAGAAAAAATTATGCAAATTTAAATATGCAAAATTAATTATGCAAAATGATCGTGAAAGATATGCAAATTTTGTCAAAGAATCGCAAAAAAGAAAAGTTCAGCAAAAGATCACGCTTTTTTACTAAATTTTATCTAAAAATGGCAGAATAAAATGTATTTTATCAAAGAATCGCTGGAAAATGTGAATTTCGTTAAGGATCGCGAGAAAAATGCGAAATTCTTCAAAGGATCGCTGAAAAAACACGAATTTCGTCAAAGAATTGCTGAAAAAACATGAATCTCGCCCAATAACAGAAAAATCATGGTTCATAATCATTATATCTAGCGAGTGCTAATTTTGACCTATATCACAAATACTGTATTTAGATACACTATGACAAAATGGTTATTGGATCAATAGATGGAAAAGTACTCACTACTCAGCCAATTGCTGGACCCCAACCTAGCTTTAATTCAAGGTGTGTGTTTTATTTATTTGACTTATTCTGCAAAAAATTCAAACATTTTAAAGCATTAGGAATTTTATTTTTATGGCACTATCAAGTTGTTTGCCATCAAATTTTGACAGGGTTCTATCTAGTTGTTTATGAAGCAAAATTAATTCAATAACAAATCGTACTGAAAATATACATTTTACATTCTACTATAACTTTAAACTGAGTTTGATGTTTCAATTAAGAAATGAAAACATTCAATAAAGTGTAAAATATATGTTTTCATAGAGATTTCTTATGAAACTGATAGTATATGGGAAAGTGGCAAAAAAGATTAACCGAACAAAAATAAAACAAAAAAACTAAATAACCTCTTTAAGTTTTCCTAAAATCAAAAATAGTTTTTTTTTTTTTTTTTTTTTTTTTTTTTTTGTCGCATTCTTGGGCAAAGATGTATATTATCAAGATACCATTTTGATTTGTAAGCACAAAGTCAATAAAATCACCATTTTGTGGCAAATTATGAGTTTAATAAGTATCGCCCAAGAACGAAGATGAAATTGTCATCGCCCAATAATGAAAGCAATAATAAATCAAAACATTCAAGAATTGTTTATGAAGCAAAATTAATTCAATAACAAATCTTAATGAAAATATACATTTTACACTCTACTATAACTTTAAACTGAGTTTGATGTTTCAATTAAGAAATGAAAACATTCAGTAAAGTGTAAAATATATGTTTTCATAGGGATTTCTTATGAAACTGATAGTATATGGGGAAGTGGCAAAAAAGATTAACGAAAAAAAAAAAAAAAAACTAAATAACCTTTTTTATTTCTCCTGAAGTCAAAAATAGTTTTTTTTTTTTTTTTTTTTTTTTTTAGCTAGGATAATTATTATCAGGTATTTTTTCAGTTTTGTTTATTGAATTGATGAACATGTGTTCATGATTGAATCCTTTGAACGCTGTTTATATCGTACAGAAAATCATTTACATTCTGCTGTATTTTAACTAATTCATATGGCCACTAACACACTGGCTCTGTAAATTATTTTGGAAATTAGCACATGATGTAAGCAAAAATCAATAAACAACAACAAAAACGTGTCAATCATTTTCAAACTGTTTTATATAATCAAAACTTTTCGATATTTTACTGCCGAATGTAACTATTAAAACATTCAACTTTTCAAAGCAAAAATAAACCCCTTAAAAAAAAAAATCCTAACAAAATCTCGACCATTACTTTTAGGTTTAAAAAAATTTAATTTGCAATATACATACGACATAAAAAGAAGAAAAAAATACTCCAGAATGTATATCTCTAATTTTGTGTTCACGAAAAAGAGAGAAATGATTTTCTATGCTATACAAACAGCATCCAAGGAACTGAATCATGATTATATTTCTATGTTCATCAACTAAATAAAACAAAATAAATAAAGATAAAATGGAAAAATACCTGATAATGTAATCTAAAGCTTCTTGCCTGAACGATGATGTCTTCGTAAACAGTCCCAAATATACGTCTGTAGACAGGAAATAACCCTCACCTCATTGGCGGAAGATTTTTTGACGCATGCGTATTAGGTCGAATTTCGATGGAAAATTTCATTTGACAGAATTACCAAACTGCTTTAAATATATGGATAGTTGAGTGTAAAATGTATATTTTCATTAAGATTTATTATTGAATTAATTTTGCTTCATAAACAATTCTTGAATGTTTTGATTTATTATTGCTTTCATTATTGGGTGATGATGATTTCATTTTATACCAGATTGCATCTGTTTTCTGGGCGATACTTATTAAACTCATAATTTATCACAAAATGGGGATTTTATTGACTTTGTGCTTACAAATCAAAATGGTATCTTGATAATATACATCTTTGCCCAAGAATGCGACCAAAAAAAAAAAAAAAAAAAAAAAAAAACTATTTTTGATTTTAGGAAAACTGAAAGAGGTTTTTTAGTTTTTTTGTTTTATTTTTGTTCGGTTAATCTTTTTTGCCACTTTCCCATATACTATCAGTTTCATAAGAAATCTCTATGAAAACATATATTTTACACTTTATTGAATGTTTTCATTTCTTAATTGAAACATCAAACTCAGTTTAAAGTTATAGTAGAGGGTAAAATGTATATTTTCATTAAGATTTGTTATTGAATTAATTTTGCTTCATAAACAATTCTTGAATGTTTTGATTTATTATTGCTTTCATTATTGGGCGATGATGATTTCATTTTATACCAGATTGCATCTCTGTTTTGGGCGATACTTATTAAACTCATAATTTGTCACAAAATGGTGATTTTATTGACTTTGTGCTTACAAATCAAAATGGTATCTTGATAATATACATCTTTGCCCAAGAATGCGACAAAAAAAAAAAAAAAAAAAAAAAAAAAAAAAAACTATTTTTGATTTTAGGAAAACTGAAAGAGGTTATTTAGTTTTTTTGTTTTATTTTTGTTCGGTTAATCTTTTTTGCCACTTTCCCATATACTATCAGTTTCATAAGAAATCTCTATGAAAACATATATTTTACACTTTATTGAATGTTTTCATTTCTTAATTGAAACATCAAACTCAGTTTAAAGTTACTAGATGGAACCCGTCAAAATTTGACGGCAAACAACTTGATAGTACCATAAAAATAAAATTTATAGTTGCTTTAACTTGACAAATTTCATAGTGGGGAGCATAATATGATTAAGCAGTCACTGACCTTTCCATCGATATATCACATGAGGGGTGTGTGCAAAATTTAGAAAAGTACCTCCT
Source organism: Maratus michaelseni (assembly GCA_963931845.1). Taxonomy (NCBI): domain Eukaryota; kingdom Metazoa; phylum Arthropoda; class Arachnida; order Araneae; family Salticidae; genus Maratus; species Maratus michaelseni. The sequence continues at coordinate 78,522,548 of OZ007587.1, forward strand.
TGGGGGGATGGACATGGGAGATGCATAATATGATTAAGTGGTCACAGACCTTTCCAATGATATATAACATGAGGGTTGTGTGCAAAATTTAGAAAGTACCCCTTGGGGGGGGGAAGTGGGGTGATGGGCATCGGAGATGCATAATATGATATAAGTGGTCACAGACCTTTCCAATGATATATAACATGAGGGTTGTGTGCAAAATTTAGAAAGTACCCCTTGGGGGTGGGCAAAGTGGGGAGATGGACATCGGAGATGCATAATATGATTAAGCAGTCACGGACCTTTCCAACAATATATGACATGAGGGGTGTCAACAAAATTTAGAAAGTATCCCTTGGGGGGGTGGGGAGGTCAAATTGGGGAGATGGACAATGGAGATGCATAATATGATTAAGTGGTCACAGACCTTTCAAATGATATATAACATGAGGATTGTGTGCAAAATTTAGAAAGTACCATTTCGGGGGGGGGGGGCAAAGAGGAGAGATGGACATCAGAGATGCATAATATGATTAAGCAGTCACAGACCTTTCCAACAATATATGACATGAGGGGTGTCAACAAAATTTAGAAAAGTATCCCTTGGGGGGTTGGGGGGGGGGCAAAGTGGGGAGATGGACATTGGAGATGCATAATATTATTAAGTTGTCACAGACCTTTCCAATGATATATAACATGAGGGTTGTGTGCAAAATTTAGAAAGTACCCTTTGGGGGGGGGGGCAAAGTGGGGAGATGGACATCGGAGATGCATAATATTATTAAGTTGTCACAGACCTTTCCAATGATATATAACATGAGGGGTGCCTCCCTTAAGGGGGGGGGGAGTGGCGGGATGGACCCCGGAGATGCATAACATGAATAAGCAGTCAAAGACTTTTCAGCGATATATCACATGAGGGGTGTGTGCAAAATTTAGAAAAGTGTCCCACATGGGGGGGGGGACTGGGGGGATGGACCGAGATGCATAACATGAAAAAGAGGTCACAGGCGTTTCAACTTGCAACTTTTTTCTCGAAGGCATTTGACAATATTAAATTTTTTTTCACAAAAGACAATTTAACGATATTCTTAATTTTTTTGCGTAATTCGTCAAACGTTCATGGAAAAAATCATGAAATTCGCTAATCAATAGTTGACAAAATATAAAATTCAACAATCGATAGCAGTAAAATTGGTCAATCGATAATGGAAAAATCACGAAATTCATCAAATGGTCTCCCGTAAAAAAATTGTCCTGCACACTGATGGTATGATCAAAAGGGTTTTGAAGTATAGGAAAAAAATAGCACTTGCCAGACAGCGAGTAATGCTGAAAATTTGGCAATGGACTTTATTGCCACCACCGGCCAAACATAATAGTCACACTCACCAATTGCGATGATTGAATGGAAAAAGATTTTTTTCCTTGCTGTCGCTCGACAAATTTCGAAACCATTTGGCGAATTTCACGATTTTTTCCCCGAAATTGACGGATTGTGATTTTTTTTCTCGAAGCCATTCGACGATATTCGAAAACTTTTTCCCCCGAAACCAGTTGATGAATTTTGCGATTTTTCCACTGTCGATTAATGAATTTTTCGATTTTTCTGCTATCGATTGACGAATTTCGCAATTTATCGACTATCGATTAATGAATTTCATGATTTTATCCATGAACGAACAAATTGCGCACTTTCTTTCCGCTAATGTTTGACACATTTCGCCCTTTACAATTCAGCCAATGAGTTGAACGTTGTTTCTTTCCAGAAATGTCAGGAATGAAACAATGATTCTTTAGGATGAATTTCCTTTGTTCAATGCCCCATGGAAGATTGTGTGCGATGCAGCAACGAGCGTCACAGACTTTTTAGGGCACCTGCAGAGTAAAAACATCTAACCAATCTTCGCGGGGGAAAAAAATCACAGATTTCGTCAAATAATTAAGGAAAAAAACACTAAATTCATCAAAGGATCATGGGGAAACATGACTTTCGTTAAAAGACAACAGAAAAAATTATGCAAATTTAAATATGCAAAATTAATTATGCAAAATGATCGTGAAAGATATGCAAATTTTGTCAAAGAATCGCAAAAAAGAAAAGTTCAGCAAAAGATCACGCTTTTTTACTAAATTTTATCTAAAAATGGCAGAATAAAATGTATTTTATCAAAGAATCGCTGGAAAATGTGAATTTCGTTAAGGATCGCGAGAAAAATGCGAAATTCTTCAAAGGATCGCTGAAAAAACACGAATTTCGTCAAAGAATTGCTGAAAAAACATGAATCTCGCCCAATAACAGAAAAATCATGGTTCATAATCATTATATCTAGCGAGTGCTAATTTTGACCTATATCACAAATACTGTATTTAGATACATTATGACAAAATGGTTATTGGATCAATAGATGGAAAAGTACTCACTACTCAGCCAATTGCTGGACCCCAACCTAGCTTTAATTCAAGGTGTGTGTTTTATTTATTTGACTTATTCTGCAAAAAATTCAAACATTTTAAGGCATTAGGAATTTTATTTTTATGGCACTATCAAGTTGTTTGCCATCAAATTTTGACAGGGTTCTATCTAGTTGTTTATGAAGCAAAATTAATTCAATAACAAATCGTACTGAAAATATACATTTTACATTCTACTATAACTTTAAACTGAGTTTGATGTTTCAATTAAGAAATGAAAACATTCAATAAAGTGTAAAATATATGTTTTCATAGAGATTTCTTATGAAACTGATAGTATATGGGAAAGTGGCAAAAAAGATTAACCGAACAAAAATAAAACAAAAAAACTAAATAACCTCTTTAAGTTTTCCTAAAATCAAAAATAGTTTTTTTTTTTTTTTTTTTTTTTTTTTTTTTGTCGCATTCTTGGGCAAAGATGTATATTATCAAGATACCATTTTGATTTGTAAGCACAAAGTCAATAAAATCACCATTTTGTGGCAAATTATGAGTTTAATAAGTATCGCCCAAGAACGAAGATGAAATTGTCATCGCCCAATAATGAAAGCAATAATAAATCAAAACATTCAAGAATTGTTTATGAAGCAAAATTAATTCAATAACAAATCTTAATGAAAATATACATTTTACACTCTACTATAACTTTAAACTGAGTTTGATGTTTCAATTAAGAAATGAAAACATTCAGTAAAGTGTAAAATATATGTTTTCATAGGGATTTCTTATGAAACTGATAGTATATGGGGAAGTGGCAAAAAAGATTAACGAAAAAAAAAAAAAAAAACTAAATAACCTTTTTTATTTCTCCTGAAGTCAAAAATAGTTTTTTTTTTTTTTTTTTTTTTTTAGCTAGGATAATTATTATCAGGTATTTTTTCAGTTTTGTTTATTGAATTGATGAACATGTGTTCATGATTGAATCCTTTGAACGCTGTTTATATCGTACAGAAAATCATTTACATTCTGCTGTATTTTAACTAATTCATATGGCCACTAACACACTGGCTCTGTAAATTATTTTGGAAATTAGCACATGATGTAAGCAAAAATCAATAAACAACAACAAAAACGTGTCAATCATTTTCAAACTGTTTTATATAATCAAAACTTTTCGATATTTTACTGCCGAATGTAACTATTAAAACATTCAACTTTTCAAAGCAAAAATAAACCCCTTAAAAAAAAAAATCCTAACAAAATCTCGACCATTACTTTTAGGTTTAAAAAAATTTAATTTGCAATATACATACGACATAAAAAGAAGAAAAAAATACTCCAGAATGTATATCTCTAATTTTGTGTTCACGAAAAAGAGAGAAATGATTTTCTATGCTATACAAACAGCATCCAAGGAACTGAATCATGATTATATTTCTATGTTCATCAACTAAATAAAACAAAATAAATAAAGATAAAATGGAAAAATACCTGATAATGTAATCTAAAGCTTCTTGCCTGAACGATGATGTCTTCGTAAACAGTCCCAAATATACGTCTGTAGACAGGAAATAACCCTCACCTCATTGGCGGAAGATTTTTTGACGCATGCGTATTAGGTCGAATTTCGATGGAAAATTTCATTTGACAGAATTACCAAACTGCTTTAAATATATGGATAGTTGAGTGTAAAATGTATATTTTCATTAAGATTTATTATTGAATTAATTTTGCTTCATAAACAATTCTTGAATGTTTTGATTTATTATTGCTTTCATTATTGGGTGATGATGATTTCATTTTATACCAGATTGCATCTGTTTTCTGGGCGATACTTATTAAACTCATAATTTATCACAAAATGGGGATTTTATTGACTTTGTGCTTACAAATCAAAATGGTATCTTGATAATATACATCTTTGCCCAAGAATGCGACCAAAAAAAAAAAAAAAAAAAAAAAAAAAAAAACTATTTTTGATTTTAGGAAAACTGAAAGAGGTTTTTTAGTTTTTTTGTTTTATTTTTGTTCGGTTAATCTTTTTTGCCACTTTCCCATATACTATCAGTTTCATAAGAAATCTCTATGAAAACATATATTTTACACTTTATTGAATGTTTTCATTTCTTAATTGAAACATCAAACTCAGTTTAAAGTTATAGTAGAGGGTAAAATGTATATTTTCATTAAGATTTGTTATTGAATTAATTTTGCTTCATAAACAATTCTTGAATGTTTTGATTTATTATTGCTTTCATTATTGGGCGATGATGATTTCATTTTATACCAGATTGCATCTCTGTTTTGGGCGATACTTATTAAACTCATAATTTGTCACAAAATGGTGATTTTATTGACTTTGTGCTTACAAATCAAAATGGTATCTTGATAATATACATCTTTGCCCAAAAATGCGACAAAAAAAAAAACTATTTTTGATTTTAGGAAAACTTAAAGAGGTTATTTAGTTTTTTTGTTTTATTTTTGTTCGGTTAATCTTTTTTGCCACTTTCCCATATACTATGAGTTTCATAAGAAATCTCTATGAAAACATATATTTTACACTTTATTGAATGTTTTCATTTCTTAATTGAAACATCAAACTCAGTTTAAAGTTATAGTAGAATGTAAAATGTATATTTTCAGTACGATTTGTTATTGAATTAATTTTGCTTCATAAACAACTAGATGGAACCCTGTCAAAATTTGATGGCAAACAACTTGATAGTGCCATAAAAATAAAATTCATAATGCTTTAAAATGTTTGAAATTTTTGCAGAATAATTCAAATAAATAAAACACCCACCTTGAATTAAAGCTAGGTTGGGGACCAGCAATTGGCTGAGTAGTGAGTACTTTTCCATCTATTGATCCAATAACCATTTTGTCATAGTGTATCCAAATACAGTATTTGTGATATAGGTCAAAATTAGCACTCGCTAGATATAATGATTATGAACCATGATTTTTCTGTTATTGGGCGAGATTCATGTTTTTTCAGCAATTCTTTGACGAAATTCGTGTTTTTTCAGCGATCCTTTGAAGAATTTCGCATTTTTCTCGCGATCCTTAACGAAATTCACATTTTCCAGCGATTCTTTGATAAAATACATTTTATTCCTCCATTTTTAGATAAAATTTAGTAAAAAAGCGTGATCTTTTGGTGAACTTTTCTTTTTTGCGATTCTTTGACAAAATTTGCATATCTTTCACGATCATTCTGCATAATTAATGTTTTTTCTGTTGTCTTTTAACGAAAGTCGTGTTTCCCCATGATCCTTTGATGAATTTAGTGTTTTTTTCCTTAATTATTTGACGAAATCTGTGATTTTTTCCCCCGCGAAGATTGGTTAGATGTTTTTACTCTGCTGGTGCCCTAAAAAGTCTGTGACGCTCGTTGCTGCATCGCACACATTCTTCCATGGGGCATTGAACGTAGGAAATTCATCCTAAAGAATCATTGTTTCATTCCTGACAATTCTGGAAAGAAACAACGTTCAACTCATTGGCTGAATTGTAAAGGACGAAATGTGTCAAACATTAGCGGAAAGAAAGTGCGCAATTTGTTCGTTCATGGATAAAATCATGAAATTCATTAATCGATAGTCGATAAATTGCGAAATTCGTCAATCGATAGCAGAAAAATCGAAAAATTCATTAATCGACAGTGGAAAAATCGCAAAATTCATCAACTGGTTTCGGGGGGAAAAGTTTTCGAATATCGTCGAATGGCTTCGAGAAAAAAAATCACAATCCGTCAATTTCGGGGAAAAAATCGTGAAATTCGCCAAATGGTTTCGAAATTTGTCGAGCGACAGCAGGGAAAAAAAATCTTTTTCCATTCAATCATCGCAATTGGTGAGTGTGACTATTATATTTGACCGGTGGTGGCAATAAAGTCCATTGCCAAATTTTCAGCATTACTCGCTGTCTGGCAAGTGCTAATTTTTTCCTATACTTCAAAACCCTTTTGATTATACCATCAGTGTGCAGGACAATTTGTTTACGGGAGACCATTTGATGAATTTCGTGATTTTTCCATTATCGATTGACCAATTTTACTGCTATCGATTGTTGAATTTTATAATTTATCAACTATTGATTAGCGAATTTCATGATTTTTTCCATGAACGTTTGACGAATTACGCAAAAAAATTAAGAATATCGTTAAATTGCCTTGGGTAAAAAAAAATTTAATATTGTCAAATGCCTTCGAGAAAAAAGTTGCAAGTTGAAACGCCTGTGACCTCTTTTTCATGTTATGCATCTCGGTCCATCCCCCCAATCCCCCCCCCCAAGTGGGATACTTTCTAAATTTTGCACACACCCCTCATGTGATATATCGCTGGAAAAGTCTTTGACTGCTTATTCATGTTATGCATCTCCGGGGTCCATCCCACCACTCCCCCCCCCCCCCCTTAAGGGAGGCACTTTTCGAAATTTTGTTGACACCCCTCATGTCATATATTGTTGGAAAGGTCTGTGACTGCTTAATCATATTATGCATCTCCGATGTCCATCTCCCCACTTTGACCCCCCCCCCCCAAAAGGTTACTTTCTAAATTTTGCACACAATCCTCATGTTATATATCATTGGAAAGGTCTGTGACCACTTAATCATATTATGCATCTCCATTGTCCATCTCCCCAATTTGCCCCCCCCCAAGGGATACTTTCTAAATTTTGTTGACACCCCTCATGTCATATATTGTTGGAAAGGTCCGTGACTGCTTAATCATATTATGCATCTCCGATGTCCATCTCCCCACTTGCCCCCCCCAAGGGGTACTTTCTAAATTTTGCACACAACCCTCATGTTATATATCATTGGAAAGGTCTGTGACCACTTATATCATATTATGCATCTCCGATGCCCATCTCCCCACTTCCCCCCCCCCCAAGGGGTACTTTCTAAATTTTGCACACAACCCTCATGTTATATATCATTGGAAAGGTCTGTGACCACTTAATCATATTATGCATCTCCCATGTCCATCCCCCAAGGAGGTACTTTTCTAAATTTTGCACACACCCCTCATGTGATATATCGATGGAAAGGTCAGTGACTGCTTAATCATATTATGCTCCCCACTATGAAATTTGTCAAGTTAAAGCAACTATAAATTTTATTTTTATGGTACTATCAAGTTGTTTGCCGTCAAATTTTGTCGGGTTCCATCTAGTATATATATATATATATATATATATATATATATATATATATATATATATATATATATATATATATATATATATTACAATTTATGATCTGAAGGATTCTCTATTTAACTGTGAATTTAACCTCTTCTTTTGGATACAACTTTGTACATGTGCTCACAATATACTAAATATCTTGGGATATTATTAATATAAGTAATATATATATTTTTTAATTTTTTTAATTCTTTTTCACACTCCTTTTCAAATTGTATGTATAATTTATAATATTCCATTGTAAAGGTCTTGTTATTCAATATTGTTTCAGCGATTGTTCGGGCAAGATATGGCACTATATTTAGCAAAAGCTGGTGTCATATACAGAAAACAATCGTTCTTTGCTTATAAATGTGATTTTCTTGCCCTTGAAAAAGTAAATTACTTTATAAGCTTTTATTTGTGTATATACTCGTGTGGTTTATATTTCATTCCTTATTTTCTATTTATTTAATTTTTTTTTCTTCTTCTTAATTTGAATTAATAATGTTACTTTTATTAGGACTACAATTTTAATTTGTAAATTGACAAGGCTCTTTGGTATCGGGATTTCAGTGTATGTGGTCAGTTTCTTATGTTTCAATGGTTAAATTTTACTTAAAGTTTTATATATATATATATATACTGTAAAAAATATTTGGAACGTTTAGTATTCTAAAAGGAACGTTTCTGATACCATCGGATACCTCAGAGCTATTTTCACTTTCTGAAACCATCAGAAACCTTTCCGAATTTTTGGGGTTCCCTTCTGCTGTGGAGGGAAATCCACCCTTTTCCAAGTATTTCCCAACTATTTTGCCATCGCCGGAACAGGAAGTGCCGAATGTATACGTGATTTCCCCTACCCCTCCGTCCGGTGTGTTGTGTGTAGTGTAGTTTACGCGAACAGCACGTTGTTAGCGGTGGAAGTATTGTTCCAGCTGTCCAAAAAGACAATTCTAAAGAAAGAAAACTTGAAAAGGTAAGAATTTCTGCTGTTTTAAATACTCTAATCATTTATAATGATTCTGTTTTATATTAATTATTATTCCACATATGACGTGATATTTTTCAGTTTATATCAATATTTTTAACAAATATGTCTTAACCCTAACATTTAGGACTTTTTATATGAGTGAGGAATTAGATCTTTTGAGTTGGAAGGATAGTTATTAAATATACTCTAAAATATAACTATACAAATCCTTTGTCTCTCATTTTAAGTTATTTAATGTTGCTTCAATAAATATGATTTATAAATAGAATTTAGTAGCAATTTAATCTCTTAAAGAATATTATCTCCCGGCGATAGTGTGTGTTTGTTTATATATATTTTTTAACGATGTTTCAGAACTCTAACTTTTATAATACTATGTATTGAAAATTGACTTGTCTGACTTTAAAAATATTGTTTTAAAGTAAGCAAACTATATTTATTTATTTTATTCTGATTATTAAAAAAAAATTTCCCGGATGTTTTTATTAATCTCAGGGTTATGTCTAGATTTTTCTTACAGGGTCCCTGTTTTTGTGAAATTGTGAAGGTTTTTTTAATATTTTTGAAAATTCCAGTCATAATTTTGTGAATTTGAAAATATTGTTATATCAGGTTCCGTTGTATCTATCCTTTACACTTAAAAAAAAAACTTCGATAAGTTCAATTGTTTTGTGATATGTCAGATTTTATTTTGAAATGATTAAATTTGTGAAAAGTTCAGTTTGGAGGTGGTAAAGTTTCATGAAAGGTTTGTTTTTAAGACAAATAATTTTGTGAAAGATCCTGTTTTGGAACGAAATATTTTGTGAAGCGTCCAGTTTTATGATGAGAATTTTTGTGAAGTGTCTTGTTTTAATATGAAAAATTACCTTTTAAAGATCGATTTTTTTTTTAAACAAATCTCTGAAGCTGCATTGCTTTTGGGAAGCTCATAAGTTTTAATCATTTTATGTTGTTGGGAGTTAGATTTTTTTAAATGTATCTAAAATATATTAGTATAGCTTTAGTATGTCTTTTCCATGTTAAAGAAAAGTTTTGAAAGTTTTCTTTCTAAATATATATGCTATTGTTTTAATATTTTAAAATAAATACTTTATTTGTGGAGCTGTATGAATCCCATATATATATATTTTATGATATGTTGTTAAAAAACATGGTAAATATCTCCATTCCCCAATATTCACTGCGTGAATATTCTTAAATATTAGGGTTTAAACATATTTGATGAAAATATTGATATAAACTGAAAAATATCACACAATATACCGCATAATTTCGCCTAGAAAAAAGAATCATAAAAAAAAACTTTATTAGAGTATTTAAAAGAACAAAAATTCTTATATTTTCAAGTATTCTTTTAAAATTCAGACAATATATAATAAAAATAAATAAAAATATATTTAGAAGCACTTCAGATATATTCAGAAAAATTTCAGATATATTATGAAAGATTTCCGATATATTCAGAAACTTTTCCGATCCGTAATGAAAGATATTCTATATATTCAGAAAGGTTTCAGATATATTCAGGAAGCTTTCAGATATATTCAGGAAGGTTTCATTACGAATCGGAAAAGTTTCGTATTTTAGCCGAAACATTTTTCTGATCGAATCAGAAACCTTTCTGTTAGTATCGTGCAGCACAGGTCTCCGTGACTTTCAGAAACGTTTCTGAAAATTTTTTACAGTGTATATACATATACATATATATATATATATATATATATATATATATACATATAACCATAAATGAAACACTATCATAACACCAACTTAAACAATGAAATAATTAAGTATGAAATAATTAGTTGACAATGAAAGATTCCCCAACACACTTAATATGGAATCAAAAACATTGAAAGAATAAGAAATTAAATAAAAATTGAATAAATGGAATTAAATGAATTAATTGAAATGAAATTTGTGGAATTTAGACAGAATTATCAAGTCCCAATTGCCTAAATACCACAAATAAAATGAAATGAGATGTTTCATCATCATATTAGCCATACATTGCTAAAAAATATGATATTGGGACTACATCTCAAATACAATGAATCAAATCAATGATAAAATAAAAAAATAAAATACAATATTAAAAAGGAAAGAAGCCATACTTATAGATTACAGAGAGAACATTTAATAGAGACATTAAGTATAAAATCCATAAAGATGAAAAGAGATATAAATAAGATACCTTGCAGTTCATGAACCATCATGAAAACCAACATGACTGGGGAATGAATTGCATAAAAAATCATAACATGTTGCCAATTTTAGAAATATAAATTATTTAGAAATATAAATTGCTTTGCAGTGATGCCAGAAATAATATTAAAATATAATGGATTATAAAATAAACAGGAACATTAGTGCTGCCATCTATTAGTAAAAGTGAATATAATCTGAATCGGAGGAATTGGATGGAAATAAATGTTTCATAATTCAACCAAATTACTATCTTAATTGATACCAATTAGTTAAATAATAAATAAATGAAATTAATTAATAAATAGAAAATCGAATTACATTAAAGGATGTATTAATGAATAATACTATGTTATAAATAAGTATTAAGATGGAAAAATTAATAATAAAAAACAACTTAAAATAGTGCTGCCCTCTAGTAGTAAAAGTAAATATAAAGTAATGGATGGAAATTAGTGTTTAATAATTAAACCAAATTACTATCTTAATGATAGCCATTAGTTAAATAATAAATAAATGAAATTAATTAATAAATAGAATGTTGAATAATATCTAAGTAATGGATGTATAAATTAATAATACTATGTTATAATTAAGTAGTAATATGGAAAAATTAATAATTAATGCAACATTAAAAATGTACCATTAAATAACTGTACTAAAAATGTAACATCAATTAAAATAAATTAAATTAAAATACTAAAGATTTGAATTAAGAATCAAAGAATTTAAAATTAATATTGATTAAATATTGAAATGAATTAGTCACAAATAATGTGGCTTCAAACAAAGTTAAATTAAATAAAAACACTTAATAAAATTAAAACATATTATATTAACACTGTATAAAAGTAAACATTATCTTAGAAGTAAATATGATATTGTCCACCAAAGGTATTAATCCAAATCATTAGATCAAATACAATCTTAATATTAATGAATATAAATTCATTTAAAATAATTAAATAATGAATAAGTAAATCTAACTAAATGAATATACATAAAAATAACACATCGCAGTCCATTATAAAATGTGTATGATCAAACAATTGTGTAAATCAAAATGCCCCCATTTTTTTAATTTTTTTTTAATAATATAAATTAACTATGCGTATTTTTCCATACAACGCCGCCACACACCTCCTCAATCCAACGTCTACCCACCCAACCGTCCTATTATAATTTAAACTTTTTTTTTTGTAAATATTTATAAGATTATATGATTTTTTTATACATTTTTTAAACGCATGTGTTAATTTGGTTGTAAAGATCAAATAGGAACTAACTATATATTAAGGAATAAATGAATTTTTTTGGAAAACCATGTTGTAATGCTTCATAGATAAGTTTTTAAATATTTTTGTTAATAAGTTGAGAGGAACATAAACTTTTTATTCTATAAATATGATTAAGGAGTATATTACGATATACAGAATTATGAAGACATGATTTAAAATTAGTAAATGAATTAACTTTAAATTTAAATTCTTTACGTTTATCAAATAGATCTATTATTGTTTTGTTTTCTTTTAGTGTAATTTTAAGATCTAAAAAGTTAATAGTATTGTGAGAAAGGAGGTTTTCCATACATATATATATATATATTTTACTTAAAGTTTTATATATAATATATATATATATATATATATATATATATATACACGTATATGAATATACATATGTATATACATAATTACACACATACTTGTTGTGTAAGTTACAACAACACACCAATTCGGGAAAATCCATACATTTTTCTACATTCACACATTGGCCTGAGTAATTAGAAGTGATAAAAAATTACACACTTCCATTCATAAGCTAAACACACATAAATATATGCACATATTTACGACAAGAGGGTATTTGTTATGACAAGCGTGTAACTTTACAAATTTATGCATGAAGACGTGGAAAAGAGGTGAATTTGCACACTTATATTTTAGAGAGCGTACTAGAAATTTTCATTTGTAGTGTTTTAAAGCATACTTCTCTAATATTAATATATAACAAAAAAATATTATATTTTATTTAAATTTTAACAATATTTAATTTTTTTTTTTTTGATTTTCAGATTCAGAAACCAAATTACAAGATTTACTTCTCCTTATCATATAAATTTGATAAAGACTTTTTCTGTTTAACCAACTTCTAACAAAAGAGATTATACAGTTCATTGCGTGTATGTATATATGGGGCTTAACAACGTGCCACATGGCTGTACCAAGAGCATTCTAAACAGCCAAAGCGGGGTTAAAAGTTAAAACAGACTACGTGTTTGCTAAGCGGTATATTTTATATGGTCGGGTGCTCTTTTTCATGTGGTCAGTTTTTAGAAACTTGTCTATAGGTCAGAGCTGAGTGGAGGAGATCCCTGACATGTTTGTCACCGGCTCTTTCTTTTGTTGATACTCCCCATTCTTTTGTTGATGACCACAGAACTCTTTGAAAAGAAAGGCCAGAGGAATGATTTATGAGTTTTTGTCGGGGTTGTTGAAATGCAGATATAAACGCACCTTAAGGAATGGATAACAGCAACGCGAGAAAATCTTCATCGGCTTGTTTAATGTCGTCCCGTTGTTGCTGCGACAAGCTAACGACTGTTATCAGGAGATCTGTATCTCATCGCTTGAACAGAAATTTCTATTGTTATTTTTGTGTCTTTTGCTTCGGTTACAACTGACCAAAAAGTGTTTGGTAACGAAAATCTAAAGAAGTTATTTATGGCTTTTTTCTGTATGCAATTTGGTCTGTCTGTAGCTAAGTCCGGCAGCCTTCCTTGCCAATTACAATACCGGTCTAGACTTCATAATATGAACGATAAGGAAAAGCTTTGCAGGGTATAACTTATCGATGATTTTCATAAGAAAATACAGGGTTATCAGGAAATACGTTATCCACTTCATAAGGCTCTCGGGTGCATTTAATCTCTGCGAAGGAGACGAAATTTAAAATACAGATAACTCAAATGATGCGCTTTTCATTTGTTAAGTACAAATTTTCTTTACGAAACTTCGTCGAAAGGTTGTGATCTAACAATAAGTGTTCAGTAGCCTTATAGATTTTAATGCCCAATATATCTTCATGTAATTGTTTAACTAGTTTTAAATAAATACCCAGTGTGCCCATCTTCATTGCAGCAACATGCTGTAATCACAAAACCACATTTCACATCACTAAGTACAGTGAACTTTGTCCAAGTAACCGAAACACATGGCAACAAATGTTTTTTTTTTTTCATAGCTGGCACAGATACATTTATTGGTGATTTCTTCTTTTACAACATATTCTTTAATATATAACTAGCTCATCTTTTGCATAATCTGTAACTGGAACAACGTCTGTTTCTGTGTAATATAGAAGTCACCCCAGAGTCCTCTAAAATATGTAAAATTTTTTGCTAACATTGCATTTGTCGCACGAAATTGACCCGTGAAGGTCTCCAGACATTAATAGAGCATGTTTGGGATACTCTACGAAGAGCGGTAACACAGTATCAAGTCCCTCCCAATACCCTTCTGGAATTAAAATCTGCGCATTTAGATGAGTGGGATTGGTTGTCTAAAGCTTTTATCAATAGCTTCATCATCAACAAGTATGGTGAAGCTGTACGGGGTACTAATTGCATAGCTATGCGGGGAGACCATACTCCATATCCTCCTGAGGTCTTGAGTCCATTAAAATACACGTTTTAGTTATACAGTGTTCACACGGATCCTTGTATTTTATATCACTATTTCTAAAATGCAAAATTAGTTTTATTTAACTATCTCGTGCATTAATTATTTTTAAGCGCATGAAAAATACATTATGCACATAAAATAAATTTTAAAAGGATTATTGAGAACAAAAAATATTTCATTTTAAAAAAATCTCACATTTATTACAAAATTAAAAAAACGACTCTTATATGGCGTTTACAAGCATTAAAAATTAATATTAAGAGTTATAAAGTATTTTTAGTTTAGTAATTGAAACTTTCGATACTTTACTACAAAGTAAGGTGTAAAGAAACATTTTTGTCATAATTTTATTTAGATCCATAAACGGAAATTCTTTGAGAAAATCTGTGAAAACGGATTTTTTAACTGAATAGTTGAAATGGTTCTGTTCTCTGTTGATGATATTTGATAAGTATTGTTGAATTTATATGATTTTTGTGATATAGAACTAAAAATAAAATATTCTGGATTTGCTGGGGACGGGATGAGGTGTCCGTATTTAAGTGAAATTTCATATGAGATTGTCATGAATGAGAGTGTTAATAATCTAAATTTTGAAATTAAATAAGTGAAATATGATTATTCGAAAATAGTGGTTCGCAAATTAAAAGACCTGTTTTTATTATTTTGCTTGAATCATAGGATATTAATCGGTGTGTGTTTCAGAGGTATTTTATATTATGTTTGTAAAATTTTAGGTATACTGCGTATGTTACAAAAGTTTTACTTTTCTTTTCATTTTATTATGTTGCTATATGGTGTCTCGTAGTATATGGCACTTGTGTTTCAAATTTAATGCTTTTATATTTTATAAGATAGACAAAAAAAAAATGATAGTACCTTAGGTTTCTGAGGCCAATATGATATGTCCATCGTATGAGCAATCATTTTCACAAAATATCAATTTCCTGATGATAAAAAGTCCTCTAGTGACCAAGCGCTTTATTTTTAAACTACATAGTTTTCAGCAAACTTTTTTATTTCATTTAATTTTATCATGTTTTAGTTTTGTTCTACAAGTAAAAAAAAGTTCCCTGCTATGATTCTTTTGTATTTATTAAGCTTTTATGAATACGTCAGATGTCTGGGGATGTGTTTGTGTGTATATGTTCGTGTGTGTGTTTGGGTATATGGGCGCGTACGAGTGTTAGAGATGTCTATCGCACTTGTATGTCTGAAAATTTGGTTCCACATTGACGACTTGAGCCTCATATTTTTGATTTTTTTTATTAGATTTTCTCTTTTTTATTCTTTAGTGAATAGGAAAATTTGAATATTTCCCTGATTCTTCATTTTTGCCGGTGATTTTGAATCACTCATAAATGCAATCTAAGTTCAATCTTTTAGCCCAGTATATTATATCTTGCCTTTTTTATTATACAATAAAATTTATTCGAAAATCGTTCCACTTTTTTTTTCGATTTTATTTAGAAATGACCATTTTACCTAAAATGAAGACTATTTTTTATCATCTGATATCTGTTTGATACCATAGTCATCCAACGTTATATTTTATATCCCGTATAGAAAAATAAAACCCTTAAGAATCGATTAAAAATGAAAAAACCTTAACTTCCTAAATTTATACGATCTTTTAAAGAGATTAAAAGATCGTGAAATTTTCAACGATTCCAACGAAGATGAACGAGAAATTTCCCCGCGTTAGGATTATTAGAAAAACCTTTTATCGGCTAAAACCTGTTGCGAAGTTCCTCGAGATGTGAGAACGGAAAAGGAAAAACAAAATTCGTTTATCTCAGTCAGCTTTATTTTAATTTTTTTTTAATTGTTATGTTTTTAACAATTGCGTATACTGAAGGAATATGCGCTTTTTAACGTAATAATTTATTTTTACGATTGTTGTTTTAACCCCTTCGCGACGAGCGTCCTTTACAGAATTTTTAATCTTTTGCCACCGGTTTTTCAAAACAGAAATTTTCGCCTAATGGAATCTCAGAAATGATGTCATTAAATAAGGCAAAGTTTACAATAAAAAGTTACTGGTAGGAATAATCGAGGATTCTGAGCACCTTATGCGTCACGTATACGTGTCGCTCGTCCCCAAGGGGTTAACAAGTTATGGGACACAATCTAAATTTTTACCTTTTTTTTCTCTATCTTTTGGTGTTTTTTGATGTTGTTGCGCTCAGTAAATTGATTGCACGAAGCCTGTCTGGCCCAAAATTCGAACCCAGAGAGGCCCGCGGGCCTGTTTCGGACGTATATTCTGTCATTATAATCAATTCTGCATTCTCTCATCATCTCATCTCTCTCTGGCCCGGGAAAATTTTTTTTTGACAGAATATGCTTTTGAGTATGCTAGTTTGTAAATAAATGTTGCATGATTAAATTAGATGTGAATTATTTGAAAATCCTTAAGAGTGTGTTATCAATGATTTTTTACAACTTAAATTTTAAGAGAAAATCCTTAAAAAAACTTAATTTTAATTTGCATTGTTAAGTTTCTTTGGTACTTTTATGTTAGCCGGGCGCAAATCTCGCCAGTAGCATTTTTTAACACTTTCCAACATCGTTGAAAATTGTTTATGAAGTTGTTTTGTCTGTCTGTCCGTGCTCTAACTCGTGTAAATATACTCGGATTGCCATGTAATTGATATGTTAATGAGGTTTACTATGACATTTTCGGTATTAAAAATGAAGTATCCAGAGTTTATAATTCATTTACAGTGACACTCAAAACCTGAAACTCAAAAGAAATCTGTTACATTACGATCTATGGAAACAAATTGTTTGCGGTGAATTTTAATAATGTTACACTATTTCAAATATATTTAAATTTATATATTATATCACTGAGGTACACTACAAGAGTAGAATAGGGTGCGCATAACATTCATCGTTCATATACAGGGACACACAAAATAATTCGGTTAGGGTAGTGTCTAAGAGCAATAATAGCTTGAAGAGCGTTTTAAGTTGAGGTAAGTTTTTAAATTAAACTAATTTTTTTTACTTATTACTTGATGTGTATAAATTCTATAGATGATATACAGGACAGCACAGAAGATCTCGAGTTCATTTCCGCTTGTTGACGGAAATTGCTGAAGAGGAATTGAAAACTGTGCTATGCGTTTCCTAACTGAACTAAATAGTAGCTTAATATGTAGTATATTTAGAAATCTATAGATCATATACAGAGCTGTACAAAAGAATTCGGGTATTTTCCGACTATAGATGATAGTTACTGAAATTGGGTTTTGAAATGTATTATTCGTTTTTCCAAATTTTTTACTTAGACATCATTTTTTACCTTATTAAACGATGAAATTTTGTTAAAGCATTCTGGATGTGTAGGAAAGTGTTTCATAATCTATGCTTGACGCTTGATTTTTCGTTCTTGTTTTTTCTTGCCAGTAGCAGCTTTTATTTTTTGCGTGTGTCAATTAGAAACAATGCTTTGATGTTGATGTAAAATGTCTTGGTTAAGGGTATTATTCTTTATTATTTTCTTTTAGGTAGCTTGCATTACAAAAAGCTACCTATTGCAGCCGTTCGGAGGAAAGCAATTCCAAAACATTTTGGTATATTTCCACCGATCATGACCCCTAGACCCCCAAACCACCCTCCGTTCAAATGTTGATTTATATATATCTCTGACATATGTCATACCGTAAATCTCTTATTTATGAACCAATTTGGATGTGACTGAGTGTGTGTATAGGATTTACTAAGGTCTTGACCGAGTTCGTTGGACAGCTTCATTCGACATTTTGTTTCAAAATGGCGGCCAGTTAAAATTTTGTAATTTATAAACCTTTAAAAAGATGTACAAAAAATTATAAATTGAAAAAATTGTTTCCATTAAGTATTAGAACGTGATACAAGGATTTTGGAACATCTTTTGTTTTGGCTATATCTTAAAAAATGGCTGAGATATGTCCGTTTGAAATTCTAGAGTGGCTGAGATTTTGAAACAATCTGATATTTGTTATGCCGCAACTCTCGTATTTATGAACCCATATGAATGTGACTGATCATGTGTACAGAACATATGCCAAGGTCTCGACCGAGTTCATTGGTCAGCTTCATGCGCCATCTTGTTTCAAAATGTCGACAAGTTAAATTTTTAATTTTTTTAATTCAAAAAGATGTATAAAAGTTTATAAATTGAAAAAGTTGTTTCCGTTAAGTGTTAGATAGTGATACAAGGATTCTGGAACATTTTTTGTTTGGGTTTTATCTTAAAAATTGGCTGAGATATGGCAGTGTGAAATTCTAGGGTGGCTGACATTTTGAAACAATCTGATTTTTGTTAATCTGTAACTCTCATGCTGAAATACGCATTCAATTCAATATTCAATATTCAATATTATTCAATATTCAATATTCATGATTCAAATTCAATATTAACGAAAACCGGACTATATATTGAATATTCTATAGCCGGTTTCCAAGCATTTTAGCTTCGGGTGTTTGAGTAAAATGAGTTGATTTTTTAAAAGCATGGACTATGAAAGCTACCTTTTCCTCCCTGTAGAGGCAGAAGGGACTTTTTTTCTTTTGAATGCAATGGGTGAAAGGCATGTATTTTAAATGTAATGTGTTTTAAATTAAAGTTATATTTTAAATTAAATGAATGAAAAGTTTATATTTTGAATAAAATGAGTGCAATACTAAATTTATTTATGGCGCGCTCCAATAGCAATTGTATAAAATTAAATATAAAATAATATTTAATCATTATTAATATTAGATGCAATTTCTGCTTTTTATGAGTGTTCTATACATAATACGAAAAACGAGAATTGCTAATTATTGTCGAATTTAGTGTCCTAAACATTTCCAACGGTAGATTTCAACTAGAATAAACTAATACGAATTAAAGAGACTTATTTCTCTATTAATGTAAATGTAATTATCTGCTGCTTACGACAAAAACCACTTAACTTAACATCTGAGTTTTGATAAAAGAACTATAACTAATGTCTTCCTTCTTGCAGCCGAAAATAGATGATGAAATAAAAGAAGATATTTATAAAAGAAAAGAAAAGATAATGAGAAGATAAATTCCAAAAATAAATTTTATTAATTAGTAATAAAAATGCACTCTGAGGATTAAAAATCAGAAATGTTAAATAAAAATAAGAGGAAAAAGATGAAAAAAAAATGTAATGTAAAAAATTTCATAAAAAGATGGAATGTCTACTTTGATTACTTTGTAGCGAAAAATTTCTATTTCTTTCCCTACGTATCCATGGTCATCAGACATATGCTATCCACTTAATAATTAAAATGTATTCTAAAATGTAGTACTATATGTCGATGTCATATAACAATGATGATAGTGATCTGATATAACTTTTACTTTTATCGTTCATATATTACTTGTAAATATCGCATAATTCCAGTTTTTATGTCCTCGAGAAAGAAAAAAAAATCTATTTTCAAATGAAAACTTTTTCCAAACTAGCGCAATTTTAATATATTTTTTGTTACTTTTCAAGTAATGTTCAAGTATGAATTTTTAAGTCTAATTCAAATATGAGCATTTGTTTGTTATAGTAATATAAAGTAACGAAAGAAAAAGCGCAGAATCACCTTAATTGGCAATTTATTTGTCATGCTCATTTCGTTTTTTTTCTTCATTTGATTGATCTTTCATAAATTTCTCAACTTCCAAGCATTGGCATCATGACTTTCGTGCGAAATCACGGTTGCTCTAATATGCCATTTGCCTATGGATCTTCATGCAGAAAAATATTATATGGTTAACCATATAAGATCAGATTAACCATAAGAAACCGCACTTTGGCATTTAACTGAAATCTGTCAATGAAAAGACTAGACTTTTCATTTTATGCTGCACATAAAATTCTTATTAATATTTTATGTATAAAATAATCAATATTATATGGATCTTATATGGTTAACCAAATAAGATCAGATTAACGATAAGAAACCGCACTTCTGAAATCTGTCATTGAAAATATTTTTTATTTTCTGCTGAATATAAAATTAATATAATGTTAAAATGAATTTTTTAAAAGATACATTGCATCACAACATCCCCAGAATGTCAGAATTGTATTTGATTTATAATTAATTTAAGTACCTCATTAAGAACAAGAAAAATATTTTTGTTATGTAATTGTTTACACAAGTTTTTTTATTTTTTTTACTGTCATTGGAAAATTTAAAATCTTAGATGTAACTGAAATTTTAGAAAACCTGGAATTGGAATAAAATTGCCTATATTCGACAATATTGCGTAATAACAGCTGCATATATGCAACAAACTTTATTATACTGAAGCTGTCTTTTATGGTAACAATCCTAGGCGAACCAAGCGGTGCTGCAACTTATGCCCACGAAAAATCCCAAGCTAATACAAATTTTATTTAAAATAACTTTTCACAGTTCATCACCGCACGGAATCAACTAAGTTATTCTTTATTCGAAACTCAGTTGTAAAATATTGCATTTTTAAAAGATGTTATGTAATTTCTGTGAATTAAAAAATAATAAAAAAAAAACCTAATATTTCCGAAACTACTTTAATTATTAATTTTAAAAAAATCCCCACATTTTTTCATCCAAAATTTATAGCAAAATGCAATTTTTAATAACAGAAGCCATTTGGTTTCTACACTGAAATTTTGTGATTAAAGACAAATAAAAGCCTTTTATTCCACTACTTTTCTAGAGTGCCATTTGTTTTTTTTTTCGGATCTTATTGAAATCTTATTTCTTTTCTTTCTTGTAAACACAGTTTGTGTTACATTTCCCTTTTTCTAACTGTATCTATAATGTTTTGAAAACCGCTTACAAAAGTCTCAATCTCTTCAGTTTTATGCAATCTGTATTGTTGTCTGAAACCTGGTAGCTCAGTGGTCAACGCGCTGCACACTACAGGTCCAAGATTCGTTTTCAGATTTACGGCAAGGTTCACTTAACATCTCTTAAGAGGGAAACGTGAAAACACGCCTTTTGGATATATGTAATTCCGCCCACCGCGGAATTTTTGCATTTTATGTGTTGCATTATTTCTCAAAAAACATACACAATATTCGTATTTGTACAGTTACACTACTATGCATATAAATACCTTGAATAAAAACAATAACATTATTATATATATTTATTTATAATATGAACACGAACAGAGAAAATATTTTTATTATATAAGGAAACATGCTAGAGTAACGCCCTCAGGGGAAGCTTTCTGTTTAAAAGATGAATATTACCTGCTGAAGATGTGTGAACCTTTTAACCTTTTGGGGTAGAAAAATGTGCATCAAGATAAGATTGTGAACATAATGTTTGTGATCTAAACATTGTGGATTTCACGTCAGGCTGACCTCTTGACCGGAACATATGTTTGATAGCACCCCAGGGCCCATGATTAAAAATTGCAGTTGGGCACTACTGGCCATTTTTTTAATGAATTTCAATACCGCAGAGTTTATTTTAGTATGTGTTTCCATTAAAAAAAGTTTTAATATTTTCTTTATTTCTTGTCCGTACCATTTTATTAGTTAACGGAAATATACCATCAGCATGTTTAAATATTTATCATTTTTTTGGTTCATTACCATAGAAATTAAATAAGTAGGGTGGCATTATTTTATTTTCACACGAAAAGAAATAGGTAAATCAGCCCTCAAAACGCCTTCATGTAGTATATCTAACTTTTCCACGGCAGAACTAAGTTCAATCTGATGTTACAAATGTAGAATCTTTTCTACATGAAAATATTACTGAAAGATGTCGCACACACCGTTTGAATTACTAACTTTGGTTTACCCTTTTTTAATCATTTTCATCTGGTTTGCTATATAAACTAGAGCTTTCCTGATATAATTCTAACATTATAAAAGCGCCCAACATATTAAGTAAGTTGATCCAGCAAATTATATACGAGGGTCATCCGAAAAGTAAGCTTCCTACGGCCCGTAAAAAGAAACAAAACATAATTACCTGGAAAGGTTTATTGCAAAAGATACAACAATGTTTCAGCTACTTCTCAAGATAAGAAGCACCGGAATAGTAACACTTGCCAAGTTTTTGTAGTCCGGTGTCATAGAAGTCTGCCGGAATGGAGCCAGCTTGTCAGAGTCGTCTGCATGTCTTCGTCTGTGGGAAAGTGATGACCGGACAAGAATTTCTTCAGGTACAAGAACAGGTGGAAGCAACTGGGAGCAAGATCGGGACTACAGGGCGGATGGTGAAACTTGTGCAATAGATTTTTTGTGGAATTAGCCGTATGCGGCCAAGCGTTATTGTGAATCAAAACAATACCAGCAATGACGATTGTTTTCGATCGGCGCTACCTTCCCTGACTTCAAAAACTTTAACACGGAGTCCGCGGAAGAAGAAATGAGAGCCGACAACTTCGCGCACAACATCATTAATATAAGTGATCGAGAAGTGACAACTGCCGCATACGATTGCCACACCCACAATCTACACGGCTTGTGTCTTTTAGTTTCGTGCCTTTTGCAGCGCCATCTTTTTGGGATGTGGGAAGCTTATTTTCTGGATGAACCCCGTAATCCAAAATCAAACTGAGATCCGCCTATTTATTCTTAAAAGTACGTCTGCAAACAGTCAATATTTCTGACTGGCGATTCTTTAAAGATTTTAAAATCCTAACGTATAAGTGGAAAATCTGTTCTGCTAGATTGTTTTAAAGCCACATGCAGATTTTACTCAAGTAGATCGCATTTTAAAAACTTTAACCACGTCAAAAACAATAAAGTACGGTTAATTAAAAATTTATAATGAGTTTTTTTTTTTCAAAACAAAATAAACATTTTCAGACATATTAACTATTTATTATTTGTCTCTTGTTCATGATCAAAATTCTCAACAAAGCATAAATTATGTTATTTATTTTTATGTTATTTGTTTCATTGACCGACCATGTATCGCGGAATTTTGATAACGCGAAATCGGATTGCGGTATTCCACGGGGTTGAGAGATCTTTTGTGGCATCCTTTCTTTCGCTAATTATTTCACTGCTGTCGAAGTTACTCTAATTGTTTTGTGTTATGGTCAGTCTCGAGTTGAGCTTTGGTTCTTACGGTTTGGGTTCATGTTAATAAAATTTTTTTAAAAAAAAGGACAGAAAAAATAGTCTGGAATATTGTTTCATATGAATATCTATAAATGTGAATAGGAATGGATTTTAGATGTTTATTTTTCAACGTAAAAGATAAAATTGGTATTAGAAATAGAGTTTCTGATTATTTTCCTTAATTGCATTAAATTATGGATCAAATTTGTGTGATTGCGGGTTTTGGGTCGGGTTGCGAGTCAACGAAGTTTTTTGTTGTTGTTGTTGTTGTGTTTGGGTAGGCTTACTGATTGGATTGAAATAGAATTTGTGGGTTCGGGTTGTGTTTAACCCGTCCTCATGGCAGCTATAGAACCCCCAAAATAAATAAATCTTACAGAATGTCTTAAAACTTTGTTTATTGTTTAATTTATTCATCACTATTCCATTTTTTAATACAGTACAGGGAGAATGATTAAAAGTGGCCAATGTCCCCAATTAGGGACACCATAAAAACATGTTACAAAAAAAAAAAATTCTCCCATTTTAATAGCTGATTTTTTTTAATGCAGTATTAGAATGCCAAATTTGCAAAAATATAATTTAAAATATAGCTTGATCTTAATAGGGTTTTATAAAAACAACATAATCTGAATAATTTATGTATGCCGTACATTGATTTTTTTTCTTAACTTTCTCGCTTTTAAATGAGTTTTAACAATAAATTGTTCATATACGAAACATATTAGCTGTAGTTTCGCTTAACAGTTTTGCGTTTCACTTATGTTTATTGCGGGTAATTTATAAATGTCATTAATAAAATGTCCTTTCCCAACACAGTGATTCTTCATTCTGAGCATTTAGATCAGTTTACAAATAATTAAATCAGAATAGAAAATGGCGTTAAACGTAATTTCATTTAATAATTAAGATTTTCCTTTTTGTTTAATGTGAATGATTTACTTACGTCGGATTTTCTTTTTTCTGTGTAGCAATTTCTTTCTGGTTGTTTAAATCAGTTAATGGAAGATAAATTTCACATATTTTTCCTGACCAAAAAATAATTGAAAATAAAAGAAAAGTTGAAAAGCTCTTGAAAACACTTAGTTAAAAAAAGATATTTTTTTTTACGCTTTTTAATACTTTTTTTATCCACCTCTGTGAACTTTATTTAAGTGCACTCAACATATGAAAATTGGCTGAGCATAAAATATAAGTGGAAATTTATTTCGCGAAATTTTTAATAAATGACATATTCTTCTCGCGCAATCACCAAATTTTTTGTCGTTTTCTTTCATTAGTTTTATTTTTTCTTTTGCAATATAATTTCATTATCTTTAAATATATCCCATATACACAGCACCAAATAACAATTAAAAAATCCATAAAAAAATATTTTTTTAAAAGTTTTTTTTAATACATTGGTTATACATATAGTAATGCAGGGTGAAAGTTTATATTGTCAGAATCTACATAGTTTGTAGAATATATTAGCATTTTAAATTAATGGAAATAATACAAAATTTAAAATAATTATTCTTACTTTGAAAAAATCGAAATATTAGAATGACATTTACCTAGTTAAAACTTTAGAATAATACATTGTAAGGTAATCCGACCAGTAAGTGAACAGCCCCCAGTGAATGAACACTAAAGCTGTTATCACACGGAATACCATACGATATAAAGTATACGCTATTGCCTCTCGATTTCTTGGAGCTACACTTTCACTCTGCAACTAGGGTTACTTTCCCTACTGAAAGTTATCTGCTAATGTAAGGAGAGGGCGTAACATTTGGCGAGAATTGCAGCAGGTGTTTTAATATTTAGTGTAGAGATCGATTGATAAACAGGAAACATTATCGCGTACTAACATTATATACATTGCAGTTTCTTTTCGAGTCTGTTCTATATATATTTTATTGTGATAATTTTACTTCAAATTCCAAGATTATAAAAACAATACTCTCGCTAATATAACATAAAAATTCTAAATTATAGAGTCCATATCTTCACTTTACGTTTTTCATTACCTGTAAATATTAAGAATTCTCAACTATTAGTATTAAGTGATTTAGAAAAAAATATAGAATATTAAAACTAGTTTTTTGTCACATGTATTGGAACCGCACTTTATCGCTAACCCGAAATCTGTAACGCAAAGAAAGATTTTAAATTAAGTTTTAGTTATTTTGCCAAAATCACTATTATGACATTTTAGTTAATATATTTTACATATTTTAAATGTAATTCATGTTACATATTGAATGTAATGTAAAATTGAAATACGTAATAGAATTTAGATATAGTTCCCAATCTTTTGAAGTATTTTCTTCCTTGGTTTTGATGATTTTAATCATTTTTCGAAAGTATAAATGAGTTTTTGATATTTTTAGTTTAAAAAACACAATTCTTATTTTTATACATATTGTGTACAGTCCTGGAGGGGGGGGGGGGAGTTATATCCTCTACTAACTCTGCCGCAAATCACTGTATAAAAATGTCACAAGTAACAATAGATTAGTAATAACATCTAATAATAATGCTGTACATAAATTTTGCTGGGGGGAAGGAGGAAGTTACGTATAGCAATTATAACATATTCTAAAACTTTTAGTACTAAACCCTAATTTCGACATCATATTTTTCGGTAAATTTTACCTTCGTGTATCAAATTGAAAGTCACTCGTTAAAGTAATTTAGAAATTACGAAGGTTTTATGTTTGCACCTCCTAATATTAAATAAATGTTCGATCGTCGCAAAACAGATTACAAGACAAGTGTTTTTTTAAGCATAACTTAAAAACTATTTTGCGGAAGGAGCTTTAATTTTGAGTTCGCATATTTGAAAATTCTAGAAATCTATTTCTGTTAGGAAGGTTTTACGTTATAATTGATTTTTCTTTTCGAAAATATATCGAAAATATATAATTTTTTTTTTGAAGGAAAGCAAAATATTTTAACTGGAGGGGGGGGGGGTATATGCGTTATTTATTATTAATAAGTAAAAAAAGAGCATAATTTGCTTAACAAATTGAAAAACATATAAAGGTTTAAAATTTATACACCGCTAGGAGGGGGTAGACCAAATTTTAAGGTGGTTAAAATTCAATAATTAAAAAGGAAAAATAGACTGAAAAGGACAATCTCACCCACATACATTAAATACAATAATCCTAACATGAAGTGAAAAATTACCCAGAGCCAGGAATCGAAACTGGGTCCACAGCGTTCCGGGCAATCGCTCTAACCACTCAGCCACTCCGGCTGATTCTGAAACTCAATTTCTCAATAATAAACCATGTTAGAGAGAAAGTCGCTAACCATCTAACAGACAGCCTTGGATAAACGGACAACGGTGAATATATTTTTACTATTCCACCGATTTACGAATAAATATGTATGTCTGTATAATAATTGTATATCTTTAAAAAAAGATTATTAAGATTGTTTTAAAAGAAAATTATTAGAAGGTAAAATATAATTAACTATAAATAGCTGCTAGATTAAATTTTCATTTATTACATTTTATTTTTCTAAAAGTTTAAGAACATTTTTTGTCCCCCACCCCTCCACTACAAAATTTAGATTCTGAACGCTGCATGCTTTTGCAATAAAATACCTTGATGCGTGTTTGCTTGCATTTTTATCTTTGGCGACATAATTTGGCAACAAGTACGAAATAACGCCAAATACACTGCAGAAAGTAATTAAACTAGTACAGTTTGAGAAGTAAATAAGTGACTACGACAGTACAATTATAACATATAGCAAATAATATAAGGTATTGAAATAAAATAATCGCAATAAATGATTTTAAATTAGTAAATAAAGTTCTTATCGGGAGTGGTAAATTACGAACTCCGAAGAGACAATCGATGCATATGTAATTCTTTAAGTTCAAAATAACTACACATTTTTAAAGTTCTTTTCGTGTATAATTGGTCCCTGTTTTACTAAAGATATTTCTTTTTCCTTAATTCTTCTGTATTTTTGGTTTCAATATTTGCGACCACGCTAAACAAACATGTTGACTTACTGACGGTAGCCATCTTGAAATTTTAGAGAGCTCTGATTGGTGGATTTCGAGCTGACATCTATCGTAGAGGATAGAAACTACTGTCAGTTAGATCTTAAAAAAATTACGAGAGGCAATCTATCAAACGAGGTGATTTCGAGCTTTTTCCTCTTGAAAAACGTGTTTCGGATGAAATATCTGATATTGACTATGATATCAGAGTACGTGTGATAGCACCATTAGTAAATATTTGAATAGAATAAGTTTAAAAACTCCCCACTAGATGGGGTTACAATATTGCCTTAATTACATTCAACAGGAAGCTATCTCATTCCTGATTAGTTACTGAAGTCACATGAGTTTAATTTGAGAACATGTTGGATTTTCCATGACTGAGGAACACATATGATTTCTGTGTTGAAATAATAAGGTACGTGCTATGTCATTTTATAAGTTTGATAAGAAGAATTGATAGTTTTTATTTGCATCATGCACTAACTTCATTGAACATACATTAAATATACATATAATAGCTATATTTCTAATTGTTTTAACCATTGTTGAATAAGGAGAATTTGAGAATAGGGAGTGTTTAGTAACTGGTTGGGAAAATGTTAAAACTCTAATGAATGAACACCTGTTCATTCACGGGGATGTGCCTGCTTTGCACAGAATCAAAGCAAAGTACTTATTTCCTTATTCTTTTATTTATTATATATGCGATAAATTCACTGAATGAACAGAAAACAGTCTCTAACCAATGACTAAACACAAATGTTCATTCACTGGAAGGAATACATTAGGGTACTTTTCCTATTGTTCCTGAACTGTTTGGGTTTCATGTTTTTGTGGCTTCTTCTTTTATAGCTTATATTTTGAAATTATGTAATTTTTCAACAATAGTAACAAATGGAAAGTTAAAAGATATAAAAACATAACAAAATAACGTATACACACACATTTTTAAATGTACTGATTATTTATTGATGTGCTTCAAATCTTATTTTTTCATTGTTTTTAGATGACTGGTAGAAATATTCTTATTGAAGACCATGAAGATTCCTCAAAAAGGAAATATGGAATGTTCAAATACTCCACAGATGACTCCAAAATGCTTTACAAGCTATGATGGCAGGTCAGCTTAGTTTGAACAAGGCATGTCTTTATTTTAATATTCCAAAAGCAATGTTGTCTATGAAATTACGGCAGAGAAAACAATTGAAGTTAGGCGTATGGGATCATTGCCTGTGTTGTCCTCTGAAGAAGGAAAACTCCTTGAAGATTGGATGGTTGGAAAAGTGAAAATTGGATTGGCAATGCATAAGAATGAAGTAAAAGATGCTGTTTACAATTTTATGAAACAAATTTGAAGAAAAATCTATTTATAGACAACAGTCCAGGAAAAAAATGGATGACTCTTATTCTCTAAATTGGCATTCAAGGATAACACAACGTAATTCAGAAATAATTTCAAAAGAGAAAGCTTGTCTCACAGAAGATTGTATTCAACAGTGGTTCCAAGAACTTCAATAAGACCTTGCAGAGGAAAACTGTTCTGACCTTTTATGTAGCGATTGTATACAAAATGCTGATAAAACTGGAGTTGAGTGCTGTCCAAAAACAGGAAAAGTCATGGGTCCTAAAAATTACAAAGACTTCTGCACAATCGCACCTGGAAAAGAAAAATAAAGCATTATAGTTTAGAAAAGTTTACTGCCAGTGTTAAAAACGTTTCTATGATTGTTATTTTTCTATACCAAAGGATTCTGGAGTTTACCTTGTTTCAGAAATAGAGAAATACACAGCCAAAGATTTCAGGAAATATTATCAGTTGTTTTTTTTTTTAAATATATAAATCTGTAATTTATAATTAATTTCAAGACTTAAAACTGACAATTTTTCAAGTTAATTAAATACCATTCTAGGTTTAAAAACCCATAATTCAGTAAAAACATGTTATAAGTTATTTGTAAATAACTATAAAATAACTATAAAAAAATAAATAACATAGTATAAAATTTAAGTATTTTTAAATTGCTGCCTGTTCGTTCACTGGAAAATTTTGCATTCATTCACTGGTAAGAACTGTTTATTTACTTGGTTTTGTGTATACATTTTTATTAAGACACCCCGAACATCTCAAACAAATAAAATATAATCTTACTTTTAATATTTTTTAATCATAAGTATACCAACACACGTATTTGCGCTGTCAGACACCAAAAGGTACCGTTTGTTAAAATATTATTAATCGTTTTCTTTAAAAATGCGCTTAAGTGTTCATTTGCTACCCTACATCACACTTATTTTCAAAAGAAAAAATAGTGATTGTTTAATTTTTGGTAGCATTACAAAGTACAATGACTAGTATTTTTAAAACAATCATCCACTTTTGATGCGTGCAGCTATTGATGCGTGAGTTTTCTTAGCAAGCGGGGACTTTATGTTTCTTTCCTGAACAAATAATGTTTCCGGTACTGGAGCATAAAAGGACCACAATCCAAAAAAAAAAATCATTTTTATTTTTATTAAATTACGAAACAAACAAAAACAGAAAACTGAAACTCCACGACATAAATTGATAATCGTCACGTTTATTTAAATTATCACTTAATTTTGAATAACTATATGATGATTTAATTTTAATTATCTTCAGTGAACAGGGGGCTTTTGTTTCAGAAAATCTTCTTTAAATTTCAGAAACGTTTTGGTTTATGAGGTTTCTGAAGGTAAAGGGACACTTTTGGAATTGTGGGAAGTATGGAAGAGGTTATAATATAATTTCGTAAACCTTCTTATTAGATAGGGGAACATCTGTCCCTTTTTTTTTCTTTTGATTTGAGGTTTTTACCCACAATTCTGAACCTTACCAGCAGAGGGTAAAAATCTCCCGTCTTGGCATCTCTCTTAGATTTTAATTTAAACATGTATGCTGTTTTCCAATCATTTTTTTTAGTACCCAACAGGAAATACTTTCTCGATACTTTTTTTTATTTGAAAAATAATCTAGATTCCATATTAAATTCAAAGACATGTACTATATATATTAGAATGGTATATTAGAAATATATTAGATATGATAATATAGTCTAATATATTAGAATGATGCATAACAAGTTTTTTCTTACTCACACAATAGTAGTTTTCTTTCTCATTCATGCGTCGCGTGTTACTTTTTTCTATACAATCTACATTATATGTCTTCCAAGTTTAAGAGAAACTGATAATTAAGTGCTATTAATATTAATTGCCATATCCCATCTTTTTTGTAATAAATATGTTAAATGTAATACGTTCTGAAATTGAGAAATAATTATAAACCAACAGATTATCATATAACTTTTCCTAAAATAGTTTGAACGTAAGAATGTTCTATTTAATAACTGTATAAACTTAATTTACTATTCACGTTAATGTAATTACCTTCCACTTATAAATAAAACCATTCAAATGAACATCCAGATTTGAGGTTACATTTAGAAAAATATCTAGTTCACATGTTTAGATGTAAAAATACGGCGCAAAATAAGAAATAAAGAAAACGAAAGTAATTAAATTATCCATGGATAATGAAAGTAAAAAACAACTGCAAAAGAGCGAGATCGGTATGAAAAATTAAGAAGGAAAATCTGTTATAATAAAATATTAAAAGCGGCACGGCAGTGTGATCGACATTTCCTGAGTTACGTTATGATGTTACTCCACGGCTAATATTGCCTATTAATCAGGGCCGGCCCAATGGCATTTTGGCGCAAGTACGAACATTCATCTGGGACCCCCCTCCCCAACAAGGAAAAATGCTTGATTTATGCTCGTAATTTTTTTAATATTCATCACTTTTATGTATACTATTACTAACATGGATATTAACTGAAATTGGTTCAAAAATAGATAAAAGTTTCCAAACTCTTTGGATTTTTTAAAATTGTAAAATCGTCTCTCATAATAGAAATTGAATTTTATAGTAATTATCAGTCGTAATATGTAACATTACGATCCAAAAGTGAAACACAAGGTGCAACACTTAGTATGAAACAAAAGTAACAGTAATAAGTTAATTAATTAAAAGAAGAAACTTTGTTAGAAGAATGCTGTTTGGAAAACTTCTACAATTAAGCAGGACTCTTCGTAATTAGAAACTATGTAAAATGAAAACTGTAATATTGCCTCGTTATTTAGTACATAGTAAATACTAATAAATTTCATATTTAAATGTTGGTTTGGAAAAGTGCTCACTTTTCATGGTTAAACCTTTCAAGAAATCGGAAAAATAAGTTTTTTCTTCAGCTAATCAGGAAAACATACGCGTTCTCATTCTTTGTTTTCATTTTTGGAAAGGCTCTCTGCCTTTAAAACAATTTTTTCTTTATCTGTGATGATTTTTATCAAAAAAGAAAAAAACTAGTAAAGGTTATTTGTTTCAAAAGTAACCTAAAATAATTAAACGTTAAGAATAAATTATCGTTGAGAGTAAGAATTTTTATTTATAATAATAAGGAATACGCTTAATAAAAAATGTCCCCCCAAAAAACTTGCCCCTTCCTTTATTTCGTTCTACTGGCGTCTCAAAGAACGTCATGTGTTTAAGTTTGTCCGAATTTACCTCTTAGCGCCGGCCGCACCGAAATTATAATTGTATGAATCCAGTTATATCATAGCGTATTTGTATAGGACATCACGAAAAAAAAAACACCTTAAGGCGGACACCTAAGGTGAAAGAAAAATAGTTATTAAACGATAAACGTATTAAATGAGTATTTTCTCAAGACGATTACAAAATAAATTTTTTATACAAATAAATAAATTTTAAAAAATTGCAGAAAAAATAGACTCCAATTTCACAATTCTGCACTGTCTACCTTACGTTGATTTATTCATTACGCGAGAGCTCCTGTTAATGAGAAATCAAAGGTTAAGTAATTCTACTCTAAAGTAATACTACTACTAAAGTAATAACACTTCTATTTATTAGATCTGCAAATAACTAAGTGCATGTCATGGGTGTCGGAGGGACAAGGGAAGATCTTTGACCCTCCTTGGCCCCAGAGGGATATCTTCTTCAAGTATTCACGAGCTTGGCAATTCCGGGGACCTGAGCGACCTTTCTATTTTCCTTTTCGTCTCCTTTATCTTCTCTATTCTTTCCTCTTTGTTTCATGCTCATGGTGGTTTCCTCTTCTGAGGTGAAAGCATTCTGCATAAGTTGATATGATCCTGTCTATATCGACTTATGGAGAACTGTAAACCACCCACGTGTTTGGCGTGCGTGGCAACCCGAGTCCCTGGAAAGGGGGATTCTGACAGTTAAGGGAAACCAACATACTGCTTTGGCCTCTGCTTCAGATAAACGGGAGGTGCATATTGGTTTTGTATGCATCAATAGGCTGTTCAGCTGACTTGTCACTGACTGGGGATCAAGAGAGCGGTCCTATACTAGTCATCTCGTTAAGGGTGGAGGCAGACATAGGTGTGTTATGTAAACGTATGGGCCCTGGTTAGCACTTGTACACAAATGTGCATACCCTTGTTGGATTCAGTAGTGGGTGGTGCGGCTGGGCTCTGAATTGTTTTATTTCTTTACTATGAATGGAAGTACTTCACTTTCTTATATTTCTCTGTCATGTGGAGAGCAACAAATTGTACAGAAGACTTCATTCACTCGTTTTTTCGTAATTAAGCGCCCATATAGTCTTTCTGATAGTTATTTTAAGAGAACTTCACTATTTCTTATTTCAAAAACATTTCACTCTATTATTGGAGATCGTTACTCACTTAAAAAACTGCAGTCTGAGGATTTACTTGTTGAGGTTTCTTCAGCCGAACAATTTCTCTCAAACTGCACAACCATAGATTCTTTTTGTGTTTCTGTTCAGGTACATCAAACTCTAAATGCAAGCCATGGTGTAATATCTGTACCAGAATTTTATTCTCTACAAAAGAAGAACTTCTACAGAATTTAAAAGATCAAAATGTCGTAGATGTACGCCGGATTACTATCCGTCGGAATGAGTAAGTGTTTCCAACGAAGCATATTATTCTGACTTTCAATAGCTCTACTTTATTAACCAGAATTAAAGCTGCCTACCTGAGTTGTCCTGTCTGGCCTTACATTCCTAACCCTCTCCAATGCTTTAAATGCCAGCATTATGGCCATACAACAACTACCTGTCGTGTTTCCGTTACCTGCGCACGTTGCGCTGAAGTCGGCTATGATGGTTATTCTTGTGAAAAATAAGAACGCTGCGCAAACTGCAAGGGTGACCATGCAGCATATTCTCGCTCTTGTCCAAACTGGAACCACGAAAAAGAAATACTTGCTCTTAAAATTAATCGGAAACTTTCTTATCCTGAAGCTAACAAACTTGTTGAATCTAGAACTCCACCTGTCGGGGTTTCTTACTCTAGTCTACTCAAGCATCAATTAAAATCCGTAAGCCACATAACCACCCAAACTAATTTATCTTTTCCACCAAATGATTCACCTGGGACACTACCATCCAGAACTATAAAGAAAAAAATTCAGGATGTGCAATCTGCCACAAGTAGGAGAATTTCGCTTTTATTGAAACTTTGGCCACCATCATCAGATCCTGTTAAAATAGAATATCCTAATCGTCGGTCACAAAAATCTTCAAGTCAATCTAAAATGCCAACTGAACTTGAGTAAGAGCAAACTGCTGTTTCTTTTGCAAGCAAACTGCAAAATTCTGATGTTTCCACAATACAGAAAAACAAAAAACAAAAAACAAACAAAGATGTGTCCAGAAGGAAAAAAGAAAAACCTCGACTGAAGTCCCCAGATGTTTCACAAATTGATTACTGTGGCTCTGGACTATTATAACAAGCTCTTGTGAAACGCCGACCAACTACGTTGAGTAAACGCTGAAAATGTGTGGTCGAGGAATGGAACAAAATTCCACTTCCAGTTTTACAAAAAGCCCTACTATCTTTAAAACCCCACTGCAATTTGATAGTCCACAACAAGGGCTACCAGATAGAATATATTAAAAAGTAATTGATTTAATTTGCGTATTTTATTTTTGTTGCCAAAATCTTTTCCAATATGTGTAAATACCCTCTGTGTACTTTGTTTTTAATGATTACTTTACAGTTTGTACAGATTTTAACTACAAAGACTGGAGAAAATGCGAACGATAATACTTCCATGTTTTTAAAACAAGAAGGATTTTGTCATCATATTTAGCATTTTTTACATATCATGTTTACCATGAATTTTTTTAGTAGTTACCTTTTAATATCATGTGGTTCTGTAATTTTTAGTCTGGATGGGTACCCCATCCAGATAAGTTTATCATGTTTTTATATATCATCTTTGTATGTTTGTTACCTCATATGTATATACGCTAGCTGCTTTTTCTATGGTTTACATCTTTATTTGTTTATTTTTTTAAACGCTTGTTTGGCGCAGCATGTCCAAATGTGGACTTTGTGCCATTGAACCTTATACAACCAATCAACCAACCAATTTTAGCCCATCCTGGATTTTAAAAAAGAAAAAATCTTGGAAGATTTTGAAAAAAAAAAGAAGGGTAAAATTTACTCTTTTTGCTTAGTTTTAATTATTACATCAATAACAGAAAAATTGCACTTGAGCAGAGAAATGTTTACATATTATAAAAGGGCTTAGCATAAAACTGTTTCAAAAATTTTTTACCCCTATGTAGATTTCGTTCTTCCGGCGATCACGGTGCAAGTGATTTTAGAAAAGAATGAAGAATCTTACAAGGAGACCGCCAAACATGATGTGCACAGATTTTGATGATTTTAAAGTATGTTGTAGGGGTCATACCCCTAACTATTCAGGTCAAAGGTTTCCTTCAAATGGGCTTTAGTTTTCGAGAAAATTCGGGTTAAAGTTCAGCATGCAATTCAAATACCCATTAGTTCTCCATTTTGAACAAGGCTTCGTGGCTCTGTGCTAGCGCGCGCGACTTGAGAGCCGGAGACGGGGGTTCTGTCCTCTCCTGTGACTTTTACCTTTTTTTAATCAATTTTATATGTTTTTCGCGTTATAAGTTTTATGCAGATTTATGAAGTCTGCATCTTTGATCTTTTTGATATTTTCGTAAAAATTCCATTTACATTTTCGAATTTTTCGTGAAATTTTATAGTTTTTGCGCAATTTTTATTCTAATATTTCTGTTGATGAAAATCCAAACTATTTTAAGTCTTGATATCTCGTCTTTTTAAAATGATTCTTGTTTACATTTATGTATATTTAATTATTTATTTATTGTATTTATGAAATAGTGCATTTTTTTAGCTGCATTTTCTATTTAAAAAAAATTTAAATGATTAAGAAAAAATTAACAAAATAATGTATACTTTTAATATTTGATTTGTTCTAAATATATTGAAATATGTTAACTTCTGAAATACTGAAATATTTATCATTACCGACATCGAGTTTATTAAATATGGAACTAATTGTGTGATACATATCGCAAAAATATTCTAAACAAATTCCGCATTAAAAATCGTCTTTAAATATATTCCTTACGTAAATTGTTTTAACAATATTGGAAGAATGTATAAATTAGCATATTTTATATTCTTTAAATACTTAAATTGTGATAAATTTATTTAAAAATGCATTAAATTTGGAAAAGAAATTATTTCAAACTTGGTAATTTTCTTTAAAAATACTTAAATTGAGATAAATATTAAAAAATGCATTAAATTTGGAAAAGAAATTATTTCAAAACGTGGTAATTGTCTGCAAAGGATTAAACGAAATGGATAAAAAGAAAATTTTATTTATTCTGATATTACCGTAAAAGTCATTGCAGACGATTTTTTTCAGGTATTTTTTATATCTATTGTAATTTACAAACAATTTTTCATTTGTAGTTGAATTTTTCTGTATGGCATCGACTTGTTAGAATTTAAAAAAAATTAATTGTAATATATTATTTTTTATTTGTGCAAATCAAAAATGATGTTAAGTTTGAACTTATCATACATACCTTTAGAAGATTTGAAATAAAAATATTTTGTATAAATTATAAAAGAATATAAAATTTTATTTAAAATTTCATAAAGTTAAAAAAAAGTATTATTTTAGAACGGTTATTAAAATATAAAGGGTAAATAATACTAAAAAAAATAAACAAAATCTAGACATAAATTAGTTTGGAATTTCGTGAAATATTAATTTCAAAACAGCACAAAAAAGAAAAAAAATGTAAAATATCACGAAAAATTCGAAAATGTAAATGGAGTTTATTAGGAAAATATAAAAGCGTTCAAAGATTCAGAATTCATAAATCTGCATAAAACTTATAACGCGAAAAACATATAAAATTGATTAAAAAAAGGTAAAAGTCACAGGAGAGGACAGAACCCCCATCCCCGGCTCTCAAGTCACGCGCGCTAGCACAGAGCCACGAAGACCTCGTTCAGGACCGCGAACTAATGGGTATTTGAAATGCATGCTGAACTTTAACCCGAAATTTCCCGAAAACTAAAGCCCATTTGAAGTAAACCTTTGGCCTGAATAGTTATTGGTATGACCCCTACAACTGACTATAAAATCATCAAAATCTGTGCGCATCATGCTTGGCGGTCTCCTTGTTAGTATACCGAATAGAAATCCCTTCCGAATTAAGTAAAGTTTGACTCTGTATCGAATACATAATCGGATTCCAAAAGAGTATATATATATATATATATATAATTTAGTGAAATTTCCAGCGGCTTTAATTTAAATTAATAATATTTGCTTAAATTTTCAGTTATTTGAATTCCAGTATTGAGAAATACTTATTGTATAATGGGTGAAAGACTACATTTCAGTAATAAATAATCCTTAATGAAGAATGAAATATCAATGAAACAGTGCGTCATTATGAAGCAATTAAAATTTTTATGACGTTATTTTTTACTGGTAAGAGCTTTCTGCTCATTGTTCTTTTCAGACCATATCATTCCGTAGAGGGGGAGTACATAAATTTAAAAAATATTCTATGGCTGCCGGGGAACTAAATGTATGAAGGGGGAAGATTTTGGAATGTGCACTTGCAGTAAGAATAAAAATAATATATTTTCGTTGACATATATTTTCTGCAGCATTGACGAAAAATATTTAGTTTCTTTTCCTTTAAGTATTTAATTCTCCAAGTAACTTGAGAATAATAAATTTAAAAAAAAAAAATTAATTTATTACTTTTTTTTTTCAAAATCATTTGAAAAAAGAATATTTTTAATTAATTAAAATTAGAAATCCAGGAAGGGGTCATGACCCTCTTCTCCCAACTAGCTGCTATCGATGGAATGCAGTTAATAAATTGTAATGTTGCTCGAAACTTTTCCCGGGGATTGGGGGGGGGGTAGACTTGCTCTGGATAGGCACTGCCTCCCACGAGAGGTGCCTGCAAGAAACACTGGTTCCGCCCAGGACGTGATTATCGCAAGGGCAAACGAGGCAATTGCTCAGGGCCCTCAACTCTAAAATGGGCCCTGAAAACTCAAAAAACATTTTTTAAATGATAAAAGATTGTGACTGAAAGCATGTTATATGGAGTCCCATCTGAATATTTGCCCATGCACAAAGGCGCCATGTAGAGTTAGTCGGGCCTTGGAACCACCGTTCTGAGTTTATTGCCCAACATCCTTCGTAATTTCAAAAACTGACGAATTTAAATACATCGAGCATGCATTGTAACTTTAAATATTTTGCTATATTGCACATTTGCATGAGAAATGCTCGTTTAAAATAAATAAGTAATAAATGAATTAAGCTAAGTAAAAAAATGTTTGCTTTTATTCATTTCTACCTGTTAAATATTCCATTTACAGTAGTTTAATAAAATAATCATTGAACGACCGAATCGTCTTTTCTCCATACTGCGGTCATTTTAATAAGATTAATAAGATTTTAATAAGATTAAAGGAAGCACACATGCGGTGGCACACTTCGCATACCCTTTGGGCCGCCCCTGCTATTAATATTTTAAACGTTGAAATCTTATAAATGCTTTTCATCGCGGTGTATTCTATGTTCTCATGTATATATCTACATTTGCATGCAGAAATATACTTATACACACGAGACAAATTGTTGCAATCTTGGGCGATATTTTCAAAAATTTCAACCATTGTCCGATTCTATGCCAGAAATAAGCATAATTATTTTAAATCAGTAATATTGTTCTATAAATAAACACATGAAATATATTAATTTTAAACAAGTTTGAGAAAATACACATATATACACACACGTGTTATCATAGTGGGATAACACGTGTTATCACGTGTTAATCATAGGGTTCTCGCTGACTTTTGACCAACGTTAGCAATTTGGCTAATCAGAAATAAAAAACATTAGCCAAATTAAAAAAAAAAATGTTAGCAAAATATATTCGTTGTGAAACACTGAAAAATCGATCTTTAACTCCTTAATGTGGCATTTTTTTTTCAGTATGTTTTAAAAAAGCCCAAGTTTTTGTATCTGCTTATAGATCAGTTATTCATCTAAATTCAACTATCTGCTACAAAAACTATTAAACATATGTACATTCTAAATGCCTTGCGCAATCAAGAAAAAAATCCAAACCCAATTTAACTCATTAAAATGTTACGAAATAAAACTTCCAACCCTTGTTAACTAAGCAGTTTAAGATATATTTAACGAATTCTGAAAATTCAAAATATAAACAACAAAATATATGTCACATTAAAAAAAAAACTTTATTTTTTTAGAATTCTTCGGCTTTTCATTGAAGTCCATACAATAGCAGTTTCAAAATTTTATTGTTGCCTATTTGGCCCGTTAACGCATACTGAAAGGACATTATTAACATTTTTTATATTCATTCGATTTCTCAATTTTGTTTTTGTTGCGTTCATCAAACTGAATTCTCTTTCACAGTCCACTGAATGTAGTGGCAAGATTGCAGCAAAATGCAGCAAGTTACATGATATGGGATAAAGCTGCTGCAGATCGTTTTTTCGAATGAAATCTATGGAATCTGTTAAATTCATAGTTCTGCAACGAGAACTCGAGAAACTTTTAAATAATACCCAATCTGCCAATACCTGAGGTTAGGAACTGCCTGTATCATCCAAATGCATAAGGTTAAAAATTAATTCAATTTCTTTTATATCATAGTTTCGAAAAGTGTCCTTATCCGCTACTAACGGGAGATTTTGTAGGCAAAATACACTAAACATCTCTAGTTTATCGGAATCAACAATACGTTCATTTAAATTTTGTAGGAGATACTTTATGTAATCTTGATTTAAATTTTCTAATACACCACGTTCTTTTTTTATTATCACGAACTGTGTAATTTTCATATACAAAATCTTGAATTTCCTCAGGCACATTCTTCATAAACTTTTATAGTTTTCCCCACAACCAGAAGAAAGATCCTCTAAACATTTAATTGTAATCTCGGTTTGACATTTTGCAAAAGAAAAATCAATGTTCTGCTTTTGAAAATCCAAGCATAATTTGTTGAGAATAAGTAAAACATCGGAAATGAAAGCTGTCAGAGCAACAAATCGGAAACTTGTGATTGCTTTCAACAGACCCTGTCCAACAGCGCTGCTGTGTTCCATCAATGTAAAAACTAGCACTGACCAGTTTTTTCTAATGCATTCCACTGAACGATACAGTGATAACCCTCTTGTTGCAGACTCCTGCACAAACTTATTTTTCTCCATATCTAAAGTTTCATACATTTCTTTTAGCTGTCTCGTACGTTTAACCGATTGACTGAAATATCTATGGATTCGATTTAGAATGTCATGATATTGCAATAAATATGGTATTTTATATGCTGCCTATGAGCTAACTAATGCTAGCCTGTGTGTAATGCAATGAATTGCTATACACTGGGGCGCATTATTTCTTAGGTGGGTTGTAAACCCTGACCTGACACCTGTCATTATACTTGTTCCATCTGTGGCTACACCACAGATTTTATTCTTCGGTAAATCATATTAATTTAATATATTACACAGATCAGTCTGCAGGTCCTTAGAAGTACAACATGGATGTTCAATTAATTTTAAAAATGAACTGGCTACACACTGTTTTCCATCTGTTTCATTCAAGTACTTAGCATATACGAATATAATCAATGATTAATGTGTCTCATGCGAAATATTTGTCTTCCAATTTCTTTTGAATATGTCAAATATGTTAATGGTTTTATTTTTTAAATTATTGTATAGCTAAATATACTAGTATAACTACTAAATTAAATATTATAGCATGTCATATTTAGGG
The DNA here is from genome assembly GCA_963931845.1 of Maratus michaelseni. Lineage (NCBI taxonomy): Eukaryota > Metazoa > Arthropoda > Arachnida > Araneae > Salticidae > Maratus > Maratus michaelseni. Next base: position 78,563,355 of record OZ007587.1, read on the forward strand.
AGAAAAACCGAAAGGTTGTGAAATTTGCGGAATTTATTCTATAATTTTAGTAATGACTGTTGTACATTCAATCAAATACAATAATATATATGTAATTTGAGGTACTGTACTTTTATTAAAAAATATCACTGTTTTTTAACCATTTAAAAATCGTCTGGCTGCTTTTAAATAGGAAATGCATATGCATTATTTTGGTTAAAGTAACCTTTTATCGCGCTGAAATTTTTTACACTTTATTTAAAAACATGCTATAGGCAGAAAGGAAATGATTATTTTATGTCAATCACAGAATATAGAGCTTTCGAACGCAAAGAGAAGATTCCTAATTTGAACTTCAACCATTTCCTTAATAAAACTTGAAGAATTCAAAAGGTTCGTTGAAAATGAAGAACTGGAAAATTCATTCAGTGTATTTGCATCTAAGTTTAATAATATATTTTACATCTTTTCTTCAGTTTCTGAAAGTATTAAGAATTTAAAGCAATACTACTCGTTTTACTTTGACGACATTTAACTCAAACATTCGCATCACGTTTCTCCTAGTCAGAAGTTTTCACTCATGATTGATTTCAATTATCTTGCTCCAGTAGCTGAAGCAAAGTTGCAAACTGATTTAATGGTTAACTAAGGTAAAGATATCGGTTTTGAAGTTTTTAAACCAACGGAAGATAAGGCATTATTAATGAGCTATTTAAATATCTAAAACACTCTGCATTAAAAAAACAAAAATGCGTATGTACAAAGAATGTAAAATAAACCCTTTATTCAGTGTTTCACAGAAGGAAAAGGGAAATCTAATGCAATTTAATTCTTTCTGACACAATGTGTTTTAATTATTTGTAACTGCTATGTATATCGAATGAATCATTTTTAATTTATTTCCTTAATTAAAGTCATTTGCCTTTTCAAGTATTTTGAAACTGATTTTTATTTCATATGATGGGTCCTTTTTTTCGTTTTGGACATCTCCCCCATCCCTTAAAGAATACAAAGTCTTGCATTATGTAAGGCTTTGTATTCCTATTTTTTGTTAATGAACTTCTAGATTATATGTTTTTTCAATTTACTGGTTTTCACATATTATCGGGCAAACTATAATACAAAGTTTTGTTGGCATATTTTATTATAGAGATAACACGCATTGCGATTTCCTTATAATGTGGGAAATTGTCATAAAGAATTTCACAAAATAAGTGATTTAAAAAAAATATATTTTTACAAGATTTTATGTAATTTATACTTTATGTATATTTTAAATTGAAGTAAGTTCAACTTACTTATAAAGATGAGTGATCAAGTTTTATTTTTATGTCGATTCCTATTTAGATTAAGTAGATTACGTAATTATAAAAATATATTACATTCATATAATGTAAAAAGCTCACAATGTTTTTATTTTCTTCTAACTATAATAGAAGAAGTATCGTAATCGAAATTTTTTTCTGCGGATTTACACGTTTTAGGGGTCAGAAATCCCGAAAATCATGTTTATAATATTATTAATTATAATATTATTAATTATAATATTGTTTATAAATCATGTTTTCTGCCTGTATGTGTTTTCTCTTTGTATCATCGTAAAACGTATGAAATATGAATAGAACTGAACCAAATTTTAAATATATGATTTTGATTACGGCCTGCAGGTCTCAGTTGAATTTAGGGATAGCCCGTCGGAAGTGAGTGCTGTGATAGTAATTTCTGTCCCATTTTCATCATTGTATCATCGAAAAGTGAATGAAGTTATGCATAGAATTGAACAAAATTTCATTTATATGTTTTTGAGTATGGCCTGCAGGTCCTAGTTGAATTTGGGGATATTTCGCCGGAAGGGAATGCTGTGATAGCAATTTTATTCTATTTTCATTATTGTATCATCGAAAAATGTACGAAGTTATGCCTAGAATTGAGCCAAATTTTAAATATATATTTTTGTCTGAAACTTGCATGTCACAATTGAATTTGGGGATATTCACTGGAAAGGGGCGCTGTGGCAGCGATATTCGTCCTATTTTCATTATCGTATTGTCGGAAATTGTATGAATTTATTCATAGCATTAAACCAAATTTCATATATATATGTTTTCGGCTATGAACAGCAGGTCCCAGTTGAATTTGGGGCCATGTAAGGCCCCAGTGGAGCCTAATTGGGTCAAGGAGGCACTGTGATAGCAATTTGTGTGCGATTTCCTGGATTTTTCACTGTTGTGTTGTACATCGTGCAGTAAAGGGTAGTTTACGTCCAGGTAACCCGGTGATTCTCAAGCAGCTACGTTCAAAAGAATGACGAAAAATATTGATTTTTTTTATGTTGTAATAGCTAATTTTGAAGTATTAGCATTTATGAGATAGAATAAAGTTTTGGGATTGGCACATCTGACTAGCTTAGAGTTTAAATGCAATTCTTGCAATATGCAATTTATATGTCATACTTGGAACACCTTCGTAAATGTATTAATTTGCATCTTCCTGCAATCAAAAATTATAAATATTCTCGAACACCAGATAACAGTAATGTTGAGTTCAAGCACTTCATGTCACATAGATGTAATAATATTACTATTATTATCTTTAATATCTAAAACAAATTAATTTTCACATTATTAAAACAAAGTTTATTTAAGAGTCCATATACATTAAACACTACAACACACTCTATCCATATGTATTAAGCCAAATGTCACACAATACAAGCATGGTATCATTCGAGAACCTCTTTCATCAGAGAAAATTTCGTAAATTCCACATACACAAAAGACTCATCAGTGCTGCAATAGTTAATTCCCAAGAGTGGCTTACACTTGGGATAATTCAGATTTCATTGAAAAGATATTTCTTTCACGTTCTCTATATAAAAATTTATAGACTATGTTTATATTAAATGTAGTTCTTGTAAGTTCAATATCATGAACATACAACAACTAATGAACTACAACCCGGACAATTTCTAATGTATATACATTAGGATCCCATATGATTGATAAATAGACAGTTGATCATGTCCAGATTTACCGGGCTGATAACGGACGTTTATAAAGTTAAAGCGGAGTTTTTCTTGCATCTGGTAAACTTTCGCAAAATAAAGTAAAGTTAGAAAAAAAAATCTCTACTACGCTTTTGGAACTGAAAATGCTCCGATGGAATATGGTTTCATTTTCTCTTCAGTGTTATTTACACTCTAAAAAAGGCGGAGTATTATTACGTTTAATTTGGGTTTATGAAATGCCAAATAAGGTTTAAATATGCACTAATTCTGGTGTCAACACACACTTAAAATAGTTGTAAGGTGATATCATAAAAAGATATCATATTTTTGAAAGCTCTCTTCAAGTCTCTGACCAGAAATCTGTCGTCCCAAATTATCCTAAGAAAAAAAGTGATTGAAAGGTAATGGATATTTATGTAAAACTACAGGCATTTTTACTGTATTTTTCCCCTCTTGATTAAAAGGTAACATATTTTGGAACATCGGTAAACTTTTATAATTGAAATAAAAAAAATTGTGAGGATTTCAATTACAGATTTGCGAACAGACTTTTAACTGTCTTTTTCTGAATAAAAGAGAAAAAGATGTCTATGTTTTATGTAAATGTATAACAATGCAGACATTTTCCTCCATCAGTATAGTAGGGATAGTGAATTTATTGAGCAGATTTGAAACACCAAATTTGGTGTGATGCTGCATCTAAGTGGCATATACTAAATTAGTTAGTCTTACACCCAATTTGGTGTTAAAGCACACCAAATCAATGATGGTGTTTCTTTACACTAATTAATTTTTTGTGTTTCAGTACACCAATTTACAAGTGGTGTTTCCTTACACCATTTTTGGTGTAAAAGTAACACGTATATTTTTTACAGTGTATATTCATCCATTTCACGACGCATTGAATGCGTTCTTTAGAGTGGTTCCACTTCCCCGAATTCTAAATTGCATCCTCTCTGTATTTATTTATATCGATTATATTATATCTAACAACATAAAATATTTTTAAAAAGGCATTTTAAAAGATTTTTCTTTACTGCTGTAAAAACATATGCTTTATGAAAATTTTCGATTTTCGTTTTTTGATGAATTTACGAATTTACACGTTTTGGGATGTTCTGAACACGATTTGACTATTTTTGTAAAATGTCTGTCTGTCTCTATATGTGTGACACAATTTTATAGGGCGCTTTCTCAATTTAATGTATATATGTATATGTATGTAGCCGAACAAGGGACGCTGGTTTACTGGGTTTTTCACAATTTCCACGATAGTTTGTGTATCTTGGCATGTATGGGATGAAATTTCATCAAACTTCAGAACTTCAGATTTGGTTTGATCTTCACATGAGTTGGTGCAGATTAAGTTTGCGTGCCAACAGATGGTGCGAATCTGCTGTGCTATACCTCGGCATTTATTGGAGTGGATAGAATTTCATTAATATAATATCATATGTAAGATACTAATTAAAAATTACGTGGATTCAATTTTGCCTCTTTTCACTGTAACAGAAAGCGCTGCATTGTTTTTTTTTTTTTTTTTTTTTTTTTTTTTTGCGATGAACTTTAAAGTTGTATCTCAGATTATTTTCCGTAGAAATGACCCAAAATTTCTTAGCATTTAAATTTCACCAAATAAAAATCTGAGAATGTTTTTTTGCTAATATATATATTATGCAATGCAAATTCTTGTAGCTAGACCTACTAAAATGGCTTTTTAAAAGCTATTCTCACTTTCAAGGAATTAAAAAAAAATATTTTTTTTTTATGTTTCCTTGTAAAAAATAGCATTTTATTTTAGTGAAATTTTATAAAATACTTGGAAAACCGTGATCATTTCGTCGATTCTGCAAATTTTCATTTAAAAGTAAGTACAGAGAGTAAGGATTTCTCAAGATATTTACTGTTTAAGTTAAAAAAAATTATTATATACATGTATCCTTATATATAATGAAAATAGTGGAAAATGTATACAATTTACATAGAATTTATATATTCGATTCGAAAATACCAAAAACAATTGATTCGTAAGATTTTGCATAATAGAGGTCCATTCCAAGGATTGGCGATAAATATAAGCGATGTTCACTAGAATGTGGTTTAAAGTGTATGCAGTTGCATTTATCTGCCAAAAGAGTAAGAAACAAAGATGACGAAAAAATAAACAAATAAAAATATATAGAAAAATCTATATAATACGAACGTCAAATTCACCCAATAAAATATTTATAAAGCACAATGTAAACACATTGATAAGTTACGTTACTATCGAGGTGCAATAAATCAAAATACAGCTTCAAAACATTAAAACTGTAAGATGTTAAAATTTCATGAGCTTTCGGCTAAACATTAGCCTTCCTCAGATGAACAACAAGCAGTCGAGGAGACGCTGCTCCGAAATGGCGCGTTTTGGACAGGCTAGGAATGGGCGAAACCAAACAGACATGAAAAGAAGGGGGTGACTGAAGTCCGGATGATACCATTACCACCTGGGGTGGGTCAAGAGAAACCGAAAACCCCAGTGATACCTAGTATATTGTACCATAAACGAGGGATCTGATAAGATAATACATCATTACATGCATTATCACCTCTTTTCAAAATCTCTAGGGACTCTCTGATTATGCAACTATTATACTGTGAACCTCGTGAAATTATTTTAGCTTTACTGAAAAATACATCAATATCTTTGGCCTGATTTAATCTGGATAAAGCAGTGGATAATTTACCTTTTTTCATATCAGCTGTATGCTCTTTAATCCTTTCTTTTAATTTGCGAGTTGTCATGCCTATATATGAATATATTTTAGAACTGTCATTAACTTTAAAATGAATAATATAAATGCCAGATTTATCTCGGTTATCAATAGGGTCGATCATTCTATGTACCAAATATTTAAGCTTGGTTGGGGGTTTAGCGATAAGAGTTACATTATATTTCTTTAATGCGTATTTAATTCGCTCAAACAGATGCGGGATATAATCTATACTGTAGAATTTTGAAGATTGCATATCTTTTTTAACTGTTGTAGCTTGTTTATTTCTGTACTCATAAATTAACTTATTAATAAATTTGTTTGAAAAACCATTTTCATATGCAATCACTTTAATTTTGTTCAACTCCTCATTTAAATAACATTCTGAACTAACCTCAAACGCCCTTTTGATATAAAACCGATATGCTGCTGCTTTGTAATTAAACGGAACATTACTATTGTATGATATTGTGTTATTGGATCTGCAAGGTTTTCTATAAACTTTCCTTTATAAACTTCCTTTTTCGTAGCATTGATAGGAAAGTTTATAGAAAACCTTGCAGATCCAATAACACAATATCATACAATAGTAATGTTCTACAATAGTAATAGTTGAATTCTATGATATATAAGAGTTATAAGTTAAATTAAGAATGATAAGAGTAGGAAACGCTGTTGAACTGTGTTTATTATTATTATTATTCGATGATCAATGTAACTCCAAGTTAAATTCAAAGAAATGCAGCGTATTTCGTAATTGCTAGTTTACAACTGTGCTACTTAAATTAATATATATTAGAAGAAAGTTTTGTGATGGCTTCAGCTGACTAGTTTCTAAATAAAATTATACTTTGTAATTTGTTGTCTGGACATCTGGCTGTAACGAGAAACCGTTATTGTTAAAAGAGGCTTTATTAAATCAAGTTCTATCGCACAAATATTGTTGTTTTAAAAGGAAAATCTGATCAATTTCAAAAATCCTACCAAAATGTCTGTTGTGGGGCATTTATAAATATGAATTATGATTCATTTACATTCACATATTTCAGATATTATATATAGACTGTACAATTAAGTACTATTTATTGTCCATGTTACCAATTTTCATTCAGATATTATTTTAAAAACATGGTCAAAATTTTTCACTACAAACGTTCCCCATTTAAAAAATGTAAAAACAGTTTCGAATAAAAAATCTTCACCACTCCACAAAAGCGTTTTCGCCCTAGCTAGAGCCTGCGTTATACACGGCCGGTGCATGACGTTTAAAACGTCACATGTAGTGGATCATTTTTACAAGGTGATTGGTGCAAAACGGAGGGCGCGTCGCATTGCACCAATCACCGTATAAAAATGATCCACTACATGTGACGTTTTAAACGTCATGCACCGGCCGTGTATAACGCAGGTCGCGGCTAGAGCATCATCAGTTGTGATGCTTGCATCACAACTGATGATGTCTGAATGAAAATTGGTCAAATGAACAATAAATAGTAAATTTACAGACATTAACAATTGAACACCTGTTTTTAATGTTCAATTAAGGTTGGTTAAATAATAATGAATATTAAAACAAACTGTGTCTGACATTTTAGTTTATCCATTTAAATAAATCCTAGTCATTAAATATTTTGACTTATTTGAAGTTGGGTAAATTTATGTTCGAGAGATTTAATCTGTCAGCTTCTTTTAAATTATGTTCTGTTTTATATCTAAAACAACAATTCTTTTTTTAACGATACATAATTCATGAAATCTTTTCAAAGTATTTTTGAGATTACAATCGGAATGAAATGAAATCCCGTTTTCTCAACTTCTCTTAACAACAACAAGACCGATTGAATTGGCTCTAATATTTCTAAACTCTTTCCCTCTCTAAATCTTTTGCCTCATGTTTGTTTAAATTAGTATAACTTTATGCAAATTTGTCTTTAAGAACAAAGATTACTTCCCCTAACTTGATTCATTTTGGTCCTCAGATCCATCTGATTTCAATCCGGAAGTTTATTAGTAAAGTGTCGCTCTTAGAGAATAGTTTCTTTGCCTTAATGAAATGGGGCGCTACCTAATTTACATTTCCCATAAGTTAAGCTAAGTCGTAATGTTAAGTTAAATTTCTCATTCAGATTTTCAAGAAGAGAAGGTGGATTAAGCTAAAATGCATTGCCTCTAAAAGTTAGTTCTAAAGTGCTTAGTCCTAAAAAGCAAGCATTATATGAAGCATGGAACACTTAACTCCACTTATCTTTACAACAAATCATTATCAAAGCATTTTAAAGAGCGTGGCTTTTAAATTTCACCAAATAAGTATCTGAGAATTTTTATTTGCTAATATATACATTGTATAATGTAAATTATAGCGTCTCGGCTTACTGAAATGGCTTTTAAAAACTATTCTCAATTTAGATGAATTAGAAAAAAAAAATTCTTATTTTTCTTGTAAAAAATAGTATTTTATTTTAGTGACATTTTATTGCATACTTGGACCACGCCAATTTCGTGTGAAAAAATCATTTAAAAGTAAGTTAAAAGAGTAATAATCCCTCTTGTATTTATTGTTTAAGTTTTAAAAAAGTGTTATACACATGTATCATATATATAAAGAAAATAGCAGAGAATAAGGGGGTTTACGATTTACGTAGAATTTATATATTCGATTCAAAAATACCAAAAACAGTTCTTTCATAAGATTTTGCATAAACGAAATCCATTCTAATGGTTAACGTTAAATATAAGAGATGTTCACATGAATGTGATTTAAAGTGTATGCGGTTGCAAATTAAAACAAGAACGAAAAATCATGCGGCAAGCATAGATTATGTAACACTTTCCAACGCTTCCAAAATAATTTTACAAATCATTACCGTTTAATAAGCTGAAAGGTAACATGTAAGTAAACAATTTGGAAAACGCATAACATATTTAAAAACGTAATTTCAGGAATTTCCAATATATATTTCCAACATATACAACATTCGGAAAAATATCCGAATACTTTTATTCAGCCCTGTATATCATCTATAGATTTGCATATATACTACATAGGATGCTAAATTTTAGTTTAGTTAGGAAACGCGTAGCACAGTTTAAAATTCTCCTTCTGGAGTTTCTGTCAATAAACGGAAATGTGTTCGCGAACTTTTGTGCTGCCCTGTATATGATCTACAGAATTTATACACACCAAGTAATAGACAAAAAGTGAGTTCAATTTAAAATCTCGTTCAGCAACTTAAAACGCACTTCCAGGAATTATTGTTAACAGACAGTAGAGAATTCTTTTTTGTGTCCCTGTAAATGAACGATGACTACTATACACACAATATTCTGTATTAAGGCTCTTGTAATGCACCTTAGTGATAGATAGAAATTTAAATGCGTTTAAAATAGTGAAACATTATTTAATTAAACCGCAAGCGATTTTTCTCCATAGACGTAATGTAACGGAATTCTTTTGACTCTCCCTGTAAAGTAACTATAAGTGCTATGCACACCCTATTCCATATTAAGCTTCTTGTATTGCACATTCGTGATATATATTAATTACAATGTGTTTGAAATTGTGTAACATCATTAAAATAAACCGCAAACGATTTTTCCCCATAGACCGTAATGTAACGGGATTCTTTTGAGAGTCGTAAAAAAACTATAAGCGCTACACACTTCAGTTGCAATAGGGAACATGCTATAAATAACGACAATAACATATAAAAATTGCAAGACAATCCGAGCATATTTACGGGAGTTAGAGCACGGACAGATGGCCATACGGCAGTCGGCCAGACAAACCAAAGTCATAAACACTTTTCAACTAGGTTGGAAAGTGTTAAAAAAAATAAATAAAAGAACACTTTGTTTATAACTAAAATATCCAAATATCAGGCATGAGATTCTTCCGCGGATCCGCGGTATTCTGCTTTTTCGCCATTTTCGGATTTTCATTTTTATGGGAGTTAGAGCACGGCCAGACGGCCAAACAAACCGAAGTCATAAACACTTCTCAACTGGGTTGGAAAGTGTTAAAAAGGTAAGAATTAAAAAGCACGGAAGAACAACGAAAAAAAAAATCCAAAACTAAGAAGGTTGATGTTTGATGCAAAAATTATTCCCTCGTTAAAATACTACAATCAAATTTGTACAAACAAGAAATGATATTCGACAGTTTGACCTAGCTTAATAAAATGTAATGTAGGAGATTTCCAGCTTTTGCCAGTATCTGATGTGAAGGGGAATTTTTCCAAGTTTCCTTCATTATTATGGTGAGTTATTTTTTTAAACCAAATTAGGCGATATTTAACGATATATCCCCAAATTTAACGACAATTTCGTGCGTGCGCGTACGTGTGTATGAGTCTGTATGAAAATGTCTGCATGCAAATATTACTTTACGTAACTAATATGCTACAGGAAAATGCATTTAACGGATTTCAATATATTTCCCTCATATATATAAGCTGTTGAGTAACATCATGACGTCACATTAGAAGTGTGGTCAACACTTCTGTTTTGCTTAACCTTTTATAGTAACAGATAGTAATGTTCAAGCATATTGTGAAAATTTTTAAATGAAGGCGTTAAATGTTTCGGATCAAAATAAAGACTCCATTTTCTTTAGTTAAACATTTTATTACATCATAAATATAAAAGTTTATATTCATTAAATTTTTTGCAGACTTTTTTTATTGAATAGAAGCATTTTATTTCTATCTGTTTTTATTGCTTATTTACTTATGCAGATTTCTAATTTTGTTCAAACTCCAATACATGTAAGAAACTCATTTTGAGCTTGAAATAAAAGTTTTAATGTCCCTTCTCTAACTGGTATTCGGACGTCGACGTCTCGCATCTCTCAGAGAAATACGCGAACTAAGCTTCTGCACAGAATATTGTTTTATAGGCTTAATGCACTGTAAAAAAAATAGTTGTTTCATCAGCTATGCTATGGTAATTTTAACAGAATATTTCCATTTCATATAAATTACACGTTTTCTCTGTTAACCAGCACAGATATCATTTTTGCGCTCTAGCAAAAACTTTTAAAGCCTCCTCTCTCCCTTTCAACTGATAAGATTCTTTAGTTTTTATCTACAAACAATCTTTAAAATGCCAGAAATACTGTAAGTCAGCGTTTCTTAGACTTTTTTTTTTCTACTGAGAAACAGTCCACCTCTCCTTCAAGGCCTACTACATTTTTTACCTCTTATTTCTGTCACCAATAATATCTAGAAGTGAAAAAATATGTTGGTAAAATAAAACACATTTAAAAAACCCACATATAAGGTCAGTATGCCTAAATGCGATGACCCATAGTTACAACAAAGTTCTTATGCCTAAAATTTTAACGCGAGAATCATATATAAATGTATCATTACCAAACATTCACATTTCAGTAACAAAACTTGACACATGCTACTGTATTTGAAGCGTTCCTTCTACGAGAATGTCCCATTACATTATGCGCCGTTAGTTATCAAATTCCGCTAATACTTCTTAAATGCGGGGAATGATCCCGAAATCGAGATTATTATTTCGTTTTTGATCATTGAACATCAAACAATCAAATAAGTCCATTGACGTCACGTCATTGAAGGTCTATTTTATATACAGGAAGTTAATGTGGGAAAGCACGACACGGTTTGAACTTTTTTTTTTTTTTTTTTTTTTTTTGCATTGCGCATTTTGGTGTTTGATTTTTTAAATTAAACTTTTTAACGACGAATGGGATCCTTAAAATGCGGAAGAGGGTTTCAACAGATCGACTAAGGAAAGTTTATATGGTATTTTCATATATTAAATTAAAATTATTTTCAAAAGAAAATATTATGAATAATTGAATTTTGTTGAATTAATATATTTAGGTATTTCCATGATGATATATTAGTGATTTTATTTGGCTGAATACTCAATTAAGTATTTCAAATGATCAAAATAGGAAAATTGATGCCTTTTTAAAAAAAGAAATAAAAAAGTTTAAGTAATACTAGGGATTTCTACTTCAACAAAGAATAAAGAAACATGATCAGTATAACATGTTTTGAATTTAAGGGGGTAACTGGCGTTCCCAAATTAGCCCCCTCTTTTTTATAAAAAGAGCTATCATTCTGTCAGAATTTCTGTGTAGTAATTGCTTTTTTTAATCACGGAATGGTTATCAATTCATAAAAGAAAAAATACTATAAAAATTCTGGTAGGAGAATAGATTTTCTTTTCTTTTTTTTAAAGGGGGGGGGGGGGTGCTAAATTGGCAACATTGCGAGTTAAAAGTACCCTTGACAATCTTTTTAGAAACATGGAGCTCAAGGTAAATGATCAGAATTATTGTCTTTAGTGATCTTTTAAATTTTTTAAAGGGTATTTTCTTCTGGAATAGAATTGAATTATTCAATAGCCATTGCTATTTCTACTTTTCTTTCCCGGTTAATTTTTAGATAAGGAAATGCTTAAAGGAGCTTTTAAAAAGTCCTAAAATTCAAACAAGCTATGGAGGATGTTAATGTTGATCGAAAGACATCATCGCAGGCACATAAGAAATATAATATCCATCACTGAATAATAAATGGTCAAGTAAAAGGGTGGATTTCTGAAGGCAGTTGTTTATCTGATAAAATGCTAATGAAGAGTCTAATGATAATATAAAATTTAGTGGCTACGTAATTGTTCAGTCTGAAGATTAATTTTTCCAGGCACTATTGTAACAATAGTGACACTTTATTGAGTCACTCAGTGAGTATTAAGATAGACAAAGAAATAGAAGTAAACACAATGTTAACGTTAATGAATGGTCCCAAAAGTTGGATATAGCTAGAACGGTGTGATAAAACATTTTATGAACTGAATAAGATCAGAAATTTTACAAAGTAAAAGATGTTTATAAATAAATAATCATGTTGAAAAAAGAAACATCTCATTAAGTATTTTTTCTGGTTGAAATTGTGTTTATTTGACGTGAAAAAAAGGGAAAGTTGGCAACTATGACATTACCACAATTGCTAAATTTCGGGAACAACTACAGCGTTACAGGAATCCTAAGTATAAACATTTTGTTTATGAAATACTTGCTTAGAACATACAGTAATAAACTTTGTTTTGGGAAATTAATGTGAGTATTGGTAATTTATTTGCTAGTTCTTGTTTATTAATTGTCAAAGTTAAAAGCGCTTAAAGTATGACTGTAAAATGATCATCATCAACATCATCCCAAAACATGGTTTAAGGCTATAAGTCTGTTCCGGCCTCAATCCATCTCTTTCGCGGCCTTCCTATGTCTCTTTTCCCCCTTGGTTTATAATTAAACCAAGATTAATAAAAACCTTGGTTCATAATTAAACCAAAATTCATTATTTAATTATAATACAATCAATGATTCATTATTTAATTATTATACAGTAATAAGTATTTAAAAGACTGATAGCAATTAAATAAAAAAAAACAGATGAACTGACATGCGTAAAATGCGTTGTCAAATTTAGGCACTTTGCACAGGTCATTTACATTTTAACTACTGCAAGTGTGACAAAAATTATCTAAATGTGACAATGATATATTTTTCTGTAGATTGCAGATAATAATTTAATTTCTTCAAAACAAACTAGTTTTGACGTAAAAGCATAATAATCCATCATTTTTACTGTCTTCTATCTATAATAGAAGGAAATATTGTAATCGAAATATTTCTGACTTCCGGATTTCGTCAGATTTACACGTTTTATGGGTCACAAATTAAAAAAATATATATACATACATATATATATATATATATATATATATATATATATATATATTTATAAAATGTTTGTCTGTCCATGTGTCCGAGCACGCGCTTGCGCGTGTCCTCTTTGTATTATCGGAAAGTGTATGAAGTTATGCACAAAAATGAACCAAATTTCTTATATTTTTTTTTGGATATGGCCAGCAGGTCCCAGTTACATTTGAAGATATTCCGTCGGAAGAGAACGCTGTGGCAGCAATTTTTATGTCATTTTCTTTATTGTATTATCGGAAAGTGTATAGGACGTTATGCATAGAATTGAACGAAACTTCATATACATTTTTTGACTGTGGACGACAGGTTCCAATTGAAAATGTGGAGCTGTGATGGCGATTTTTTCGATTTTTTGCAGTTTAAGTGAAGAATGTATGAGTATTTTACGACGAAATTTTATCATTAGATATAACATAATAGGCCGAGGTATGTATGGAATTTTGGAGAAAATCGGCCTGAATGTGGGGCTGTGATAGCAAAATTTGTTCAATTTACCGGACGGACACAGTAGCGCTGAAAATAAATCATACCGCATCTCCCAATTGTCCAATCTAGGTTTAATTTACATATTTGTAATAAGAAACATATTTTTATTTCTAAAATGCATAGTTAAAAAAATGACGCTTTTTGAAGTATTAACATGTATGAGATAGAAGAAAGTTTTGCGATTGGCACATCCGACTAGTTTGCTTATATTTGCATAATAAAAAACAAAATATATCTTACATACGACAACGTAGGAAATATTGCACCACATTTAGGCACAATGGACTTAATCTTCAATGCAAAGCGTGGTGCAGTTTCTTATTAACAATATTCTTCAAGTTCTGCTCGACTTCCATAGCGCGTTTCTATTTTTATTTCGTAGGGATGCCAGTGTTGAAAACCTGCTTCATATTTATAGATTGGGACAAAATTCATTAATATTTTATTGATTTTTTATAGATAAAGCTGTGTAGTATTGTTGACAAAATAGACAAAATTTATTAATGAAAATTTGTCAAAAAATTGAGTTTCAATTGAATTACAAAATTGAGTTTCAATTTTAAAAATGGTAACCAGGCTGAAGATTAACTTCTGAGTCAAAAATTGTCGCATATAGTCGCTGAGACCACTTGATCTAATAATGCATAAAAGTATGGATTAACTCATAGGATACTGTTTCTATACTGAACTTTATCTACAGAACTATTATAATTAAAATTAACCTATTCAGAAGACACTAGCGATAATGTTAGGGCTCCAAACGAAACAAAATTTCACTAGTATCTACAGTTAAACTGGAGATTAAAAATTAAACTGTGAAACTTGAAAAAAGAAAACAGCATTCTGTGAGACCGCTATCAGCAGTTAAGTGTTAATTTTACGGTATAATACTGCGCGGCAGTATGTTACTGCTTATTTTACCGTTTATTACTGTTGATTTTATGGTATAATACTGGCAGCTGGGGTGCTAGTATTATACTAGTGACTGTTAACCTTCATAATCCCTGGAAAAATTATTGAGCATTTTATTTTAAAGAGAAAACCAGATCCCGAAAAAGAAAAATCACTTTTTTGAGACTTTTTTCATTCTCGCGGCTCGGCATTTATTTTCGAAGACCGGTACGGGGTTGCACAACGGCGTTTAGGAAACGATCTCGTACAAAGAAATTTGTTTTAATTATTCTGAGAATACCAGAAATTCTATAAAGGAAAAAGGAAGTGATTTCGTAAAACGCATTGCAATTCTCGCATGGAAAGTAAACTTACAGCAGCATATTTTTGACGGTGCTCGTCCTTTTTTTGGAAAAACTAATGTAATAAATCATATTTTTGTAATATGAATTTATAATTAATTTTCATAATTAAAAATATGTTACTGAATCGAAAAACGCATACAGTGATTGGGTCTATTTATTTTATCCCATAAAAAAGAAAAAAGAAAAAAATCGAATGATTTTTTTAGGAATATATAAATTAAAGTTTGTCCCGTGGATTTAGCATTAGTTTTCTTAAATTTCTATTTCTTCTAACTATGAAGATATTTACAAAAATTAATAAACTGTATAATTATACGGGTTATTTTGATCCACGAAACTGAAATACGGTATCGGAAGTGGGTGTTACCAATTGAAAAATTGAAGATGATACAATTTTTACTTTGTAGACGACCCCTATTTCAATAATAATATTCATATTCCGAAAAAAAAATTACTCTGAATCTAACGACACCTTTACATTGCAAAAAATAAAAAAATTAAATTAAATTAAAAAATAATAATAATAAAATAATAATAATGTTGATTTTACGGTATAATACTAGCACCCCAGCTGCCAGTATTATACCATAAAATCAACAGTAATAAACGGTAAAATAAGCAGTAACATACTGCCGCGCAGTATTATACCGTAAAATCAACAATTTGTTTTTGCAGTGTAATGTTATTATACTGCAAACGATCTGCAAATAAAAGCGGTTGTATCTTTTTTTTTTTTTTTTTTTTTTTTTTTTTTAAAGGATTGTACATATACGGTGGTCATAAAGTATTTCTCTGATTACAAAAAATTATTACGAAATAACCATTGAATGTAATATACTGTAAAATCTTTATTATGGAAAAGTCATGTTTTTAAGTTGTTTTTTTTTTATCTGGATGGATGATCCCCTAGATATACGGCTTGGTCAATCCAAGACCCCTTTGAAAAGCAACGTAGTCTGAGTTTATACAAAAATCCTTCACCTTACACACTGTAATAAATCCAGTTATTAAGTTTTTCATATATTTGAATATTCAGGGGATATCCACTCAAGGTCCAGACCACAGATGCTTTGTCTAGTGTGACAGCCCACATGTTGGGCAATACCTGGAGAGAAAAGGAATACCGCCTTGACATTCTTCGAGCTACCAAGGGTGCTCACATCGGAATTTACTGACTAAGTACTTGTATTAAAAACTTCATAAATGTCTTTGCAATATATTGATACAAGCATATGCCTAATTATATTAGTTTTTCTGCAATAAATTATTGCAATCCGGGAAAGACTTTCTGACCACCCTGTATATTATTTCTCATGCATATTTGTATTTCAAATTTATTTTAAATAATTTTGAAACAAATTAGAGCTCGATTTCATCACCATAGATTTATATTCTGAACAGGATTTTTTTTTTACCGGAATCTAAGTTTTATCCACACGATTCTCTTACCTAATTTCCTTGAAAACAGTATAAATGATTTCGTTTAATTTAATTAGGTTTTCCACATGCTATTGCATTTACCGAAATTCATTCACTTTGTTCTAAATTAATTTTGTTAGAAAACATTGTTTGTAGTGATTATTTCGTATTCAGAGCTAACATGAGATTTCGAACAGTTACCCAATTAAATGGATACAAGAAAAGAGTAGTACCTATTATGTATATGGCGTATTTTCTAAAATTACGATTGAGTTACACGTTGTATTCCTTTAAGATTATAAATGATTTTTAGGTTGATTTCTTTAAAAAGCGACCTATTGCAAGCACTTAAAAAAAATCTAATCTGTATATCTATCTATTTCTATATATGTAATGTAAACTAGGACTTCCCTCAAAGGGATTAGTCTGAGTGATATTGCTGAGAACATAGGGTTAACAATTGCGATATAAAGAAGATACAATATATGAAAAAGAGCAAATTAAATGATAGAATTACAAAATATCATACATAAATTCATATATACTGTTATGTTTTCATGTATATATTTTTTTATAACATTTGGCAAAGAATATCATTTCCTTAAGCGGAAATTGCCCAAAACTTAAAAAAAAAAAAAAAAAAAAAAACGGCCGGATTTTTTAAAACGTCAAGCTTTTTAAAGTCACGTAATAGGATTTGCAGCCAAGAGCGTATTTTAGCAAGCGTAGTTTAACGCAAATATAATTTCACTGTTGCAACATTTTCTTTGTGACAAATATTTACATTTGAATGTACAAATTTTCTTCCTTGTTTATTTGTATAACTATTTATAGAAACTCGTACATTTCAAACCACATTGATAACATGCTTTGCTACAAACCTGATTACGAAGCTGTAGCTTAAATTCCTACTAAAGTATATATAAAAAAATCTTTCGATGACTTATGTGAAAATAAATTTTAGATTAAATCTCCATATCGGCGAAATTGAAAAATATATATATGTTTCAAATATAATACTTCTTGATTATTTTCTAGGAGGCTCTCCCCCCCTGCGTCTTTGCTTCAAACCCCAGACTTTTCTTCAGCCTGCCTGTCTGTCTCTCTTTACAATCTCTTTGTCTCCCTATCCGCTCTTCTACCCATCTCTCTACCCGTCTCGCTACATGTCTGTATATTTCTCTAAAGGTCTCGCTACCCGCCTATAATTTGTCTAACCGTATGTCTACCCGTCTAACTACTCGTATGTCTAGCCGTGTCTCTATATCGTGTCTCTCTCCGCACCCATCTGTCTACTGTCTCTCAACTCTTCTGTATACCCGTCTCACTATCTGTCTGTCTTTCTACCCGACTCTTTAACCGTCTCTCTACCTATCTGTCTATCCGTCTCTCTATTTATCTCATTTCCCGTTAAACTACCCGTCTCTCGACACGTCTGTCTATCTATATAACCTCTTTCTACCAGTCTATCAACTTGTCTCTGTACTCATCTCTGTACTCGTCTCACTATCCACCACGCTACCCGTCTCCCTATCCATCTCGCTACCCCTCTGTCAACCCTCTTTTTACCTGTCTCGCTACCCATCTGTCTTTTCGTTTCGCTACCCGTTAGCGTATCTATGTCACTATCCGTATCTCTACCCATCTCTCTACCCATCTCATTACCCGTCTGTCTACCCGTTTGTTTACAAGTCTCTCTACCTCTCACCACCTCTTCTCAATATTTAAACAACTAGGGGGCTCTGCCCCCTGCTCGCTACGCTCACCAACCCCCGTTCTGATTGCACAGCCTCTTAAAACCTGCTAATGTATCCTGTTTTAAAAAGATGATGATGATGATATCACGAACGGCGACTATCTTCTGTAATCAGGTTATAATGCTTTTTCAATTAACTGGTTATAATGCTTTTTCATTTAACTGGTTATAATGCTTTTTCATTTAATTCATCTTTTTTATTTTTAATATTCATGTGTAAACACAGTTTTTATGACGTAATTTTCTTTATTTCCTGCTTTCAACACGTGATCATTTAATTATTATTTTAAACTTTCATTATTGTTTTTAATAGTCTCGCGCAAATACATTTTTTATTTGAGATAAAACAGAATCCTTTGCACCTATTTAGAAATTGGCAACAATATAAAGAAATGACTTTTTCAATAAAAGATTTTTTACTCGATTTTTAAGGATTTTTTGAGTTTTTATTGTCCGACCGTCATAATTTTTTGAATTTCTGAAAGCTTGTTATATTTCGCGTCTGGTGGTATGATTTTCGAATCCGTAGGATGGCTAGAAAAAAAGTAATAGTTCCTCAAAAAAGTCCCTAGTAAAAAAGCGATGAGAATAACCCGGAATATCTACGAAGAATTTGATTGGTCCATTTCTAAATCGTTTTTGGCTCAGTTCCAGATTACTTTTTTTTAATACTAGGGGGCTTCGCCCCCTGCTCGCTACGCTCACCTACCCCGTTCTGCTTGCACAGCCTCTTAAAACCTGCTAATGTATCCTGTTTTAAAAAGATGATGATGATGATATCACGAACGGCGACTATCTTCTGTAATCAGGTTATAATGCTTTTTCATTTAACTGGTTATAATGCTTTTTCATTTAATTCATCTTTTTTATTTTTAATATTCATGTGTAAACACAATTTTTATGACGTAATTTTCTTTATTTCCTGCTTTCAACACGTGATCATTTAATTATTATTTTAAACTTTCATTATTGTTTTTAATAGTCTCGCGCAAATACATTTTTTATTTGAGATAAAACATAATCCTTTGCGCGTATTTAGAAATTGGCAACAATATAAAGAAATGACTTTTTCAATAAAAGATTTTTTACTCGATTTTTAAGGATTTTTTGAGTTTTTATTGTCCGACCGTGATAATTTTTTGAATTTCTGAAAGCTTGTTATATTTCGCGTCTGGTGGTATGATTTTCGAATCCGTAGGATGGCTAGAAAAAAAGTAATAGCTTCTCAAAAAAGTCCCTAGTAAAAAAGCGATGAGAATAACCCAGAATATCTAAGCAGAATTTGATTGGTTCATTTCTAAATCGTTTTTGGCTCAGTTCCAGATTACTTTTTTTTTTATAGAAGGATAGAAGGAAAGGATTTAGTATACAGAAGTTGTTTATCTGTTATTATATGCAAACAGGAGTAATTTATCTAATAAGTGTAATCAGATGCATTTTTTTTTAAATACATTCATAAACCATCATAATAATTCATCAGTTTTATTTTCATAGTTGTTTATGTCATTTGGCAGTAAATCTCAACTTCTTAAACCCGAACTGCGTCAAGCTTTATAAAAAAGCCTCAAGGTCCGTATAACTAGCTTTATAAAAAAGTCTCAAGGTCTGTACAACTGGGACGGGGAGTTACCCTCAGGGAGGCTATTTGGTACATGTTATTAAGTTAAGTGAAAGTTTCGTAATCGGGTTCGCAACCAATTGATTATGTCAGAAAGCGTGGCTTAACGCCATTTTAAATTCATTTGTGTAACTTTTTTATTCTTTTTTTTTTTTTGTTTTTTTTTTTGGGGGGGGGGTTATATATTTACACTTAAATTCAAACTTTTGCCCCCATGTTAATATTAGTGTTGTTTGTATTATTAATTAACACTTTGTTGACCGAGCTTCATTCGAAACAGATGTAAATGACTTCTTCTACGATTTTTTTTTCTAGGAGAAACATCCGTAATTGGGCCCAAAGCTAATCGGAGAATTTAATGTCATTATTGTTTGTAACTCTTATAGAGTTAAAACAATATTGTTGCAAGCATTACTCTTGTTTGAGACCAACCTTGTCTGTGTATCTGAATGGGAAAAAGTTCCGTATCATGTGCTGGTTGGCGCGATTAGCGAAAAAATTAAAAATGGTGCTAAAAGGCAGTTTTAGCATCTTACAAAATCTTTCTAGAGAGCGGAAAAACATGTTTTTCAAATATTTACAAATATAAAAAATTAAGTACGATGCTAAAAAAAAATTTTTATTGCCATTTTTGATATTTTAATAAGTAATGAAAATACATAACAATCATATTTAACAAAACTAAGAGACATTTTTGTGATAAATAATTGTTATTGTCAGGGAGGAAAATTGCAAACAATTAATAAGCGAACTACAAAATTACCGAAAATAACTTGTTGGAATCTCAGGAAAGAAATATCTTATCATTTAAAATCTTAAAATGGAGAAGTTATCCGTATAAAAATGCAAAACATTATACGCCTGATATAAGTATTTTTTAATTTTTTGATATTTCCAAAAGCACAGATAAAAGGGTAAAAATCCCGGCACAGATGTCATATACTCACTACGTTGACGCGATTTTTCTCCCGCCAATTTGGCGAAAACTGTGTGTTGTGTTTGTTTACTTTTATTTTTTATTTTAATTCTATAGATTATTTTTATATGTATATCAATATTTATTTATATCAAACTATTATTTATTCATTTTTATTTCGTTTTTTTAAATAATATTAGCTCTTTCATTTATTACGTTATTTTATTTTTATATTGAAATAAAAAATCACGTGTACTATTTGTCACACTATTTGTAACTAATATTCAAAAACAAAGTTTTCGTCAAATTGGCGGGGGAAAAAAATTGCGCCAACGTGGTGCGTATATGACATCTGTGCCTTGTTTCATTTCACATATGTATTGGTACTTTTAAGTTAACTTGGCGCAGTTGATAAATCGCCAAATATTATTCTCATAACATCTTCATATTGCATTAATTTCATTTAAATATAAACCTTTCACTCATTTAATTTGAAATACATACATTAAAAATACATGTCTTTCACTCATTTAATTTAAAATACAGACCTTTCACTAATTCCATTTAAAATGCTAAAAAGGAAAAGAAAATAAGAAGAAATAACGCTATAAATCAAAACCTTTTATTTAAATATCAAAAAATTGTTTCTAATTTACACATGCGAAATAAAAGCAACTAATGGTGATATTTGCGCCAAATCTCTAATACTAAGTTATTGCGGAATTTTTAATTTATTTTTTTTTTCAAACAGAAAAAATTCCAGATTAATTTTCCATTTTTATTAAATGGAAATATGTTGTATTGTACTGAATAGTAGTGTGTGTATATTTTTTGCTCCATGTTACTCCATGAACTTTTGAAATATTATTATTTACGAAAATCTTCGCCGGTGAAAATGACGTACGCACTAAATTTTCGTGACGTATGTACTTTAATTGTGCTTTTTTATTTATTTTTTAATATAATTTTCAAACGGTTTGAAATTTATTCTTTGTACTAAATAGGTGTCGTTGTCACCTTTATAGGTACCTGCTGTGAAAATTTGAACGAAATCCGTTAAATATTTTTTGAGTTATGCTTGACGAAAGGTTTTAATATCCATCGTAGCTATATATGGAGCAAAGTAATACTGCGCTGTGTATGAGTCTCCGTGTTCACTCAGACAATTATGTCATCACTATACACTGCAAAAAAAATTGTTGATTTTACAGTATAATACTGACACCCCAGCTGCCAGTGTTATAATGTAAAATTAATAGTAACAAACAGTAAAATAAACAGTAATACGCTGCCGCGCATGCACGGCAGCGTACTACTTATTTACAGGATGCTGAGAAAAATTTGTCGGACTTTTAAAATTGAATAACTTATATAAAAAAATAGTTGTTTAGAAAATAGCAAAGAAACCTTAATATTAGTGTACAAATGAATACATTTAATTTAAATTTTCCCTAATAGACAGCACTAAAACATTTTATACTGAAAACTGGATGTAATTTAACTTTCTTTAGGAAGAATTCTCGTGGATTTACGTAAATCAATGAAATTGTTATATGAGATCACTTATTGAACTTTCATAAAAGCGGAAGTTATAAAA
The DNA here is from genome assembly GCA_963931845.1 of Maratus michaelseni. Lineage (NCBI taxonomy): Eukaryota > Metazoa > Arthropoda > Arachnida > Araneae > Salticidae > Maratus > Maratus michaelseni. The sequence goes on from OZ007587.1 coordinate 78,585,904, forward strand.
AACAACATGAAACTGAAAATTTTATAAATGACGTCTTTCTGACTTTTCTCGGCTTTAAATGAGAAGCATTGCATAGAAATATCACATTCCTGTTTTAGCGTGTAATGAAACAGCTGACGACAATGTTAAATAATGAAACTGATATCAATTTACCGTAAGAACTGAATCACAATAGATAATGCGCTCTGCAAATGTCCTAAAAAATATCAATAACTAGTTAATTTAAAATTTAAAAAATTAAGCATGCAGGTTAATTCATGCTTTTCTGCCAAAACGTTTTTCATTTATTAAATTTCGAAATTGGAGTGTACTTCATTTAATAGTTTGTATATTATTTCCAACTTTTTATTTAACCTTACAGTGGATGAAACAAAAATTTTCAGGATATTGAAAGCATTAAAATTTCAAAGAAGATATGAAACTAAATATTGTAAAATTTTTGAATGCGAATCTTTAAGTGATTAGGGAATTTCTAAAAAAGAGCAGCTATTCGTTTGTAAAAATATAGCTAGCTATCCAATTCAAAAAGAACATGATAAATATAACATTCTCACATATTTTCTCTCGCGGCCAAAATACTATTTCCTTTTCAAATATTCTCTTTCTTTTACAATGCAGGAATTTCTCAATTCTGATTTCTATGTAAAGGACATTTATTAATACAAATCCTACGCTGTTCCCACAGGACCAACCACAACCATTTTTGTTAAGCTTCGTCTGTACTACAAAATGTACTATGTTCGTACTGCAAAATTTTGAGGAAAATATACTTGGTTATAGATCCCCAATGTTGTAAATTGTTTAAATTTATCCACAATAATAAAAGCTTTTTAAAAGCATTTTCTGCTTATTTTAACTGTTGCTTTACATTTTATGAAAAAAATCATAGCATGTGTATACTACTACAAAAATATGTAAAGCTCACCATTTAATAGTATACGCAATAACTTGTAATAACTGTTATGACTTGAGTGTTCTACAATTCATATTGTTGAAATTCTATGAATTTTCCGTTCAGCTGCTACATTTGCACTGTATTAAAACTAATAAATGATTTTATTGTATTGAAACAATGCAATTTGTATTGTTTTCTTAAAGATTGCCACAAAGTCACAGTAGTTTTTAAAAGTGTATCATTGCTTTATTGACGTCCTCATTGTTTTCATTTTTAGAATTACACATGAAAAGAAAATGTACGATTTAAACTAGTACATGTAAAAACCAGTCAAAGATTCGATTCATTAACTAATTTTAGTTGGAACACTTTGTAAAAATGTCTGTTTCATCGGAAATATACATGTTAGCGGTCAGAAACCACTAGAAAAGCTCCTGGCTGCAAGGCTGATGCCTATTTTAATGGATTTTGTGCTTGCAAAGACAATACTTGCCTAATTGTTTTCCTAATTGTCCAGATGCATTCGTTTTATACAGCATTTGATGCGGGAATGTTTTTACTAACTGTGATATTATGTGTTTAATTTTACTCTATGATAGACATACACTGAATACAAACACAATGCGACGGAGGGAATAGTCTGGATTCTTAATTTTAGACTGAGATGATGGTTACACAATTATATCAGACGAAATTCATAAAAAATAAATAAATGGTATATATATATATATAACTAAAACGCAATTATGCATTAAAATATAACCCATTAAAACTATAATACGAATATAACTGTCGGATTCCACTTCTCCGTCCACACAACTTCGAAATAAATCCGGTCTTTTGATATGCTGCCACCACCGATATGAATACGTGATATCGGGCACGATACGTGATGTATATTCAAGAAAAACCTAACTCTTCCTATTACACTTAAACAAACACTTTATTAACAATATTTACACTTAAACTCGGAGGTAAAGTATCCGGTTTAATATTAAATCAAAATAATTACAGAAACGCTTTACGTGTACCGTTAGACTACGTTCATTCACTCAGGACCGAGATTTCTATTAACCTCACACACACTATATCTCTTCCTTTCGAGAGATCTTCTACCCACGTGTCCAGAGCTGCTCTCTGAGCAACCAACCTACACTCTCCAGTCCTGCGTTCCAACTAACTTCCTCTCTGGTCATTCTCCAGAGCACCTTTCTGTCTACGGGGCTACTGGTCTGTTTCCAAGGGTCGCTTGACAACCGTTCCTCCCTCGTGACTGATCTGTCTTCTTAAATAAAAGGGTGCACTCTCTTTCTTATCTATCAAAGACCACATTGCAATGGAAATACTTCTTTCATTCTGTTCAACTCGCCACCCTTCGGATTAAGATTTAATAAAGGACGCCTTTAACGGTACACAATAGATACATATACCATACATACAATATGCTAATCACTTAAGAATAGCTTTCAACTCTTGCAGCTGTGAGAGAACCTGACACCCCCCACCTTAGCGGAAAATATGCCTTTTAGGGGCTAATTTTCCTCAAACTATGTAATGTCTGAGAAGAGTTCAACAGTTCCTTGATAGGTTTCTTCATCACTACAATTACATAAATATTTCAAGGTGTCTGAAAATTTAACTACTGACATCTCTAATGAACCATATACTAATGTGATAAATACAGAAAAAAAATTACACAATATGCTAATACACTGTTATAAACACAAGATATACATACAATTATAAATACACAAAAAAAAATTACACTAGTATTATGTCATTTTAATGTCAGTCCTTAGGCTGAGATTGCTGGAGGCGGAACTTTTTCCTTCCAGTGCTTCCTCGTTAACTTAATTGGTACATCCCTTTCCGCAATGCACCCGCTTGAATGGCTAACTTCTGCCTCTGATGTCCCAATTAAATCTTCCTCTAACCAATCAGGCACTTGCCTGTCCAAGTCCTCTTTGTACGTAATAAAGACATTGTACAATTTCTGCCTTATCTTACCCCTCTCCGGTTTACGACCAATCCGATTTTTCTCCATTTCTACCAGTTCGATAGGACCCATAAATAATTCCTTATTTTTCCTTAAGATTGATTTTATGTCCCCAACTTGAATATTTGTTAACCCTTTTATCTCAAATCCCTTCCTGTCTTTATTTTCCGGTTGTTCTCGGTCTAACAACAGATCTTTCCTACAGTCTTCAAACTCCCCGTCACTATCCAAGACAATATCGACTACTTTATTTTTAGCCATAAATGCTTTCATTTCATCTTGATACACCAGTTTCTTACTTCCGTCCCCTAACTCAACTATAACTGCAGGTCGACATATTTCCTCTTTCTCCTTATTACTCACATTCATTTCCCTCGTTAATCGACATTCTACACATGATTCGCAATATATTTTAGCTTCCTTCGCCATATTTTCCCAATAAAATGAATGCTTGATTCTTTCTAACATTTTCTTAACCGCGTGATGTTCTCCATATAAGGAGGTATGCGCTAGTTTTAGAATTTCCTCCCTTCTAATTTTAGGTAATACTAATTGAGCTACAGTTTCATCTACTAATTTCTCTTAATGATATAACATCCCATTCACAATATAATAAGACGCTCTCTCATTTTCAGCCAATTCCCAAGCTTTCTCTAAATCCTTACAACTCATTTGGGATTCCTGAAATACATTTAAACTACTTTCCGTAGCTTGATTAATCTTACTTTTCTCTACCTCGGCTTTTTCCTACTCCTGATTTTGTAAATTTTCCGATCTCGCGTCTACGACATAACGATTATTATTACCATTTCTAATCCTTTCCCCTTCTTTCACTTTATTCCTACTATCTTCCTTACATTCCCTTTCTACCGATTCTCTTAATGATTTCTCGTTGTTTAACCCTGACAATTCATTAGCCACGTCAGGATGTAAAATTACCTGTTCCTTACTATTATCAATTATTGCACAAAGTACATCCTGATGAATTACATTAGTTTGACCACGTTTTGGAATAGCTAAAGGTAATTGAATTAACGGCGATTTAACTGCCTTACCAAATATCCCCTGTAAATAGATGCTACCAGCCCCTCTTAGTTTCTCTGCTGGTACTAAATCTTTATGAACGACGCTAATTTCGCAACCAGAATCCACTAATCCTTTTGTTATCTTCCCATTTATACTAACTTCCACTTTCTCAAGCTTATTTAACTTCTCTCCAATAACTTTAGTTCTCCAATTCCCTTTTGCTCCGATTCTTGCCATACTCGCTCCACTTGGTAATTCTTTAATTCCTCGCACTGTGACATTATTGATACTAGCCCTTGGTTCTTGTCGGTTATTAATTTGATTACTTACCTCATTATTTCCTTTTGTACAAAATCGCAGAACATGTCCTCGTTGAGAACACTTGAAACAGATAGGCGTCGTATCATTAGGTTTCTTATATTCCGGTTTTCTACCCAAAAATGGACTAACTTCATTATTCCAGTTTTGTCTCCAATTACTACTAAATCCCTCATATTTTGCCCTTCTAGAATCTTCATTATTAACATACCTTTCTTTACCTTTATAACCCTTATAAGTTACCGCATAAGATTTTTGTTTAGCATCAAAGAAATTATCACATTCCTTAGCAATTTTAGAAACTTCTAACCAATTACTGTGCTGAGTTATTCCAACATGCGTCGCGGTTTCCTCATCTAACGTAGTTAACAACTTATCCGTGACAATTAACTGATTAACCTTTTCATACGTATCTGCACCTCTAATCTTACAGTAATTTTCCCACGTTGCTATTAAACGTGACACAAATAATACATGAGTTTCATTTTGATTCCTTCTAGCCTTCTTGAAATTTTCCAAACACGCCTTCGGTGTCGGCTCGTGTTCCCTTAGAGCTAATTCCTTTAACTTCTCATAACTCTCAATTTGTTCCCTAGTAGTGTATATTAGCAAGTTATCGGCCTTATCCCCTAGCATATTTAGTAAAATTTCGGCCTGCTGGGTTTCCGGTACATTTTTTGTTTGGAATGCCCGTTCTAAACTGCTAAAAAACAGATTCCATCCCTCAGTCCCTTCTGGAACTTTGATAGACAAAGTTTTAACACTTTTAATCAATTTCTCTAGGCTACTCTCATGATTAGATTCTCTAGTCCCATTAGCGTTATTAGCCGAACTTTGAATCTTTAACCTTTCCAACTCTAACTCATGTTCCAATCTCAATTTTTCAGCCCTTTCTTCTCTATCTAACTTCTCACGGTCTAACTCCCTTTCTAACTTTTCTCGTTGTAACTTTTCCTCCCTTTCTAACTTTTCTCGTTCTAACCTCTCCTCCCTTTCTAACTTTTCTCGTTGTAACTTTTCCTCCTTTTCTAACTTTTCTAACCGCTCCGTAACAATAGTGTTAGATAATTCCATAACGGCCCCCTCTTCATATTCGTCGCTCTCCACTATCTTTTTCTTAAGCTTAAACCTGGTATCATCTTCCGAAACTTCAATCCCTAACTCTTCACATATCGCCTGAAGATCCACCCTTTTTATTTTAGTAAGAAAGCCATACCTTCTACTGATAATTATCACCACCCTACAACAATACTTAATCACAATATCAAATTAATACTTCCTCAAATCCTACCCTCATAAGTTACCTTCACATATTATACTATTTAACATATTTCAAATAAGTAATAATACAATAATAAATTTCCTTAGACAATGATACCCCACAATTTGCTTCCAATAACAAAGTAACAATAATCTCAATTTGACTATTATGCAATACAGATTTTAAATTTATACCATTAAATAATAAAATACAATTTACACAATAATACTGATACGTTGCAATTTGAATAAAACACTGATGCTAATCACTACATAAAAATATCCACCTAACAAAAATTTGCATGAAATACACATAAATTCCTAAATTTAATCTCAATAAAATATTTCAATTTCAAAATTAGTTCTCCCATTAAAAAGTAAATCACAGCACTTTTTTTTTCTCTGGGCCTTCAGTTCTTCCTTGGAGGTTATTTCAATTTAATTTAAATTCTACACAAATTTCCTTTCCTCATTTACTATCAATATTTCAAACTTAAAACAAACAATATCACTTAATTTAAATATTACTTTAATAATAATTTAAATTTAAGAAATTTTAATTATTCCTTCCAACTATTAACACAATGCATTAATTTTAATCATTAATCTTATCCGTTTAAAACAATTAGAAAATCACTTCTAGTAATTAATATAAGATTCTTTTCTTAAAACAATAGTGTAAAATGGTTGTTAATATCTCATTTGATTTAGACCAATTATTATATTGCACATAAATTATTATAAATTAACCACAACATTAACCCAAATTACCATCAATTATACACAATAAAATAAAAAAAATAGGTTCGAGAATGTCAGTAGAGTAAAATGATCAAAACACCTTACCTCATACTTCATTCTCTGGGGCAATTCTCTGCTCACTTTTCCACAGGGTAAATCTTGCACTCTCGGGCAACAATCACGGTAATTTGAAACACTGTGTCCACAAACACTACACACAAACACTGGAACTAACACTACACACCGCACCAACACTTCCACTGGACGATCCGGCAAGGCACTCTGTAACAAGGCTAGCTGGCATTGGTCTACGATGATAGGGCACACACACTTCCGCTAGACGATCCGGCATAAACTGACTGTAACACGGCTAACTGGCACTGGTTGTCTACGACGATAGGGCACAAACACTTCCGCTGGGCGATCCGGCACAAACTCTCTGTAACACGGCTATCTGGCACTAGTCTACAACGATAGGGCACGAACACTTCCGCTGGGCGATCCGGCACAAACTCTCTGTAACACGGCTAACTGGCACTGGTCTTGGGTGATTCAGATCCCGTCGCTGCCAACATTGTCGGATTCCACTTCTCCGTCCACACAACTTCGAAATAAATCCGGTCTTTTGATATGCTGCCACCACCGATATGAATACGTGATATCGGGCACGATACGTGATGTATATTCAAGAAAAACCTAACTCTTCCTATTACACTTAAACAAACACTTTATTAACAATATTTACACTTAAACTCGGAGGTAAAGTATCCGGTTTAATATTAAATGAAAATAATTACAGAAACGCTTTACGTGTACCGTTAGACTACGTTCATTCACTCAGGACCGAGATTTCTATTAACCTCACACACACTATATCTCTTCCTTTCGAGAGATCTTCTACCCACGTGTCCAGAGCTGCTCTCTGAGCAACCAACCTACACTCTCCAGTCCTGCGTTCCAACTAACTTCCTCTCTGGTCATTCTCCAGAGCACCTTTCTGTCTACGGGGCTACTGGTCTGTTTCCAAGGGTCGCTTGACAACCGTTCCTCCCTCGTGACTGATCTGTCTTCTTAAATAAAAGGGTGCACTCTCTTTCTTATCTATCAAAGACCACATTGCAATGGAAATACTTCTTTCATTCTATTCAACTCGCCACCCTTCGGATTAAGATTTACTAAAGGACGCCTTTAACGGTACACAATAGATACATATACCATACATACAATATGCTAATCACTTAAGAATAGCTTTCAACTCTCGCAGCTGTGAGAGAACCTGACAATAACCAAACACAAAATACTAACGAAAAATCAATACCAGGAAAATTAAACCTGAAGGCAGGAGGGCATGGCTAACAACATGCACTGCAGGGTTAAAACCGGTTTCTACGCTAGAAACGTCCCCCTTCTCCTGCCGAGACCAAATTAATTCAAACTATCAACCAAAACACCAAGCTACACGCAGCAGGAACCAACTCTATCTGAACTCATCAAACAACTGATCTAGACCACCCTTAGCATTCAAAAATGAATTCATTTCATTTCTATATTTACTTCTACCTATAAAATTGTTCATGTTTCTCCATACAAAGTTCACAGGGTAACCCTGCATCAATGCCATGTTAATCCACTTTATGAATTCGCCAACTGCATCGCCAAATCTTGAACATAATCTTTCAATACGAACTAAACCGTTTGTAAACACATTTCTAAATACTGAAATATGCACGTTCGATTCAAAATTTAAGATCTTTAAAGTTTTAAAATCGAAATCATTTCTCTTGTCATAAACCCTTGTTATTAAATTGTCATTCTCCAACTCTAAATTCACATCCAGATAATTGATGTTTTTAATATTCCGGGAGGAGAGTTCTCGTTTTAAAGTATTTGGATAATATTTAAAATCTAGGTTTACATTTTCATTATTTAATCCAACTATTATAACATCATCAATATACCTATAACTCAATATTTCTCTATTTAAATTATTGTTATTCTCATATATATGTAAGTAGATGTCATCTAAAATTGAACTGCAACTCCCCCCCATTGGGATTCCACGGATCTGTTTAAATACTCTACTCCCCTCATACAAGTAATTCCGTTTCACTACCAACTGAAACAAGTTAATAAACCAATCTTTATCGCTATCTATATTGCTGTTTTTATTATAAAAATCTATAACCTTTTCCTTTAAATCCAGTAAGTTAATTGTACTGTATAGGTCTGCAAAATCATATGCAAACAAACTCTTTATGTTTTGATGTTTTTTCAATTTGTCTAATAAAATGTAACTGTTATTTATAATAAAAGTGGACTCCGTACTCAACACTCTATCAAACACGCTACTCAAAACTCCCAACAATTTCTTATTAGCAGACTCTAGGTATGAACCATACTCACAAGTTACAATTCTAAATTTCACTGGTTTTTTATGAAACTCTGGCACTAGAACAAGATATGAGAAACTGTGACTTTTCTGCTTACTTAACTTTTTTATATAGTGCCTTAACCCTGTTTCCGTCACTGAAACTCTCGATTTCAATAGCACATAGTTATCGCTATTATTATAACTTTCATTTAATATTTCACCAAAATTTTTTTACAGATTAATGCATAACTTGTGTTAGCTTTATCGACATGTGTAATTATAAATTTACTCTGAAGTTCTTTAATAGATTTAGTTAACCCAGTATAATCCTCTTCAGACACACCGTCACAATCTCTAACATATTCTCGCTTTAAATCTCTTAAAATGTAGAATTTCCACTCATCAAAAACATTACTTGGTAAGCTGTATTTATAAGTCAATTTTTGTATAAAAATATCTATGTTAGGATATATATATATATATATAATTACTTCTAATAGAGTAGCCGTAATAATTAAGTAGTACACCTGATCAATGGGGGTCAATTATGGTAAAGATACCATATATATTCGTTTCAAAAAATTAAAGAAATCTATATTTTATGTATTTTATCAAATATACTTTCCCCTTTCTGCATTATCGTAATTCATATATATTCCCGGCTGTTAAAGCGCGCACCCTTTTTGTCATTCTCTTTCAACGAAGACTTTTAGTCAAAATCATGCATATTGTTTTTAAATTATCATTAACGTACTTATTCGGTCTCCCACATATCAAAGTAAATGAAATTATACAATGCATAAAATGTTTCCTTTCTCATGGTCAGTTTTGACTTTCATGTTGCATCCAGATGTCTATCGCATCTCAATGGCGCATTTGCAGCATATTGTCATTCTCCAACTCTAAATTCACATCCAGATAATTGATGTTTTTAATATTCCGGGAGGAGAGTTCTCGTTTTAAAGTATTTGGATAATATTTAAAATCTAGGTTTACATTTTCATTATTTAATCCAACTATTATAACATCATCAATATACCTATAACACAATATTTCTCTATTTAAATTATTGTTATTCTCATATATATGTAAGTAGATGTCATCTAAAATTGAACTGCAACTCCCCCCCATTGGGATTCCACGGATCTGTTTAAATACTCTACTCCCCTCATACAAGTAATTCCCTTGCACTACCAACTGAAACAAGTTAATAAACCAATCTTTATCGCTATCTATATTGCTGTTTTTATTATAAAAATCTATAACCTTTTCCTTTAAATCCAGTAAGTTAATTGTACTGTATAGGTCTGCAAAATCATATGCAAACAAACTCTTTATGTTTTGATGTTTTTTCAATTTGTCTAATAAAATGTAACTGTTATTTATAATAAAAGTGGACTCCGTACTCAACACTCTATCAAACACGCTACTCAAAACTCCCAACAATTTCTTATTAGCAGACTCTAGGTATGAACCATACTCACAAGTTACAATTCTAAATTTCACTGGTTTTTTATGAAACTCTGGCACTAGAACAAGATATGAGAAACTGTGACTTTTCTGCTTACTTAACTTTTTTATATAGTGCCTTAACCCTGTTTCCGTCACTGAAACTCTCGATTTCAATAGCTCATAGTTATCGCTATTATTATAACTTTCATTTAATATTTCACCATAAATTTTTTTACAGATTAATGCATAACTTGTGTTAGCTTTATCGACATGTGTAATTATAAATTTACTCTGAAGTTCTTTAATAGATTTAGTTAACCCAGTATAATCCTCTTCAGACACACCGTCACAATCTCTAACATATTCTCTCTTTAAATCTCTTAAAATGTAGAATTTCCACTCATCAAAAACATTACTTGGTAAACTGTATTTATAAGTCAATTTTTGTATAAAAATATCTATGTTAGGATATATATATATATATATATATAATTACTTCTAATAGAGTAGCCGTAATAATTAAGTAGTACACCTGATCAATGGGGGTCAATTATGGTAAAGATACCATATATATATTCGTTTCAAAAAATTAAAGAAATCTATATTTTATGTATTTTATCAAATATACTTTCCCCTTTCTGAATTATCGTAATTCATATACATTCCCGGCTGTTAAAGCGCGCACCCTTTTTGTCATTCTCTTTCAACGAAGACTTTTAGTCAAAATCATGCATATTGTTTTTAAATTATCATTAACGTACTTATTCGGTCTCCCACATATCAAAGTAAATGAAATTATACAATGCATAAAATGTTTCCTTTCTCATGGTCAGTTTTGACTTTCATGTTGCATCCAGATGTCTATCGCATCTCAATGGCGTATTTGCAGCATTCTTCTAAACCCTGCTCCCAAAACAATAATTAACGGTAAGATTCTTAATCACTCTATTTTAGCCAAAGTGCAATCTTCGCCAAAAGATTTTTCCCTTTCACTGACGTCAGTTATGAAGTTGATATGTTGTATATGTAACGGTTACAATTCCCACGCAAAAAAAATGCAATTCTCTTGGCTTAAAATGTAAATCGCTTGGCGTGTTTTCTAGGGCACGTATGGTAAAGATACCATATATATTCGTTTCAAAAAACTTTAAGAAATCTATATTTTATGTATTTTATCAAATATACTTTCCCCTTTCTGCATTATCGTAATTCATATACATTCCCGGCTGTTAAAGCGCGCACCCTTTTTATCATTCTCTTTCAACGAAGACTTTTAGTCAAAATCATGCATATTGTTTTTAAATTATCATTAACGTACTTATTCGGTCTCCCACATATCAAAGTAAATGAAATTATACAAGGCATAAAATGTTTCCTTTCTCATGGTCAGTTTTGACTTGCATGTTGCATCCAGATGTCTATCGCATCTCAATGGCGCCTTTGCAGCATTCGTCTAAACGCTGCTCCCAAAACAATAATTAACGGTACGATTCCTAATCACTCTCTTTTAGCCAAAGTGCAATCTTCGCCAAAAAAATTTTTCCCTAGGTGGACGTCAGTTATGAAGTTGATATGTTGTATATGTAACGGTTACAATTCCCACGCAAAAAAAATGCGATTCTCTTGGCTTAAAATGTAAATCGCTTGGCGTGTTTTTCTAGGGTACGCTTCCATATTTCAACGAACACTTCGCCTCTGAACTTCATCTCCTAAACATCTAAAATTGTTTTGCCCCCTTTGGCCACCCTTTGGTTTTATAAAGAAAAATCCCCTTGATGTTCTTAAAACTCTTTGGATTACGTGAACATGGTCGGACCCGTTCAACAGCATTTCTGAATTATTCTTTGGATTACTTTCGTGTGCTTCACCCCTGACTTTAAATTTAAAATGTCACCTCACTCATATTCATCAGATTCTTTTAAAAATCTGAAACTTTGATTGGTGAAAATCTCACTATTGTGGAAGACTGTGAATTGTGACATGTTTCTCCGATTAAAGACCATTAACTCTAATCATGTGATTTTCGTCTTTTTTGCCTCATCATATAAAATAAAAGGAAAACTACACTCCGGTTCAGTACTTCAGTACCCAGGAAACGCATTCTGAGGTTTGCCAAAACAACCAATTGCCACTATATCTTCTTGTTTCATCAAAATTGTTTTACTCCGTAAAAAAATCCTTCAAGTCCTTAATGGATTCTCCAACTTTGACAACATTTTCTCAATACTCAACTCCTTGAATTTATTTCCCACGATAACTCCTCCATACCAATTCTGAACTCAACCAATAAGCATTGCTTTAAGAAAAAGAAAACGCAACGAAAAATATGAATAGTTATTCTGAATCGGAAAATAGTATGAATGATATCAGTAAATAGATCGACCAACACAGTAGTAGGCCAACAAAATAATATTTCGTGAAGTAATTTCATTCCGAAACGTATTTTCACATTTTTTGGCCTTATTAGACAAATATGTCAGTTATATTAAAAGACAAATGAAAGTCCTTCTCAAAAAATTTTAGAAGTTCACATGGTTGTCATTTTTTTTTTGGTTGTTTGCTTCATTCTGTTTTGAGTTGAAACAGATACATATTTTAGTAAAAAAAAGGAAATGTTAGTCCAACAGAAGATAATAAATTACTTATATTTTGCAAACATATATGATGCACTAATTTTCCATGTATTTATTCTCAGATACAAATTAGAAAAGGATAACATAGACAAATATATTTATGTTCAAAAAGCGGTTTCTTAATTTGTAGCCATGGGAGCATTTTATTGAAATGTTCTGGTTTCGGCTTTAACGAGCTGAAGTATTATGAATTTTCCCCAAAATATGGAAGAGAAATTTCAATGCTTGACATTTTCTTAATGCGAGAAAATGATGTTAAACGTGTGAAATATTTGTCTACACGAGTAAGGGTCGAACCTTATGTTATATTACAATAGTGTTTAATAAGGTTAACCACTGGTCAAACCTTAACCTGAGCCATTGATATTGAATATGGAGATAGTTAATTTTATGTTATTACTAGATATTCAATGTTTTGCATTTGAATGGATTTAAATATGTTCATAAGCAGTAATAGGCTCATTATTATATTTTTTGCGGTCTTATTTTATGCAAATTTAATGTGCAATAATGGTTATCCGTGTTAGCTGAAAAAAAATCACAGTTTTGGTATGCGTCAGACATACCTCTCTTTCATATGCAAGGATTTGTTGAAAACGTTGATTTTCCTTGAATCAAATATAATTACAATAACAAAAAAAAAAAATGAATATTTTTTTAATTTACTTATTTATTTTATTTCAGCATTCCATTCTTCTTCAGAAAAGCTATAATAAAATTAAAATTTTATTTGATTTTATAGGAAAGAGTGCAGAAAATAAGAAAAAATATTCAGTAGTAAGTTGTAGGCATATAATTCTAGTTCTTAATGTTGATAGTGAAAGTTTTTAAAGTATTCAAGATGAATGGGTGGTAGTATATAGGTAATGGATCCATCATATCTTTATATTTTTGATAAGAAATACGCCTAGTTTTCTGATATAAATATGATAATACTATTTTTCCGAAATTACTTGGTCCGTTCTGCTGATAATTCAAGAGTTTTAAATTGCGAATAATTTTTTCCGTCGACGTTTTATAAAACAAATTGTAAGGGGCATTTCTTAAAAATATTATCCAGAAAATATTCAATCAATTGACACTTTCTCAATAAGTATTTTTTGTTCTTTTTAAAATTATCTCCTTCAAAGATTTTGTTGAAAGAAGTCTTCATCTTTTATTTCACGTGCTAAAAATGTATTATGTTTGGGCCATTTTTTGTATTAATTTGTAATAATCCTAAGGAATACACAGCAAATTGGTTTTTCGAATCGCCACGTCTACAACTCCAAAATCGCGATCCTTTGTGAAGAATGAATGTCCTGACAATAAAACTTTATGATCAAAAATATCTAAATTATCGTCGCTAGATTGGGCAATTTTCATCCATATTAAGTGCAAATTTTTGTTTTATTTTACCCAGTGCCCATATCACTGAGCAAAATATATCAAATAGCAATCGCAATGGCAATCAAATGGCAATTAAATGGCAAATGGCAATCATATCTTATAGTGATAAAGCGATAATGTGTTTTTGAGTTGTTACATTTTGTAACAATTTGTGTCACACACCCGAATTATACAGGGTGTTTCACAAAAAACTCCTAACTTTAAAAATCAATAACTCGGAAATAGTAATAGATAGAAACATGAAACCAGTGGTATGTTTATTAAAATAATCGTAAGAATCTTATACGTAAATCTCAAACTTTAGTTAAAAATAGCATCGATAGATGGCGCTGAAAGTGTTAAGAATCCTTCTAAAGACAGAAAGCATAGAAAGACTAGTCGTCGAAGATTTCGTCATTGAAATCTGGCCGCTATTAGCGTATAGTGAAAATAATTCCGAAAGTGGTGTATACCGTGGAGGAACGTGTGTTTATTGTGTTGGAGTACCACCGATTAAATCAGAGTCCTACTGCCACAAGGAGAAGTTTTCAAACGCGATTTTAAGTCGCAAAAGGCCCATATGGGAAAACAATTTGTGAGCTTTTCAAAAAAATTCAACAGGCAGGCAACGTGGCCGATGCGAATTATTTTCACTATACGGAAATAGCGGTCAGATTTCAATCGCGAAATCTTCAACGGCTAGTCTTTCTAGGCTTCTGAACTCTCCTTAGAAGGATTCTTAACGCTCTCAGTGCCATCTATCGGTGCTATTTTTAACTAAATTTTGAGATTTACGTATAAAATTCTTACGATTTTTTAATAAACATAAAACTTGTTTCATGTTACTATCTATCACCGTTTCCGGGTTATTGATTTTTAAAGTTAGGGTCCTTTGTGAAACACCCTGTAATAAAACAATGTTGCCAATGTTTATCAAGGTTGCCAATTCACCATAGTTGTAGTACTAAATTATGTCTGTGCTTGTTAATATTATGTGACATAAAAAATAATGCTATTCAAAGTGGATTTGCCCTACTTTCAAAATCAACGCATTGCAAATATCGTTGACCAAATAAATTACTAGTGAAACATTTATACTGATATTAAAATATATTTACTGTGAATTGATAAAAAACACAATTTTTGAGATTTAGATTTAACTAATTTTTTCCACAAAATGAACTTGTCCCCACTTTCAAAATCAACGGTCACCTAATCAGCGAGACACGATGAAAGAGGTATAATCAAAATATTTAACACATTTACATATTACATGTTAGCGTTTAAACCCCCAAAAATTACATTTATGTCATGTTTCTTAAATAATTTTAAACGCCTGGCATTGTGTTATTGCAATCTGTAATCTGTAATAGTCCATTATCTACCGCATGATTTCAACTTTTTAACCGTAAATTCAAGATACGGGTGTTGCTCTTGCATGATCCATGACAGTCCATAACAATTTTCAGCATTTAGTTTTATTTTATAAATAAAATTACATTATAACTGTAATAGTCCTTTTTCATTCATTTTTTATACATAACAGAATTGTACTACTGTTTAAATACGAATATCGTACATATATTTCTGTTAAATAGTATGACATATATCAAGGTAAAGTACAACCCATGAGTTGTAAAAATTATTGTAAAAAAAAAAAAAAAAAACCTAATCGTTAAAATTTATGAGCTTTTGCAGTATTTTTAAACATAGCTGCAAGCTAAATAATTGGACGCTTAAGTGTTGATGCAGACTCTGTACCATAAAGATTTTCTTTCTTTATCATTCTTTTATTTTCTTTAAATTGAAGATGTACTTTTTCAAAACTTCGTTAAGAATATTCGCAGTGTGAGGAAAAGTTTACCATTCTTAAATACAATTTATATTCACACACTTTGAAAGTTAAAAATAATAAATAGAGAAGTTTTATTTTCTAACATCGAATCTTTGAATTTGTCTCTTCAAAACTTATTCTACATTTTCTTATTTGTTTTCTGGAATACAAAAAATAAAAATGTCATGAATACTTTCTAAAAACATTTATTTTAAAAAGTTTATTTATAAACAAATTAAAAAATGATTTATAAAAATAGAAAAGCTGCAAAGAGAACTATCAGAGAATGTGACAAAATGTGATTAATTTAAATTAATTAAAAAATAAACATTTATAAATGATAATAATTTGCATATTAATATCCAATTCTGTTCAAAATCTGTTTTTAAAAGTTGATTTTTGCAAGAAAAGAATATTCTAAAGAGTCTTTCATTAACATCTGTTTTATTTTGGACATTTAAAAAAATATTAATATTTTAAAAACAAAAAAGATAATGACAGTGAAGTAAATACTGAAGAATTGAGAGTGAATGATGATAAAGATGAATAATGAAGAATATATGAAATTCAATTAAAGCATGTTTCAGTAATGAAAAGTAGTGCTTTCAGCTGAAAGAAATACTTATAAAGAAGGTGTTATTGCTTTCATAAAAGTAAAATTAAGTAGATCCAATAAACACTGAAATATGGCTCCTCTGTAAGTGTAATGTAACAAAAAATGGAGAACAGAGTACTCGATGAATCATTAAAGAGTGACGTCATGCCTGTAATCCATTTACCAAGCCCCTTAACCCCTGAGGGAGCTCTAAACAATGAGCTTGGAATGGCTGCATTAGTGTAGCTAAAAATAATATCCTTCAGTTTAGATAAATAATGTGGATGGTGTTTTCCCTATCATACATTTATGGATAGGAGCTTTTTGTTTGTAAGGGAAATGAATGCCATTTAGGCAAGTTTTATGACTTAAATACTATGGAATTTTAATGAATGGAAAATATTGCTCTGTTGATAAAGTCATCCATGCACTGCAAAAAATAATTGTTGATTTTACAGTATATTACTGGCAGCTGAGATGCTAGTATTATACTGTAAAATCAACAATTATTTTTTGCAGTGTGTTATGCATTAGAATTTCCCAAATTCCCTTATTGAGAACTTTCATATACCGCCTAAAATCGCAAAATACTGAACGAAAGTTTTTTTTTATTACTTAATATGCATGTGCAATTTCGAACAATGTATAGTTATATTAAACAAATGTTAATATATTTATTTAAATTATTTGAATTATCAATTATTAAAATAAAAATTAGCAATTGCAAAAGGCCAGATTTCTTTTATTTGAATATTTCTTAATAATCTAATGAAACTCATATATGTATACAGAGAACTATATGCAATTTTATACCAGTATATGCAATTGTATATTTTAAGGCTTTTTACTATTAAAGCATATCATATATTCTAAGACGAGCAAATCTTGTGTGTGATTATATATGCAAATTTTATCTTATAAACGGTTCTAACGATTTTGACGAAATTTCGTATCCTACCGTTTTGGGGCACCAGAAAACCATTGGGCTAGGTCACATGTTCGAGAAAATTCGATTAGTGGGTCATTCTGGGACATTTTGGGTCATGCTCTAGCTAATTGTATCTAAAAAACGGTTCAAACGATTTTGACGAAATTTTGTATCCGACCATTTTCGGGCACGAGAAGACCATTGGGCTGGGTCACATGTTCGAGAACTTGCGATTAGTGGGTCATTTTGGGGTCAACGTGGGTCAAATTAATTTTTTCTAAAAACGGCTCTAACGATTTTGATTAAATTTTGTGTCCTACGAGTTTCGAGCACGATAAAATCATTGGGCTAGGTCACATGTCCGAGAAAATTCGATTAGTAGGTCATTTCTGGGTCATTGTGGGTCAACATTTAAAAAGCGGCTCAATTTACACTAAATTTTGCATCCAATGGTTTTCGGGCACGAGAAGGCTGTTGGGCTAGGTCACATGTTCGAGAAAATTCAATTAGTGGGTCATTTTGGGTCATTTTGGGTCATGGTCAAGCTAATTGTATCTAAAAAACGGTTCAAACGATTTTGACGAAATTTCGTATCCGACTATTTTCGGGCACGAGAAGACTATTGGGCTGGGTCACATGTTCGAGAACTTTCGATTAGTGGGTCATTTTTGGGTCAACGCGGGTCAAATTAATTTTATCTAAAAAACGGCTCTAACGATTTTGATTAAATTTTGTGTCCTGAGAGTTTCGAGCACGATAAAATCATTGAGCTAGGTCACATGTCTGAGAAAATTCGATTAGTGGGTCATTTCTGGGTCATTGTGGGTCAAGATCTAAAAAGCGGCTCAATTTACACTAAATTTTGCATCCAATGGTTTTCGGGCACGAGAAGACTGTTGGGCTAGGTCACATGTTCGAGAAAATTAAATTAGTGGGTCTTTTTGGGTCATTTTGGGTCATGGTTAAGCTAATTGTATCTAAAAAACGGTTCAAACGATTTTGACGAAATTTCGTATCCGACTATTTTCGGGCACGAGAAGACTATTGGGCTGGGTCACATGTTCGAGAACTTTCGATTAGTAGGTCATTTTGGGGTCAAAGCGGGTCAAATCAATTTTATCTAAAAACTGGCTCTAACGATTTTGATTAAATTTTGTATCCTACGAGTTTCGGGCACGCAAAAAGTCATTGGACTAGGTCACATGTTCGAGAAAATTCGATTAGTGGGCCATTTCTGGGTCATTGTGGATCAAGATCTAAAAAGCGGCTCAATTTACACTAAATTTTGCATCCTATGGTTTTCGGGCACGAGAAGACTGTTGGGCTAAGTCACATGTTCAAGAAAATTCAATTAGTGGGTCATTTTGGTCATGGGTCATGATATTTGAACTCAAAATTAATTTTGACCGAGCATAGCTCGGTCTGCCCTGCTCGTAAATACATAAAGTGCCATAAAATTGTGTTTAAATGCATATTTTTAACTTTATATCTCCAGCCTGTTCAGTTTGTTATAAATTCTATATTTTTTTACAGCACTGTGTCCAAAATATATCAACAAAATTTACTACCTTTTATTCGACATATTTGTTTTACATATGCCATTAAACAAGCTCATCAAACTAATTTACGTCATTTGGTTATCATGACTTCTAACTTTGAATGTACTCAATGAACAATCGTACTGTACAATTATAACCCTTTTTGTGATGTTATTGAATTTCCCACATAACAAAGTAAAGTCGATTGAAAATTTTGTTAAAATATATTGTTCTCTTTGTTAAAGTTATGAACAGTAGTTGTGATCGGATTAGATTGAGATAAAACATACTTTTAACTGAATAAATGCATTATAACCCTGGTTTCCTATACAAAAATTGTTAATTATAGTGTTCTGTACCGCCACTTGAAGCTTGTCTAGTGACATTCGAATCGTTTTTCATATAAAATAAAGATAGCAATATATATCGAATGAAAGAGAAATTTATTTACATGTCCTTCAACTAGATCACTTTTGAAATTGACAGAAAAGCGACACCGTTTTTCTGAAAATTATACTCTGGGTTTAATCTACAGCTTCCTGATAGATTTGTTTACGGAAGTTTGAAGGAATGTCCGATATTGCAGGAGCTATTATTTAAATTCCTGTGAATTCAACATATTCATTTCAGTTATATTAATCCTTTAACGTTTTTACATTGTTTTAAAGTTTGAATTTAAATGACATTTTTAAAAATATCTTTAGAACGTCAAGAAACAAAATTTCAAAGTTTTGTCTCATAATACGACGGAAAAATACTTCTTAAATACACCATAATCAAGAAGCTAACGTAATGCGTTTGGAAAAAAAAATCTTATTTCATCAAGCACAAAAGGATGTTCTGCCACTACGAGAGCAGCAGGAAATCTTCCCCCTACTCTCGCCGCGGCAGAATGTACTATAGCTAGTACGTACACATCAATTGTAACACTGTGTAGGGAGAAGTGCACTTTGTGCACGCAATCTGGAGTTGAGGTTAAAATTCGTCTGCTGACGATATTTACACTTGAAGCGCAGAGCATATGGAGTATTAGTCTTATCAATGTTTATTTGTTAAAAATACGGCGAAGAAGTTATTGTTTTAGCAGTCGATACTAATATATTGTAATATAAATTCAATACGTCATTCTGTATCCGAGAACATTTAATATATTTGAAGATTTTCGGTTTAACTTTATGCATGCAACCTAGGCTCACAAGCCTGATGCACGCAACCAAGACTAAAATTCGTCTGCTGGCGATATTTGAGGTTGCACATACTGGCATACTTGCGGATTAAAATACCACCAGATGCAGGGTGAGACGTCATGTGCGTAAAGTTCATTATCTATCTATCTCCAGAGGCAGAAAAAATCGCTTTGTTGAAGCTCCAACAGCAGACAAAAAAACTAGATGATACCGGTTCCCAGCGGAATGGAAAGCTGAAAAGAATTCTGGGATACACAGACATGTACAAAATAACAATAAGATTCGTTAGCGCTTTAGAAGGCGATAGTGAGAAAATTAATCTGTGATGGAAAACTATTATCCCATAGAATGTTAAAGGTTTAACCAACATATGTAAATAGAGGAGAAATTGCAGCCAATCAAATATTTTCCGTAAAACTGAGATTTTTTTTTTTTCCTTGGTCAAAGTTGAGTTTTTTATGAGCAATAGAAGGATGTTTTTTCTGAAGATCTTTAAAAAAATCTATGAAATATACCCACAAGGAATATAAATGCAGGTACTATAAATGGAGGTAAATACATAGGGTATTTCTGGAATATCGAAATAAATTTTCAGAGATGCTAATACTCGTCAAGAAGACCAATTTTTATATAGAATATTAGTTTTGCGATTCACTTTTTAAGTTAAAAATGCAGATTTGTATAACTTGGTCCCAAACTCAGATTTTCGTTCATAACTTTAACAATAATACAGATATTGTAATGATATTGTCAACAGACTTCCTTTGTTTTCTGTGAAATTTGATGATATCACGGAAGTGCTTCAAATGGTTACCATGTGCGTCCAAATAACACTGAGCTAGACGCTTAATATACTTCGGAATAAAATTGACAGTGCATACCGTGTCACTGAATAAATTATAATGACATTCTAGTACTTCCCATAATGTCATCTAATTTCATACGAAGCAAAGGTAACTTGATTAAAATCTCGCTAAAGAAACATTATTGTTGTTAAAGTTATCAAGTGAAATCCTAAATCGGTTTGGAAATGAGATGTACTGTATTTCTGCTTGAATAAGGGGTTTGCGACTCCAATTTCCTATACAAAAATTGGTACTTACGTATTATCCTGGCCAGGAGATAGATCACCAAAAATGGTTGCCAATTGCCAATCTTGTTTATCGTTGTCGTGTTGCCAATCATATTCAAAACAGTAATCTAATACTATTAAATACATAACATTGTTAAAATGGTAAATAATATAAAATAAATAAATAAATAAAATATAATAAATGAACTGTAATAAATAAATAACAAAAAGCCATAAGCTATAATTAAAAAACTCGAAATCATAATAAAAAATCTATAAACTATAATAAATAAATAAACTATATATTTGTCAAAAAATAAGGGTTACTGTAATTAGTGTAATTGGCGCCATGCTTGGTGCAGCAATTATATCTGACCTGGCTTGAATAATACGTAAATGCCCCAAAATTATTTGTCTGGATACGCATTATCACCTCTTAAAGTTTGTTTCGGTAGTTTATAAACACTCTGTATACATAAAACAAAGACGAGAAAGTATATCGAATGAAATAGAAATTCATTTAAAAAAACAACTAAGTCACTTTTGAAACTGAGAGAAAAGCTACACAGTTATTCCAAAAATTATACTCTGTGTTTAATCTCCAGTTTCCTGATAGTTTTGTTTACGGATATTTGAAGGGAGAACGGATATTGCAGCAGCCGTAATTTAAATTCCGTCGAATTCAACATATTCATTTCACTTTGTTAACCGAGAATTAATACACTTAAATGCAGATCGATGAAGCTGAAGATCCCAAGAATTGTTTTATAAATGTTTGAAAATTTATTCGAATCGTTAATTTCTATTGCACAATACAAGTTATACGTTGTTCCTTAAACTATTCTTTTTAACATTTTCCAACATATTTCAAATGGGTTTATGAATTCGGTTTGTCTGTCTGTCCGTGCTCTAATTCACGTAAATATACTCGAATTGTCATGCAACTGATATATATTTACGAGGTTAACTATAGCGTGTTCGGTATTGAAAATGAAGTTTGTAGCATTTATAGTTCATTTAGAGTGACACTCAAAATATTTCCATTACATTACGGTCTATGGAGAAAAATCGTTTGCGGTGTATTTTAATGATGTTATACTTTTTCAAATACAGTGCAATTGATATAGTATATCACTGAGGTGCACAACAAGATGCTTACTTTTGAATATGGTGTACATAGCATTTATTATTCATATACAGTACACACAAAAGTGTTCGGCTATAGTACTGTTTATGAGGGATTGTTGTTATATAAACGCAAACCACAACTGTAAACGCTGTTCTATAGAACAGCGTTTACAGTTGTGGTTTGCGTTTATAACAATTTTTTTGTATATTACTTGGTGTTCAAAAATTGCATACATCATATACAGGGCTGTACAAAATAATTCGAGTACATTTTCGTTTGACGAAAAATGCTGAAAAGGAACTTTCAGCTGTTTTAGGCATTTAATAACTGAATTGAATTTTAGCATAATATGTAGTACATATACAAATCGATATATCATATACAGTGAGTAACAAAAAAATTTAATTATTTTCTTGTGATAGATGGTAACTGCTGAAGTTAGGGTTTCAAATGTTTTAATGTATTTTCCAAATTGTTTACTTTGATATCATATTTCACCTTATTAAACGGTGAAGTTTTGTTACAGTATTCTGAATGCGTTGGAAAGTGTTTCATAATCTGTACTTGAAGCATGATTTTTTATTTCTTGTTGTTTTTTCATGAAGGGATCAGGCGCTTTTGAAACGTCTAAAAGAAATCCTTAAATCTTGTCATTTTGAAACTACAAAGGGTTCCAACCCTGGCTCGCCTGGTTGCTTAATTTAGATAAAACCTATTTTTTTAAAGAAATTCTAATAGATTATTTTACATTAAATAGCATATTTTTTTACACAGCCCACTAACAACATCAAAAAGCATTTTTATATTAGAAATAGCAATAATAAATTCAATTAAAGTTTTGAAAATATCTTAAAAGTGATACTTTCGCATCAGCCTCATGCCAGGAGTTAACAACCGAAGAAATTGCCAAACTTTTTTCTACTTACAACATCCTTTCGAATTCTGATAATCTCAATGTTTTAAGAGCTTAGTTCAGTTACATGTCTGTTGAATTTGTGTTTTATTTATATTATTTTATTTATTTTTGTTTTAATTTTGTTATGGAATATGAGCCGGAAACAAATGCTGAATTACTTATATATATTTTTAAGTGCAAATGTGTTAATTCGAGTCCGGGCTTCACACACAGAAAAAAATAAAACCGAATTTGGGTCGAAAGATTCTTGGGTATGTGCCCAAATTGGGTCATGCCTCTTTTGGCTACCGCTGTGTATTCATTTTGGGCACTGTTAAATACCCATTTTCAAAAAAATTTTCTTTTGAAAATGGGTATTTAACAGTGCCCAAAATGGATACACAGTGGTAACCAAAACAGGCATGACCCACTTTGGGCACATACCCAAGAATCTTTCGGCCCAAATTGGGTTTTATTTTTTTCTGTGCACCAACAGACATAGTTAAAAAAAATCATGTTTGAAAATTATTTTGAAAGCCATAAAAAATCAATAAATTCCGATACAGTTTTCAAACAAACTGCATTTGTAAGAAGATTTTTTTTTTATTCGACGGTTAAAAAATTTCAATTGCGCGATGTTTAGAAGTTTAAAAAAATTGCAGTAAAAGCGAAATTTATTGGTCAAGTGTCGCAATCGTCAAAATGACGTCAGCGTTACTCGTCGACACACTTTTCCTTTAAAATATAGGATAGACTCAGTTGTACAAAACTTTAAAGGAATATTTGAACGGGGGAAAAGATATGGCAATAATAAAAAAAAAAGAACAGAGATAGTTTAGTTATAATAACTAACAAATTAATGAGTATTTTTTTTAAATTTATGATATGAACCCTCATCGACTTGACCTACAATTGAATAACGGTGGATATTATTCTAAAATAAATCGTGCTTTTTTTTTTTTACATAAAAGATTTTTGTGTGTGTCCTAAACATTTACATCAGCTGAAATGTTATAATTTTGCCACTCACCCCTTCATTTACATAAACGCCCTCTTTTGAATCCAGTGTTTTAAGAAATGTAATATATTTAAAGTTTGTTAAATTTTAGTCATATGTTTATGTATATATGATGAACTGCATGCAGGATAACATTGAAATAACTCATAGGTATAAGTTAATAAATGGTGCCCCAAAATGATATAAAGTTTAATTTTTTAATAAAAAACGTTTATTTTTTTAATTTTCTACCATTTTAAAAATAAATTATTACAGTTCCTACGCGCTGTTTGATTGTGTATCTTTGCATGATTTAATCGCAATGGTCACAGATAACAGTAAATAAAATAAAGGGTGACAAATTTAAAGTATAAGGTCACTTTGGGACACTTTGTATTTTTTAACTACTCACAAGGAGAGTGCCAAGCTTGGTAATCGTAGATTTTGATTATTTTTATATATGTTGTAGGGTAGAAGCCCCTTAGCCTCAGGTTCAATGGATTTTATACAACGCTCCTTAGTTCTCGAGATATGGGGGGGGGGGGTCTAATATTATACCACAACTTAAATACTTACTTTGTAAAGAGATAACTGAGTCGGTCGTAGCTCAGTTGGTATGGCGTCTGCTAGTTGTTCCGAAGTCCCCGGCTCGATTCCGGCACGTGCTACGTTTGTTTTTCTCATTTTTTTTTTTAAAATAAATATTCTTGTAATTATAATTTAATAATCTCAATAAAAAATTTTGTTAACATAAATAAATTTTAATTTCGCATTTTTGAATTTTTTAAATCCCTTTTAAAATGTATTCCATATATGCTTTATCAATGCAACGATACTGAACAATTGTGTCAATTCGTGAATGTAAAGAAACATCATTTATAATTTGCCTTAACAAGGGAAGTCAATACGATGATAATACTACTCTGTTTTTAAAGTAAGAAGCTTAATTATATTAATCTTTAGCATAAGAATTAAATTACAACACATTTATGTTTTATTTTATTTTAACTAGAGGGCGCCACAACAGACTTTTGTTATTTCTTTTTTTTAGTTTGATGTGTTAAGTGGTTTTTGTTTTCAAAATTTATCGCACAAGTGGTATCATTCTATAACAGCTCATAATCGTATAAAAATGGAAGAAGCAAGCTGTAGTTCACAAGAAGATCAATCTGAAGTGTCAGGATTCGACGAAAATCAGAAAATTAATGCTTTTTAAATGATGAGAAATGTTTAATAATGGTTTAAAAATCAAAAATGCTAAATTAAAATTTAATTATGTTAACAATTTTTTTACCGAGATTATTAAATTATAATTACAAGTATATTTATTTAAAAATAAAGAGAGAAAACAAACGCAGCGCGTTCCGGAATCGAACCCGGGCCCTCTGAACGACGAGCAGACGCCATAACAACTGAGCTACGACCAATGCAGCTATTTCGTTACAAAGTAAGTATTTAAGATGTGTTATAATATTAGACCCCCCCCATTTCTCGGGAACTAAGGAGCGTTGTATAAAATCGATTGAACCTGAGACTAAGGGGCTTCTACCCTACAACATATATAAAAATAATCAAAATCTGTGATTACCAAGCTTGGGACTCTCCTTGTCAGACAAATTGTGTCTATTAATTAATCACCTGATATCTAAATAAAATGATAATTTGAATGTCTGCACGTTCATTATAGAATATTTGTTGGCTTAAATGTTTATATATCCATTGTAAATCTTTATATGTCTCATCATTACAATTACCTGATAATATTGATATTGACTTCTTCAAAATTTTAACTAATTTTGTACTTTTTCATAACTATATCTTCCAAAATAATGGTATCTTTATTCAGACAGAGGGTATTCCACAAGGCGCAGCTAGAACCAACAAGCTTTCAGATTTGGATCTTTATTTCTATAAAAGAAAATTTATTAACAATAATATTTTGCTCTATAGCTATATCGATGATTTAATTATTTTTTCTCTTAATGATAAACGACCTTATATCTCTTCCTGTAGCGTATCCTTCTAATCTAGAACTTTGTACTACCTATTTAAATAATTCTTCAATTAATTTTATGGACGTTCATATTACTATTATTTGGTCATACTTTAACATTCAATATTTATGATAAACGTAATAATTTTTAATTAATGTTATTAATTTTATTCCTGTAACTTATATTCCTGTCTGTATATTTCAGTTTACAGAAATATTCTTCTAAATCACTGCAATCGTATTAAACTTTTACGTTCTTCCCATTTTGTAAGGCCAAATTTATTAAAATTAAAACATACAGAATTATCTTATAACTATCCCCTTTCTTTTATTTCTTAACGGATTAAACATTAAACATTCATTTTATCTTACCAGTATGGGCATTAAATATGTATTAAAACTATAAAATCGAAAAACAATATTATGGAGGGCGGGCGTGGATTGCAGAAAATATTATAAAAATTTTACATATAAAAAAATTAAATAAAAAAATAATAATAAAATTTCACACCAAAAAATTATAAAATCAAATGACATCATGCAGGTTTGAGGTGGGACGGCTAAAAAAACTTACAAATTTATTACAAAAAAAAGTGGTTTCATGCATTCAACACAACCATTTATCATTCTATCATTAACACGATGATTTTATTTTTTTACATAATGTCGCCTCATACATGGCTATATTTTTTACCCTCTTAAATTATTGCTTTTTTAACATTAATTTATCATTTTTCATACTCGTCTCATCTTTATTTCATTTATTTATTTATTTATATTATCTATGTATATATTTCTCTTACGTGGCGCGGAAAAAGGGCTGAATTTCTAAATTATTGTTTGGAAACAACCGTAGTTTCCAGAATCTCCAATATGGCGGCCAGCGTCAGAGTAGTGAACATGAAGTTCATGGCAGTGAAATTCAAACTAGCAATTATTAAAAATAAAATTCATGTGCGTAACCCAAAGCGTTTGAGATAATTCCTCATTTTAATTATGAGTATTATCGTTAATTTCAAATGAATTCTCAACTCTTATTTAGAATTTATTTATGAATTTCATTCACAGAAAATCGGAAAGAATAAAAATATCAACTGTCTAGGTTTGCACCTGCTGCCATCTATTGCTGTAGTTACAAATTATTGAAGTAAAAATAATTTCTTTTGCAATTATCTATAATAATCAATTAGAACAGTTTTACGAAATTTAAACAGTGTAATTGATGATATGTATAAACTATCTTCGTATCACGTAGTGTTTTTTGCAATGAATTTACGCCATGGTGTACAATATTATAGGGTTCAATGAGTTTTAAACTAATTGTGTTTTCAAGATCTTTTTTTCATAGTATTTAAATGATTTATGCTCATTGGTAGCACCAACTAAATGCATTTTTAACAGTGTTTTCAACGAAGTTTTCAATTAGCTTTTTACAATAAAAAATTGTCAATTTTATGGTGGTTTATGGTGGATTTATTGTGGTACTTATTCGGCTAGAATTGCTGCAAAAATAAAAAGAGGCGAGTGAGCGAAGCGAACTGGGACCGCGTATCGGTCTCAATATGAATTGCTTCGTAATTCACGGGGGTTGGCGAGCATTAGCGAGTAGGGGGCTGAGCCCCATAGTTAATTTATATTATCTTCTTTATTTATTCAATTTTTATGTTATTGCCTACATTTATCTTTTTATATTTTAAATACTATTAACTACATACTTTCTAATTTTAAATATTATTTACTATCATATTCCCTTTTAATATTCATATTTATTTATACCTTAATTTACATTAATTACTGCACTATTTATAATTTATCTTAAACAACATCACATTATAGTTCCATATTTTCCGTTTTTATTTTTATGATAGATGGCAGCACCACACATTTCCTTTTTTATTATTACTGTTCTGTTTTGTATATGAATCAGCTATTTGGCGTTTCCTGATTGTGGGCTATGGACTAGCAATTGGATAGTATTTTTAAATCGTGTTTAATCATTTGCACTCTTTGTTTTGCTGATGAGTTGTGTCTATTGTTTTATAGGGTTTATTTTTTTCATTGCAATTGAATCATGGTTCTGTCTATATCTCCGTATAGCTATCGTGCTGAGATGGTTAAGGCCACTGCTATGAGAATAAGCATGGAGGTACTCCAGGTGTATCCGATAACCCTTAGAGGATATTTTTTCAAAATGCCATTTAGATTTTTTTAAATTAAATTTTAATGGATTTTTGTATTAGGTATTTTCTTTCACCATGCACATCTCCGCTTCAAAATATCGCATAATTTCACTCTTACAGCCCAAGAAAAGGACAAACAATGCGCTTTCAGATAAAGTTTTTCTCAAAACTGTAACGTACTTCACGGAATTTCGATTATTAATTAAAAATCCCTTTTAATTAATTTAAAACATGTAATTTTTTGCTTTTAATTCAATAAATGTCAAACTGCAAACAATTATTTTGTTTCTTTTCACAACGCTGCGACATTACGGTATGTTGTTATTTCTTTTTTTTTTTCCAAATCTCCGCTGAAAAAAACAAACCATATATGCGTCACTTTTGTTCATTTTTTTTATGATTTTAAGATAAATTTAACCTGTTACTAAAAAGTTATTTGAAAAACTACCAAAAATAAGCATAGTGTGATTTAAAGCAAAAAATTGAAATTTACTAAATCATTCTCATTTATCATTCACACATCATAAGATGTTTCATCGGATGCAGCGTAAGAAATACCGTTAATGAGTAAACATTTGTAAGCAAACCTTGATTACAATAGTTAAGAAAGAGACAATGGCTCAGTTATGAGTGTGAAGTAAATCTAACTTCACATATTCAACTTCAATAAAGATTCACACCTCCCCCCCTTAAAATAAAATTTTTTTTCTAATTTTTTTCTTTAAAAGTACTTTATTTATCGGGTTATAAAATATAGCTACTCCCTTTTTCCCCATTTTCCTTTTATTAAGCTGTCTTTTTTAATTCATTCGTAATTCCTTTTCATCGAATAGAACGCTTATTGTTAAAAAAAAGAAAAAGAATTTTATTCCCATTTGTAACTCACTCTTTTCCGATAGACATTCAAAATTTACCCAGACGTCTTGCGCCTATTCTTTGTTTCGTTCAGATTTCATTTATTTTAACTTATAAAATTATTTTCTACGATATCGTCCAGATGCCTTTTCTTTTATTCTCCGCAACGTTCATGTACTATTTTTAAGCATCGGCTCTCAATTCTTTAAGGTAACCCCCTTGTAAACTATGGCTATGCGGTTTTGGTAAGGTTACCAACAACCATGCCGTTCACTATGGCGCTAATATTCATAATTGTCCTCCCGTAGACTTTTCATTAACAAAAAATCTACATCTGCGTCCCTTCGCATCTTTCTCGCCAAACATTACGTTAATTTAGCTAATTGGCACTATGTTATTTCCGCCAAGGCGTCACTGGAATTGCTACAGAAATTTGTAATTTTTATTCACTCTTATCTCTGCTATCGTGTGTGTAACTGATATCATGTGAGTTTGCTTCCTCTTCAGTTTCCACATTTTACGTCGAGTTGAGCTTGTGTATGACCTTGGTCATTACTGCAAATAAAAGATGTGCATCCTAATAAGTCCTGTGTCACCATACTTGGTTTATTCAGTGCCATATGCTTTGAAAATAATATTTCTAACTACTCGGAACCTGATTAATACTAAAGCCATTCATGATGCTCATCTGTTAATAAGTGTTTTCCAAAAGACGACAAATAATGAGTACGAACTTTCCCTACATGTTTGTGTCCAATACAAAATCGTGAACTTATCGCCAATTCTAAATAAAAGGCGTTAATTATGCCGCATCCTCTGTTATAGAATCCAAATAAGATAAGGTATTGCTTCATTAATTAAGAATTCGATGTTAGGCATGAAGGTCATCCCTAAGAATTACATATTAATAAAGCACGAGTTTTACAAAATCTTATTTTTAAAGAGGTAAAAGGATTGAAAAATTCATGGAAAAAACACTTGTAAAGGTAGAAAGTATATTACGGTTTCTCTAAATAATCACAGGTTTGAAACTTAATAAAACAAGTTGGAAATTGTACGTCAAACGTGACAAATGAGGTGCTTTCGTACTATAGCTATTTATATAAATATTCAGATCTTGATGATTTTTAATGCTGTGAGATGAATTATATCATCTGCAGATTAATTTCTGTAATAAAATAAGTATCTCGACCGCTTGACGATTAAACCTCGGAAGCTCCTATAACAAGAAAGCACCGATTAAAAAAAAAATCAAATTTCTTAATAAATATTTTTATTAATATCTTCTAAAATTTTGATTCGATTTTCATAAAATTTGAAATGTCACGACAAAATTCTGCAAAGATAATATATCTTAAATTTTGTTATATGCGGACAGACAGACAGACAGACGGATGGACCAGGCGACGACAATAGGTGCTACTTATTTATGTAATTACGAACGCACCTAAAAAAGGGCATGTAAGTTAATAATAATATTATAGTGATTAAGACGGAATAAACGCAATAAAATCATAATTTAGAAAATTTCAATTTGGCTTGGAATGCATTTTTATGTTGCAGAGGCTCGCACAGAATATTCTTTTTATTAAATTTCAAACCTTCAAACTTTAAAAAAGAAGAAAAATTATTTTTCATCACTTCATGAGAGACACAATCTTACCAATATATACATTACTAAGCAATGGAATATGCTAAAATACAAATAATTATAACAACAAAACCATTAATAACTAAGAATAATTAATGGTAACATAGTAAAAAAAAGCCTCTAAATTTACTATTTTCTAAAAAAAAAAAAAAAAAAAAAAAAAAAAAGAGTAAATGTACTGTGTAAGCAGTTTTTTGACTCACATTTTGACTCACATTTGAATAATCAATAGTCAACAATTTTTGAATAATTAATTGATGGAGACCAGAAAATTATGTTTTATCTATTTCAAAATGTATAAATTTTATTCATAATTAAAAAAAAAAAAGAAAATAAAACAGAAAACCTTGAAGGGATTTCTTGAAGTAACAAATTATAATATAGCATAAAATACATTTTTTCTATCAGAAAAATTCTAAAAAGTGCCGCGAAAGCTCAGAAATGTTATGAATTTTGAATAAATGAATTATTCATAAAGCACACCAAGCTTTTGTTGCAAGACCAAAAGATAAACTGACAGTGATTATTACAGCGAAAACTTTAATTGTTTAATACAAATTTATCTTTTCCGTTTAAAATCGCCTCATCTTTTACAAAAAAAAAAAAAAAAAAAAAAAAAAAAAAATCACATGAAAGAATTTGTGTGTGTGTTATACCATCGCTTTATAAAATTTCTGTCACTGAATTTTTTTTTTTTTTTTTTTGGATTCCTATAAGTATTTGCAAAAGGAAGAAAAAAATGTTCATTTAAACACAAGAAGAATTCAATGTTTTATTTTTGTTTTGATTTCTTACTTTTTTTTATTTTTTCCAAATATTTGGTTGAATTTCAATAAAACATTTTTTAATTATATTTTACATTCAAAAGAAAATAAAAGTATTTTTTTAAATAAAAAAAAATTGTAAATTAAATCATTTACAAACAATTTATTCAGCTTTAACACCATTAATTTCATTTGTCTAACAATGGATTATATGGTATCGCTTTTAATAAATTAACCAATGATGATTAAATACCTTTAAAGAAAAATGCTAGTTTAAAATTAACGAGAACGATGTATGAGAAAATATGGATGTACCAATTAAATTCTTTAGTTTAGTTAACATTCCTTATAGCAGTTGAAATGTAAAAAAGCTGTCAAGAGGATTATTTTTTAATATTGTTTTATTAATTACTTCACATTTCACTCTATAAATAACAATGAATATTGAGGTTAAATTTAAATGATCAGGTGATGTTTGTTAATCGCTATTGAATTAAATGAATTTAGCTTTCCTAAATAAATACCGTTTTACTAGAAATTTTCGGGTTACATTACAATTACGAACCTAATTGCAGAAAACATTCATAGATTTTATAGGTTAAAAATATTGTTCTGCCATATATAAACAACAGAAAGAAAATCAGACGTCATGCATAGATCATAAAATGGTATAGGATACATCCAGAATATTGCACCGAAGCTTTATCTTTTGACATGGTGAAAAAAGATATCTATACAATTTAGAAAAAGCATAGCAAAGTTGTAAATTCTATTTCAGCAATTACTGTCTATAGTCGGTAAGGTTTTCAAATTCTGCAGCCGAATGAATTTCATATGATCGACAGATGTCTGTACACACCACAAAGTTTCTTAAAATAAATTCATCTACAAAACAGATAAATAGTTAAAAATTTTATCTTCAGAGAAAACAAAAATCAATTTCTTTTATTATCAATTTAGTGAGTTGGAAATATTTTATCCATCCTTTTATACGAGCTACATATGTTTGTACGCATCACGTAATATACTAAAGTTTAATTCAGCTAGTAAACGCATAATACAACTAAACTCGCACATCTAACTGTTAATTACCATCCATAAGTGGAAAATAATTTTTTATTTATTTATTTTTTTCTTTTTGTGAAACTCTGTGTACAAATTATATTCTGAAAAAAATTCTTAGAATTCTAAAATACAGTTCAGCCGGAAAATGCATCACTATTAAAACACACTTTAATTAAATCTCGCCGATTGGCAACAATGCTTTGGAATTCTTTTGTGTAGTCCTGTGTATGATCTATAGTATTTATAATTGCTATGATATAAGCTGAAATTTACTTAAGCTTAAATATGCTTATCACAATTGAAAACGCAATCCCTACAACTATCACTCATTGGCAGTATTGTAACCAAATCCTGTCATGTGTGCTTGTAATTTCACAATAAATACTACGCACCCCATATTCTATAGAAAGCATATTGTAGGGAAGCTCAGTAATACATATTAAATTCATTCTGTTTGAAGTACTGCAACATAGTAAAAAGTATGCTGCAAATAGTTTTCTCCTGTGGACCATAATGTAATGTAATTCTTATGTGTGTGCCTATACATGAACTTTTAATGCTAAACACTCTATTTTCAACAGGGAATGCCCTATAGTAAACATCAATATTATATACGTGGTCATCCAAATTTATTTATGAATATTAAAGTGTGGCTACACAGCCAGCCATCCAGATAAATCGAAGTCATAAACACTTTTCAATTATGTTGGAAAGTGTTGAAAAGTACTATATATCAATTCGCTACTGTTGATAACTAGTACAAGTAAAATAGGGGTTTTTTAAAACAACTGATGGCCATTCCCTAAAATTTGGTAAGAACTTCGTTTTGGCACTAAAATTGAAGATCCGATGAGTCCCCAAAAAATAAAGTTGTTTTACCGAATATGAAAAAACATGCAAGAAGTGTTGCATATTCTTAATGCATATTCAGAAGCAGGGGTCGGAAAAACTACTTTTTTATTGTAGCGAACTACAACTACAACTACTTTATTGAAAATGTAGTTAACTGCAACTACAACTACTTGTTTAAAAAAGTAGCAACTACAAACTACTTTTCAAAAGTAGTCACTACTTCGCTACTTTCAGATTTTGTCAAAGTGTTCAATTTACATTGAAATTGAAGACACGGATTAAATAACAAAGCGACCTTCGTTATATTGCAACTGACGGGATACAATTAAGCAAATGCAACACACAACCGAGAGCATTAAACAATTAAGAATGACAATATCCAAGAAAATGTTTTGTGTTTGTCTCCAAAATGTTAGTTTATACACACATTGCAAATTTCGTAGAAAAATTAACATAGATATTATATTGTATAAAATC
Organism: Maratus michaelseni; assembly: GCA_963931845.1. Classification (NCBI taxonomy): domain Eukaryota; kingdom Metazoa; phylum Arthropoda; class Arachnida; order Araneae; family Salticidae; genus Maratus; species Maratus michaelseni. The sequence goes on from OZ007587.1 coordinate 78,619,976, forward strand.
ACAGGAAAACAACTGTAAATGGAAACAAGGAATAAATCTGTAAATAAAGCAATTCCGAATATTAAGAAACCCGGCGTTAAAACATGAAGACCCAATAATGAGAGTAAATAGACAAGTCTTGCCATCAAGAAAATTAATTCCTTTTGTTGGGTTAATACTTAATTTTAGCTGCAACTGTCAATGGGAAAAAACTATAACTCCATGCGACAATGCAGCTGAGATTCGCAAATTGTTGAGCAGAACAATTTTTGCACAAAAGAAGCAAGTTTCGGCCACACGATTTGCATATTGGCACATTTTTCCTCTTTAAGTAGCGTTAAAAGTAGCATCGGTTTTTGCTACAAACTACGGATCTTTTGTATCGAGCTACTCGCTGCTCTACATTGTTCAAAATGTAGCGCGCTACACTACAAACTACTGAAAAATGCAGCGACTACTGTAGTTTCGCTACTTGTAGCGCGCTATTTCCAATCCCTATTCAGAAGAAATATGCGAATCCAAAATTACAACTAATTCCTCCGATAAATGTTTGAGTTATGATTAAAGAACTGTGCGCCGCCATTACAATATGTTTTGCAACGATTGCAAATGAATTTAACATTAAAAATGCCAAACTTTAAACCGGTGTAATTCCTAAACAACTTGACCAAATGACTTATCGTTTGGTATCCAAAGCTAAAATTTACGGAAGAATCTTAATACGATGTCAGAATTGGGTGGTAGTATTGACAATTTTAAAGCTTGTAATTTCTGTATGTAGACGACCCACTAAACAAAATTCAAGTACAGAATTAATTAGTAAACGTTGTTATTAATCGATTGGAATATCATATTTTTATACGATGAGTTATAAGAAGTTGATCACTTTTTTCCAGTACTGTACCATCGAAAAGTTGTTCAAAATTTATAAGCATTAACAAATTTCAAACGGCTATTAGCCTAAGCTTTCTATTTGATGTGCACATATAATTTTAAAAAAAATTAATATAATTCCTTTATACCATTGAATATAGGAAAGAGAAGGAGTCGTAGACAAACGGACATATATGCAGTGAAACAGACACGCTTTTAAAACAAAGTTTGTGTTTGCTTTGCTAGAAGTTAAAGATTGTTCAGTTACGCTTTGCTTGGAGTATTCGCCGTCCATATTTCAAGTGTAAATGCTGGTTTCCTTGGAATTCATGAAAAGGAAGTTGATTTTTATACCTGAAAGTTATTTATTTAACTCTGTTACAGGTCTTCTATCTTCAATCTGATTGTATCTGGTATTTCAGTTCGAATATCATTCATATGCTTCGCAATTTCTCCACATAGTATCAAGGGTTTAACTCTAACAAAACTGAAGAAAGAAATTTGTAACCATTTGTTTTTCAGGAAATCAATGTGTACGCAGTGAGACATGGAATGCTGGTACAAAATGAAACAGTGCGTAAATATGTACCATAAGAATTATATTTATTCCGGTATGAAAACTATATTAAATGTTACTTAAACATGTTTCTATGTTTTGATACATATAGTGGTCCCTTTTCTCCTCTTACCGCTACATAGAAGTTACAAATTCCAGTCCCTTGATTTATCCATTTATGGACTATTTAATGCAGTGTTTACCAAACAGTTTTTGGCCACGTCCCACCATAACATGTCTAAAGCTCTTCCCTCCTACCTCTGTATCATAGAATTCTTATAACAATTTAAACAATAATGAAAAGTCATGTCTCAGGCATAGACTATGAAACACTTTTCAACAAATCCAGAAAACTGTAACGAAACTTCACCGTTAAATAAGGTGAAAAAAGATATGTAGTAAACAGTTTATATTAAACACATTTAAAAACCATTTTTAGCAATTACCTTCCATAGTCAAAAAAGTAGTCGAATTACATAGTGTAGCCCCTGTATGGGATCTATAGATTTGGATATTGTTGTGAGCTCGGGGTTCGAAAGGACTGATGCCAATATATAAGGACAATAAAAAGGCTTTATTCACTATAAACAGTGCAATACGATCACAAATATCTTCTGAAAATTACAAGATGTTCAGTAATCTTCAAATCCAATAAAAGCGCAGCAAAATTTCACACAGAAACAATGCGTTCAATACGACGTATCAACGACAAAATCAATCTGAGTAACACAGTTCTCAATGCAAAGCCTCTCGTATGAATTCAATCGCAGTTGACAGACAACTAACTAACTGAACTGATGGAGGTCCTTATATAGGTTTCAGAGATCTTTCCAGATTATTCCAGAGCCTTCAGATGCTAGAAATTACCAGAAAGTGCTTTAACTTTCGATAGAGAACCAAAGCGAGAAAGGATCCCAATGTACAGGTATAAGGGGGGGTGGTTGCACAAAAAGTCGCCAAATCCGTCGCCAACTTGGCGACATTTGGCGATATATCGCCAAATTTGGCGACAAAAATAAGTCGCCAAAACCATCGCCAACTTGGCGAAAAACCCATTCCTTGGCGATTTTCCAATAGAACTCCATTATAAAACCGATGCTGTAAGGTTGTTTTTCTTGCAAAGCACCTGAGGCCTTTAGCATTGAGTTACATGATGCTCAATAGGAAATACATTAATAATACTGCAATTTTCACAATAATAAAATAAAATAAATTAAAAAGAATGAAATATTTACAAAATTCATAACATTGCCCCCCTCTCAAGGACTGCACGTCCCGGGCAGTTCAACCTTTGATCGGAAAGCAAACCCGTTACCAACAAATGCTATACTATTCAAAGCACTTAAAGCAAACATGGAAAATAACAATTAAACACATTCATAATGCTGAATTATACAAAATATACAAGTATTTAAATAATAATAACATTAATAATGATAATGCTAAGCAAAAGAAATTATTACATTAACTTATATACAAGACCATGGTCATACTAATTTACATTATTTACATTACACTATTTACAATCAATGAACTAAGTACTATGGCCATAGTATGGAGCCAGCCTGTCGTAATGAACGACTCTAGGCTTCGAACTTGGTGACTTTCGGATCCGAATTACGACATCGTTCAGTCTGTTTAGGACTGTATAAGGACCGTCCCAGTGCGATTGCAGTTTGGGAGAAAGTCCTTTACGTCGAGTCGGATTATAAAACCAAACCTTGTCACCTTCTTTGAATTGATGTCCCGTGGCTTTCGTGTCGTACCTGGTCTTCATCTTCTCCGTCTGTATATTGATCCGCTCTCGAGCCAAGTTGTGGACGTCTTCAAATCGTGCCTGGAGATTCTGCACGTATCCCTCTGGCGATGAAGGCGCATCTGGAGGGCGACCAAAAATCAGATCACAAGGTAGACGAAGATCACGACCAAAAAGCATCTGAGACGGGGAATAGCCGGTTGTTTCATGGACGGCGCTGCGATAGGCGAGAAGAAACAAGGGAAGTTTTTGGTCCCAGTCTTGTTGGTTTCTTGAGACTAGCAGTGAGAGATTGTTGAGGATGGTACGATTAAATCTCTCAACCATGCCATCCGATTGTGGATGTAAAGGCGTCGTCCTAGTTTTGTCCATTCCGAGAAGTTGACAGAGACCCTCAATCACAGCAGAGATGAAATTTCTCCCCTGGTCAGAATGCATTTGAAGGGGGACTCCATACCTTGATATCCACTGATGTACCAAGGCATCCGCAACCGTAGAAGCTTCTTGATCAGGGATGGCATAAACTTCAGGCCATTTTGTGAAATAGTCCATGACAACAAGGAGGTATTTGTTGCCATCAGCACTTCTTGGCAGAGGACCTAGGATGTCAAGGGCGATGCGTTCAAAAGGTGCTCCTACATTGTAGAGATGTAGTCTTCCTCGGCTACGTTTCTTTGGTCCTTTCCGAGCTGCACATGCATCGCAAGATTTGCACCATTGTTCGACGTCAGCTCTCGCTTTTCCCCAGAAGAAGCGCTCTCGGACTCTGTGTAATGTTTTCATGACTCCAAAATGGCCACCAGTGGGACTGTCATGTAATTCCTTGAGGATCTCAGGGATTCGGGATCGAGGAAGTACCAACTGCCACCGAGATGTCTTCCCATCTTCCGATTCGAATTTTCGGAACAAGACACCATTTCTGACGTGCAGGGAGTTCCAAAGAGCCCAATATTGCTTCGTCGTAGGACTGTAAGTCGAGATGTCTTTCCAACTGGGCTTCGTGCTAGAAGATTCTAATAACTCCAAGATTGGTTTGATCTCAGAGTCTGCCATTTGATCTTCTCGAATCTTCTCATCACTCCAGGGATCTGGTGGCGTTGATAGTGAAGTCTTCGTCTGGCGTATGACATGTTCGGGATTATACTTGTTCTCCGCTCTGGAACAATAGCGACAACTTTCGGGACACGGTCTTCTTGATAAGGCATCAGCATTTCCATGCGATGAACCTTTACGATGCCTGATGTCAAAGTCGTATTCCTGGAGTCGTTGTATCCATCTGGCTACTTGGCCCTCTGGGTTCTTAAAATTCATCAGCCATGTTAAGGATGCGTGATCAGTACGAAGGAGAAATTTCCTGCCATAGAGATAGTGATGGAAGTGTTCTATGGCTTTCACTATAGCTAATAACTCCTTACGAGTGACGCAATAATTCCGTTCCGGTTTCGATAAACATTTGCTCCAGTATGCTACGACTCGTTCTTGGCCATCTATTTCTTGGGAAAGTACAGCGCCGACACTTTCCTGACTGGCATCCGTGTCCACAATGAATTGTTTGTCGGGGTCTGGATAGGTAAGGACTGGAGAGGATGTGAGAGCTTCTTTCAGCCGCTGGAAGGAATTGTCGCATTCTTGTGTCCATAGAAACTTCTGTTTGCTTTCAGTGAGCCTATGCAAGGGTCTTGCGATGTTGGAGAACCCCTGTACAAACTTTCTGTAATAAGTACATAGTCCCAGAAAGCTTCGCAACTGATGGACATTTTCCGGACGTTTCCAGTGCTTTACTGCAGACACTTTTTCAGGATCTGTTCGAACACCTTCAGCTGAGATGATGTGTCCTAAATAATTTACTTCGCGTTGGAAGAACTTGCATTTCAGAGGGTTCAGCTTTAAATTCGCCGCTCTTAGCTTCGTTAACACTTTTCGAATATTTCCAAGATGTTCTTCAAACGTGCGGCCACCAATGATGACGTCATCTAGGTAGATGAGACAAGCTTCAAAAGTCAGGCCTTTTAACACTGTCTCCATGAGGCGCTCGAACGTTGCTGGGGCATTACAGAGCCCGAACGGCATAACTTTAAATTGCCAAAGTCCTTGTCCAGTAGTAAATGCGGTCTTCTCTTTGTCATCAGGATGGATCTCTACTTGCCAATATCCACTCTTCAAATCCAGTGTGGAAAACCATTTATGTCCTGAAAGAGTATCTAGCGTGTCGTCTATTCTTGGTAGAGGATAGCTGTCCTTCTTCGTGATGCCGTTAAGTTTACGATAATCCACACAAAATCTTGTGGAGCCATCTTTCTTTCGGACCAACACGATGGGAGAGGCCCACGGACTTGATGACTGTTCGATGATGTCACTATCCTGCATCTGTTGTAAGAGCTTAGACACCTCTTCTTGTTTAGCGAACGGCAAACGTCTGGGATGCTGTTTAATCGGTGGATGGCCGGCAGTATCAATTCTATGCCGTGTCAGTGAAGTGCGACCAATATCACTCTCGTTTTGAGAAAACACATCCTTAAATTCCTGGAACAGTCTTTCTGCGGCATGTCTCTGTTCAGGAGATAAATTTTCATTTCGTCCAATTTCAGGTGTTAAACTTGTAGGCGGCTCCGACAACATCAAGCTCGGGTCTTTGCATACACAGATGACTGGAGCACAGGTTGCAAGCACTTCACCCTTCTGGATAATTCTAGACTTTTCACTTACGTTTGCAATTCTCACGGGTATCACATCTCTCGACAGATCTACCAGCGCTGATGCTATTAGCACTCCCTTTGGGCTCTTCTCAGGATATCCAGTCAAGCCATACTGGAAAATTCTTTCGTTTCCAGTTACTCCAGGTATCATCATTTCGGTTCGAGGAGGGATGGTAACATCTGCCTTGGCTGTGATCCGTTGAATGGACCCGGACTCATTTCCAAGTTTGAAAATAGTGACATCTTCTTGAGCAGAGCGTAACTCATTATTCTTAAAATCCAGTGTAAATCCATGCTCTTTTAAAAAGTCCAGTCCGAGTATGAAAGGATCTGAAATATCGGCCACATAGACTGTATGATGGTAAGCGGCGTTCCCAAACTTTATTTTCAATTTCATTCTTCCATGTATGTCAATCTTATCCCCGGTCACGGTTTGGAGGATAACACGGGGCGGTGTCCAGAGGAGTTTTTCCTTTAGCCGGTGAGCTAGATCTTTCCGAATGATGGTCACATTGGCTCCTGTATCGATGATCATATTACAGGGCAAATCATTCACACGCCCGACTATAAAAACTCCGTTCTCGCCGCAACTTCTTGCAGAAATTTGACACACTTGATAATGGGGCTTCTCGAAATCTGGCAACCTCCGCCCCGCGAGATGGCCATTAATTAGTTTTCCTGCTCCGCCGTTCGTGGGGAGCTATTACCTTCTGTGCTGGGTCGTTTTAGGCAGTTTCTTTGAATATGGCCTTCTCCACCGCATTTCCAGCACTTGATCTTTCTGCCAGTTTTGTTGTCCATCAAGGAGTTTATCTGCCTCATCATGTCCTTCACCTGCTGCTGTAAATGCTCCACAGCTCTATCCGACGTCTCAGGCATGTTGGCTACTCGCACAAAGTGTCGATCTTTCCTTGTAGCTTGCTGGGCTGCCTCGAATTTCAGGGCATAAACTAAAGCCCCTTTTAAGTCACTGAGATCTGCAATCCGGAGTTGTTTCTGGATCTCAGAGTCACGCACACCATCAATAAAATGCTGCAGAGCCAAGCTTTCTCTAATTTCAGTAGGACAGTCAGGATAAGCAAGATGTGAAAGTCTCTCGACATCCGTAGCAAGCTCTTGCAGGGATTCAGTGGATTTCTGCTGTCGAGATTTGAGCTGGAGTCTGCTATATTCCTTCATGCATTTCTCGCCAAAACGTAATTCTAAGGCACTGACAAGCGTTTCAAAATCCAGCGGTTCATTTGCAGGCAATGTCTGTAGGACGTCGGCAGCATCAGCTCGTAGAGAAGCAGCTAACTGGCAAGCCTTTGTCTGGGAATCCCATCCATTGGCGTTCGCTACGATCCCAAATTGTGTCTTAAAAACTGGCCATGAGGATTTTCCGTCATAGGTCGAGAGTTTAATACAGGAACGAGGAAGCATAGATTGATACTTGACATCTTCGGTATAGTTTCCGGCATTTATCTTTTGTTTCTTCACATTTTCCAACTCTTTTTCTACACTCTCTATCCTTTCTTCTACGTTATTGGCTGTCTTTTGAACCTTTTCTTCTATTTCCTGAAATCTTCCTTCAAATTTGTTTTCCACGCTGTCAATTCTTTCATTTAAAGATGTTATTTTATTATCTATTAATTCTTTCAACTCACCAAGGTTGGTTGACATATCTTTCTTCATTTCTTCCGACATCTCCTTCATTTCAGCCTGGTTCGCAGTCATTTTCTCATCTATCGCTGACATTTCCTTCTTCATTTCTTCCGACATTTCTTTCTTCATTTCTTCCGACATTTCCTTCATTTCAGCCTGGTTCGCAGTCATTTTCTCATCCATCGCTGACATATCCTTCTTCATTTCAGCCTGGTTCGCAGTCATTTTCTCATCCATCGCTGACATATCTTTCTTCATTTCTTCTTTCAACTCGCCAAGGTTCGCAGCTAATTTCTCCAATAATTCTTTCAGTTGACCCTCCATTGCTCTGGTGATCGGCATTCAACCCCACTCCTGACACCAAATGTTGTGAGCTCGGGGTTCGAAAGGACTGATGCCAATATATAAGGACAATAAAAAGGCTTTATTCACTATAAACAGTGCAATACGATCACAAATATCTTCTGAAAATTACAAGATGTTCAGTAATCTTCAAATCCAATAAAAGCGCAGCAAAATTTCACACAGAAACAATGCGTTCAATACGACGTATCAACGACAAAATCAATCTGAGTAACACAGTTCTCAATGCAAAGCCTCTCGTATGAATTCAATCGCAGTTGACAGACAACTAACTAACTGAACTGATGGAGGTCCTTATATAGGTTTCAGAGATCTTTCCAGATTATTCCAGAGCCTTCAGATGCTAGAAATTACCAGAAAGTGCTTTAACTTTCGATAGAGAACCAAAGCGAGAAAGGATCCCAATGTACAGGTATAAGGGGGGGTGGTTGCACAAAAAGTCGCCAAATCCGTCGCCAACTTGGCGACATTTGGCGATATATCGCCAAATTTGGCGACAAAAATAAGTCGCCAAAACCATCGCCAACTTGGCGAAAAACCCATTCCTTGGCGATTTTCCAATAGAACTCCATTATAAAACCGATGCTGTAAGGTTGTTTTTCTTGCAAAGCACCTGAGGCCTTTAGCATTGAGTTACATGATGCTCAATAGGAAATACATTAATAATACTGCAATTTTCACAATAATAAAATAAAATAAATTAAAAAGAATGAAATATTTACAAAATTCATAACAATATATACATAGAATAATAAAATTTAGTTCAGTTAAAAAATCCACATTTCGCAATTTTCGCCAATTGATGGAAATGTACTCGAAATCTTTTGTACAGCCCTGTACACTAGACTTTTGTGCACACAGCATATTAAGCTAAAATTTAATTCAGGTAAAAAACGCATAAGGCCCCTCCTTCAGGTCAAAGGTTTGTTAATAGTATAAAGATCAACTACAGACGTATGCATTATGTTCCGATAATATATGAAAAATTAAAACAAGTTCTTCAGACATTCAATATAAAATTAGTAGCTATCCCCCCTCCATATCTTATACAAATTATCAGTAGCAATATTGATAAAATCCAGAATCATCAATAAGCCGGAGTTTATGAAATACCGATTACCCTCCCAAAGAACGAACGGTTAGTTTATATCGACAAAAGAAAATTTTCAGAAAGATTAAAAGAGCACAAGAGGGATATTTCACAATCAAAACAGAGTACAGCTCTCGCAAAGTTTTATTTTTCAAATGAAGGTAGCAAAGTTGGTTTTGATGAGGCTAGAATCATAATCTCATGCAAGAATCCTTATGTTAATAAAATTTTAGAGTCCCTTGCGATTATTAAGCTTGGGCAGTATACATGTAACGATAATTTATCCTATAACATTCATAAAATCTGGCATAATATGTTATAATCCATTAATACAATCTGTTCATTTTGTTTTCCACCCCCCCCACTTCATCTTTTCACTGCGGTGGTTTGATCCATTTGGTTACCATGGAAACTTGGTGACGTTTGCGCACTCTCCGATCAAGTTTTCTCCAGGATTCTCAGAGGTGTATGCCCATTTTGGCATTTTAGACTTACTTGTAACATCCTGATGACGTTCGCAGAAGCGAAACGAAACGTAGATTATTTTAAATGTGTTTGTAAATTCACGATTTTAATGTGTGTACCATTTAGCAAATGTTGTATTTGATTTTAATACATTATTTTAATTATAAAAATTATGGTGCAATTGTCCTGTTTTTAATTACGCATAAGGTAATTTAAAATTCCTTTCTAGCAATTACCAATCATAAACGACAATGTATTTGTTTTTTGCGTTGCCCTGTATATGCGTTTATTTATATTCCACAAACTTCTATTAGTCTACTAAATATAGTTCAGCAGGAAAATGCGCAACACAATTAAAAAAACCCTTAAGCAATGTATTGCCATAATCAGTAATATTATGAATTCCTTTGTGTAGCCCTGTATATGATCAACAGCATTTGTACACACCACGTAGTATGCAAAAATTTAGTTAAACTTAAAAACGCAAACTAAAGTTGAAAAACGCACTTATCACACATATACTGTAGTTATCGCTCTAAGACTGTAACCGAACTATTTTGTGTGTCCTTGTAAATGAACGACAAAAGCAATGCACACCACAGTTTTCAGTGAACAATTTATAGTGCACCTCAGTAATGCATATAAATTTCATTATGTTTGAAATAGTGAAACATCAATAAATTACACTGCAAACGATTTTTCCCCGTAAAACATTGTGTAGCAGAATTCTTTTGTGTGACCCTGTAAATGAATAATGAATGCTTCGCATCCCATATTTTACAAAAAGCATCTTTTAGTGTGCTTCAAAATTATGTAATAATTTCATCATGTTTCAAATGGTGTAACATCCTCAAAATGTACTTGAAAAGATTTTTTCCCATTGGCAGAAAACTTTTGACTGTCCCTGTAAATGAACTATAAATGCTATACACTTTATTTTCAATAGGGATCCTGCTATAGTAAACATTAATCACATACAAACATTTCAGGACAATCCGAGTATATTTACGGGAGTTAGAGCATTGACGGATGGACAGACGGCCATGCGAACAGGCAGACAGACAAACCAAAGTCATAAACACTTTTCAACTAGGATGGAAAGTGTTAAAGAAATCTTATTGACAGGAAGAAAACCTAAAATGTCACTAACAATGACAAGCCCCTTAACATTTTTTTTTACCTTATCAAACAAGTAAAATACTAGTCATAAAAATATTTTTAACATTACTTTATAAATGAAAAGAAGCCATGCATCTTCGCCATTATATCTGGAGGAATTTTGTTGTCTTTTGCCAATTTATTTCGGTTTGTAAACAAAATTGTTTTATAGTCTGTATTTTTATCTTGACAAATTTTCTTTAGACTCTCACATTTCTTATTAAATATAATAGCACTGATATACTTCATGACTAATTTTAGTACCTTACTAATAACAGGGGAAACTTTTTGATTACTAAGGTATCAATAACACCGCACACAATAATCATTTCTGGTTTCTCATCTTTATCAATTTTATGTGATATTTTTTTCCCATCATAACACATTTGCAATAGCAGTTTTCTCTTCTCTATTATCGCCAGTTGACCATCGTTTATAATCTGATTTGAAATTCTAAAATGTATGTGTCATGATTTATGTTTATATAGTGTGTATGGGGCTTGCACCAGAGTCATAAGAAATTTATTATTAACCATTTCCTTCTGTGATACCCATTGGAGAATTTATTAACTTTATAAAGTTTATAGGGATACCTCATTGAGATATTTCAAATGTCTTTCAATATCAATATTTTTTTAAGATAATTTTAAATATACACGTAAGTAGGTTCATGTGTAAAAATTTCTTCATGTGACACAGTACAGAGCGAATATAATTACAGGGCTCACTCAATAAATAATAGTCAAAAAAGTTTTGTAAAATTCTAAAATGAAAAAAAAAATGTAAAGAAGTTTGCAAAACAAGTGCCTAAATACGTTAAGATAAATTTAATAGACCTTTTCTGGTAGATTTGTATTTTGAACTTTTGAATAGGAACTTTCTAAAATTTGAATAATTCTTTTTTAGGGTTTCGTTCATTTCACGAAACCCTATTACTCCCGCTCCGTTGGATGTCTGTCACAGAGCCATTCTCTGAAACTATGTAACTTATAGAGTTGAAACTTTGTGTATATAGCTGAATACCAGCTATGAAGAGCTCAAAATATTAAAATCTGAAAAATTCGTATTATTTTAATAAATAGAGATTAAAAAAAACAAAATTCTAACAGCCTTTTCCTATTAAATTTAAGCATTTTTCGTTATAGCAGATGCCAAATATTAAAAATCCACGATGAAATTCTTTCTACAATAATTAATTTTCTATCAGACGATTTCCCCGTGAAAAATGAAAATGAAATAAAAAGTTTCACCAATTGAAAACAAGAACGAAAAATCATGCGTCAAGCATAGATTATGTAACACTTCCCAACGCTTCCAAAATAATTTTACGAATCATACTCTTTAATAAGCTAAAAGATAACATCTAAGTAATCCGAATACTTTTATTCAGCCCTGTATAGGATCTATAGATTTGTATATATACCACATAGGATGCTAAATTTTAGTTCAGTTAGGAAACACGTAGCACAGTTTAAAATTCTCCGTCTGGAGTTAAATAATACGGAAATGTGTTCCCGAACTTTTGTGCTTCCCTGTATAGGATCTACAGAATTTATACACACCACGTAATACACAAAAAGCGATTTAAAATTAAAATCGCGTTCAGTAACTTAAAACGCACTTCCAGGAATTATTGTTAACATACAGTAGAGAATTCTTTTGTGTGTCCCTGTAAATTAACGATGACTGCTATACACACAATATTCTGTAGTAAGTCTCTTGTAATGAACCTTATATAAATTTCAATGTGTTTAAAATAGGGAAACATTATTTAAATAAACCGCAGACGATTTTTCTCCGTAGACGTAATGTAACGGAATTCTTTTGACTGTCCCTGTAAAGTAAGTATAAGTGCTATGCACACCCTATTCCATATTCAGCTTCTTCTAATGCACCTTAGTGATATATATAAATTTCAATGCGTTTAAAATAGTGAAACATTATTTAAATAAACCACAAATGATTTTTCCCCATAGACCGCAATGTAACGGAATTCTTTTGAGTATCCCTGTAAAAAAACTATAAGTGCTACACACTTCCGTTGAAATAGGGAACATGCTATAGATAACGATTATAACATATAAAAATTGCAGGGCAATCCGAGCATATTTACGGGAGTTAGAGCACGGCCAGACGGCCAGACAAACCGAAGTCATAAACACTTTTCAACTAGGTTGGAAAGTGTTAAAACGATTAATATGAAATAAAAATGAATGACGTCAAAGTGGTAAGAAAACGGAAATTTTCAAAAATTTCTCGATAATACAAGGAGTATGAGTATGTGTATGTACACAAAGCAGATTAATATCACGTCATTAGAGAATTAAAAAGAAAATCTGACGCCATATTGGAAGCTTAACGAATTTATGAAATGTTTGAGAATAATACAAAGCGAGTATCAACATGAGTAATAGAGAATAGTAAATAAACGAGTTTGAGAAACATATTGAATCTTGATAAAAAATCCGATTATGGAAATATTCGTATATTTTAACATTTCAAAGGTGTACAACATGTTTAATTTTGAAATTATTTTTTTTTAAATATTTAGTCATTTAGTCAGCATGACAGATATTATTATGGCAGAATATAATAGCGGGCTTCACCCTCTATCGGGCTGGTTTAAATATTCGAAAAAAAAGAAAAAATAGACCGGTAATATCTTACTTTATAAAAAACATGACTTTTTTATGTTGCTAAATGAAATTTATTTGGATTTATTAAAGAAATGATAAAGTGTTTTGAAAGGAATATTAAACGAACCCCCCCCCCTTTTTTTTTTTTTTTTTTTTTTTTTTTGTCTACAACAAAACTTTTACAAAAAATGAAATTACACTGCCTGGGAATATATTCATAACAAACCTGAACTTGCCTCTCTGTGGTACGTAGGCCCACGTTGTGAACCTTGATTGGTTTAAAGTGTTCAAAACTGAGTCTGTTGATACAACGATACTCATAAAGTCATGCACAACCAATGTATCAGTTTGCTGAATGTGTGGGTGAAGCACATAAAAAATCAGCACTGTCTCACGGTGCACTAGGTGAGATAAATGAAAATTTTAAAGGGATTTTTTGTTGTTCATTATATTTATGTACATTAGTAAATTCGGTATGCAAGATGCGCTCAATAAGAAGATTTATACACGCAATGGCTAAAATTTCTTCAGTCGATTACATCTAGCTCTTAATTAACGTTTTTTTTTCTAAAATCTGCCTCAGTGTTTACGATTTTCTTCTACATATTTCCCCATGTCTTTTTTCTTAATGTTTATTCAAAAGACTAAATTGTAACTTTTTATCTACTTCTTAGTATAAATGAATGAAATCATTCATCGCTTTAAGACGAGTACAATCCACTTACATAAATGTCGAAAATTTGTATTGTACCTGTTTAGTAAGTTTTATCTTCTTTTTGAAACAAGATTACTTTTTGTCGACATAAATCTTTTAATCTCGTTGAAATGCAGGATTGTCACATACCAGTATTTTTTAAACATTTTACATCATTTTCATATTGATCAAACAAATACTAATTCTTATAACGTAAAAGAAATATGTTAATAAAGTGTTTGCATAGTGAAATAGGTTTTTTTTTAAAGAAATAATTACTTAAAGAAACATAATTTAATCTAAATACGTTTTAAGCAGCTTTTAATGAATTATTTTAAGGCAATATTTGCATTCAGGTCTCAATATTTATGGATACATTGTTGTTACTAAAATAAAAAAAAAACACAGAAATAACATTGTCTTAAACATAATGTGGAATTTCATACATGAGGTACAGCATTTTTAAAATGATAATAATTTATATTAGTTTAGCATTAATATTGGCTTTAAAAAGGTTTCATGAAAATTGTTCAAACTAATTCGTCAATTTTCCCTCTTTTCTACTTATTTCTCGATTAAAGATAGTGCTCTGTTTTAAACCTACTTTCAACGAAAGAGGTTTTACAATTGTAATTCTGTATATTTTCATGTCTTTTTTTTTACATTACATGCCTCAAGTTCCGAAAAATAGTCCAATCGTCACGGATTTTTAATGGTATTAAGATAGTTTATAATATAGTGTTAAGGTTAAATTAAGTTACATTAAGTTGTTATATTAAGCTTTAAAAATTGTCTTCGTATCGTATATAGTTATTTTACAGGAACATCTAAAAAATTTCCATATATAATCGTCCACTTCGCGTCAAAATAAGCGATACTGGCAACAATGATATTTAAAATGAGCACCATTATAAAGTAAAATATACCTAGATATGGCCTGGTACTTTTGTTTTTGGTGAATTTTGAATGGTCGAGGCGATGCGAACTGCGAGAGATGGGAGAAAACAAAAACACAAAAAAACGACGTTTGGAAAAGAATTTTTTTCAAAGGATTAATAATAACGGATTGCACCGTTTATTTTTCAGTATTTCGAACGGTTTAGCCGATGGGGGCTTAGAAAGCTACAAAAAATAGAGTCGTTTCCGATTTTTCGCATCTTAAGTGCTAGCCAACTCTGGAACGGTCACTGTGCGCCATTTTGAGAAAAAAAAGCGTATTTTTAAAGCGTGTTCGTTGTGGTTCTTAATTAATATCACAGCTAATTATAAAAAAATGGAAAATCTGAGTCTCAAGTGCATTAGTACTTGCCTTGGACTGTCCTCATCCAAATTTTCAGACCTCTACGTACGGTATATTTTCCTAACCATCGCACACACACACATAGACAAACTCTTTTCTTTTATTAGTATAGACAGGGGTGATACACATTAAATTGAGCTCAATTATCTGACGATTTCTTGACTGTAAAGTTGTATAACGTCATAAGCGAAACATGATAAAACTATTCCAATTTGGTCATTTTTAAAAATATGTAAACACGTTTTTAATGACAGGTGGAAAGTATGTTTGTCATTCATACATTTTATTTTTTCAAATATCACTTTTTTAAGTTGTGCCATGTTAGAAATAAGTGTTCGATATAATCTTTATATCTGTATAAGTTTTAAGTCTGAAAAACAAGAGAAAGTTGTAAGAATATCCTTTCAAAGTGAGCGTGTTTGCTTCTTTTTCGTATATTTCCACGGGTTTTTTTTTTCGAAATTTTTTTACGAATTTCGTTAAAAAGGACTCCATGAACCAAAAATACACATATACCTCATTTTATAGAAAATTGTTTAAGCTTTAGAATAATGGACAATTCATTTTTGTTCATCGAATGCTTCATGATATAAAAATACATCTTTTCGTAAGTGCTATTAGAGTCCATATCTATTTACCTTTCCATAAAGTACCTTCATACGGTCTTCTTATCTTATATAATTTGATTGGTCGTGTTAAATTTGGACAAAATCAGACAGCGAACCCGCAGTTATCGCTAAGCTAATGTTTCTTTTTACTGATTCGAAAGTTAACTCTTGGACTATTGCTCAAGCAAAGTCAGTCATGCAAACAAGAGCACCTTAATGAGCTGCGACTATACAATCTGTACATGTACTCAGAAGATGACTCTCTTATAACAACCCAAATAACATATCAACAGATAAATTCAAAAATGCATAATATTTAAATAACAACAAGCTCAAAACATAATATAAGCATATAATAGTATCGTCAATGAAAATAGGCGCAGGAGTTGTTGGGTGTTGTGCGCAAGTCGCTTCTGTACTGTAATTACTTACCTGTTGGATATACATAAGCAATGTAAATTGAAAAAGTGTTCAAAATAATGTAGGAGTTAACATTACACTAGTAAAATAGTCCTGCCACTATTTTCTTTTTTAATTCACTTTTAAAATTTTTATGCGATTTCTGGGACAAAAATTTTTATTTAAACAACTTTTTCCCATGCTTTAACAAGTACAAGTTTAAAATCTGGCACTAAAATCAGAAAATCCATTTTTAATGCCAGAATTTAAAAAGGATAAAATTCAAAGTAGCATAATTTAGTAAATTTTGATTGTAAAAGAATGAAATTTATACTGTTGTACTTGTGAATCATAAAAAAAAGTTTTCTAAATAAAACTTATAAGATCCAGAGACTTTATATAAATTAAAAAGTGTAAGTTTTTGAAAATTAATGGCAAGACTATTACACCAATATGCAACATAATCTTAATTCTTACCTCGTTTTGAATACTTTTGCAATTTACATTGCCTACGTATCTCTAACAGGAAAATAAAAATAAGATCATTTCAAACTTTTTGAGACAACCTGCATGTCAGCAGTTTTAGTGTGACAAGAGCCAAATCAATGCCGTTTACAGTTTTCTATTCCATCGATCACTTCGCGATTCGAAAAAAGTTGGTGTTGTCATTTGAAGTTTTGTCATTGTAAAAGTAACCGTGTGCGCTGAATTGTTCTTTATCACATTCTCGAGAGCATAGATTGAAATACCTACACCTTAAATTTTATACTGATTACGTACATAATTCTGTTGTCAGGTGGCTCATATATCAGCAAAGTTTCCTGTATAATAAGAAGATTTGTGAAAAATATTTCATACTAAATTGAACTAATTTTAGGTATCATTAATTACAGTTTGATTTTATTAATTTATAGAATCTATTTTGAGTATATTGACAAAATCTCTTTGTAAATCGCACCATTTTCTATTTCGAAAATCCCATCGAATTAATGAAACAATGTTTATGGCTTTTATACTCAAAATGCCTTTTCAGCTAACGCATTTTTAATAAATTCTCTAATATCAGGATCGATATTTAGCTAATTTTGTTAATTTTATATTTTTATTTTTTACTTATTCACTCTTGATTTAAGTTTTGCATCAGTGAAATCTGTCTAGACAAGATTCTGCCTTCAAGGCCAGAATTAACAACACAGTACTTGTTTCGTTTTTGTTTACATTAATTAATTAATTAATTAATTAATTAAGTATAAAATTTGATTTATTATGCATTGAAAATAAATGTAAGCGCATTCAGTTTTGCAAAATCAAGTTTGAGAGCTTACTTCCATAATTATTTTGACATTTTTGTACATGTTTTAAAAATTTATATTGGCTCGATTTGGGCATTGATATAATCCGTCCTTTCAATTTCATTGTTCCGAATTAAATAAAGACATGAACGTTTTGCTTATCTCTTTACGGATACTTAATCTTTTTTTATTATTTAGCAGGGAAAATGTTTTCTACATTATATAAAACTCATATAATTCTTTTATAAGTTTGTTTTATGTCCCTGCTTTATAACATTAGCAGTACTTTTTTTTAATTATTCATTTTCTAAATAATATTTAACTACATGCATATTTAATAGCATTTTTAAAAGAATTTATAAAATTAAAAGTAATCAATTTAAAGTAATTAAAGTGATTAGAATAAGTTTAATTAAAAGAAGTGCGTAACCTTTTAGCTGTCCCAACCAACTGAAAGAGGTGGGGCAATTTGGGACAGACTATTTTAAATGTTATTTACACTTTTGAGGTAAAATATCCAGAGAGCTGTGTTTTGGCACTCCTTGTTCAAGCAGCATGTCACGTTTTTTAATTAGCATATTATGACGAGTACAGTGCCATCTATCGGTCAACCTTGCAACTTTTTATTATTTCGCAAAACAAATTCCCATTGCTTCACGTATACTCAGATGGAATATTTGGTCATTCTGACCAGTGGTCCTTTTTTTTACAGCTTTTGAAAGTGCAGCTTTTGTTATAATCACCTTGTATGTCACTTACAGGGAGAGGTTCTGAAGTCGGCGTCACAGAATGAGGTGAACGTTTGTGTATCGGTAGAGTATAGTTAGTATATAAATATAAGAAAGCCATAAAGCGCAATACCCAGGGGGGGGGGGGGTTAGAAAAAAGGTCTCAAAGCTTACGTCGCAGTTTGTAATTGAATAAATTTCTTCCTTTGGCCCGCGGCTTCGTAGCCCAGTCGGTAGAGCGCTGGTTTCGAGTTCTTTTTCGTTCGGGTTCGAATCCACAACCAGACTCATTTTCCGCAGCGAAAGTTTTTACAAATTACCTTTGAACTACAATCGAAAAAATATGTATAATCAATGAAATTTTCGAAAAATATAAATTAAATTATGATTTGTATTGTATATTTAAAAATATATTGAATTACTAAAAATAGCTATTACATAGGCAGTAAAGACAAAACCAAGAATCCGAGATTTAAAAAAATCATATTAAAAATTTAAAAGCCCTTTTTAAAAAGTCACGAAGTATTTGTATAATAAACTAAAATTAAAATAATATATTATAAATTTATTTCGCGTACTTTTATTTATTTATCTGTGAAAAATAAAGTAGATTATTCATTTAAATAACTGTAAATAATTTTAAATAACAACAAAAATTTCTGGAAGTAAAATTTCGGCAAATATTTGTTATAGGTAAAAATAAGTAAGAAATATTATTACAAATTTTAAAACATTAAAGAGTTGTTATTGTTCTAATATATTATTCTAAACATTGTATATATAACACCTGCACGTTAACATAAATGTGTCTACATTTCTGAAAAAAAAATTATTATTTGTAAGAGGATTGCGCTTTTAATAAATAACTTTCATGCTACTTTCAACTTCCTTACAAGCAG
This sequence comes from Maratus michaelseni, assembly GCA_963931845.1. Taxonomy (NCBI): domain Eukaryota; kingdom Metazoa; phylum Arthropoda; class Arachnida; order Araneae; family Salticidae; genus Maratus; species Maratus michaelseni. The sequence continues at coordinate 78,639,112 of OZ007587.1, forward strand.
TTTATGCTACATAATAATAATAATAATTGTCAGGTTTTGCCTGGCAGCTGCAGGCTTAAAAACTATTGCTATGGGATATTATCTTATTGTGTGCGTATTTACTGTGTACTGTAAGTCTTAAGCTACCGTTCCTTTCTTAACTGAAATCTTAATCCGAGTAGGTGGGTGACATGATCTGTGTTGAAAGAATGTTTAGTATAATGGAAGAAGTTTTTCCTTTGCGATTGTAAGTGCATATATAAGACAGATTTTCACCCATTCTCTAAGATTGAAGATCCATCATCGGGGATTATGAGCTGTCAAGCAACCCCTACGAACAGGGGACCAGCTCCGTTTACAAAAGGGTTCTCCGATGGGGACCGGAGAGTGAGTTTAGTTTTAACGTGGGAGTGAAGTGTGGAGGTTGTGGAGAGAATGAGCTCTCGGACACGTGTGTTAGAAGGAGATCTCTTGGAGTGAAGAGAGAAAGTGTTCATGAGATTAATAGTAGTCTCTGATCTGAGTTAAATAACGTAGCTTAGCAGTACACAGAAAGTATTTTCTGTATTTTTTATTTAATGTTGAACCGGATAAGCTATATCCAAGTTTTTAAGTGTAAATATTGTAAATAAAATGTTAGTTTAAGTTTAATTGAAAGAGTTCGTCTTTTTCCCAACATACCTCTCATAACGTGACCGATGTCACGTAGTCATATCGGTGGTGGCAGCATACTAAAAAAATACCGGATTATTCTTCGAAGTTGGGTGGACTTAGAGGGAATCCGACAAATGGTGGCAGCGGTGGGATAGAATCATCGTAGACCAGTGCCAGCTACCCGTGTTACAGAGAGTTTACGCCGGATCGTCCAGCGGAAGTGTTCGTGCCCTATCGTCGTAGACCAGTGCCAGCTAGCCGTGTTACAGAGAGTTTATACCAGATCGTCCAGCGGAAGTGTTCGTTCCCTATCGTCGTAGACCAGTGCCAGCTAGCTGTGTTACAAAGAGTTTATGCCGGATCGTCCAGCGGAAGTGTTCGTGCCCTATCGTCGTAGACCAGTGCCAGCTAGCCATGTTACAGAGTACTTATGCCGGATCGTCCAGCGGAAGTGTTTGTGCTGTGTGTAGTGTTAGTGCTAGTGCTTGGGTGTAGTGTTTGTGTGTATAGTGATTCAAGTTACAGGGATTTTTGCCCGAGAGTGGAATATTTACCCGGGTTAAAAGTGAGCAGAAAATTGCCCCAGCGAATAAAGTACGAGGTAAGGTGTTTTGATAATTTTACTCTACTCACATTCTCGAACCTACTGTTTTTCTGTGTAATTGATGGTAATTTAAGTTAATGTTATGGGTAATTTATGATAATTTATGTGCAATATAATAATTCGGCTAAATCAAATGAGATATTAACAGCCATTTTACACTATTGTTTTAAGAAAAGGATCTAATATTGTTTACTAGAATTGATTTTCAATTTTTTTTGTAAACGGATAAGATTATTGATTGAAATTAATGCATTGTGTTAATAGTTGGAAGGAATAATTAATTATTTTAATTTTAAATTATTATTAAAGTAATATTTAAATTAAGTGATATTGTTTTAAGTTTGAAACATTGATAGTAAATGAGGAAGGCAAATTTGTGTAGAATTTAATTAAATTGAAATAACTTTCAAGGAAGAATTGAAGGCCCAGAGAGAAAAAAAAAGTGCGGTGATTTTACTTTTTAAGGTGAGAACTAATTTTAGGAATTGAAATATTTTATTGAGATTAACATTAGGAAGTTAGGTGTATTTTATGCAAATTTTTGTTAGGTGGATATCTCTATTTAGTGATTGGCATCAGTGTTTTTATTCGAATTGCAACGTATCAGTATTATTGTGTAAATTGTATTTTATTATTTAATTGTATAAATTTAAATCTGTATTGCATAGTAATTAAATTGAAATTATTGTTACTTTGTTATTGGAAGCAAATTATGGGGTACCATTGTTAAAGGAAATTTATCATTTTATTATTACTTATTTGAAATATGTTAAATATGTTAAATAGTATAATATGTGGAAATAACTTATGAAGGTAGGATTTGAGGAAGTATTAACCCTTCTTTGCATGAGTTTTTCTTTTACAATTGTGTTTTTTTATACATATATTAAATATTAGTTACAGATTTTTAACTTTGTTCAGCAACATAGTTCACGGGAAATTTACTGGATTAATATTTCTATATAAATATAGTGGTGGCGAAGAAGTTGATTTATTTATTAAAAGTTAAATAAAAAGTGATGGAAATTTACATCACTATGCAATTAAGGGTTAATTGGATATTGTGCTTAAGTATTGTTGTAGGGTGGTAATAATTATCTGTAGAAGGTATGGCTTTCTTACTAAAAATAAAAAAGGTGGATCTTCAGGCGATATGTCAAGAGTTAGGGATTGAAGTCTCGGAAGATGATACCAGATTTAAGCTTAAGAAAGAGATAGTGGAAGGCGACGAATATGAAGAAGGGGCCGTTATGGAATTATCTAACACTATTGTTACGGAGCGGTTAGAAAAGGTAGAAAGGGAGGAAAAGTTACAACAAGAAAAGTTAGATAGAGAAGAAAGGTCTGAAAAATTGAGATTAGAACATGAGTTAAAGTTGGAAAGGCTAAAAATTCAAAGTTCGGCAAATAACTCTAATGGGACTAGAGAATCTAATCATGAGAGTAGCCTAGAGAAATTGATTAAAAGTGTTAAAACTTTTTCTATCAAAGTTCCAGAAGGGGCTGAGGGATGGAATCTGTTTTTTAACAGTTTAGAACGGGCATTCCAAACAAAAAATGTACCGGAAACCCAGCAGGCTGAAATTCTATTAAATATGTTAGGAGATAAGGCCGATAATTTGTTAATTTATACTACTAGGGAACAAATTGAGAGTTACGAGAAATTAAAGGAATTAGTTCTAAGGGAACACGAGCCGACACCGAAGGCGTGTTTGGAAAATTTTAAGAAGGCTAGAAGGAATCAAAATGAAACTCATGTATTATTTGCATCGCGTTTAATAGCAACGTGGGAAAATTACTGTAAGATTAGAGGTGCAGATACGTATGAGAAGGTTAGTCAGTTAATTGTCACGGATAAGTTGTTAAATACTTTAGATGAGGAAACCGCGACGCATATGGGATTAACTCAGCAGAATAATTGGTTAGAAGTTTCTAAAATCGCTAAGGAATGTGATAATTTCTTCGATGCTAAACAAAAAATCTTATGCGGTAACTTATAAGGGTTATAAAGGTAAAAAAAAGTATGTAAATAATCAAAATTCCAGAAGGGAAAAAGATGAAGGATTTAGTAGTAGTTGGAGACAAAATGGGAATAAGGAAGTTAGTCCATTTTCGGGTAGAAAACCGGAATATAAGAAACCTAACGATGCGACGCCTATCTGTCTCAAGTGTGGTTTAAGGGGCCATTACCAACGATTTTGTACGAAAGGATATAATGAAGGGAATAGGCAGGTTAATAACCGACAAGAACCAAGGGCTAGTATAAATGATGTCTCAGTGCGGGGAATCAAAGAATTACCAAGGGGAGCGTTTATGGCAAGAATCGGAGCAAAAGGGGATTGGAGAACTAAAGTTATTGGAGAGAAGTTAAATAAACTTGAGAAAGTGGAAGTCAGTGTAAATGGGAAAATACCAAAAGTATTAGTGGATTCGGGTTGCGAAATAAGTGCTGTTCATAAAGATTTAGTACCATCAGAGAAACTAAGAGGGGCTGGTAGCACATATTTACAAGGGATATTTGATAAAGCAGTGAAATCGCCATTAATTCAGTTATCTGTAGCTATTCCAAAACGCGGACAAACTAATGTAATTCATCAGGATGTACTTTGCGCGATAATTGATAATAGTAAGGATCATGTAATTTTACATCCTGGCGTGACTAATGAATTGTCAGGATTAAACCACGAGAAATCATTAAGAGAATCGGTAAATTTATAAAGTCATGAGAAAGAAAAAACCGAGGTAGAGAAAAGTAAGATTGATCAAATTACGGAAAGCAGTTCAAATGTATTTCAGAAATCCCAAATGAATTGCAAAGATTTAGAGAAAGCTTGGGAATTGGCTGAAAATGATAGAGGGTCCTACTATATTGTGAATGGGTTATTGTATCATAAAGATAAATTAGTAGGTGAAACTGTAGCTCAATTAATAATACCTAAAATCAGGAGGGATGAAATTCTAAAATTAGCGCATACCTCCTTATATGGAGAACATCACACGGTTATGAAAATGTTAGAAAGAATCAAGCATTCATTTTATTTAGAATATATGGCGGAGGAAGCTAAAACATTTTATGAATCATGTGTAGAATGTCTGTTAACAAGGGAAATGAATGAGAGTGATAGGGAGAAAGAGGAAACAGGTCAACATGCATATATAATTCAGTTAGTGGACGGGAATAAGAAACTGGTGTATCAAGATGAAATGAGGGAATTTATGGCTAAAAATAAATTAGTTGATATTGTCTTGGATAGTGATGGGAGCTTGAAGACTCCGGAAAAGCTCTTTTGTTAAGTAGAGAACAGTCGGGATTTAAAGACATGAAGAGATTTGAAATAAAAGGGCTAACCAATATTCAAGTTGGAGATATGAAACCAATTTTCAGGGAAAATAAGGAATTATTTATGGGTCCTATACAATTGGTAGAAACGGAGAAAAATCGGATTGATCGTAAACCGGAGAGGGTTAAGATAAAACAGAAATTGTACAATGTCTTTATTACGTACAAAGAGGACTTGGACAGGCAAGTGCCTGATTGGTTAGAGGAAAATTCAATTAAGACATCAGAGGCATAAGTTAGCCCTTCAAGCGGGTGTACTGCGAAAAGGGCTGTGTCTATTAGGTTAACTAGGAAAGACTGGAAGGAAAAAGCAGTACCGCCTCCAGCAATATCAGCCTAAGGATTGACATTGAAATGACGTAATACTAGTGTAACTTTATTTTTTTGTGTATTTATAATTGTATTTGCATCCTGTGTTTATACAAGTGTATTAGCATATTGTGTAATTTTTTTTTCTATAGTTATCACATAAGTATATGGTTCATTAGAGATGTTAGTAGGTAATTTTCAAACACCTTGAAATGTGTATGTAATAATAATAATAATAAACCTACCAAGGAACTGTTGAACTCTTCTCAGATATTACGTAGTTTTGAGGAAAATTAGCCCCTAAAAGGCATATTTTCCGCTAAGGGGGGGGGGTTGTCAGGTTTTCCCTGGCAGCTGTAGGCTTAAAAACTATTGCTCTGGGATATTATCTTATTGTGTGCGTATTTACTGTGTACTGTAAGTCTTAAGCTACCGTTCCTTTCTTAACTGAAATCTTAATCCGAGTAGGTGGGTGACATGATCTGTGTTGAAAGAATGTTTAGTATAATGGAAGAAGTTTTTCCTTTGTGATTGTAAGTGCATAGATAAGACAGATTTTCACCCATTCTCTAATATTGAAGATCCATCATTGGGGATTATGAGCTGTCAAGCAAACCTTACGAACAGGGGACCAGCCCCGTTTACAAAAGGGTTCTCTGGTGGGGACCGGAGAGTGAGTTTAGTTTTAACGTGGGAGTGAAATGTGGAGGTTGTGGAGAGAATGTGCTCTCGGACACGTGTGTTGGAAGGAGATCTCTTGGAGTGAAGAGAGAAAGTGTTCATGAGATTAATAGTAGTCTCTGATCTGAGTTAAATAACGTAGCTTAGCAGTACACAGAAAGTATTTTCTGTATTTTTTATTTAATGTTGAACCGGATAAGCTACATCCGAGTTTTTAAGTGTAAATATTGTAAATAAAGTGTTAGTTTAAGTTTAATTGAAAGAGTTCGTCTTTTTCCCAACATACCTCTCATAACGTGACCGATATCACGTAGTCATATCGGTGGTGGCAGCATACTAAAAAAATACCGGATTATTCTTCGAAGTTGAGTGGACTTAGAGGAAATCCAACAATAATAATAATAATATATTGTAATATACAATATAAAATAAACAGTTTTTAATCAAATATTGCTCTGATTCTGTAACTACCCATATTAATTATTTTTAAATCTATTTATTTTGTGCTTAGATTGTAGCAGCTATATTAATTATTAAAAATATTATTTTCTGAAATTGTTCCTTATATGATGCATTATACATAAATTATTTAATAATAATTATTCTTGCATATTTCACCACACTTAAAAAAATAAACGAATGCACTTTTAAATCTTGCCAAACTGTCTGTGAACGTTTAAATATCACCAATGCAATAAAGCTTGTGATTTATTTATTATTATACGTGAGTATTGTTTAATGAAATAATTATTTATTTATTTTGTGCTTAGATTGTATCTATATAAATAATAGAAAATATTCTTTTCTGGAATTGTTCCTTACATGATGCATTAGACATAAATTATTTAACAATTTGATAATACTTATTCTTGCATATTTCATCACACTTAAAAAAATAAACGAATGAAAAATCTGTGCATTTTTAAATATATATAATAGTATAAATATAAATAATAGAAAATATTCTTTTCTGGAATTGTTCCTTACATGATGCATTAGACGTAATTTATTTAACTATTTGATAATACTTATTCTTGCATATTTCATCACACATAAAAAAATAAACGAATGAAAAATCTGTGCATTTTTAAATATCACCAATGCAATAAAGCTTATGATTTATTTATTATTATACGTGAGTATTGTTTAATGAAATAATTATTTATTTTGTGCTTAGATTGTATCTATATAAATAATAGAAAATATTATTTTCTGGAATTGTTCCTTACGTGATGCATTAGACATAAATTATTTTATAACACTTATTCTTGCATATTTCATCACAGTTAAAAAAATAAACGAATAAAAACGTCTATGCATTTTTAATTATTACCAATACAATAAAGCTTGTGATTTATTTATTATTATACATGGAATGAGTATTGTTCAATGAATTAATAAAATAGCTCATTAATAACCCATCTTTTGATTTTTTTAATGAACTGTAATTTATATATATGAAATATTTTATTTGTGGCAATATATTACAATCAAAAATACTTTAATATGTATAATATTTTTATTATTATACCTAAATAAGTACTGTTGCACTAAAAATGAAATTATTTATAAGATAATCCTTTTTTTTTTTACTTTTAAATTAGTTTTATGATTAATTATTTTACGTTTATCAATTTTTTAAATGGGCGTATTTTATAATCACAATAATAATAATAATAATAATAATAATAATAAGAGGAAGAATACCAACGTTATAAATGCACAAATAATACACAAAAAAACAGCAAATAGTTATTTCGAATCTACAAAGGAGATTCTTCTTCAGTGTGACAAAGAGCAAAGCATAGCGTGTTAGAAAAAGCAAGACTGTGCAAAACGACAGAAGGGCGGTGGTTTTTGCTATTTTTAACTAATAATAATAATAATAATAATAATAATAATAATAATAAATGTTACGCATTAATTAAAATTACTTTAAAATTAAAGTAATAAAATCAAAATATAGAAAAATAAATATTTTATTTAGTAAATGTGTTTAAAATAAAATCTTGACCGAGTTTCTACCTTGCTTGTAGATGAATGACGGAAATAAAACATTATACAAGATTAATTTAAGAAAAATTCTTGCGCTGTTATTTCATTTGAGAAAATTGCTTTCTGTAACTGATTTTTCTTTACAGAAAGGAAGTTAAAATCCGAAATATTTTTAATCGTGGAAAAAAGTAAACGTTACGCATTAATTTGAAAATATTTTGAAACTTAAAAAAAAAAAAAAAAAACTAAACAAAAATCATATTTTATACATGTGTTCCAAATAAAATCTTGCTCAAGTTTCTATAATGTGTACAAATAAAACACACTATAAAAGATTACTTCAAGTTATTTGAACAAAATTCTTGTACCTTCATTTCATTTGAGGAAAAAAATGCTTTCTTTCAATCACCTTTCCAATGAAGGTATGACCATTTGTAATTGGGTCATTCTTTTCAAAACACCCTGTATTATACATTAACTTGAAATATATATAAATAAAACAAATTAAATAAAACCATGTTTAATAAATGTCTTTTAAATCAAATTTTGTTTGAGTTTTTATCTTGTCCACAAATAATATGCATGAATACAAAATATTATTTCTGGATATTCAAAACTCATGTACCTTCATTTCATTTAAAAAAACTGCTTTCTGTAATTGCTGAGAAAAATCGTCATCAAATCAATTTATTAAATTTTGTGTTTGTGCCCTTATTTGTACTAAAAAAAAAACTGAGAGTGTTTTTAAAAAATGGCCCGATTACAAATGACATTAACTTTGCTGTAAATAATGTTTGGGAGAAACGCTTTAAACATAATACAGAAGAAGGGTTAAAGTTTTGTTTGTGTACTTCATAACTGTTCTAAATGGCTCCATTCAGACACAGAGAAAACACCGATGAAATAAACCAATCAATAAATCAGCCCATTTTGCTCCAGATATTGTGAAGGAGGCTCTAGACACTGATGTCATTATATTCTCTTATGCGCATCTTCTGTTATTTCACTGATGTAGTCAAAGAAAGCATGTTCCCATACTAAACAGTCGCAAGGAGGCATGCACATGCACAATGCATTCACAATATCCGGCGTGAAATGAATTATCACTTGGATTTTTTTCTGGTGGACTAATAAGGAGTTTCTTAGAAGAATTGAAACGCACGCAAACAAAACTGTGAGCTTCTTTCTGTGTTATGTTTAAAGCGTTTTTTTCTTTCAATGAACTTTTCAATGAAGTAATCGGAACACTATTTCAAAACACTTTGTATTATACATTAATTTGAAAAAAAAAATTAAATTAATAATAATAAAATATAAAGCATTAAATAAAACCGTGTTTAATAAATGTATTTTAAATCAAATCTTGTTTAAGTTTTAATCTTGTTTACAAATAATATGCATGAATACAAAACATTATTTCTGGTTATTTACAAAATTCTTGTATTCTCGTTTCATTTAAGAAAACTGCCTCTCATAACGAAAAGACGTCATGAAATCATTTTACTAAATTTTGAACCTGCGCTTTTTTTTTTTTTTTTTTTTTTTTTTTTTAATCATGAAAAATATAAATTAATTTTACATATTATTAAAAAAAAAAAAAAAGTTTAAGAATTAAAATAATAGTCATAATATAAATAAAAAATAAATAGAAATCATGTTATTAAATGTGTTTTAAAACAGATATTATTCAAGTTTCCATCTTGTTGACATGCCAAATGCATGAATAACAAACATTATTTCTGGTAATTTAAGCAAAACTCTTGTACTCTCTTTCATTTCAGAAAACAGGTTTCTGTATATTCTCAGAATGAAAAGTCATCATCAAATCATTTTACCAAATTTTGTGTCTGTACCCTTTCTTTTTGATTTAAAGAAAAAAAAACTAATACAGGATGTTTAAAAAAATGACCCAATTATAAACGGCATTAACTTAGCAATGAACGACGATTGGAAGAGAACGCTTTAAAAACAATATAGAAGAAAGTTTAAAGTTTTGTTTGCGTTCTTCATAACTGTCCTTTTAGTCACATAGAAAACATCGATGTTAGCAACCAATCAAAAAATAAGTCAACAAGTTGAGAAATAGTATGCGACAGATATTGTGAAATTAGGCTTTTCTAGACACGGATGACAGTATATTCTCTATGCGCATTTTAGGTTTTTCCACTGCTGAAGGCAATGTAGTAAAGAATTAAGAAGCTTCGGAGTATGGAATAGACGAAGATTGTAGTAGCATCTGAAAATATGGGAAAATTGTTTTCGATGGGACATAAGCACATAGGTCCCGAGTGACGTATAGTGATTTTCAAAAGTTGTTCCCGCTACAATCCGAGAGCACGACAGCCTGTTGAGAACTGGAAAAGTTTTGTTTAAACGAGAAAGAATCAAGAAGAATTTGATTAAGAACTTTTCTTTATTTTAAAACGATGAGAAATGACATATCCAGGAAGTTATTCCACAGTTAATAATTCTCAGGCATATAAGAATCACATCTTGTATCATGACGATCGCCATCGAAGGTGACAATCAAAATTTTATGACAGGGGAGCGAAGTAAGAGTATCAAGAAACTTAGGCTGCATATCAGAATTTTGAAAAGTGTGAACGTGTTTTTGGAGAATACCTTAAGGGTGGCCAAGGGGCCGGGTCATTTTTAGAGATGTTACATCGGCTGAGATCAGAGAGGAAACTGTCTCTTTGATAATGACAGCGTGCGTTGGAAAATACGCCAAACGATTTACATTTTTAGAGCCAAGAGAATTGTATATTTTGCGTTGGATGCTGTAACCAATACAGATACATCATATCAGCTTCATAACTGACGTCAGGGGTAGGGAAATCTTTTTGGCGAAGAGTGCACTTTGGCTAAAAAGAGAGTGAAATAGAATTTTGACGGTTAGTTGTTTTGAGAAAATGCAAGAAATATATTTTGGAAATATGTTATAAGGCGCCAGCACGACGGGTGAGCATATGGTCGCTTTTAGATAGACAAAATTGATCATGAAAGAGGAAAACATTTTATGCATTGTATAATTTCATTTACATTGATATGTGAGAGACCGATTAAAGTACGTTAATGATAATTTAAAAACAATATGTATGATTTTGACTAAAAGTTTTCGTTTATAGAAAAGGAAAATGGGTGCACGACTTTTAATAGCCGGGAATGTATATAAACTACGATAATGTAGAAAAAGGAAAATATATTTAATAAAATTCATAAACTATATATTTCTTTAACTTTGAAACGAATATATATGGTATCTTTACCATAGGCAAAGTAGGCATACTTCCATAAAAAATAGTCACAAGTAATGACCAATGCGCTCAAAATGTTTGGAATGAAATAGACTATCACTTGGATGTTTTGTGAGTGAGTAGTAGGAGTTACTTAGAACAGTTATAAATTACGCAAACAAGTATGTGAGCTTCTTTCTGTATTGTATGTAAAGCTTTTCTTTTGATCGTCTTTTCAATGAAGTTATGGCCATTTGTAATCGAGTCGTTCTTTTTTAAACACTCTGTATTACGCAATAACTTAAAAATAAAATAGAATAATAACATAATAATCCTAATATATCCAAAATTAAATAAAACTATGTTTAATAAATGTATTTTACATCAAATATTGCTTAATTTTTTTTATCTTGTTGTGAAATAATATGCATAAATACAAAAAATTATTTCTGGCTATTTAAGCAAAACTTTTGTACCCTCATTTCATTTCTCAGAAAACTGCTTTCTGTAATTTCCCTGAACGAAAAGTCGTCTTCAAATCATTTTACTAAATGTTTAGTTTATACTATTTTTTTATCGTGTAAAATAAATTAATTTTACATATTATTAAAAAATAGTTTAAAATTTAAAATAATATTGAGAATATAATATAAATAATAAATATATATAAATAATGTTCAATAAATATGTTTTAAATCAGATCTTGTTCAAGTTTCTATCTTGTTGATATGTAAAACGCATGAATACAAAAAAATAGTTTAAAATTTAAAATAATATTTAGAATATAATATAAATAATAAATAAATAGAAATAATGTTCAATAAATATGTTTTAAATCAGATCTTGTTCAAGTTTCTATCTTGTTGATATGTAAAACGCATGAATACAAAAAAATATTTTTTGTTATTTAACCAAAACTCTTGTAGCCTCATTTGATTTCAGAAAACTAGTTTCTGGAAATATTTCAAAACGAGACGTCATCATCAAATCATTTTAATTTATTTTAGGCTTGTACTCATTATTTTTATCATGAAAAAAAAATAATGATACATATTATTAAAAATTTTTTAAAAAAATAGAATAATATTCATAATATAAATAAAAAATAAATAGAAATCATGTTTAATAACTGTGTTTTAAATCAGATCTTGTTCAAGTTTCCATCTTTTTGGCATGGAAAGTTTATACAAAATATTGTTTCCGAGCATTTAAGCAAAACTCTTGTATCCTCATTTCATCTGAGAAAACATTCTACTGTTTATGTTTCTCTCAGAACGGAAAATCGTTATTAAACTAATTTATTAAATTTTGGTTTTTTTGTTCATTTTTAATCATGAAAATATAAATTACGCATTATCTTAAAAATAGTTTAAAAATTAAAATAATAATCAAAATAAAAATCATGTTTAATAAATTATTTTAACTCAAATCTTGCTCAAGTTTCTATCTTGTTTGCATGTAAACTGCATGATTACAAGACGTTGTTTCAGATTATTTAAAGAAAAACTCTTGCACACATATTTAAGTTGAGAAAACTGCTTTCTGTAATTTATTTGACTTTCAGAACGAAAACTCATCATCATATTATTTTTCTTAATTCTGTGTTTGCGAACCAATTTTCTAATCGTGAAAAAATAAAATAATATTATGCAGTAATTTAAAATTTCTTAAAAATTGGGATAATAATATTAACAATAATAATAATAATAATTATATATATATATATATATATATATATATATATATATATATATATATATACATATATATACATAAATTAAATTAAAATTATGTTTGATAATTGCATTTTAAATAAGTTCTCGTTCAAGTTGCCATCTTGTTCCTAAATGAAATGCAGCGATAAAAAAATATTATTTTGGGTTATTTAAGCCTAACTTCGTCATTCTATATTTCATTTGAAATATCTGTTTTCGGTAATTCATTTTTCTCGCAGAATGAAAAACCATAGAAGTCAAATCCGACCAACCTCAACCGCTAAAAGACTTAAAGTAAAAGATAATTAAAATAAAACATACTAGTAAAAATAATTTTTTAACGAGAATAATATTAATAATATACATTTATATATATATAGAGAGAGAGAGAAAGAAGTAATAACAATCTTAAGTAGTAACAAATGAATTTAAAATCAAATCTTGATCAAACTTCTATTTTTTTTATAAGTGATATGCAATGATAGAAAATATTATTTCAGGTTACGCAACAAAAATTTGTTACTCTTATTTCATTTGAAAAAATTGCTTTTTATATATTTTTTGCCCCGTTTGAAAAATAGCAGCAGTGAAGTAAAAATACCCGCCCAGCCCACTAATAGATTCATATTATATATAGTAAAAAATAATAAAAGAACTGATACTAGTAAAAATAATTTTAGAATAAAATTAATAATAATAATTAAAAAAATATATTTAAAAAAAGTAGCAGTCATGTTTATTAAATAAGTTTTAAACTGAAACTTGTTCAAGTTTCTATGTTGTTCATAAATAAAATGTATGAATCGAAGACATTATTTTAAGTAATTTAAAGCTTATGTATTTTTGTTTCATTTGAGAAAACTCGTTTTTGATTTTTTCCATCATCCCCGAACGAAAATCCGTATCAGTGAAGGTAAAGTATAGACCACCTCAACCCCAAATAGACTCGTGTTATGAATATGAATAATATTAATAAAAAGAAATAACCTTAAAATAAATTTAAAATAAAAAAATATTAAGAATATATTAAGAAAAAAAATAAATGATAATCATATTTAATAAATGTGCTCAAGTTTCTGTCTTGTTCATAAATGAAATGCATAGAGAACATATTCAAGTTATTTAAGCAAAACGCTTGTACTCCTATTTCATTTGAAAAAAACCTACCTTCTGTAATTTATTTTTTCTCCCACAATGAAAATCCGCTGCAGTGAAGTTAAAGTCCGATCAACCTCAACTACTAATAGGCTGATATTACAAATAAAAATATCGTAATAATAGTAATAAAAATAACAAAAATAATTTAAAAATTAAAATAAAATATTAAGAAAAATTATATAGAAATCATATTTAATAATATGAAGAAAACTTATTTTTCTAAGAAAAAAATCCAATTCTCGTGCTAAAATAAATAAATAAATAAATAAATAAATAAAATAAAATAAAATAAAAGTAAATATATAATTTTCCTGCAGTTTTAAACTTTTTGAAACATTTTTTGTAGGCTTTACCTACAAGTGGGTTCTGTAATGGTAGAGATCAGATTTCCAAAAAAATAAATTAATTTTAAAACATATTAATAAATTACCATGATATACGTAAAATTACAGTAAAAATAGTCACTTAACATTTTTATTTTTAAAAAATAAATTGCAGTGGACACTCGTTAATGCACAGAAAAAAATAAAACCCAATTTGGGTCGAAAGATTCTTAGGTATGTGCCCAAATTGGGCCATGCCTGTTTTGGTTACTACTGTGTATCCATTTTGGGCACTGTTAAATACCCATTTTCAAAAAAATATATATATATATATGAAAAAAGAAATAATAATTTATACAAATAAATAAATAGTACAAAAAATAAACAGAAAGTGTGGCGTCTCTGCACAGGCTTATTTTATATTTATGATAAAAAAGCAAAACTGAAATCCATATGTTTAGACGAAAAAGACACCAGCAATCGACCGAAACAGTGGTACTTCACATGCCGCCTAAAATTTTTGCTTGGAAAATAAATATATATATAAATATATATAATATAATATATAATATAATATATATATATATATATATATATATATATATAATATATATAAAATTAAATTATGTTTCATATGTATTCAATTTATTTTTCTTTGTACAGTGTTTTTCCCAAAGCGTGTGATGTCATCCTCTAATACAATTAAAATACGATTGTTATTTTTTCTTCCTCGCGTGTGCCTTTTTGCTATCTTCGATCAGTTTTTCCTGTAACTTTGATGGAATAAATGATATGATATTCTAGATTGACTAATGTTGATTTGCTGATATTTTTAATCCTTAATTTTTGTTTAGAAAATTAAACACGCATCTAACAATGATTAGATATTGGTAAAAAATATTAGATGCAGTGATTAGATGTGGTAATAAAATAATCATAATAAAATATAGAAATAATAACATAATAATAATCATATTTAATAAACCTATATTATAAAGAAAAAACGTCCGTGAGTAACATTGACGTCATATTGACTATGGCAACACCTGACCAATAAATTTCGCTTTTATTGCCGTTTTTAAAACTTATAACATCTCACATTTCCAATTTTAGACACCGTCGATTAGAGGAAAAAATGCTCGTCCAAATGCAATTTGTTTGAAAACTTTATCTCAATTTACTGATTTCTTTTTATGGGTTTTAAAATAATTTTCAAGCATTATTATTTTTTTTTATTATTTCTATCGCATGAATCCCTATTACAAAAGGTTAACCCGTTTGTGCTTAAAACAAAATAAACAATTAGGCATTTGTTTCCGGCTAACATAACGAAATTGAAACTTCATTAATAAATAAATTTATTAATAAAATAATGCACATAAATCACAAATTTAACAGACATGTAATAGAACTAGGCTCTAAACCGCTTAAATTATCAGAATAAAAATAAGTTGCTGTAAGTAGCGAAATTGTTGGCGATTTTTTCTGCTATTGCCTCCTGGCATGTGGGTCATTTAAAAGTATCGCTTTTAATGAATTTCAAAACTTTATTTAAATAAATATTTGATATTTTTCATATAAAAATGGTTTTTGGTGCTGTTGATGAGCAATTTAAAAAAAGTATTAAATGCGAAAAAAAAACTGTTGGCGTTTTCAATAATAATAATAATAATAATAATTGTTGTCACCGATATCCTATAACCCGGAAAGCGGGGTTGGATACCCTAGCGTATTTAAAAACAAATCTTGTTGAATTTTGTATCTTGTTTATAAATGAAGATAATATTGCAAGTTATTTAAGCAAAACACTTTCATTCTTATTTCATAACTATATTTAAAAAGAGCTTCAAAATTAACAGGATAATTATAAAAAAAATAATCATATTTAATAAATATGCTTCGAATCATTTTTTATTTCAATTTATGTATCTTGTTTATAAATGAAATGCATGAATAAGAAATGTTATTTCAGATTATTTAAGGAAAACGTTGTTTCTCTTATTTTATTCGATATAGCTGTTTTCTCAGAGTAAATAATATAAGATTTGAAACACATTATTTATTAATTATAATTATTGATTTTTATGATTATTCTTTTAATTTTAAATATAGTTTTGAAATAAGAGGGAAAGAGTTTTGCTTAAAAACGTTGCAGTGAATTTAAAATCTGGCCGACCTCAATCACTTATATGCGATGAAGTAGTTTATAATGTAGTATATTTACCGTATAACTATAATAAAATAGCAAAATATAATACTACAAATTATTTTAAAATATAATAACGCAGTGATATAACTTATGATAAAGTATCGTGAAAAGAACATTTTAAAAATATTAATATTTTTTTATGATTTGAGATTTGATTTTTATCAAATTTTCTATTTGTGCACTTTTTTTTTTAATTATTGAAAAATGAAATAAATGTTACTTATTAATTTTAAAAAAGTTTTTTAATTAAAACAGTAATAACAAAACCTTTTATATTTATTTAAAACCAAAACAATTTTATCTGGTTTATCAGTGAAATATATGAATAGAAAACATTATTTTAGATAGTTAATCAATATTATTGTACTCTTATTTCAGAGGAAAAACCCGTTTCCTGTAATTTATTTTTCTCCCAATCTTGAAAAACGAATCATTGATACGTATGAATTTAAAAACAGTTTTCATAATAAAATAATAATAATAATAAAATATATAAAAATAAAAAAAAAACTAAATATGTTTAAAACCAAATCTATTTGCACCTTTTTATAAATGAAATGCCTGAATAGAAAACATTATTTCAAGTTATTTAAGCACAACTTTGTTACTCTTATTTCATTTGAGAAGACTGTTTTCTGTAATTTATTTTTCTCTCAAAACGAAAAACCGCAGCAGTGAAGTTAAAATCCGACCCACCTCAACCACTAATAGACTCACCTCGAACAAAACCTCCCCCGACCCTTCAGAGACCCGCTTTTGCGCGTGCGTCGAAACAACACCCCTTTCCTCACCCTCCCTCGCTCCCGATTCCAGTCAGAGAGTAGTTTTCCTGTCGTAGTGTCTCACTCCCAAACAAGGCTGATAAATGGATAATACAGGCGCAGGACGGAAAGTGAGCAAATCTCTGCTAATATTCGGTTTGTGTGCCAATGTTCAAGAAAAATGGTCAGTTCTGCGATCTAGTAATCTGCTTACCAGTGACACTATAATTTCCTAATAACTTTCATGAATGACATCGTGCCATGTGATCTGATATCGAACGCCTTTTATTGTTGTCCTAGGGTCAGTAATCGTTTCATGTGTTATTGGTTTTCCCTATGAGTTCTCCTGTCGACGAAAAAAACCTTATTAAAAGATTGGAAGCAGATTTTAAGTGTAGTAATACACGATAACCTAGATTAAAAAAAAAAAAAAAAAAAAAAAAACTTAGTATAGAACTAAATTATAGGCAAATAATTCTTGTAAAATATCATGATTTAAAAAGAAAAAAAAAATGTTATTTTAAAGAATAACGTGACAGTGATATAAAGTTTCTCTTAGTTAACAATTTTGTATCAGTGGTAAAATGTGAATATTTATATATTTATATTGAGGAAATAAGTTGCTTTAAAGTTGTAGGCTAAAGTTTTAACGGTGCATACACAAATTACATAATAAAAAGTTTAATTAGAGCACAGATGGCATTAAAAAATAAGGCAAATTGTAATGAGATATGAACCTAGTTTAATTTTTAGTTCCATAAAAGTGATAGTGAGATAGAAAATAAAAGAGACATGTAGAATTTAAAGTGAATGTAGAAAAAAATTGATTTGTTTATTAATGAAATGATTTAGTATGAAGATAATTATTTATATAAATAAAGTTAAAACGACATTATTCATGTAAATGAATATTTTAATATCTTAAAAAGAAATTTTATAACTGTAAATAGATTTTCAAGTATTTTTGAATGTCGGATTCCTGTTCTAAGAATAAGGTGCTCATAAAAATTCTAATAAATGTAGATAAAATTATCAATAGTGCCTAAAAACTAACATACATCTATCATAGAATTTCAAAAATTTTAAATGTACTGAAATACATTACAATATGATTAATTTTGAATGTTTATTTCCCCTGTTTAAAATTTTTACTTAAACAGAAGTTAATAAAATTGAAGAAATCAGTGTTAGTGTCTCAAAAGAAATGTAAAATTACGAGCAAATCAGTGCCTCAATATAGTTTAGTGCATGAATGCCTATTAGAGTCAGGATGTAACTATCCAAAAAAGCAAAGCAAAATCTCGAAAATTTTGTACTTTTAAGCAAATGTAACATTTGATTGAGGATATGTCAAGCATGATCTTTCAGATTTCAAGTTCTCATCATAGTGCCTGATAAAACTTAATTATGCAGAGTGGGATGCGAAAAATAACTGCTTTTCGTGACAGTGCCAGAATTGTCAAGTATTCCAAATGTGCGAAGGGGGCACAAGCGGATGATGATCTGGACGACGTTACTGTAGTCAATAACGCTGCTCCCGAAAATGTGAAGTATGGAACAGCAGGATGTACCACTGCAAATGGTCCCCGTGTTGTACCGGGGATCATTACATCAACGGGAGGTGAAATGTCCTGCATGGTAAGCAGTGTGGGTGCACCCCATTCAGTAACTGGAACTCCCGGGACACCGAGTGAAAAGCAAGGATCAGATTCTCGCCAATCACTCATTGACACTGTCACAAGAAGAGTTGGTGCTTCAGAACCCTATGCCTTCGTTAACAAAGCGCACATTGGATCCGAACTCGAAATACCAAGGAAAACGCAGAGATTGAGACGGAGAGAAATAAAAAGAGATCTTGAAAAGTGGGAGACGAGTACATCAAGTAGCGACCGAACCATGTGTAAATGGACATTCGTGTTTGACCCATCAGGACGCTTATGCTATTACTGGTCTGTTGTGGTCAGCGTAGCCTTTTTATATAACTTCTGGGTCATCATCTACAGATTTGCCTTTCAAGAGATAACCTATGAAACGCTTCCTACCTGGTTCACACTGGATTACTTATCTGATCTAATTTACATTCTCGATATAGCAGTACATTTTAGGACCGGTTTTTTAGAAGAAGGTGTCTTACAAACAGATTCTCTTAAACTCAGGCAGCATTACATTAATTCCACAATGTTCTACATTGACTGTCTATGTCTTTTGCCACTAGATTGCCTTTATCTCTCTATAGGGTTTAATTCAATACTACGTTGTTTTAGACTGGTCAAGATATACAGGTTTTGGGCTTTCTTAGATCGAACAGAAAGGCACACAAACTATCCAAATGTCTTCAGAGCTCTATCCCTCACACATTACGTACTTGTCATATTTCATTGGAACGCATGTTTATTTCATATAATATCAAAAAATGGAGGCTTTGGTTCTCGAGACTGGTTTAGTCCTCGAGATATTCACTGCAGCGACGTTGTTTGTGAATATTTACACGGATTTTACTGGAGCACATTAGCATTGACTACTATTGGTGATTTACCCCGTCCTCGCACGAGAGGAGAGTACCTATTTCTGGTAATAGAGCTTGTTGGTGGACTGTTCCTCTTTGCTGCAGTTCTTGGTCATGTAGCAAATATTGTAACAAATGTCAGTGCCGCGAGAAAGGAATTTCAAGGTAAGAGTTTTAACTTAATCTTTAATTTGTTCCTATTCCACAGTTGCCACAGAATTATGGCTATTTCATTACTATCTAGTGTATAACCATTTCGAAACAATAATCTTCATCGTAATTTTCTATTAGAAATTTATCATTTTCTACTGGAAATTTATCATGTAATTTTCTATTAGAAATTAGCTAGTGGTATAGGCAAACATAAAAACAAATGGTTGCCTGTGGCCATTCCTAAAAAGGTCCCGAAAAATGATGTATAAATGTAATTATGAAATCAAATTAATTTGATAAAATATACGAACCCATATGGTATAATATTTAGTAGAAATTTGCTTAAAACTTCCTTATTAATAAATGATTTATATTGAAACTTTCATGAATGGTGCATTTTTAATAATTGAAATTTACTTGAACTCTAAAGCGATATTGTTTCCTGAAAAGAGATGCTTACCAGCTCAATTATTTCTATAAAAAAAATCATCTTTCAGCAGAGAAATCTATAAAAATGTTAAAAGTACTTTCCATAAATCAGAATATCTCAATTATTAATTCCTTTTGTGAATTCAGATTATTTTATGTTATTTCGATTAAATACGTCTAAAGAGATTTTCCACTGTTTAATCATTCTTACCAGCTCAAAGATTTCTCTAAAGACATCATTTTTTATCAGCTGAAGTTACAGAAAATGTTGAAAGGTATTTTGCATATATTATGAAATCTGTATTATTAAATCTGTATATTAATTTAGGTAGTATGTTTTAAAGTTTAATGAAGACAGTAAAAAAAAAAGCTAATTGATCTGACAACTTTATTTATTAGAACTTAGAAGACCTTGCTATTATATTAAAAAATGTAATGTTATAAATACATTTATCGTTAATTAACGTCGGAAATATGCAATATAAAATAATGTTTTTATTTCATTTAGAAGTTTCACCAGCTTTAGAGCTTCATTCTACAAAATCAGATGTTTTCAATTTCTACATAAACGCGACCCCTTTTCCCCCACACCATTCAAGACAAGCTCCATTTCTCTTAAAAGATCTCTAAAAATTGTAATAAAAGCAACGATGAAATCAGACATTTATTCCCGGAGGATTTTTTTCTCTTTCGTGGGGAGAAGGTATTAACAACGCAGAAACATGGATATTTCAGAAATTTCTGGCGTGTGGGGGAGGAATTATATCAATAATGTAATAAATATATTCCGTATACAGTGTATCATAGTAAAAGGTAGTCCTAGAAAATATCGCTTTTAAGAAAAAGTACAGGAATAAATATTTCAGCAGTTTGTGGAAACTCAGCGAGGATATTTCTAGAACAACTTTATTCCTTAAATATCCTTATACAGGGTATCACAGTAAAAGTGAGCGCGAAAAATATTGCTTTTAAGAAAAAGTACATGAATAAATATTTTAGTAGTTTGTGGAAACTCAGGAATGACATTTCTAGAACAACTTTATCTCTTAAATATCCTTATGCAGAGTATCATAGTTAAAGTGAGCGCGAAAAATTACGCTTTTAAGAAAAAGCACAGGAATAAATATTTCAGCAGTTTATGGAAACTCGGCGAGGATATTTCTAGAACAACTTTATTCCTTAAATATCCTTATGCAGGGTATCATAGTAAAATTTAGTCACGAAAAATATTGCTTTTAAGAAAAAGTACAGGAATAAATATTTCAGCAGTTTGTGGAAACTCAGGAATGACATTTCTAGCACAACTTTATTTCTTAAATATCCTTATGCAAGGTATCATAGTAAAAGTGAGCGCGAAAAATATTGCTTTTAAGAAAAAGTACAGGAATAAATATTTCAGTAGTTTGTGGAAACTCAGAAATGGCATTTCTAGCACAACTTTATTTCTTAAATATCCTTATGCAGGGTATCATAGTAAAAGTTAGTCACGAAGAATATTGCTTTTAAGAAAAAGTACAGGAATAAATATTTCAGTAAATTGTGGAAACTTCGAAATGGCATTTCTAGCACAACTTTATTTCTTAAATATCCTTATACAGGGTATCATAGTAAAAATTAGCCACAAAAAATATTGCTTTTAAGAAAAAGTACATGAATAAATATTTCAGCAGTTTGTGGAAACTCTAAGAGGACATTTCTAGCACAACTTTATTTCTTAAAAAGACAGTTGTCACATATGTTTCTTCTTGTTGTTGTTGTTGTTTTATTTCCAACTGCATTGTATTTCTGAAACCAATTTTATAGGACAGTCTTTTTCTGGGACATGCTGTATAATTTTAAGGTCGTTATACGTGTTCGTCTTCACATCATTTGTTTTCGTTTTCGATGCTTCTAGAAATTGATTTCTGTTAAAAATCATAGGCTACAGGTAATATATATTTTTTCGAATATTAACTTTAATTAATATATAATTTAAATTCATGTTCGAAAAAAGTATGAATTGTAACCTATGAATTTTTTAACAGAAATCGATTTGTAGAATCTTCAAATATGGAAATCCGAAATTACAGCTCATTCCGTCGAATAGGTTTTAAATAAAAATAGTAGTGCAGTTTACCATTTCAGTGTGAAGATGGCCCCCTAAACTTATAATTTTTTAACACAATTGGAAAAAAAACAATTTTGAATTGCATTTCCATTTTTAGGTGTGTTCGTAATTATATAAATACGTAGCACCTATTGTCGTCGATTAGTCCGTCCGTCTGCCTGTCCGTCCGCATATAACAATGCAAAAACTACAAAACCGAATGGTTTGAAATTTAAGATATATTATCTCTGCAGAATTTTGTCGAGACATTTCAAATTTTATAAAAATTGAATCAAAACTTTAGGAGATATTAATAAAAATATTTATTAAGAAGTTTGAATGTTTCTTAAAAATCGGTGCTTTCTTGTTATAGGAGCTTCCGATGTTTAATCGTCAAGCGACCGAGATACTTATTTTATTATAGAAATTAATCTGCAGACGATATAATTCATTTCACAGAATAAAATATCATCAAGATCTGAATATTTATATAACTAGCTATAGTACGAACGCACCTCATTTGTGACGTTTGGCGTACAATTTCCAACTTGTTATTTTTGTCTGCGATGAGTTGTGATTAAAATGTTTGGGAATTTCTCTATATGTGTATATGTGCATTAATTTCACGCGATTTTTCACACTTAGTTTAATTCGTTTTATTTATTTACTTTTGAGTGCATGCTTTAAAGTGCCTATAAGCGGTTTTATTCCAGTTAACTTCATCGCTCTAAAAATAAATCATTTTCTTTTATTATAATAAAAGCGTTAGATATCAGCAGAAAAATCCGTGACGCCGATCGCCAAAGCATACTATCTCATAAAGTGATAAAAGAAACTTTTGAAGAGCAAGCAAAATATTGTAATACTTAAAAAGATTATGAAAATTATCAGATGTATGCTTATGTGTGTCTGCGTATGTGTTTATTATAAGAATATTTTGAAAAGAATTTGAACGTATTTCACTTTAAATTGGGTTCTTGTTATTTTCCGTATGAATGAATATAACTAAGAGTTAGATTTATTATTTAACAGTGGTATAGTAATTCGAATATTTAATAATTATCAAAGAAATTGAATATTTCGGATAATCAATAATTAATAAAATATCCAGGAGCATAATTAATCGCACAAACTAATTAATAATGCCATTAAGTGCAAATTAATATTTTAATTATTTGAGATCGAAGATTTAATACAATACTGAAAATTATCGAGAGTTACATTTATGAAATTAGGAGACAACGGGGTGTTGAGAGGGCAGACCCCCTTCCCTCATATAAAAAGTTTTTACAGAAAACGAAAAGTCTTTGTAAATCACTGTGTGTAATTCTTTTCCGGCTACAGTTCATAAATTAAGTTTTCTGAGACTATACTTAAAATCTAACATTTCTTTTATATCAATATTGCTGCAAGTAACTACTTGCTGAAAGTTTCGAAATATTATATTAAATAAAATGAAAATGCCACTTGCAGATCTCATGTTGAGGTGCTTGATTTGCAGATTTACTATAGTTAGAAACGAAATCAATGTTTATAGTGCTTTTGCATGCATAGACTTGTGATTTTAGAGATGAATAATTAACACGAAAAGGTTATTGTATATTTTCGTTCGTGGTTGTAATATACTTCTCTATAGTTCGAAACATTTGTAATTTTTTACAGTATATTTACAGTAAATATTGACATAAAATTTCTTCATTCGCGATAAAAGCAGATTTCAACAAGATTGAAAATACAGATAACGTTGCACACTTGCTAAAAAGATGGACACTTAAGCAGAAATTTATCCTCGGTTACATCTGTGAAAAAAAAAATAAGATTTTCAATGTTATTTTGTTTTATAAATTTACCAAATTCGATTCGTTCACGCTAGATCAGGTTTCAACAAGATCAAAGACAATTTTAGATGGCTATTTACTTACAAGGAAGGTCTCCATAAGCGCATACGCAGAAACAATTTGAAAAAATTACAGAACATTCTTGTCATTAGCATATGAAATAAGTTTATAAAAAAAAAAAAAAAAAATTCACGCGGAACCTCGATATAGCGTCCGTAAAAAAATAATGAAAATTTCGTTTTCTTTTGGCGATTTATCGTCGGTTTGCGACACAGAGAAAATTTCAAAAAATACGGTTTTAAGATAAATACTCTTTAAGGAACAAATTTTTCTTTTCTTCATACTGAACTAGTTTATGTAAATCTATTTATTACTTGGAATTTTCTCATGCCTTGCATTCATAATATTTCAAATTTTAATTTTTTAAATGGCGTATAGCCAACAGAGTGAAAAAGTATCCAAGCCGGTACTCGAACCCCGGTCATCAGTATAGCGCACTGACGTTCTACCAACTGAACCCTTGGAACGATACCCAGCCTGGCACTTTTCACTATCACATGTTGGCAAGGCTACAATCACAGCACAAGATGGAATATTTTTCCGCGAGCCATCAACCCTGGGGCAAACACGACACTAAAGAGAATTCAGCATCGATGATTGAATAAATTTATTTAATACTTTGAAATTTTTCCATAGAAAAAGCTCGTTCCAAAGTTCGTTCCAAATGGTTCAGTTGGTAGAACGTCAGTGCGCTATACTGATGACCCGGGTTCGAGTCCCGGCTTGGATACTTTTTCACTCTGTTGGCTATACGCCATTTAAGCAATTAAATTTTGAAATATTATGAATGCAAGGCGTGAGAAATTTTCTATGGAAAAATTTCCAAGTATTAAACAGATTTATTCAATCATCGATGCTGGATTCTCTTTAGTTTCGTGTTTGCCCCAGGGTTGATGTCTTGCGGAAAAATATTCCATCTTGTGCTGTGATTGTAGCCTTGCCAACATGTGATAGTGAAAAGTGCTAGGCTGGCGGGTATTGTTCCAAGTGGTTCAGTTGGTAGAAGGTCAGTGTGCTATACTGATGACACGGGTTCGAGTCCCGTCTTGAATACTTTTTCATTCTGTTGGTTATACGCCTTTTAAGCAATTAAAATTTGAAATATTATGAATGGAAGGTGTGATAAATTTTCTATGGAAAAATTTCCAAGTATTAAATAGATTTATTCAATCATCGATGCTGGATTCTCTTTAGTGTCGTGTTTGCCCCAGGGATGATGGCTCACGGAAAAATATTCCATCTTGTGCTCCGATTGTAGCCTTGCCAACATGTGATAGTGAAGAGTGCCAGGCTGGGTTTAGTTTCAAGTGGTTCAGTTGGTAGAACGTCGGTGCGCTATACTGATGACCCGGATTCGAGTCCTGACTTCGATACTTTTTCACTCTGTTGGCTATACGCCTTTTAGCAATTAAAATTTGAAATATAGTTTAAATAAGTTTAACTTAAATAAATACCCTTTTATAAACCATTAAAGACAAAAAACAGTAAATAATCCTTGTGAGAACTCACTTAACTTAAATAAAATTGCTTTAATTCGAATGGAAAGGATTTAACTTGTGTTGCCAGTTGTCCCGTTTTTTAGGGAATCTTAAAATATTCCCATGGAACTACTGCGCGGGATGCCAAAAGTCTCATGTTACACAAATCATGGTTTTTCATGAAACACAAATTCTCTTAAATCTCTTTTACTGCCATGATATTCGCTAGTCTGCATCGCATGGAACTTAATATAGTAAAGCTTGTGTAAATAAAACCCGTCTATAACGAAAAGAAAAATTATTTTGGCAAAAGAAATATCGTAGAAATGTACCTGATAAGATGGAAAAATATTTTATCGATACCTAGCGATTATATTTTTACACGCTTTAACTTATGTGGTTTAGTAAAACATGGCGTAAAGGAATCTGTTTATAGTGGAATCCTGTCTTAAAGGTAAAAAATTCATAGTCCCTACAGAAAGAATATACACTTTGAGCTGCCCAATCGGAAATCTCTCCAAAACTTGATTTTGTCTTGTTCCCTGGCAATTAAGATTTCACAAATTTTAGTGTGCATGATTATGTTTAGTTAGTACAGTAAGAACTACCAAAAGAGAATCTCAAATGACCGGAGAAAGATGTTGCTTAAAACATGTTTCCGCCTTAGCAGGTATAATTTTAATGTATTTCCTCCAAAGGAACTATGAAAATTTTACGTTTAAGTCAGGATTTCGTGATAGACAGGTTCCGTTTTATAGAATGTACTCTATTTTTATGTTCCGATTTAGAAGCTGCTGTTTCGTATTTTTTGTCTCCACGTCCCACCTTTTGCGAATGTGAAACTAGCAACATTAATTTGAACATTCAAGATGCTAAACATTATTTCTTTTACATTTAAAATTCTGTACTGTTCTTTCTGTTGTTTTGTAGGCTTCGTGTGCGAATCAGAAGGGTGTAACGTTAAGTGTAACGTTCCGGTCGTCTCCGGTCATTTGAGATTATCTCTTGGTAGTTTTTACTGTACTAAGTAAACAATCACGCACCGTAAAATTTATGAAATCTGAATCGCCAGGGATGAAAACAAAATTCAGTTTTGGAGAAATTTCCGATTGAGCAGCTTTAAGTGTATATTCTTTTAGTAAGGGACTATGAATTTTTTACGTCTAAGACAGGATTCCGCTATAAACAGATTCCTTTACCCCATGTTTTACTGAACCTCATATGTTAAAACGAACTTATAGTTTCCTCAAAAATAATGAAACATGCATATTGATAAAAAATTAGAAATAAAAATATATGCTTGTCTTTTTTTTTAAATTATTATTTTTAAGAAAAAGAGAAAAATTTTAACATTTAAAAAGTAAAAAAAAAAATGCATTTAAAAAAAATGTATGTTTAAGTGTTTTTAAACAGTAATCTTTTGTTAATGTATCGTAAACTATACTGTTAAAAAGAAAAATGTTTCTTAATCTACGAAAATGTAATATAACCAAGAACGAAAACATGCAATAACCTCTTCGGAGTTACTCTCGTTTTAAAAAAACGTTCTTTATCTTTAGAAAATCTTATAAAATTCGAAATCATCAATGTCTACTTGGCAACAACAAATGAATATTTTCAAATTATCTTGCTCAGCTCAATTTGTGCAAGCCTGGCATCCGTTTCTCATATTAAAAGATTTCGACCGATAAAAAAAAAACAGAAATTTTTCTGTAAAATATTTTTTTTTTCGTGCTGTCGTATACGGAAGGTCTCCTTAAAGAGCATACTCCGAATATTTTGAAAAAAAAAATGCTAATGAAATTACTCATGTACGTTATAAAGGATCAGTCAAATTTAGCTGCGTAATTTCAGTATAGAAAATCTGTAAAAAAAAAAAAAATACTTGCGAGTGTTTGGCCCAAAAAGATACCATTTAGCAAGCAACACATTTTTTCTCCTCAAATGCACGCGATTTTATCTCATTTGGAAACTGATTGTTAAATGAGAGTTTAAATGGGCAGTTATTAATGAATTCAAACTTAAACGATGAAATAGTATATTATCATTTGTATAAGCTTGTATAATGTATATAAATTGCGTGTTGCTGCAGTTCTTTAATATTACACAGCTTCACCGGCTGGATAAGTTTTAAGCGTATTTTAAAAGTAACTGACTGAATAAGAACGCTGTTACTATAAATTTCGATACTGGATAAGTCGATTTTTCCATAGCAACAATACTGCTGTCTTCTCACCTACACTCACAATATCGAAGTCGAATTGTCAGTAATCAGAATAGGAACTTAATTTTAATCAATTTAAATTTTGTGTTAAACCGTATGATACGATGGTTAAATTTCCATATCCATATGGCAAAACTGTAGTTATAAAAGAGCATTTATTTAAGTTGAACTTACTTAAATTAGTTCGGCATGAAGAGTAGAAAAGTTTTTCTTTAAAGTGCATTTATCATAAAAGCGTATTTTGTAAAATTTAATTGTGCTGCCAACTGATGATAAATCACTAAAAAAATGAAATTTTCTATTTTTTACGGACGCTATACCGAAGTTCCGCAGCAATTTTTTTTTATATAATATATATGAGTTGCGTGTTGCTGCAGTTATTTAATTTTACACCGCTTCACCGGCTGGATAAGTTTATCCTTATGACAAGAATATTCTGTAATTTCTGCAAATTTTTGTTTTCCCGGGTAACTGAATATAATACGTGAAAACCAGTTTTTTTCATTGAAAATTCTTATAGATTGTTATATTTAATTTTTTTTTTCAGATTACCCCCTGACAACGCCAAAAAGCATTTGTAGAGGAAAAAGATCAATAATGTATTCAAATAAAGTTTTGAAATTTATTAAAAGCGATACTTTCGTATTAGCTACATGCCAGGAAACCGAAAACTAGTGATGGGTATAACGATTATTTTGATTATTCGAATGAACCGGCCATGCGCAGAAGCATATCTGTCAACTTTTTTTTTCAAAATTTCTGGTAGTAATTGAATAAAAAAATGTTGAAGTTTGACAGATATGCTTCTGTGCATGCCCGAAGGATTCATTCGAATAATCAAAATAATCGTTATGCCCATCACTACCGAAGACATTGTCAAAGATTTCTCTACTTACAGCAGCCTTTTTTATTCTGTTAATTTAAGTGGTTTTAAGCGCGTAGTTTGATTATAAGTCTGTTAAAATTATGTTTTATTTATATTATTTTACTTATTTATTGATGAAGTTTTAATTTCGTTACGGAATACTAGCCGGAAACAAATGCCCAAATATATGTACTTTTTTAAGTGCAAAGTGATTAATCATCCGTAATCGGGTTGCACATGATAAAAATAGATTAAAAAAAATCAGTCTTGAAAATTATTTTTAAAACGATAGAAAATCAGTAAATTGAGATCCATTGTTCAAAGAAATTGCATTTTAAGGACAAGCTTTCTTCCGACAATGCGAAAATTAAAATTGTGCAATGTTTAGATGTAAAAATAATAATAATAATAATAAATAAAAGTCAGATTTATGGGCAGGTGTTTCCACCGTCAATGTGACGTTAGCGTTACTCATGGAAATGTGTTTGCTTTATAATAATATGGATACGAAATGGGGAGAATCGTACACAGTGAGACAGATTTTTTATAAACGTTAATTAAAAGCTAGATATAATTGATTTAAAAAATGTTAGCCGTTGCATATGTAAATCTGCTTATTGGGAGCATCTTCCATACCAAAGTTACACATGGATCGAAAAAACAAAAGAAAAAAATAGTTTAAAAATCATTTGCCTCATTGCGTACCATACCTATAACACATTGAAACAATGCTTTTATATCTGTGTTTCATATATATCTGTGTGGACATATTTAACAATCTGGTACATTACGTGGTTGTGTATGAATGGCCGTGGAATTTCTGAGCATGAATTTATCTACGGCTGCATTGTAAAATGTTTTAAAGGTCCCCTTTTGTAATTGCCCTTTTTGACTACATCCATGCGACATTTTAAAAATTCTACTAACAATTATATGATACAGAGAAAAGGAGGAAGATCATGATTTTAGATGGGGCGTGGCCGAAAAAGGTTTGGGAAGCACTGCTTTAAAAGGTCCGAGAACTGATAAATTGAGGGACTGCAATTTGTAGCTGCTATGTGGTTGTAAGGTGAGAAAAGTGCCTCCTATCTATGGCCGCCTATGTCTCAAATTTTTAAAAGCATATTAAAATAACATATAATACGTGTTATTTATTATAGAATAAATTTAATTATAATGTTACGCAGTTAGACATTTACAGTTACGTATTTCTACTTTCGTCTCTTTTAGAGTTAACGCCTTGGTATTAAGTGGAGAAATAATGCAGCATATGCATGGTATTTAAACTGAAATGCCTCATACAGTTAGATTTATGATGTATGCTCTATAATATAATTACATGAGTAACTTTCAGGCCCCCAAAAAGTATTTTCTTTTTGTAACTTTCAAACGAAACAACTTTCACACTTTAAATTGTGCCAGCGAACCCTACGAAAAAAGCATCCTTGAATACACTCATTATATATCAAGCAGTACAAACACAAATTTAAATTTAAAACCATCACTGTTTCACTGGGTACGACTCTCCGATGTACCCCTTTATGTATACTAGCACAAACAAAATGCTTCATCATAAGAAAAATGGGAAACAATTTATTAGAATTTCTTAAAAAATATAATTTATAACTTTTTTGAAAACACATTTTTATTTAATTATACGTTTGGATTAAACCATATATTACACTCATTTTTTACACTAAACTTTTTCATAAAGTAAATCGCGTAATGTATAATATCACATTTAAAAAGATACTTTTGTTACTTCGTAAAATATTGATGTAAATTGATTAAAGTTTTTGCGCACACCTCAAATTCTTTCACAGTACACCGGTTGGAAAACGTTGATCTGGTGTCATCTTTACGGGTGGAGTAGAAAGACACTTCGCCCACTTCAGATGGGGGTGGGGTAAAAGAATCTTGATTACATCATATTTTCTAGTTTTAACTTTAAAAATATTTTTAGAATTCAGGGACATCATAAGGAACTTCAATAACAAATTATTTTATTATTGTCATTATTATCATTATTAGTAACTAGGGAATCCAACAGAAATTACAGCACATGGAACCATTTTTTTTTTAAAATTGAAAGCTGTAAAAGATTTTATGCATTTAATATATATTTTTCATTACCCACTAACAACACAAAAATAATTTTAAAAGTATCAATAATGCATTCAAATAAAATTTTTTAATTTCTAAAAATTCATTAAGATACAACTAAATGTAAATATATTGCTTGAAGGTGCTAAAAATATACATAAAAACATTTAAAAGCACATTAAAGTTACTTTTAAAAATTCCAAAACGTTTTCAACCGAAAATCCGGTCGTCATCAGTGGAAAAACTAATTCTGTTGAGTTGAGTTGTTACATCTTTGCATTTTCTTGCTTGCCCGGAATAAACTATTTCACTTCAAGGGTTTGGAAATAAGGTGGGATGGGAAAGGTAATCATTGATGCATTAATTCATTCCAGACTGCGTGGATATCATATGATAATACAAACTGAATCTATAAAAGTTGATTTCAATAGATCCAAAATTATATTCCGCACAAATAATCACCTGGAAGCAATTATAAGAGAGTCTCTTGAAATAATGTCTAAAAAAGAAATAGTCTGTAACGATGTATTATCATATGATATCCACGCAGTCTGGAATGAATTAATGCATCAATGATTACCTTTCCCATCCCACCTTATTTCCAAACCCTTGAAGTGAAATAGTTTATTCCGGGCAAGCAAGAAAATGCAAAGATGTAACAACTCAACTCAACAGAATTAGTTTTTCCACTGATGACGACCGGATTTTCGGTTGAAAACGTTTTGGAATTTTTAAAAGTAACTTTAATGTGCTTTTAAATGTTTTTATGTATATTTTTAGCACCTTCAAGCAATATATTTACATTTAGTTGTATCTTAATGAATTTTTAGTTATTAAACAAGGTGAATTTGCACTGAAATTTTAACTTTTATTTTTTAATTTATTAAAAGCAATACTTTTGTTTCGTATTAGCTGAATATCAGGAGTTAACAGCCGAAGAAATCGCCAAAGATTCCACAATTTACAGTATTTACAGCAACCTTTTTGATTTTAATAATTTCAGTGGTTTAAAAGCGTAGTTCGATTACATGTCTGTTAAATTTGTATTTTATTTATATTATTTTATTATTTTACTTTTTCATTGATGACGTTTTAATTTCGATATGGAATATTATGCGTAAACAAATGCAGAACTATTTATATTGTTTTAGAAAAGTACTTATGTTGCTCTAAAATGTTGAAATGATTGAATGACACCAGGATTAACGCACAAATTTATTTGGTAAGTAAAAGCGTATATACAAAAGCTTCACGCACTTTGATCACCCCAACCGGAGCACCGACCGTAAGTTTCATGGAGATTATGTTCCGGCGAAAAGTACCCCGCTAGCATCCAGCGAGCTCACCGACTCAACAGCAAACCTGAAACATTGATGGACGCATTTAAACTAATAAAACAAAATAAGCAGTTAATACTGCCCCAACACCATACAAAAAAAAAAAAAAAAAAAAAAAAAAACTAAAATAACAGGAAATCTTCAAGCTCAGTGATAAATACAAGGTTGTAAAATATAACACTTCACAATACTCATACTCGAAGAGGATAACAATTACATTAACAGACCGTACCAACATATAAGCTGAAACATAAAAAAGTATAATAAATAAACAAATACGTCTTAAATATTTCACAGATGGGACTCCTGTTCCAGTATATGTATACTAGAAAACTTCCAAATTTCACAGACGGTACCCATAGCCCAAAAATAAACAGTATCCTACAAAGAAAAGGAAGTACAAAACACCTTACTGTGAGATAACGGAATAAAGATATCCAATTAACCTACTTACGTAAATGAAATTATGATGCAACACAGTAAGTCGCTATGTGTAAATGTTGCAAATGTTTTTAAGAGTTCCTTGAGCAGTAATAGTCTCAGAGCAGAAAAGAGTGCTTGACTGCTCAATGTAGTCGTATCAAACATTATAGTTAATATCACTAACACTCACTTAATCACCATCACAAGCAAGTCTCAAAAGGAGTAGGCGGTAGAGTTCTGATATGATGAAATATAAAAATAGTCTGTCCGTTAAGTGTTCTTTAAGTTTTTATCGAACACAATAAGTTTTAAATTGAAAATCAAATTTTAATCCATTTATGCCTAGTGTCCCAATTTTGGGACACTTTAGTAAAATGGAAAAAAGTGCATTTCACACCACTTTCTTTTTTATAAAAATTTGGTGTCTTGTTTTATCGAGGAGTTAGCGATAAAATAAGACACCAAATTTCTATAAAAAAAAAAAGTGGTGTGAAATGCACTTTTTCCCATTTTACTAAAGCATCGACGCCAGGTATAAATGGGTTAATTTGTAACGCAGTGGTCAAATACACGTAGAATATATGGTTTTATTATATTCTCCGTAGAATGTACGGTTAAACAACATATTTTCACACATTAACTGTTGGCTCATTAAGATAAACTTAGAAAATAAAAATACACTCTCCGGATTCGCAGTTTCTGCTAGTAAGGATAATTATGTACCATTAGAATAAATGAAAAATAGTAATTCAGAAAATTATTTCCGAAGATTAAACACACTAATCTGATTCTCAGTGTTCCCCATTAAAAATAATTATACCACAATTGGAAAAACCAACTGTGCGATTCTATTCCATAGTGTTACGTCATAGTGATGTGATGTAATCAAATAAGATTTTACTTCTGAATAAAATGCACGGACCTGATACAAAATACGCTAATGACGACAGATGTATCCAATAAAGAGTGCTATAATCTGATGACACAACTTTCACTAATTGAAAGTGCAGTTAAGGTGGAAGAAGGATTTTCAGAAATCAAGATACACTGCTCTGATTCACCTTTGTGATGAGCACTATCAGAATTTGTACCTAATAAATGAGTACAATTGGTTTAAGATATTATAATTATCCCGAAGCTTAAAATAATTTGTTGGTGAGAACAAAACTTTACGTAGATTCCGTCTAAGTGTTTTTTCTTTGTCAAATCAAAACTGGAACTTCATTAGTGGACAATTGCCAAAAATTAAGTGGACTGTGTTTCCTCTT
Source organism: Maratus michaelseni (assembly GCA_963931845.1). Taxonomy (NCBI): domain Eukaryota; kingdom Metazoa; phylum Arthropoda; class Arachnida; order Araneae; family Salticidae; genus Maratus; species Maratus michaelseni. The sequence continues at coordinate 78,672,846 of OZ007587.1, forward strand.
TGTCCATAGTTATATTTGTCATTCAGTCTCTTATTTAACTTGAACAAAAAGGAGAGAAAACAACCGTAGCTCATTAAGTAATAGAAAATAACCTGTTTTTTATAAAGAAAGTCCATGCAAACTTTATTTAAAATCTCGAACGTATCTCTTCCATTGTCTGTATTTCACCAATAGTTTTGCCATTCCTTCATTATTTCATTCTTATAATATCTGTTCGCTAATGATCTGGGAAATTTAATATTGATTGATACATTATAATCATTATCATCTATAACCGATTTGTCAAGCTTCACGTACTTTCTAAAAGCAAAAGTTTATTAACAAAATACTGGTGCCATTGTGGCTTTTGGGGGTTAAAAATAAGTGACATATATTACTCACCGCCCTTCAAAGGGTTAATGGGCAAACGGGCAAACGGGTTAATCTTTTGTAATCGGATTGTACGCGATAGGGGTCCGATTTAAAAAAAAAACATGTTTAAAAATTATTTTAAAAATCATAAATAAAAAGTAAACTCAGATACAATTTCAAAGAAATTACGTTTAAAGAACATTATCTCCCTGTATAAGACGATGTAAAAATTGAAATTGTGCTATGTTTAGAAATTTAAAAAAGTTGCATTAAAAACGACATTTTTGACTTCAAATGTTGCCACCGCCAATTTGATGTGAGTGTTACTCGCGGACATGTTTTTGCTTTATAATATCATACATAATCAAATCTTGTGTCTATGTGTGTATATCTATATCTATATATATATACGAATTTTATCTAAAAAATGGCTTTAACGATTTTGACTAAATTTTGAATTCTACCGTTTTGGGGTACGAGAAGACCATTGAGCTAGGTCACATGTTCGAGATATTTTGATTAGTGGGCCATTTTGGAGTCACTACGGGTCAATGCATTTCAATGGGAATGAAGGTTGAAACAGTTACTAAGTTGTTGAACAGTTGGCAGTAAACAAAGTCGCAAAGTTGGCAGCATTTCGCTTAATTTGGCGACATTGGTGAGATCTGACGGGAAAATCCACTTTCAAGATTACGAATGCCAAAACACATGCCTGGCGCCAAATGAAAAAAATATCGGCAAGTTTGCGAATTGTCGCCAAATTTTGGCGAAAAAATTGCCTTGATTTATAGGAATTTTCTAGAAATTCCCAACAGGAGCCAAAATTACATGATTCAACCAATCAAGGTACATAGAGCTTTCTGGCAATTAATCCCACACTTATATATAAGGAAGAAAAAAGGAAGTGCTTCGGTCAAAGTCTAAAGTCTGTGAAGTTGGACAGTGAATCTTACGATCTGCAAAAGACTTAGAAGTGAAGGTAGTTTGTGCCAAAATTGCTATATTGAGTAAACACAGTGCTAATTTTACCGAGCGTAGCCACTGATTATTTATATGTTTAGCATAAATTATAGCAATATAGCTAGTTATTTATATGTTTAGAATAAATTATATAACCCCAAGAAAGTTACATCTTTCTATAGCTGAATATATGAATAATATATATATATATATATATATATAAGAGAATGTGCGTTAATTTTTAGAAGTTTCCAAATGCACTAAGACGGCCTAGTTCGCACGGTAAATGAGAATTAAACTTACCCCTGCTAGCGACAAATATAAAACAAAAAGTTGAATAATCGAATACAGTAAAATCCCGTTACAACGAATTCCATTACAACGAAAAATCCCGTTATAACGAAATGCAAGCGAGTCCCGTTTTGAAATGTATTCAAATAATGTTAACATAATCTCAGTATAACGAAATATTCATTTTTTTATAATCTCGTTAGAACGAAATAATATGACACGGCAAATACTTTCAGTTGTACATTTTTATCGCTTGACAATTTTTGTTTTCGATGCCTAGTCTTAGGGACAATCAAGCTTATCTCTAAAGCAATCGCTTTTCTCCGAGCTTTGTTGTAAAATCGGTGTGCATAGGCATTTCACTGCAGAAGGAATGTTTCCTTTGTTCGCTCTCCCCTTTTCTCCACCCCTTTTTCTTGGAAGTCCAAGTAAGCTGTAACCAATGTAGGCAAACTTAACAAAACGTGAAATGAGTATTGCACATTCCCCCTTCCCTCTCCTCCCTACATGAATAACTTTCGCAAAGGAATTTCCAAAGCTCGAAATCAGTTTGAAAATTTTCATCTTACCAGTAGGTCATAAAATGGCGGCTGTTAAGCGAAAACAGTTTAGTTTGGAAGAAAAAAAAGCCATAATTTCTGAAGTTGAGAAAGGAATGAAAAAATCTGATGTTGCTAGCAAATATGGAATTTCGCCGTCTACTTTATCCACTTTTCTAAAAGATAAAGAAAGCATTTTGAAAAAAATTCAAGTTAAAGTCTTTGATCCAAGGAGAAAACGAATTCGAAATGCCCAGTTTCAAGATGTGGATAGTGCTGTTTACAAATGGTTTATGGATGTTCGTTCTAGAAACATCCCTCTAAGTCGCCCTTTAATTAGAGAAAAAGGTTTGGAATTTGCAAGAATGCTAAACATTGAAAATTTTCAAGCCAGTGTCGGATGGTTGAATCGATTCCGAGAAAGATACGGTATAGTGGCAAAATGCATTTCAGGAGAAGCAAAAGACGTCCCAGTTGAATTTGTAAACGAATGGCGTAAAGGTGAAATACAAAAAATAATCAAGACGTATAGTCCTAACGATGTTTTTAATGCCGATGAAGCCGGAATATTTTTTCAGTTAGAACCAAGGAAGACTTTAGCGTTAAAAGGAGACAAGTGTATTGGAGGAAAGCTTTCCAAACAAAGGATTACAGCCCTATTTTGCTGCAACAAATCAGGAACAGAAAAACGAAAAGTACTCATAATCGGCAAATCTGAAAAACCCCGTTGTTTCAAACATTTTAAGTCCTTACCATGCATCTACAAAGCCAACAAAAAATCATGGATGACGCAAGGATTCTTTAATGAATGGCTGATAAATTTTGATAAAGATATGCAAAAACAAAAACGTAAAATTCTTCTACTCATAGACAACTGCACAGCACACAATGATCCTCCTATATTGAATCACATTCGTGTAGAGTATTTCCCGCCTAACTGTACTGCAATACTTCAGCCTCTTGACCAAGGCATTATCAGAGCCGTAAAATCACGATACAAAACTATGTTATTAAAACGCATTCTCTGTGATCTGCAAAATAACGTAAACAGAAAGTGCAACATGAAAGAGGCAATTGATATGATCTGTGGATCGTGGGATGATATAAGCCAGAAAACAATAGCCCACTGTTGGAAACACGCGCAGATTGACCAGGATTTAAATAAAGAATCGACGGCTCAAGGATCTAGCGATGTAGTACATGATGAGGAGCAGACAGTCGAATATGAGATCGAATCCACTTGGAACTTAGTAAAAGAAAAATCTGGTGTGTCTCAAAGCATAAGCTTTAAAGATTTTTTAACTGCAGATGACAATGCTGCAACTTGTTATTCATTAACAGAGACAGATATTGTGCAGTCTATTGTTGATGATCGCATTTTAGAAAATGATGAAGAAAGTTCTGAAGATGAAGAAAATGAGGTTTCAAAAGTTACATCTGCTGAAGCCTTAGAAAGCTTAGAAAGAGTGCGCAATTTTATTTCTTTACAGAGCAGTGTACCAGATAACATTTTTTCTAATATTAATCATGTACATAATTTTGTATTGTCCGCAGCTTCAAACTCCCTTGTACAAAAAAAAATCACTGATTTTCTGCATTAAATTTTTTCTTGTACAATTTGAAGATCATTGAAATGGTGGTAAGTCAATTTTTCAGTTCTATAAAAAATATTATACATTGTATTATACTAACTTTACGTTATTAGAAGGTACTACTAATTTTTATTACTATTTTTAATAATTAATTATCTACTAATTTGTATTATACTACTATATTTTTATAATTAACTATGATATGAGGATCTGAATTGAAATGTTTAATTTTCTATTGAATTCCGTTACAACGAAATTCCCGTTACAACGAATAAAATTTGCGGTCCCGTGAAGTTCGTTGTAACGGGATTTTACTGTATATGTTTTAGTAATTAGTTATTTTCGTATTAGTTATTTTCGTACAATAGAGAAAGCATGTCACAATTTCAATATTTTACGAAATGTAAGATCAAAAACACAAAATACATTCAAACATTTAAAAAAACTTTTGTTAATTAAAATTTTAGCTTGTAAAACATATCTTTTCCCGAGAATTGTATAAAAAATATGCAAGTATTTTACGATCATTTTATTCATGTGTTGCTATTATTTTACTTGTACTTTAGAGTTTTCACGAAGAAAAAATTCAAACCTTCAAAATATGCAGACTTCCTGACTTTTATGATATTTTTAAGCAAATTTTTATGATAAAAAAAAAATCTGTCAACTAAAATAAAACTTTTCTTTAATTATCAGTTTGTTTTACGAAACAAATTCCATTAGCAATATAAAATATATATTTGAAATCCTTGCAGACTAACTATTAAACTGAACTTATAAAGATTTAATTTCTTCATTAACTACGTTAACAATTTTCTTTAGCGCGACGGATTTTTATAATAAAAGAATAACAATAAAATAGACTCAAAATGTTCTTTTTTTATTGATAATTTAAAAAGCTAGTTCAACCATAAACTTAAATCTCACTTGCGTAATGCGTGTAAGTTAATCATGACATGAACATTATCTAAAGTATTAGGAATAATTTTCAAAAGAATCCTTAGAAAATAATTTCTCTTTGAAAAACTATTTTACTGAAAATTGTTGCCTAATAATATTTAATGTTTTTAAGTATCCCAAAATCTTTATTACGATAGCGATTTTATTTTATGACATGTTAATTTTAAGTGTATTGCTACTACTTGCTAATGCTAGTACTGTTGTACTTCATGTAAATGTTTTCAATAAATCTTTATTAATATAACTGCTTAAGATAACGGCTATGAATAAATAGGACAATTAGAATTACACCATGTATCTGCATTTCTGTTGTGATCACTAATCTATATTTTTAAAATGTGTTTGTACAAGATTGAGCAATTAATATGGCTACGTTTTGATATTGTTAAGAAGAGTTCTACATTTCAAATGGATTTAGATAGTACCTGTTAGACACTTTTTTGTTTAAAAGTAATGCATAGAGTTACACGGAAAAAAAAATACGGGATTTGTTTATTAATTTTGATATTGTTCAGGAGAGTTCTACATTTGAAATGATTTAGATAGTACTTTTTAGATATTTTTATGTTTAAAAGTAATGCATAGATTTACACGGTATATATATAAAAATAAATAAATAATAAAATACGGGATTTGTTTATTTATTGAAAATGGCTACTTAAAGAGACTCAGTATAGTTTGAACTATTTTTTTTAAATATTTTATAATACCTTTTTAACATTTTATTAGTTGGTTTTACAAAGAAAATTATTTAATCAAGGAAAACAAATACAGCTCTGACAGTAAAATTTGAAAATTTTAATATTTCTAAAAACATTTAAGAAAATTTTAAAACCACATTTCAACAATTTAATTTTTTTTAATTTGTTTTCATAATACAAGTGTGCTCCATAACACTAAGGACCAGATTATGGAAAAGTTAACTAACTGAAGAGAAAAAAAAATAAAACTTCCCGACATATATACAAATAAAGCAAAAAACTTATTTTACTTAACAGGTTACTTTTTTAGAAAATACATTACTAATATTAGAGCATATCCTTCATTTTCTAAAACATGCCATAAAGAACGTAAAAATAAATAAATAAATAAATAAAATAAAACAGGCAAATTGAGAAATATGTGTTGAAATTTTGCCACTTTGAACATGCTGATGTATTAAAAAACGCACAAACTGAGAAAAAAGAATTTAGAGATTGCAATTCTGAATCATTTAAAGTTAAACTAGATGGAACCCGTCAAAACGTGACGGAAAAAAATACTATAACAATATCAGTAAAATAAGCTTCTTTATTATTTAAGTAGGGCTTCGTATGAAACAGTCTTTCAAATATTTTATTTTAAAAAATCCCCCCCCCCCCCAGTGAAATGCTATTTCCGATGCAAACTCCAAATGAACACTCCGTAAACAAATGTGTAATGCAAATCAGTTTGACATTACCACCATATTCCCCACGACAGGAAAAAAAGGTCATAGACCTATAAAGTATCATACAAATAGTCCTATCATAAAGTATCATACAAATTTACTACTTTCATCTCATATTCAGTAAATAAAAGAACATAGTATAAGCACCCCCCCCCATGTGATAATGCAATTGAATGAGCTCCTATGCGCATATGTATTGCATCTGCCCAAAGGCACCGTTGAAATTCGACGTTAAAAAAGTTTTAAAATGTTTAAATTAAAAGTTTTAAAATGTCCTCTTTAATCATTGTTCGTTTCAAATCCATATCTTCTAAAGCATATCCATTGTTTTAAGCTAATCAATTTTTATGTAAAAATGAAGAATTTTTGTTAAAAAGAATAAATTAATATGCAGATGAGGGAAAATTTTAATGTTTTCAATTGTAATTTATTTGTATGGTTTCTTCTATCCCTTTACATAATCAGGATGATTATTCCTTTTCCATCACAGTCGGTCTCTTATACAGTTAAATATCCAATGGATCTTAAAAAAAAATAATAAATAACAGTTCCTAGGATATTCTGATTCAACATATACATCACCGAATTCAACATATCAATTTTATGTTAATCATAAACTAAAAATAGTTTGTTTTTTCTTTTGACAGATTTTATATTAGCGCCAAAATACTCTATCTTATGGATAATCTGATCAGGTTTTTATTATTTTTTTTTTCACTTTTCATGAATGTTAGGGATACCTATTTTCAGTTGTTGAAGCTTTCCAAGGAGCTATTTTACATTATTAAAACAAACGGATGGTCATTGTCGAGATAGAATTGAAAAATATTTCATGCTTGTAAATTATTTAAAAAGTCGTTAAATTAAGCGGCAGATTTCAAATAAATTTCAAACGAAAGCTAATTTTTGTTTTCTAATTGAGGATGTAAAAATTAAAATTGTAAAATGTAGTAAAAAAATTAAATTTTTAGTATTTAGAAGTGATGTAATCGCGATGAAAGCTAAAGCGATAGTGCCGTTTGTTGTCACAGCCGTTATACATTTCTAAATATTGCCACTGTGTTTTGGTTGGCGTCCAAAAGTAGACTACCATTTTTTGACATCGAAAGAAAAATTCACAGTGAAAGAAATAAGACTTTGGCGCTAATAAGGAACTGTTAAATGAACTTATAACAAACCTACCAAAATAATTCCTATAAAATATTAGCCTTACATTGTTTATTCTAGCTAAAAATACAATAATTATTTCAAGTTTTTTTTTCTATGAAATTCTTTACTTTTGTGAATTTTTTTATTAAAAAAGGAAATCTTAATAATTTAAATCCTATAATTCCTATAACTTAATCGTATAATTTATAAAAGTAATTGGTAGCATGTAATCAAGGTATGCAATCAAGATGAAGCAACCAATAAAGGCTCCAGTTCTAATCTTTAAAATTAAAAATTGAAATATCAGTTAATATTACGCCATGTTGACACAATCATATAAATTTTTCTTTTTAGTTTTATCAATGTTAAAATGCATTTCAAGCTAAGCATAACGTCATTTTCACGGGTACAAACTTTTCACACGTACGTTTATGCTTAAGCACCATGCATACAAATAAAAATATATTTTGCATTTAATTGTAATGAAAAAAATGGCATCAACAAAGTTATAATGCTTAATGATAAAATGAACCCAATGGACAATATTTCCGTGACGTCACAGTAAATATGAATTTTTATTTGCTTAAAACACACGGATAAATATTTTTACCGAAATACTTAAACATTTTAACAATATTTTAACTTACAAATTAAAAAATTCGGCCTAAAAGTCACGTGCTTTTAATATTTATTTTTTATGCTCGCGATCATTGAGTTCAGAAAATAAACTCTGTACGTCGCAACAGTGGGCGTTTATCCGATTGCCGACTTTATGACGTCATAAGCAGAAGTAAAATTTTAATTTAAGATTACGGCTAATTAATTAAATTTTCGAACAAACGAATGTACGATAACAAATCTGTGCCCAAATATCTTTCATTTAAAAAAAGAATGATGTAATTTGATGCAGTAGTTTGTTCTCACGGATTGTCGAAAGAAATCGCTTAGCGTTTTAAATATATAGATGAATGCAGTAGGCAGCCTTTGCACATATTTGCCCAAAAAACTAAACTTTGATATTTTAGTCATTTACCCCCAAATGAAAGGTAGCTATTTTCCTTAACGACAGCGAAACAGCAGTTGTCCGGACTAACGTGTTCCGCACGCACTCCGGATATCCAGAAATCTGGATAAATGGAGCAATCATCAAAATCAGGTTACGTTGGGAAATATTTTCTCTAAAATCACTTGTGTTCAATAAAATGGTATGCTTAGTGTACTATTCAACATATCAGGCCAACAAGATATTTATATTAGAAACAATTAACCCTCCAATTTTCATAAGTAAACTTATAATTTGTTTTTCAAATTCAGAGTCTGTTTGTATGATTTTCACTGAAAAAAAAGTAATAAAAAGAATTATAAGAATGTGCATGTTATTAAGTAAATGAAGCATAAATTCAAGATCGAATCACAGCAACAAAAATTAATCAAACATTTTAAATCCTACAAATATCAATTCAACATTTACTTAACTTTAACAAAGAAAACAAGTATATTGCTTTTTTTACATTTTTATTTCAAAAAAGAAGACCAACTTAAGTCCTTGTTTATTTGGATGAGGTACAAAACTTTCGAAGTTTATAGTATATCATATCAGAAAAACCGAGCGATCTTACTATTTGACTAAATCTTAGTATTTGATTATTGTGGCCTTCTAATATTCTTGCTACTGGTCAATTTTGATTTACGCAGTATTTCGTGATTATCTTCTCCAGCTTCCTTGTTTGTAGGGAAAAGGCGTGTGGCATACTGAAATCTTTCAAGTTCAGCAGGAGGCAGTCTTTGCACCGCGTCGGAGCGTGTTGGTCATCTGTACCTTGCCACGGAAAGTGAATCAAGAGTCTGTCGAAATTGTGTTTGCTGATCGCCACTTTGTCTTATCAACTTTATTAAGGTCATTTTTCAAAGTCCTAAGCACTGTTTGTTCGTTCAAAGCCAAAATGTCCAGACTGTAGCTGTCTAATATTTCCAACGAGGTAAACAAAATGACCAGAGCCTTGATAAAGGCTCTTATAGAAGGACTTAGTCTTTACCAGATATGCTCAATGCTATCTGGTTTACCTTCGCTACTTCTTTGCTCAAAGACAGCCATCTGACGACATCTGATCTGATCATTGAAATTCGTTAATAAAGAGAAATGACCCTGGATCCATACTCAGCTACAGATTTCTTGCTGCTTCACTTCCTAAATCAGCGGATACTTTTTTAGTACTTTTAGTGCAGAGTGAATTGTCTTGCCCTCGACATTAATTGCAGCAGCACCTGTTGTAGCCAACACAATGATATCTTTGGTCCTGAGTGCTCACTAATTCTTTTACGCATTTCTCTGATTAATGTACTTTTCCAGCTATGGCTTCCTCAATAATAAAAATACACTTAGGGTAATTTGTAAATGTTGTTTGTAAAGACGAGAGCTGTTCTGTGCATAAGTGAAGTATCTTCTGCTGTTCATCTGTAAATCTGTGATGTCAGACTTATCGTAATTTTGATGCACTGTAAGTTGTTGTTCTTTACAATTGTTCAGAAATGAAGTAAATTTGTGATCATGATAATTGTAGTTCTTACTTCTTCACTGACATGCATGGTCAATCACGCGCTGTGCCAAAACATTTTCGTTTGTCTGCACAGGGACTGTTGTAACTGAGGCCATATAGGGATTGATCTCGCGTTTTTCTTCATGCAGTCTTTCTGGCTCACCTATACTGCTTTCAGTAGGAAAATTAATTTCGTCGTATCTATCAATACTTTATGTCATTGAATACCTTTTTCCGTGACTGATACACAGAGAGCAAATTGAGTAATATTTGTAGCCTATAGTTGCCTATATAGTTTCTTATACAGGACTATATAGGAACAGACAGTTCTGTAACAGTCGGGTCGTGTTTCAGGGAAATCCGAGGAAAAACTCTGACAGCTGCATATTTTCTTCTTTTATGATTTCGACTCCTCTTACCGAGTAAGATTACAATTTGTGTGTTTTAAGTTTATAATTTATGTGGTTTTTAATTCAGAAGAGTAAAATACATCTACTACTAAAAATTATGTCATTAATATGCATTTTTATTCATAAATCAGCACCATTTTACAACGATTGCGTTCTAATTTACGTAATTTTCACTCCTTTCCATTTAATACGGACGATAGATTATCTACTTCGTAAATAGACCATGGTCCGGATTGAGACTGGGATTAAGACCTTTTGCTTAATAGATGTTTCTGACTATTTTGTTATTTAATTAAGTTTTTCATGATAAAATATGTGGCAACTATAAAAATTCAATGAATTTAGTTCTTCAGTAAGAATGAGCTCTTGGGATCTAAAAGCGTGTGAAATTCTTATATACAGGCATACACATATATGTACATGTGGAATATATTTAATTAAAAATAGCGAAAACGAATTCGGAGAACTTCAAAAAGTTAGAATATGCCAATATTTCAATAATCGAGTTTTTATAATGATTACAATACGTTCCTTACACTGTATGTATACAGAAAGTAAAACAAAAACATGTTATTTACAAAGAAATTAAATCTGCGCCACGCTCACGTCAAACAACGCTAACTAAGATAAACCAATTGCCTGCGAACCCGATTGCGGAAATTCCTTTATACAAATATGTATACATTTGAATACAAACAAATTTACATGCGTATACATACATACATGTTAATACATACATACATATTAATACAAACATACATGCATACATATAATGAATACATACATGACATTATATTTTTTTCGATTTTTTGGTTATTATACGTTGGCATTCGGTGAATAAGGAAGTGCCTAAACGCATATTTATTATTATTTTTTTTAATATAAAATTTAAACCAAGTTACTTCGATTTGGAAGTCACAAAAATGTAACGTCTGATTTGGTTACCTATCATTTCTCACTTAAAAAAAAAAAAAATAAAAATAAATAATAATAATAATAAAAGGGTTGTTGCGTATGTAAAAAGTAAAGCTTTTAAAAGTCAATTTATATCATAACTTTCACATGTGTGCGTCAGTAACGTTGACGTCATAAGGATGCGGACAACAATGAGGTTAAAATTCATAAATTGCAACAATTGAACTAATGTTTTAAGCAATAATTCAAACAATAACAATGTTATTTCTATGGGAAAATGGAAAACTCTTGGGTAGACGTTTCGGAGCGTTAGGGTTGAGGAATGTTATCTATTTTTAATCTCCGACGAGATTTTGGCACTATTACTTTCAGTCCAGTTTTGGTGTAAATCTGACTAATATTTTGGGCGCTATCGTGTTCACAAAAGTGTAATTTTTCACGAGAAGCCGGAGCTTTACTCCGACAAAAATAAGGTGCTTACATACAATTCGATGGTCCATACGACAGATGTAACTTTCTAAGTGTAAAAATTTCAGTATTTTTTTTTAAATCAAAGCATTTTATTCTAATTAGTCAAAGTTCATCTGTTACTTCCTGAAAGATTTATAAAAGCGGTCGAATAGTCTTCTCATTATGTGGTGTATAATTTATTTTGTAAATATAAGGGTCACTTTCTTTATAATATTGTAACGTAGGATACGTCTGCCGAAGATACAAATACATAATGTTTTGTTTTATAATGCCATGATTATTTAGGGGGGAATATGAAACATGAAGTAAACATCTCAAAAACTTTTTTTTGCATTTAAATAAAAAACTTATTTTTATTAAATTAATTATGCTTATGTTTTTTTTTTTAATCAACGGATGATACACAAAGTTCATACCCATTTCTAGTTCAGTCAGAATACTTCAAAATTTATGACAATTGACAATGTGCGCATTCACAGCTAACAACGGAAATTAAAAAGGGATACGTCCTGCTTTCGAATATTTTTATGATGTGACGAATGGAATACTTTGGAAATTATTTTATTTTGTATCAGAATATAGAAGAAAGGTTTATAACAGTAATTAAAACGTAATTTTTGAAAAAAGAATTTTTTTTTTTGTAATATAGCTTAATTTACATACAAAGGAATTTTCAGAGAATAAAATACATTATTGAATGAATAATATATTTATCACATTCACAAAATTGGAGAGAAAATTGGGTATAATATGTACAGGAAGTATACCAGTATACCTTCGCTCATTGAAATAAATAAATGAAATGAAAAATTTCATTATTATCAATCTTCATCAAATACATACTTTTAATGTATTCTATTATGTAAATTCTTTAAAACATTTATAAAATTAAATATTGTGTCAAAAAGTAACTACCCTGTTACAAAAAAGTAACATTTTTTTGTAGAATGAATCAGATGTGTTAATTGAATATGTTTTTAGTTAATTAATTTAGATTAAAATAATAAAATTAATTTTTTAATGTAAACTATTGATACCGATATCGACGATACAGTTTACAAATATAAGTTTCAAAAATTCAAATAAAATATAAATTTTAACGTATATTTAAATAGGAATTTCAAGGAAATTATATTTTTACGAACTAATAGATAAATCCAGTTTTCAGCAAGTTTTATCTTTCTTTACTTAAACACATTTTTTAATTTTATGTTATCGATCAGGATATTTGGCGATCCGAATAATTCGAGTTTTACTTTTTTTTTTAGATTTTTAACACTGTTATCTGTCAAGAAAATTCTCAAACCCGACACATTATTGAAATCGCTTTTAACGGACATTTTTTTTTTTTTTTTTTTTTTTTTTTTTTACAAAAAAAAGTATGGAAATTGCATTTGCTACACTATTGCCAGTACAATTACCGTATCTTTACGATGTTTCTCCTTTTACTTTTTTTTCACTGTGTGATTAAATTGTATGTGACGTGATTATTAATTACATTCTAATTGGTGTTGTATTATTAAAGTCAATATTTTATATTTTTAACCATAATTAAAAAAAAATAACTCCATAATTAACCATAAGCAACTGAATGCCTAATTATATAACCTTTACTCACTGATTTTATAAATACTTTTAAGCATCCGCTTATCATCTGACGCATTCTTTTATCAAACAAAATATTATATATAGCTGAAAACATGCCATGCAGCCATATGCTTATTATGCGAAACAACCACTTAATAAACAAAATATTAAGTTCTTCTTCTTTTCTAATCTTATTAAACACGATAAAATATGCTTTATTTATTCAAATATTTTGCAAAAATGGAAAAAAATTCCCATTTCATGAAAATTGTTTTCAAGTGGTAAACCTTTTTTATTCAAGATAATAACTTGTCTTTCAACTCAGAAGGAAAGAACAAGATGTTCTGTTTTTATGCTCTTTTTTATTTTTCATATAAAAAGATATATACCAAAAAAATAACAGTTTTGTTACTTCAACCCATTTTGCAGAAAATGCATTACTGTGGAAAACCTTTTACTGGAATAAAGATAACGCCCTCTTTTCCAGTTATATTACACTTCGGTAAAATTAATGTGATATTTACTAAAACTTTTACGACAAATTACTGGTGAACGTAACAGTTTTCAAGAACAAAAGTATTTCAGAATTTCGAAATGAGAGTGCAACGAAGCTATTCAAAATTGCATTCAAAAGTTTTTATGTTTGGCATTACATGATGCAAAATAAAATAATTCAAATATATATACGTTTCTTTAAAAATGAAGTGCACGGAAGTTACGCAGAGGAGCCTAGAACCAATGAATCTATCTAGAGAGATATAGCATAAGTTCTACACAGAAAAATATAAAACCCAATTTGGGTCGAAAGATTCTTTGGTATGTGCCCAAATTGGGCCATGCCTGTTTTGGATACCACTGTGTATCCATTTTGGGCACTGTTAAATACCCATTTTAAAAAAAGTGGTATCAGTGGTATCCAAAACAGGCATGGCTCAATTTGGGCACATACCTAAGAATCTTTCAACCCAAATTGGGTTTTATTTTTTTCTGAAATAAAATTCCAAAATTACCAAGAAACTTTGTATTTGCATCAAATAGATGATAAACAGAAATTTGTAAAAAGAAAATCCCTCGTTTATGAATAAATGACGCTCGTGTGTGCTTTACAACGGCTCTTTATTATTTTTTTTTCACTTTCAGGCAAAAAAAAAAAATTATCTAGAAATTCAAAATAGCATATTCAATATTAAATGAAAATGTAAGTAGCACAATTATCTTCTTACAAATGAAATGCATCTATTTGTTTTTTACATTTCTCTATTCTAAAAAAGATTAATGCTGCTACTGCCATAATTGAATTTGTTGTGACATTTCTCGACCTATAATGCAAAAACTATTGCTTATTAAAAAAAAATCCAAAATGGTAGTTTTATAGAGAAATGTGTGATAAACACGTTGAAGCACACAGTTTTTAAATCGGAGAGTTATTTTAAGCTCTATTTAAAATTCAAAATGGTCAAGATAGTTCAATTACAAAGTTTTATAGGTTCAAAAACTATTTATAGCAATTTAACCATCTTTTGCAGGCATATTCGTGACTAGATTGTGGCGTACAGCATCCAATAAATTTTTTAATTAGTCCAACTTTTTGAGTTATTTTTAGTTCAAAATTTCATTATCTGAATAGAGGTTTATTTCTTAGTTTGAAAAAGTCGTTTCTACTTACTGTTGCCAGATTTTGAAAAGCCCAAATAATAATATTTTCAATTGAAAAATATAGTTACACGTAACTATTAAAAAAGAAAGAAAACTTTAAAATAATTAAATTGTTATATGCGAAAAGCACTTAATGGTGACAATTACATCATATTTAAAATGATATACTTCAAACAATTTTCTAATGGAAAACTTTTCTTCTAGACGTTATAAAATTCCGGGAAGCACCGACATTTTTTACTTAAATATTTTATGCAAGCTGATTTTCAAATATGTAATTTATCTTACTTAATCATCCACGAAAACAGATGTCAGCTGTCGTGACAGCGGACGATGCTTCTTTGGGAATAGAAAAATCCCCCTAGTCAAAGGGAAATGAGTGACAACCCAATTACAGAATATAATCGATATTGGTTGTGATCATATCATTCAATCTTCCATAATCGGGTAATATTTTTAAAAAAGAGCGAATTAGTGTGTTTTTAGACCTTGCGGGCCTGAACGATGAGTTGGCGAGCGGTGTGCGTAGTGGGCAGAGTCTTCTTTTTTTTTAGAAAATTAAACAAGACCCATTCAAACTTTCTTTCCGTCGATTTTATTTGACTCTGAAGAACTGCTGCAAACCATAGTTTTAATAACCTCTCTACCCCTCTATAACAAAAATAGCATTTCCAGCAAGTTTCAAAAGGCGTGCCACGCTTAAATTTAAACATAAAATAAAAATGTTTGATTCAAATCTGCAACTATTACTAAAAGTTATCAAAGAACACAAAAACTATAATAACTGAATTTAATGTACCATAATATTTATAACTAATTAAATATAAAAAAAATAATATCTTCAACTCTTAAACTAGTTAACCTTTTCAGTTTCTTATATAATAATTTCAAAATATATGGAATGCAAGAGGGTCCATCTCCACCTAGAGCTGCAAGGAAAGTAATTATGAGATCAAAAATATCTTCTTACTAATTAAATGAGAACCAACATCAATCCATCAATCAGTCGCATTCAAAAACTTCGTTAAAAAACTTTATTTATGTTCTCCTTCCAACATGCAAAAGCATATCCAGAGAATAACCCGTTATTAATCAAGATTTTAGGGCTGAATTTTCATTTCTAAACGTCTAGAAATCAGCATCTATTTGAGGTCACGCTGCGAGTCCGAAACGTTGCTAGTGCTTCTTTAAAAGTAGGTTCAAGTAGTATTGTAAAAATTTGCATGTGTAATTATTGTTACATAGTAAATTAGCTATAAATTTGAGAACCAGTCAGGCCTGTTTATTGTAAAAAAAAAAAAAAAAAAAAACTATTTCTCTTATCATATAACTCTAAATTAATGTTAATGTTTAAAATACGAAAAGAAATGTCCAAAAAATCTGTAATATCACCAATGTAATTTGCTGTATTTAACTGTAAATAATCCGGATAAATTTTATTATATTCATTATGAAAATCAAAATAAAAAATTAGAATACCATCAATTATCTAAAAATATTAAATTTTTTATTGCAATTTACTGTATAAATATAGTTATAACGAAAGAGAAATAAATTCACAGCAGTGCTAAAATAGTTAGTACCCATACCAATTCCACATAACTGTTTAAAAATAACATTATTTAACGTCGCGCAATTATTGTAAAAAAAAAAAAAAAAAAAAAAAAAAGTGACACAAACTTAAAAATAGTTCCCTGTTAATTTGTAATCCATCTTGGATAAAATAAACTGAAAATATTTTTCAAAACGCTATAAAACAAATTAATAGGAATATTATTCAAAAGGTTGTCGAAGCGAAAACCTACATGTATCTAAAAAATCTTGTTTGGAAATCACAATTATTAAAACATGAATCACATCAGCGATTTCCTTGTTTCAGCTTTCCAGAGACTCTCTTCCATCAATTAGTTGTAACAGTCTTTGATCAAGAATTCAGAGAGGCCATGAAGTTAAGGTAAATACCACTGACAATTATATTTCGGGCACTATAGTTATTGTGTATATGCGGGAACTAAATAGACCCCAGAGTAAATCGGTTCAGTGTAAATCGGATCCCAAAGTACCACAAAAGTCCAATTCTAAATTGATATTCGAATATTTCACCTCTTGAATAGTAGGCGATTTATTGACCTAGCGATTGAATAATTGCAAGAATCATGCAAAGTCACTTTGAATAGTGAATATTCCAAATCATTTATACTGTGACACTTTTTAAAATATTTAATATCTATACTACGTCTATCGAAAAATCTCTTCAAAAAAATCACCATTATCAATATGTGAATTACATCAAAAATTTCTTTGTTTTAACGTTCAAAAGACTGTCTTATATTAACTCTATTGTATTAAATTTTAACATTTAATGATTAAGATTTTAGAAAGGACATGAAGTTTAGGTATCACTGGCTATTTCATTTCGGGCACTAGAGTTATTGTTTATATACAAGGACAAAACAAACTAGTGTCATTAGCTTAAAGCGGACCCAAACCACCATGAAATTGAAAATGCAAGCTTAAATTGGTATTATAATTTCGCAACTTATTGTAAAGAAAGATAAGTGTTTCTTAATCAAGCAAAAATGTTTCGAAAATATAATGTAATCACTTCCGTGTTAGCCACTATTTCGAAAGGCATTCTTTTATTTTCAGGAACATCGGAATCAGTAGATTTCCAAAATTTAAAGAAGTATTTCAGAAACAAATGTTTCTTTTGTTAGCAGCAATTTTCGGAAACGTCACGAAGTACTGTCCAAAGTATATTGATCAGTTTTCTCAACACGAAATTTCTGCTATCAGATGCTATCAAGTAAACTTTTCCAGTTGCGGAACAGAATGTATAGATGCAAAAAGTAATAAAATAATGTTCATTTTACGCTGTTAATTTAGAATGTTTGTCTGTTGAACACGTTTGTGGAACACGAAAATGTTTGCTTAAGAATTGATAGAATCCGAAAAACTGAGGTTGCGTGTTGATACCGGGTGGTGGAAAATGATTAATGCACTGTAAAAACTACTCTTTAACGTTTCCGAAAGTTATGGGCAGTAAAAGTGACTTTTTTTCAGAAATGGTTCTTTAAGTAACGAAAATCTATTGATTTATGAGGTTTCAGGAGATAAACAAACGTTTTAAAGAATCGTGGATAACTCAGATGAAAATATATTTTCTTAAATTTTCTTGATAAAGGAAGAAATATTCAGCCCTTTTTTACATTGTAGTACAATAATTTTAAACAGACATGCAAAATCCCTTTGAATAGAAAAGCTTTGAATAGAAAATTTTTGAATAGAAAATCACTTTGAATAGTCATTTATACTTTGCAACATATTAAAATATTTAATAGCAAATCCTACATGTATCAAAAATTCGTTTTAGAAAATCACCATTATCAAAATGTGAATCACATCAGAGATTTCTTTGTTTTAAGTTTCAAAAGACTCTCTTCCATTAATTAATTATAACATTCTTTGATATAAAAAAAAGTGCCATCTTAATCCGTGCATTCTAACTTTGATGTTTTTTTCTAAATAATGTCACAAGAGACTTTCAATTCACAAAGTAATATGTTTGCAGAAAGATTTTAAAAGTTCATTCTATATACTAGAAAACTATATAATGAAAAATTTGAGAAATTGCACTTCTGTCTTTGTAATAAAACATGTCACGTAGAGAACATAAAATATTTGCGAATTTAATAAATTATTTTGAAGTACTTCTGACCTTTTATAAAACAGTATAAAAAGACAGCTTTTAATTAAATTCTCTTTTTAACGCAAAATTTAATAAAACTACAGCGTCAGAATTCTTTATCCAAACATATTGAGTATGTTAAGATAACACTGAAATAAAAACATAATTTTGTAGATATGAGGCAGTATTTTTTTTTTTTTACATTGATCCTTTATTAAATTTATAAATTTATTTGTAAAATTAATATTCTTTATTATTAGAATTTTATTTTTTTATCATCATGTTGTAAAGTCCGGAAAATTCTATGTTAAATGTAATCAATGACCTCAAACTCGATATAAATAATATGGATCTAGATTCCTGCATGGGTCAGGTTGTACCATACCCGAACCCGTCGCACCTCAACTCGAAACCGACCCAAATCCGAAAAGAAAAAAAATGATTAAAATATGGATTTTAATAAAATTATGTAAAAATAGTGTACAATTATGTATCTAATATCAATGTTATATTTTTTGTATAAAAATGAACATATATACGCTCATTAATATTCAAATATATCTTTTTTTTAATTGAAAATATGTTTAGGAAACTCTTTTAAAAAATAGGGTCAACGAGAACCCAATCCAGAAGAAACAAAACTCAATCCGAAACCTAGAAGAAGTCGGGTCGGGTCGGGTCCGGGTAAAATCGGGTTACCCGACCTGATGCAGGACTTTAATCAAATCATGTGTTTGAATAAAAATTACAGAAAATATTTTTCTTCATATATGCTTAACGAATTCAGACTAAACATAAATGGTTTTCTTTTCCATAAATAAATCTAATACGTAAGTCGGTGCTCACTAATCATAACATTTTTATACCTTTAGTACATCAAGAAAGTTGGTTTAACATCAGATTTGAAACTGTTGAAAAAATATTGCTTTTATAGATAAATAAAAAAATGTAACTTTAATATAAAAATAATAACTTTTTTGAAGTTAGAGCAGGCATTTTATCAGATATCTAATGTTATCACTATACATTTTTTACCCACACTATTTTCAAATGTACAGTTAAACCGACACTTATCTCTTACAATTTCATTCAAAGTTGCTAGCTTATCTTAAAACTTTCGAGACTGGTGTCCTAATAATAGGACGTGGCTTTATCGTTACTGTTATTTTTCTTTATAATTACTTCTGTTATTATCTGCATGCAGTAATGATAATATTAGGTGTATTTACCCTTACTGTTATCTCTACATTTTTGTTTTAGAATTATGTATTAAAACAAAAAATAAGTTTCCTTTTAAAGCTCTATACATCATTTCTGAGACTTTTATTTTCAACTCATATTTCATTCTTTAAATTTCTAATTAGGGATAGTTTACGAAACAATAATATATGATAAAAGAAAGAAAAAAAATATCGGAAAGTTTCTATATATATTTAACCTTGTTGTAATATGACATTTTCAAAACGCCTTCAAAAATTCTTCTACAACTTATTGTGATAGTAATAGTACGCATTTTAACTATATACGTTAGTTTTCAGTATATTCGTTAAATTTGAGTATGTATAATTAAGTAAACCTTAATTTTTGTCATTTGGATAGCAACTTTAAACTTTTTAAACATAAAAGAAATGTTTCCCCTAAATTAAAAAGAGTCGGAACCGAAAGGGTGAAATTTAGAGTATAATGTGTGAGAAAACACTATATATTACAAAAAAATTCTCAAAAAGAACTACAAGTCAAAAATGTACTCATTTGCTTACAGGAGCTAAAAACGATTAAAAGCTATCCAGATCTTAAAAGCTTTAAGGGGACTGACTCTTCACTCACACGAAAACACCGCTCACTAATTGTAAACATATGGGCAGGTTGTTTTCTAATTTCTCGTTTAACTTTGAGAATATTTATAACAGTTTCCTTAAGTTGTTAACCGTGAAAGTACACTTTCTCATTCACCATTCATTTTGAAGCATTCTCTTTGAACTAGAAAAGGCATGAACTTTAAGTATACCCGGTTCTTGATTAAAAAAGTAAGTATTATTTATTTGAAACAAAAAAAGAGTTTTAAATTCATATAAGCAGGCTTGACAAATGCGGTCGCTAGGTCGCCACTGGCGACCAAGTTTTTTTTCGGACGACCAAGTTATTTAATTTGCAAACTTTAAAATAATAAAATCAGAATTATTTGACTGATTTCGACAGAAAAATAGGCAGAAAAGTGTTTTCCTGCTTTATTATTTCATCAATGCCCCCCTCCCCCCCTCCTGTAAGTTACAGATTTTGTAGCACTCAACTATCCAGATCCAGACTTTTGAAGCATTTCTCAATCGGAATTTCCCGAACATGCAGGTTAATTCAGTTTTAACAGTACTTCTTTTTTTTAAGTTTCATTAGGAAAGTTAGATAAGTTTCATAACTTTTATTTTCTAGGACACTTAGTATCTTTCAAAATTATGTACTATTCTAAACTATCTAACTAGTAATTCTAAACTATCCTTCTTCTTGTTTTTTCTCCATTAATTCATAAAAAACTTTTGTCTTTTTGGAAATAAATCACAGGGGAGGGAGGGTAATATATTTTTTTACTGGCGACTGGAAGTTTTTGCTGGCTACCAGATTTTGTCAAATTTGTAAAGCCTAGCATATAAGTATACAAACATATTTTTTTATATATTTTAAGTTACATACATTACCCTAAATAAGCATGACAGGTATTATGAAACAATGCAGGGAACAATGTCAATTTATTATTATTATTGTTAGACTCGTTAGAGATTTTTTAGCATCCGGAATGATTTGTAACGTAGATATTTTGCTGTGCTCTTATGTACATTTCTTGTCATTTTAACGAATTTTGTGCAGAAAGGCATGGGATTTTTTAAATAATGTACACTTTATAGCTAGAATAATTACATTTGCCACCAACAAGTGACTTTCATTTCTGTTTGTAGTTTGTATAGCTTCGCAACGCAATTCACAACACAACTAGGATTAAAAATTTTCGATTTTATTTCCATTTGCGACGATTTGATGCGATTAGTGAGATTAGCTCTCAGGCATGGTACAATACTCAACTAAAGAGCATCAAAAATATTTTTCTGTAATACATATTACATAATAGCTTAAAAATATACAGACAAAAGTTTTACTAGCATTACATTCGGTGACAAATGAAAGTACACTGGCATTGCGTTTTTTTTTTCTATTACATAACCCATGGCTATCTGCATATTAACGTGAAAACCGTATCGTGATACTGCAATACTTTTTGATTTATTGAATTTTCGGTAATTTTACTGTTATGCACAGACAAAAATAAAACCCAATTTGGGTCGAAAGATTCTTAGGTATGTGCCCAAATTGAGCCATACCTGTTTTGGTTACCACTGTGTATCCATTTTGGGCACTGTTAAATACCCATTATTATTATTTTTTTTAAATGGGTATTTAACAGTACCCAAATGGATACACAGTGGTAACCAAAACAGGTATGGTCCAATTTGGGCACATACATAAGAATCTTTCGACCCAAATTGGGTTTTATTTTTTTTGTGTGGGGACTTGGGCGTTTTCTTTTTAAGTTTGGCAAAATTCGGGCTTCAGAAAGTGAGGTTTGTTGCCAAATGATATAACAGCTATGAAAACAATCCTAATGAACTGTTATGCTTGTTTATGTAAATAAATATATATATATATATATATATGTGTGTAAGAAACTGTGAATAGGTTACTAGAAAATATGCATGAAAATTTTCCTTCCCTCGCAAAGGCATTTTTCTTTATCTCGCCAAGTCCCCTATAACAGAAAAGTACCGAATTTTTATTTCTTTTGTGACTGTAGGATAACTCTGAATTAGAATTTGCTAACATATATATAAAAAAAAAATTCAGCAGCTTTTTTCTTAAGTAGTACCATCGTGTTTCCTAAACAAAGCTTTTTAGACTAATTTTATAAATTATTAAAAATTTAGAATCAAATAAGTAATGCATGTTTATTAAACAATATTTGAAAGGTTTTCTTTTTTATTAAGAAATATTTGTTAACTTAGCATATATAACAAATCCATTTTCTTTCATGAATGAAGCCTCGTAATGTTATTTTAAAGCAAAAGTGAAAATAAATAAAGGAAAAAAGAATGCTTGTTTTTACTTGAAAACGCGCTGCATTTATTTTTTCCATCTGACGTGTATTTATTCATATGAAATTATTTTGTTTTTTTCTTATTCTTCTGCACAAAATTCTATTTTGAAAAATAGCTTACAACTGCATTTATTCCGAATAAATGTTATATTTTCTCTTTAAAAGTTTTTTTTTTTTCGTGGTTTATTTTGGAAAAGTTAAGAAAATCTTATGCAACTCCAATTCAGTATTTTTTTTTTACATTTCTTTAAATACATTCCAATGGTGATTTGCTATGTTTTTTTATAATAGCGATAAGACACAGTTACGTAAAAAAGATTGCGTAACATAAACTTCCGAAAGACTTTCAAGAAAATCGATTTTTATAATCTGGTTTATATTTTTGAGAACTTGTAAAGGTTTCTAATGAGACATTCGTGTATGTTCACAAGGACATTTGAAATCATGGGAACTTAAACATAAGATTTTGACGTTTCATCCGTTTGAATAAAGATAAATGCACTCAAATTTAAATGTAAACTCGTTAGTAAAAGTACGTACTTTAATATATCCATTTACTTATTCAAATATATACTCGAAATGAAAAAGATTTATTCTTTTCATTGCAGCAGAGCACTTTTATTTTGTTTAAAAGAATGTTATCAACTAAACTCGTACACAATAATTATCTAAATGAATTTTCAATGAAACATCGGTGAAAGAGAAAACAAACCAACTTTTATAAGTTCCATATAATTAATGTTTATGCTTTAATAAACAAATAATTTTACATATGTGAATGGACTCTTCCGAATTAGACTGGGGATGAGTATGCTGCATATGCAATGAATCACCCTCTTTCGAATTACCTAAAATTTGGCACAAAGTGATTTCCAATTTTATAAAAGCAATAAGGAAATATTAATTTTCACCTTTACAGTTGACTATTTTTAAGCACCTGCTTTTATTACACATATGCTGTAGTGGTTTATGTTTTTCAAGTTTTTTTTTTTTTTAAATTGTGAGAATAGTTTGTTTATTATGTAGATCTTGATAATGGTGCCCTTTGTGCGTTTAAAACAGGTCGATCAGTGTATTAAAAGGTTTTTATAAGCCTTTTTGTGTTCTGTTTTTGTCACTTAAACATGTATTACTTACCCATCATACGTAGTAAAGGGTAAGTCTTGTAATCGTTTTGAAAATCGAAAAAAAAATTTTTGACGGATTTACACGTTTCAGACACTGGAGATTCCGAAAAACATATTTTTAGAAAAAAAAAAAATTGCCGTCCATCTGTGTGTCTGTGTGTCTGTGTGTCTGTAAACGCTCTATCTCCCGAAAAAATTGAGATAGAGACTTGCAATTTGGTATGTACTTAGTATGTAATAATGGGAAGAAGCCTATTTCATTTCAATAACCTCGATTAACCGGAACAATTTTTTTCGGACTCTCGAAATATTCGTTCTGATGAAAGGTATATAAAAATTTTCGAAATTGTTTATTTTAAAGCTTGAATATAAAAGACAATAAAAAAACATAAATTTTGCATAAATCATGAAGTCGGTCGGATAATGAGTTGCCGAGATATTTGGAATCCTATTTACCACACTCTTCAATTTTTCATGACCCTGTATTTCATCCAAATTTCACTTCAAAGATATATTTTAATTGGAAATTTGACGCTTAATCAGATGCAATAAACCGCTAGTTAATAGGATTATTATTTTTGGAGTTATAAGGATGTTTCTTTCAAGCAATTCAGTAATCGAGCCTTTAAAGTTTATGACGTCATCAAGCCACGATTTTATTTGAATTGCAATGCATTTTATAAGTAGTTTACACATTTTTATTTTAATATTTTACATTATGCATATTCATGATGGGTAAGTATTACGGTGGCCCCCAACGACTAGTATCTGTATTGTAATGATAATTAGTGATTTTATTATAAGATTTTTTTTCTCCTCCTACTTATGAAATTGGCAGAATTCAGTTGAAGACTCCGAATTTAACATACATTTCTTTAGTCGATCGTTTCATAAAATCGGTTCACAAATTCGTTTCATAAAATCGTTTCATTAGGATTTTATATATATAGGGTAGATGTACATTATTTCACAGATGTGTTTAAAATATAAAGATATAAAAAGGTAAATAATAGTAAGTTAAAATGTAAAAATTCTAGACATAAATTAGTTTGGATTTTCGCCAACAGAAATATTAATTTAAAAATTGCTGAAAAAATATATATTTTCATGAAAATTTAAAAAATAAAAATGTAATTTTTTTAGAAAATATCAAAAGTTTAAAGCTGTAGAATTCATAATTCTGCTTAAAACTCGTAACGTATCAAATTATGAAATTAACTAAAAAAAGAAAGTCCGGATCGACCCCTTGCCTCCTGGACCGCACATAAACACGCACCCTGGGCGCCACGAAGACGACGAATAGCACGTCAAACTAATGGATATTTGAAACATTTGCTGAACTTTAACCACCCCCCCCCCACCGATTTATCAAAAACTAAGGCCAATTTGAAGAAAACCTTTCATCAGAATAATTAAATGTATGATCCCTATGTCATACTTAAAATCATCAAAATCGGTGTGCACCACGTTTGCTAGACCCCTTGGAAGTATGAAACCGATATTATTTTTCATCCAAATTTCAACAAAAGAAATTGCATTATATGTTTTATTATTTTCTAAAATACAATTGTTTATTACAAAGTAATTACCCACATATATGTAATTAACTTTTTTTAAATACTTATAAAAAATTTCAAGTAATTTTGATTTATTACTTTTTGACTCCCTAAATTTGTTTTTAATTGATACGTCATGTTTATGTAAAATATATATTTTAAAAAATTGTTACGCGGATGCGAAAAGGTTCGCCATCATTGGCTTTATAAACACGTTTAAATTGCGTTGATTAAGATGCTTGTCGCTTTATTGCTCATATAGTGGAAATACTATGAAGACGCAACCAATCTTAAAACTTCCTAAAACCAAAGGTAAACATGCAAGTGATTAATTTCTCGGTCAATTTCAGTAAAAGTTAACTCATCAAAGATTGTACGCCTTACAACATTGATAACTGCTGTTATTTCTCACGCCTTTCTCTTGTCAGATTGTCCAAACTTTTCCCCGCTGACAAACAAGTTCATTATTAACTATAGATCATCTACATTAAATTTTACGCTATTCCGTTTATCGCCTTCGAAATATCCACTCTGTTTTGAGTGATGTGGGAATCCAAACAAAAGATCAATAATTCATAATAGATTGTAAATGAAAATCAGTTTAACAAATTCCACAAAATATTTTTGAATCTGAAAAAGGTGAATATAATCATTATTATTGCTATTATTATTATTATTAAAAATATGGAACAGATGTGTTACACTCACGCACAAATATTTGGCGACTTTTTGATTGGCACGATTTCCAAACCCTCGCCAAATCAATAACTTAATACAATAGCCAGGTTACCATTAAAGGAAAAATCCTGAAAATTTGGAGACTTTTTCCTTTTTATAACGTATTAAAAAGAAAAAAAGGTGCGTGAGTGTATGACATCATAGCCAAAAATATTATAATTTTTCCTCAGTCAAATACTTAAATTTGTCACTATGATATTAAACTTCATCTTAATTACTTAAAGTGATGATTTTTTTTTTGATAAATATGCAATTAATATTAGTACTTGTTGTGGGATATAACGGAATAAGAAAATCTTCATATTAAAACAATAATGATTTAAAATACTAAAACAAACCCTATAAAATATTTTGTTAATCTAGAAAATTTAATGCAGTAAAACTTGTGATAACGAGATCTGTAAATATTGGTAATTTTTATTTATTCATTTATTTATTTTTAACGGAAAAAAATACAAGTTCTCGCGGAAATAATATTAAAAAATGATACATTTTTTGATGAAAACTGCACTCTGAAAAGAATAATAATTTATCGTCAAAAACGTAAAAAGTACAGGCAGCAACTTGCTGGAACTCCTTTGTGATTGGAAGCGATTTTTCTACTATTTGAAGAAATTTCCGTCTTATGATTGGGGAATTTCAGGAAATTTTGGTCTTAGGTTTGCAAATTTTTCATGTTTTAAGGAGGAAAGGACATACTTAAAAATTCCGTTCCTAATATGAAAAAGTACTAAGCACCACAGTTGCTGAACATCCCTATGATTTGATGAAAATACACATTTAGATTGGCGGATTTCAGGTACTTTTTACGTTGATAGAGGAATTTTCTGTATTTTGGGAGAAAATTGGCAAATCAAAGCGAAAATTTTCGACTTTTAGCAAAATATAATCAACGGAAAAATTCGTTGAAGTCACATTTTTTTTTTTTTTTTAAGAATATTTCTCTCTCTTCCAATTCCGTCTTGCCAGGTATTACTGTATAATGATCTTTTAGGTATTTAAAATATTTGTGTATTATTATTATATCACATTAAAAAGATAATTTCTATTATAAATACTCAATAATATCAACATTTCTATCCATTTTACTATTAAAATTTGTAACACAAGAATATCTCCAGGCCAATACATTTAATGAATCAACACTGGTATAGCAAACTTCGCAATACTTTTAATTTATGCAATTTTCAAGTAATTCATGCATTTAAAATCCTACTATTTTTCTACATGGCACCGAAATAAATAAATAGTTTTTTTTTAAATTGCAATTACACAAAAATATCAATTTCTCTTAAGAAACTAATGTAAATTTTTCATTACTTTAGTCTAAAGGATAAGTAAAAAAGTAAAATATTAACAATACCTTCTGTATTACATTCTACTGCTTTGAGCAATATTTAAGTGAAAAAAAAATAATGGGACAGGATCTCTATTAAACTGATTTTAAATATTTTATTAATTTAGCAAAGAAATTTAATAATAAGAATATACCTAATACTTCAAGAGTAACTCTAATAGTTTTAAGGATATTTATTAAATGAAAATTATACAAATATATAATGCGACCATTATATCTTAATAACTGATGTGTATATTTCATTAATGGAATCTACAGGGTGATTCATAAAAGATGGGCAGAACTTTAAGGGGTTATAGTACACTTAAAGACAAATAATATTAAATAGGAGACTAAGGGTCCCAGACGTATTCCCAAGGAGATAGGGGGCATTAAAGTTTAGGGTCCGAAATTTCAAATGATTATAAAACATGGAAAAATTGGTCGATTCGTTTGCGGTTTTTGCAAAAAATTTTCTTTATGCCAGTATTTTCTTGAAATAAAATTTTAAAGTTCAATTTCAAAAAATGCCGATAGGGGGCGCTTTAGACTTTGGAGTAACAAACAACTATTTTTTAACGTTATTTTTTGTATTTCTTTAAATGATTTCGAAAGCTTAGACTTAAACTTAAATTTTGATCTAAAAATCTGAGTCCTAACGAGTAGTTAAGTAGCGTAAACTGAAATTTGAAATTTGAAACCCTTCTCCCCCCAGAACAAAAATCAGTTATTCCCGATCTTTGTGTCGTAGATTAGGCTCTAACTACTGCCGCGTTTTGCTAAAATTATTCTTTATGTCAGTATTTTCTTGAAAATAAATTTTAAAGAAAATTTTCAAAAAATTCCGATAGAGGGCGCTTTAGACTTTGGAGTAACGAACAACTATTTTATACCGTTATTTTTTGTGTCTCATTAAATGCTTTCTAAAGCTTAGACTTAAATTTTCAGCCCAAAATCTGAATCGTTAGACGTGGTTAAGTTTCTGGGGAGAGGGGTTTGAAATTTCTACTCCTGAGCACAGTTCAGTTTACCATGTCCACACATTGTGTGCTGTGATACGAGGTAAAAAGACACAAATTAGGATTATGTTACCAAAGCATATTTATTAACATGTAATCACAATAAATGTTCAAAATTGTGACCACCAGAGGTTATGCACGCAGAACAACGGCGACGAATGGAACGGCGAACATTCGCGAAAACATCAGGCTTTTCGAGCACTTCCCCTACAGCGGCGGAAAGTCTGGCGACCAGTTCCTCGGGGGATTCAATGGGTGTCTCATACATAAGAGCCTTCAATCGTCCCCAAAAAAAGAAATCGAGGGGTGAAAGATCTGGCGAGCGAGCAGGCCAAGCAACAGGACCACCTCGACCAATCCATCTGTTCGGAAATGTGATGTCCAGATAGTTGCGGACGTCTCGTACGTAATGGGCTGGCGCTCCATCGTGCTGGAACCACATGACCCGCCGGATGCGTGGAGGAACAACGTTTAACAGGTCTGGCAGCACATGTTGCAGAAATGTGAGGTATGTTTTACCGTTGAGGCGTTCAGGAAGAAGGTACGGTCCGATTAGGTGGTCTCCGAGGATTCCTGCCCAAACATTGATGGAAAAGCGTCTCTGATGAGCATGTGGATACGTAGCATGTGGATTGACATCCGCCCATACATGTGCATTGTGTGTGTTAAATGTACCTTCACGTGTGAAGGTACATTCATCGGTGAAAAGCACAGTTCGTCCAAAATGTGGATTTAGCGCGTTCTGCTGCAGAAACCAGCGGGCGAATTCAATACGATTTGGATAATCCCCTGGAGACAGTTTCTGGACTCGTTGCACATGAAACGGGAGCAAATGTTCATCCTTCAGTACCCTCCAAGTCGTGGACTGTGAGGTATCCACCTGGCTAGCCACTGTTCGTGTACTTGTACTTGGCTGCGCCGCTACTACATCCAGAATGGCTTCTGCAACAACTACTGATTCGTCCTTTTTTGCACGACCTGCATTCGACCGGGAAGCGAGAAATGATCCCGTCTCACACAACTGTCTGTGCAAGCGCTCGAAAGTTTTGCGGTTAGGCAACCGCCTGTTAGGAAATCGCTCTCCGTACATTCGTTGTGCCTCTGCACCATTTCCATCTGCCGCTCCGTAAATTAAATGCATCTCAGCCTTTTCCTTATTCGTGAAGGGCACCATCTTCCGATTCATTACTACAGCGACTTACACTTGACTCACCGTTCAGTGGTTTTTATGCCTGAATCGTGTCGAAATTTTGCATACGTGTTCTTCTTCTTCCCCATTTGACATTTGCATACTTTCTGTTTCCTTCTTCACCCGGTGACTAGCGTCAGGAATGGAGCTTTAACGTTTGCATGAGCGACGTTTCCAACTGTGCCAGTGCCTTTATGAGTGAATTCCGACTATGCAGTCCTTGACGAAAGTTGTATTTTTGCCTCGTATCACAGCACAGAATCGTTGGGCATGGTTAAGTAGTGCAAACTGAACTATGTTCAGAAGTTGAAATTTGAACCCCCTCCCCTCGCTACTGAACCACGCTCAGCGATTCAGATTTTGAGCTGAAAATTTAAGTTTAAGTCTAAGCTTTAGAAAGCATTTAATGAGACACAAAAAATAACGGTATAAAATAGTTGTTCGTTACTCCAAAGTCTAAAGCGCCCTCTATCGGAATTTTTTGAAAATTTTCTTTAAAATTTATTTTCAAGAAAATACTGACATAAAGAATAATTTTAGCAAAACGCGGCAGTAGTTAGAGCCTAATCTACGACACAAAGATCGGGAATAACTGATTTTTGTTCTGGGGGGAGAAGGGTTTCAAATTTCAAATTTCAGTTTACGCTACTTAACTACTCGTTAGGACTCAGATTTTTAGATCAAAATTTAAGTTTAAGTCTAAGCTTTCGAAATCATTTAAAGAAATACAAAAAATAACGTTAAAAAATAGTTGTTTGTTACTCCAAAGTCTAAAGCGCCCCCTATCGGCATTTTTTGAAATTGAACTTTAAAATTTTATTTCAAGAAAATACTGGCATAAAGAAAATTTTTTGCAAAAACCGCAAACGAATCGACCAATTTTTCCATGTTTTATAATCATTTGAAATTTCGGACCCTAAACTTTAATGCCCCCTATCTCCTTGGGAATACGTCTGGGACCCTTAGTCTCCTATTTAATATTATTTGTCTTTAAGTGTACTATAACCCCTTAAAGTTCTGCCCATCTTTTATGAATCACCCTGTATATAATAAGCTAAGGAAAATAAAATATAACAAGGATCTTGTGCATTATATTTTTTATAATTTTAAGAGTATTTGTTAAGAGAAAAAAAAGGGAAATATGTAAAGGAATCAATAATCTCGTCGGTACTAATGTAAACTAATAGCTATTGATAACTGATTTTTAAATTTCATTAATTGAATCTATATAATAAGACAAGGAAAGTAAAATATAACAAGGATATTCTCTATTATATTCTTATAATTTCAAGAGTATTTGTTAAGAGAAAAAAAAAGCCAACACGTAAAGGAATCAATATCTCGTCGAAACTAATGTAAATATTTCATTAATTGAATCTAAAAGATAAGCAAAGAAAAATAAAATACAATATTTATCTTCTGTATTACGTTACAATGCTTTTAAGAGTTTCTTAAAGAGAAAATAAGATCAAATATGTAACGATATAAACAGCTCTTCGGAACTAATGTAAATATTTCTTTAATTTAATTCATAGAATAAACCATGAAAAGCAAAATATAAAATAAAGTGTCTCTTCCGTATTATATTTAAATATTTTTAATAGTATTTTTTAAGAGAAAATAAAAACAAATACGTAATCGTATCAATGTTTTTTAACAACTAATGAAAATATTACCTTAAAATAAATACATAGAATAATCAAAGAAACTAAAATATTTGCAGTGCCTTCTATGTTACATTCTAATACATACTTTCTTCAAGAGTATTTATTAACAGAAAGTAAAAATCTTTGTCAAGGGAAAACGAAACAATTTATTTTCATTTACATAAGTTTTACTGTTTTTCGCAAAAAACGCTTTTCACCAGAAAAAAAAAAGATTAAAGAGCCTTTTGTGCAAAATATTTAATGAAATTAACTAAAGCTGGTGTTGACTCCAGCTTTTGTTTGTTTGAATGTTCAGTTTCTCAAATAATTTATTCAATGTTAGTAAAAATAAGAAAATTTAAGTACATAAATAAAACAAATTAACGTGTTCGATTAAATTAGGAATGTTGATAGTTGATTTATTTTACGAATAATATAAAAGTGTACAGAAGGATTTTACATTAATTTTTAATAAATGTGACTTCAATTTTATCAAATTATTGCGTTAAATTAGATACACAAGGTTAAGTAAACTTTTATATTTTATTTTATTCAGAATATTTTACTTAACAGATATAAATTTATTATAATTTATGTTGAAATATGTGTTTACATTTATTTCTAATTTTATATCATTAGGTTAAGTAAATGTTATATATTTTAATAAAGTATATAACATACTTTGTTAAAACGTACTGTAGCTTAATATTAATATATTTCTGAAAGTTTGCCATCAACTAAGATTTTTTTTTTGAAAAGTTAAATAAAGTAAACTGAATTTTACATATGGAATATTATTTTAATTAGGAAAACAACAATAAATTAAATAAAAATTACTTGAAAACTGTTAAAAAACGTCTTAAACATGAAACAGTAATGCTTTTAAAATACTGAAGATGAAAATATTGAAATAACTTTAGAAATGTAGATAAAAAATATATATTTATTCGGAAGAATAAAATAGTATAACGATCTTTGACTTTATAATAGCTATGGCAATCGAAAAATCAGAACGAAAAATCATGTATATGGTATAGATTATGAAACACTTTCTAACAAAAATAGAATATTATTAAGACATTTAATTTTTTCATAAAATAAAATGATATATATGTCTAAATAAACAAACAAACAAACAAACAAAAAACTCAATAAAAATCCGATTTTAGCATTTGTTTTCCATATTCCGTAATGTGCGTGAATTATTTCGTGTAGCCCTGTATATAATCTATAGAATTTATACACATTCTCTAATATACTAAAAATTAGATAAGTTTAAAAATGCATATCTCAGCGAAAACACCGTTCCAGCAATTATTGAAAAATGTCACACTTCAAAAACAAATTGTTGATTTTACGGTATAATACTGGCAGCTGGGGGGGGGGGGGGGCAGTATATTATACCGTAAAATCAACAATTTATTTTTGCAGTGCAGGCCTGTAATTGAATTCTTTTGTGTGTCTCAATAATTGAAAAATAAATATTATGCACTCCAAAATCTGTCAAAAACCTGTTGTAGTGCACCCTAGTGGTCCTTTTTAGTATCATTATGCTTGAAGTATCATACCATCGTTAATATGCGCCATAAAAGACTTCTTATCTCCATAGGTGATAACGTAATGGAATTCATTTGTGTGCACCTGTAAACGAACTATAAATGCTAACTATTCTATACTTAAAGAAAGCATGTTTTAGTCCCCCTCAGCAATGTATATCAATTGCATTATTTTTAAAATATCGTAATATAAATAAAATCCACGGCAAATGATTTTTTTCCATATACTGCAGAAAAAAAAAATGTTGATTTTACGGTATAATACTGCGCGGTAGCGTATTACTGCGTATTTTACTGTTTATTACTGTTATTGTTACGGTATAATACTGGCAGCTGGGGTGACAGTATTATACTGTAAAATCAACAATTTAATTTATTTAATTTATTTTTTGCTGGAATACCATAATGTAACAAAGTTATTTTGTGTGTAAACGAACTATAAATACTACACCCAATTCTTTAATAGAGAATATTCCAGAATCGCATTAGCATATAAAAATTATATGTTGATCCAAGTATATATACGTAAGTTAGCGCACGGGTAGACGGACAAACAGACAGAATTCCTAAACACTTTTCCGCCATGTTGGAAAATGTTAAAACTGAAAGATAAGCCCTATTTATAGTGTTCCTGAAATAAATTTTTTTGACTCGGAAAAACTATCTGTTTGGTTTTGCTGGCATCATCTTCATTTTGTGGTAAAACCTCAAATAAGTTTTTTTTTTTGTTGTTTTTTACTTACTCATCATACGTAGTATAGGGTAAGTCTTGTAATCGTTTTGAAAATCGAAATTTTTTTTTTGACGGATTTACACGTTTCAGACACTGGAGATTCCGAAAAACATATTTTTAGAAAAAAAAAATTTGCCGTCCGTCTGTGTGTCTGTGTGTCTGTAAACGCTCTATCTCCCGAAAAAATTGAGATAGAGACTTGCAATTTGGTATGTACGTAGTATGTAATAATGGGAAGAAGCCTATTTCATTTCAATAACCTCGATTAACCGGAACTATTTTTTTCGGACTCTCGAAATATTCGTTCTGATAAAAGGTACATAAAAATTTTCGAAATTGTTTATTTTAAGAAATGAATATAAAAGACAATAAAAAAACATAAATTTTACATAAAGCATGAAGTCGATCGGATAATTAGTTGCCGAGATATTTGGAATCCTATTTTCCACACTCTTCGATTTTTCATGACCCTGTATTTCATCCAAATTTCACTTTAAAGATATATTTTAATTGGAAATTTGACGCTTAATCAGATGCAATAAATCGTTAGTTAATAGAATTATTATTTTTGGAGTTATAAGGAAAAACCTCTTTCAAGCAATTCAGTAATCGAGCCTTTAAAGTTTATGACGTCATCAATCCACGATTTTATTTGAATTGCAATGCATTTTATAAGTAGTTTACACATTTTTATTTTAATATTTTACATTATGCATATCCATGATGGGTAAGTATTACGGTGGCCCGCAACGACTAGTTTCAATCAAATGGTTATTTTTGTTTTCATCTGCGATGATTTGGCGATTAAAATTTATGAGATGTCCTCTTTTTTGTCTGGTTGTGCATGAAGACGAAAAAATTAGGTTTAGTTTGTAGTATATTGAAGTAAGTTTGCTATTGAAGTAAACGTAGGTCATAACCTACTCGTTTAGAAATCGAACGCAGCATTTTTAAATACGAATTATATATATATATATATATATATATATATATATATATATATTTAAGGGTTTTTTTTCATGCAGAACATTTTTATACTTTATTTCAAAACATGTTAGACGCACATAGGAAATTCTTATTTTAGGTCGTTAATAGTTTATAGAGCTTTTAAATGGAAAGTAAAAATTCTTAATTTATAAGTGAAGCAATAAAAAGAGGGAAGCTGAGAAAACAAGAAAACTCATTTATTCTTCAATCAAAAATTTATATCCATAAAATGATTTTATTGAGCACTTTAGAGTCGATTTCGCACCTCCCATTCTAGGAGCAATAAAACATCGATCGGAGGTAATGATGTTGGTAGTAGGAAAGAAATCATCATTTTACTCATGAATTTGTAAAAATGATTACACTGTTGCATTCATATAAATGCTGTTTTCTAACAGCATTACCACAAATTTTTACAATATTTACTTAACGTTCCCGAAGCAATTCCTACGACTATTAAAATTCCTGTATGCGGTCCTACTAATCGATTTCATTTGACCATTTAAGTCAATAACGATTCGTTATAATATTTAAGATGTGTAATATTTACATTTGTCTGTGTTTGAGTTAATGGTCACCTTCGGTTTGACAGTTTGACAACAAAACGTGAATAAATATTTCCTCGAGATAATTATAAATGCATTTTTTAGCACCTTTTAACATATTTTAACGATTGTTAATTAAAAACATATAGTTTAAATGATAAATCATTTTTAACTTTCAAATTGCTCATTTTAAATATTCTATCGTTTTTGCTGTGCTCGTAATAAGAGAGTTCGATTGTTTATATACGTGTGTATATCTATATATATTTCCATATAGATAGGTAGATCAGTTAAGTTATAGAAATTCATTATGAGCCAATGCATTATTGTTTAATTCCTTAATTTTGAAATGGCAAATAGTTGATAACCCAAACTCTGTCAGTTCAGGGTCACTGCCTGGATTTATGTATTAGGTATAGGTCTAGGTTTCACTGGTTTACCTGTTAAGATGACACTAAACTTTAATCCTCTGTTGATTAACGGACTAACGTCGTGCATATCGCTAAAAATTGTAGCAGATTTTCTGCTTCCTGAAGTAAAATTTTCTCATTTAGATATTTTCAGAGTAATTAATCTCTGGAATAGCTATTCGAATAGTGTAGTAGTTACATTGCACCACCCCCGAAAATGTTCTCAAAATTTGCCCGTGAGATTGCCCGATTCATGCGTTTAAAGTGTCGAACCATGCAGGGATATGAATTAAGACAACTTTCTACAGTATTTGATAGTTCCTATTCCAAAAAGAAGCATTTTATTTGCAGTTATCAAACTATGTGATTTTGTGTGCTTCATCGGTTCCCAGCCTTTTATTTCGCTCAATTTCGCCACGCTGAGGCTTTTTATTTATGACTACCCCCCATTTCTTAAACTGGCTTTCACGTATGACTCAATATTTTAAAAAATATTTGCATTTTCTAGATAGTAACGCTCTTAGGTCATCTAAATAATGAAATGATTTAAATTAACAACAACTTTTTATCTTGATTTTTTACACTTTCCAACATAGTTAAAAAGTGTTTTCGGTTTGTCTGCCTGCCGTCTCTATCCGTGCTGTAACTCTCGAAAATATACTTTGACTGCCATGAATTTATATATGGTATTGTGGTTTACTATGGCATATTCTCTATTGAAAACGACGTATATAGCATTTATATTTCGTTTACAGCGACACCCAAAAAATCCCGTTGTATTATGGTCTATGGGGAAAAATCGTTTGCGTTGAATTTTAATGAAATTCAGATGTATTTCTGAGATGTACTAAAACGTACTTTTTGTATAATATACAGTGTAAAGCATTTATCATTCATTTACAGGGTGACACAAAATAACTCTGTTAATTAACGATTTAGATCTACGCGGAAAAAATTGTTTGCAGCATATTTTATTTATGTTACACTATTTCAAACTTAAGGTTATTTATATAATACAATATTGAGGTGCACTACGAGATACTTACTGTAGAATATGACGTGCATAACAATTATCGTACATTTACAGGGATACATGAAAGGTTTCGGTTACAGTACTGCCTCCGTGGGCGATAAATTGTGGAAGTGTGTTTTCATTTGTTATATGCGTTTTTAGGCTTAACTAAATTTTGGAATACTAGTGCTATGCAGAAAACTGGATACATTTTCGTCTCCGGTAGGTAATTTCAAAAAGTACATTTTAGTTGTATTATGCTTTTTTTCTTGAATGAAATCTTATTTTAATATGAGGCATGTTTAAAAATCTGTAGATAATATACAGTGCTGTATAAAACTACAGGAGTATTATTTTAGTCTATTGGTGGTAATTGCTGAAGGTGAATTTCCGTCTGTGTTATGTGTCTCGTAACAAAATTTTAGCACACTATGTTAAGTATAAACAGATTAATACATATCTATTTCTTGAAGCTTCACATATGCGAATCAAAATTTAAGCTCATTCCACCAAGTAGTTTTTGAGTTATGCTTAACAAACTACAGGCATTGTATTTTGTTTTGCTGCTTTTAAAATTGATTTTAACATTAGGAGTTGAAAATTTCACATCGGCATAATCACGAAATTACTGCACCAAATGTCTTTAAGCTTGATACTCAAAAACACCAAAATTCAAAAAAGTCAAATATGATGTCAAAATTGGGGGTTCATATTGAAGATTTCTGGTACAATTTCTATAGAAAGACGTCCCCTTAAGCTTATTCTTTTACCACTAATTGAAAGAAGATATAATTCGCAAACAAATGGCTACTTTCGTTTAAAGAATTCAAGTACCTGACCTTTCTGGCTACGAATGATAATGGCTGAATCTGGTTTTCAAATGTGTTATGCGATTTCTAAATTGGTGTCTTAAATATCTTTTTGAACAGTAATATTCTGTTACAGTATTCTGGAAGTGTTGAAAAGTATTTCATAATTTATGCTTGATTTTTCTTTCTTCTTTATCGTTAATAATGATTATTTTAATAATAGAATATTAACATA
This sequence comes from Maratus michaelseni, assembly GCA_963931845.1. NCBI lineage: Eukaryota > Metazoa > Arthropoda > Arachnida > Araneae > Salticidae > Maratus > Maratus michaelseni. Next base: position 78,710,417 of record OZ007587.1, read on the forward strand.
AAAACAAATAAAAATAGTATTAAAATAATTTTAAACCATTTTGACCTATTTTACCAGTTTGTAACAGGTTTTATATTGATATGTAAATGTTCAAACAAGGATCGATCAATTATTCGGCCAAGGCCTTTAGACCCATTTCTCAACTATTGTGCTAGGCTTATACATAAATATCTCTGTCTATATCAAAACTTTAGAGCTTTGTTTTGTGTTTCCATTCCAACTTCTATAATTTTGTATATTAACAATATAAATTTTACATACTATCTCCTGTTCCACCTCGTACCCCCCCCCCCCAGGAGAACGTGTAACCTAGGTTGTAAACCAACCGCTTGATATGATTATCTTTTACTATATGTACCGAAAGAACATATATCGTTTATAAAAGGTTAAAAATGTATAAATATTTGGATTTGAATTTAAATATAATGTTCAGACAATGTATAGAATGAACTTTCGTATCGAATGACTCAAAAAATATAAGCGTATCCTAATGTAAGAGTTATAAAATAAATATTAATTGCATTCCGTGTTTGAGATCATACTGGGTTCGTATTGAATTTAAATCTCCCAGCAATCATACAAAGATTTTATTGGAAGCAATTTAGAAAAAAGTATGTACTTGCTTTAAAAGGAAGAAAAAGGGAAAATAGTGAAATAAGAAAAAAAATCTCTCGAACTTCTTCAAGAAGCTCTTTCAGTCCTTTTATGAAAATATCGATAGTTCAAGTATGTCTGCGTTTTCTTTTCTAATGCGAGATGGACCTACAGTTGTAGAAAATTATGTAAGGTCACGCACGTTACTAATGTTTCTTAAATGACTTAAAATGTAATAAATGCCAAAAGAAATAAGTTGTTTGGGACTGAGAATTTTTTAAATTGCATCTAGATCACGATAACTGCCATAGTAAATAAAACTCTTTAGTAAATTAAGGAGGAAAAAATTGTATAGCATTAAATGTACGTCGTTTTCGGAATTTGTTTTATTATTATTCGATATTATAAAGAACCTTGCATTCGTGACGCAATGTAAAATTGAAAAATCGATGTATATACGACATTTTAAGAAGTTAAAGCATTTTTTGTATCATATTAGGGCTATTCTCAAATCCAACATTGATTCTTTCTGACACATTCACGAAATTATTTTAATTGGTAAATTCTTGAAATAGCCAAGTTTTATTTAGAAAACTAGCAGGCTACGCCCGCTTCGCTAATTGATTTTTCCGAACAAACCTCCAAGGATTAAAACATCTTTCAGTTCCACCTTCCATCGCCAGGGGCTCATTCTGCTCTAAACAAATCTCTTTCCAAACGAGCCTAAAAATGTCCCGAACGATTAGCCAAATTTACGATAGTTAGAACTTATAAAGTCACAAAGCACAAAAAACACATGCAGACAAAAATACCCTTTTAAAATACTTTGTTGGTATTGTCACTAAGAATAAAATAATAAACACAACAGCGCCTGTTGGATCACATAAAAATTATCCTTCCTCAGGTGTAAATGCCAAAACACGTGGTTTCTTTTCCCTTCATGGCTTGTACGTTTTTCCTTTTTACTTCGCCTTTGCATTTGGCTTTTACACCTGATGAAGGAGGAATTTTATATGACCCGAAACTGCGCTGTGGTGTTTATTGTATTAATTTGTATAGCGAAGTCAACAAAGTTTTCAACTTCCTCCCGACCTCCCACTATTGGTCATCCTTAATTCCTCCAAATCAACCTTAACCACTGTAAAACTGCTAATGACAATGCTTAGCAATATATGATAGATAACTCAACAGACATAGAATTGCTGCAGGATGCCCATTGCGGTAAAGGAGGTAAACTGACCAGTTTCCCAAAAAGTTGGCCTGCTGTTGCCTTTTCCAATAATAAAGCGCATGTTGTTGTCCGGAAAGATACCCTTGTTTAGTCCCACATCAACTCAGATACTAATTGTGCCTTCATTACGATTATAGCTAAAGAAGATGCACTCCTGATTGACGCTATATATGCGGCCCCTTCTATTGATTTCGAAGAGTTCTTGGATAAATGGCAAAACGTAATCACACAGAGCAAGGCTTTCATTTCTGGCGGAGACTCCGATGCCTATTGCACACTTTGGGGTTACAGGGATGAAGCCTCCTGGGGTGACTCTCTCATTGAACATGTAATAGTTTTTCAGTAACCAATATCCATAACACGGATGCTACGTTTCAGAAAGAAGACTCTGAAGTCAGAGTAGTGTGAATTGGCTGACCGGACCTTACCGTGGCCAACCATTTAGCTATACCCAACATTCACAACTGGCATGTTTCAGATACACATAGTGGCTCTGATCACAAATATATACAATTTAACTTTTCATCTTTATATACACACAGAAGTTTCAATACTACGATAGGCAATTTTCGTATGTTAAATTACTTAATAAAATATAATAAACAAGCTCTCAGTCAACAAATTAATTCAATAACAACCTCAGAACAATTAAATATATTTACAACTAGCTTAATTAACACAATGCACACCGCTGTGAGAGCCTCTTTTATACTTAAATCTGTTGGTAAATCGCGCACATTCTCCTTCTGGAGTCCGGAGCTCAGTAAACAGTGAAACCTTCTCCTATTTATACAGAGAAAGCTCAAAACCCTCCGATTGCACGGCAAAGACTCTCCAGAAATAAAAAAACTCTAGGAGCCGTGTGTTGCAGACTTACAACACTCTACAAACACAATATCCAGACGACGAGATGTGCAGCGTGGAAAGAATTCTGAAGCAATGTCTCAACCCCTCTGGCAATACGCAAAAATTCTTCGCAGACAAGTTCTTTGCTCCAGATGAGGTTAGGCGTGATCTTCTCCCAGGTGAGGCCTCTCGTCAAAGCAGCTTAAAATATCTAGCAAAAGAATTAGTCCCTCTGCTTATCCTAAACCTACAAATAATGAATTTCAATTTAACACGCCATCGTATAAAACCTTCACTAAGGCTAAGCTTAATTCAGCCCTCAACAAATTTAATGTTAAAAAGGCACCTGACCCCGACTCCACTGACTTTAGACTTCTTAAACTTACTTTTAAAATCATTCCACAAATATTTACACGCTTCGGGAATCTTTGCCTAACTCGCTAGTATTTTCCACTTGTCCTGATACAGAGTGAAGTCGTATATTTTTTTTAACAAGAGAAGTCACCCTCTGAACCCAAATCATATCGCCCCATCTGCCTCTTACCCACTTTAGGTACATTTCTAAAAAAATTCTTGGTCCTTCGATTGACTTACTTCCTTGAATCTAATAATATATTCCATCCACGCGAATTCGGGTTCAGAGAGGGCAGATCTTGTGAAAAAGCCTTGCATGCAATATTGACTTCTTGCGCCGAGAGTATAACTATAGGAAATTATACGTCTCTTGTCTTAATAGATATTCAGGGGTCATTCGATAATGTAGAATGGCGGGACATTCTCTCACAATGATATCTTCTAAACTGCCCAGGAAATATAGCAAGTGTCATTAGTTCTTATCTTTCGTAGAGAAGCGTCCTAATAAACTGGGGCGCAAGCACTTCCTTCCACTGATTAGAAAAGGATTAACCTTAGGGCTCTTGTCTTTGCACCCAGAAAAACGTTTTGTTGAATCAACAAAAATTTGGTTGACCCAACAAAACTTTTTGTTTAAATATAGGTCAATGAAAATTTTGCTTGAATCAACAAAAAAATTTTTTTTTTTTTTGCAATTCCAAAAAAATTGTTTGTATCGTCAGCAAAATTAGCTTTGTTAATTCAAGTAAAATGGTTCAATTTTACTACTGAATGGGCTGAATTGTTTGGGACACATTCTTTATGACTTTGCTGATAACTTCAGCTTTGTTTTCTCGGGCCGTCACCGTAGACTTCTGGAGCAAATGACCGCTGAAGCGAATTGTTGTTCACATCTAACCTAACACTCTCACCGCATAAATCCCAAGCCCTCACATTAATAAACCAGCCTCACTTAAAGGTCGAAATCCGATGGGTGGTCAATAATAAACTTTTAAAAATATGGTACAAAATATTGAAAGAAAAATCACAGATGGAGCAGGTTTCTGGGTGAGTGGTAAACTCAGGAAAAAAGACTTAAACAAAAGTAATATATATTCAATGGATCTTTTTATTACAAATATCAAAGGGCTATAGAACAACATCTACTGAAGCCCTCAATCTCATCATAGGTATACCACCAATAGTGATAACACTTAAATATGTATACACTAAAAGTAACATTCTTCACCTAAAACAAGAGCATTATATCAACACACAGTTCCCTAACATGGTTATCCAACATAAGACCCGCAGTTGGTAGATTCATCCTGCGAAGGAGGCATCTCACTTCCAGATCAATATCACATTTAACAGTTACTAACCTGCCGAAATCTCACAAAGTTCACTGATGGCTCATGTACAGATACTGCCGTGGCTGCAGCCTTCTGCGTTACGGAAGGAGGTGTGGTGACCCATCAGTGGGCCTTTAGGCTAGAGAACATTAACTCTGTCTTCGAGGCAGAGTTATTTGATGTCTTGTTCGCTCTAGACTGGACCATTCAACAGCTCCACTCCCATGCTCACATTTATAGTGATAACCTGTCTGGCCTACAGGCTATACACCTAGAAACAAACTGCCCCTACAACAAACAATCCCTTAATACTACAGCTGCTATACAAGGGCAGTCTTAGTCATGTGTGCGCGCGCAGAGATATGCAACGAATGCACGGATTTGGTGGCAAAGCAAGCCACACCCAACATCACCGTTGATCAACACATCCCAATACCTCACTTCTTTATTAAGATGAGTTTGTTTCTTGAAGGTCAGAATCTTAACCGAATGGCAGGAGTATTAGGATACATCAGTCAATGGTAGGCACACATGGCATACCCCCAAAATATTTCATAACTTACTTACAATCACACGATACACAACTCATTCATTCTCATCACACATCATTTCTCACAGGCCATGGACCCTTTAACACCACCTGCGCAAATTCAAATGTTCTAGATCCCCTCCCTCGGAGTGTGGTGAGCTGGGGATCGCTAATCACACATTTCATCACTGCTCAGTCACGCAGCGCTGGAACATGATTCGCGCATCCACGGCCCCTAATGGTTGGCTATGCAACATCCTCATACGCCCAACACTACTACTAAAGCTTAAAAATGTTCACATAGTTTTCCATAATCTATCGTAATTAACTCACTTGTTGCCTGGCTACACCCTGTTTCCTCATCACGTAGTGCTGCCCACTTTCGTGATTTGAGCTTGCTCAGGCAGCACCACTATGGCTCAAGTAGTACACGTTTTGGTATAGGATTCCTTTATGAATTGATCCACCACCAACTTCACTGCTCACTGTCGTGTCGGAAATATTTTTTCGGGCAGTGAAGGATACGTTTGTACGCTTTTTTATTTTTATACCATTTAAAGCCACCCTGCACAGTGTCGCGTATGTGGTTTCTCCAACGCAGGGCAAGTGATTGGACATTGTGTGTATGCTTTTTTAATACCTTAGTAAAAGCATCTGGGCAGGACATTATGCTCTACGGACTTTACTTCCTCGTCTGAGCAGTCCCTCTTAAGTCTATCAAATCAAAGTTTTTAACTTTATTTGCCTGTCGCTATTTCTTGAATCATTTTTTACTACATGCAAGTTTTAGACTTCGGGTAAAATGTATATGTGACTGCTACCAAAATAGATCCTTTCTAACAAAATGAGAATTATCAAAACACAACTGTTCAAATGTCAAATGTTATGCGTGGACTTGGCCATACTTTAAATGACATATAAAAACCCATTGTAACGTCTCCTTTGTTGCAAGCAGGATATAAAATTCCCTTTTTCTGCCCGTAAATGGAAAATATGTATCGGTTAATTATTGGAACATATTGGTTTATCAGGTTTCTTCTCCTAAAGGTTTCTGGAGAAATATAAAGATTTCCAATTTCGGTGGTAACTACAAGTTTCTAAATACAGCGTTACCCTGAATTTATGAAAATGTTTCATGCACATCTCGAAAAGGTTATGTAATTTTTACTTTTAGGACAGTATAATGTAAGGAAAGTTATGTAAACATAATAAAAACCGATTATAGAAATATTGGTAAATTTTTACATTTCGAAATACCCCGAATTCGTTTTCGCTTTTTTTTTACAGTGTTGAAATCCTTCACAAATTATAATTTTTCAGTGTTTTTGTGTTCAGATAATCTATACAGCTGGCAGTTATTATTTTACATTTATTTTATTTTTAGTACAATTTTCTTCATTCATCTACAGAAATTACTTAAAATTTCGTTAAGTTTAAGTTTTAATCAAAAATTTATAAATCCAGTTTAAACATTAACTATGCTTCTAGACAACAACATCTGTGAATTCTTCCAATTGGCTACATGAGGGGTGACAAATGCTTTAATATTCATTTAAATTAGCTGTTGTTGTTGTTGTTGCATTCAGGAAAGTACCATTGCACTTTTTCATGGAGAAGTGTTAACAGCATCTCGAGAAAGATTGGACTTACTAATAAACAATGCATGGGAATTGTTCGTTCCTTCATTTCGTGATTGGATATTGCAAACGATTCCTATAATTCACAATTAATCGAGCATCACGGTTATGACATCTGTCACTATGCTGAATTAGATGGTTATCGGCTAGATGGTCATCATTGATTTTAATGTTTGAACGTTTATCGAGTAGTAGTGTCAGAAATATATAGATGAGTGGTTGCATAAGAGCTTCACTTGCTCAGCTCAATAATCAATCATTTAATTCTGCCTCAACAAAATGTCTATTTTCGCTTAGAACTTAGTTACTTAGTCTTAGTCTTACTTACCTATTCTTACTTACCTAGTCTTACTTACTTAGTCTACTTTCACTTAACTTAGAACTTATAGAAAGGTTGCATAAAAGCTTCGCTCGCTCAGATAAATAATCAATCATTTAATTTCGCCTCAACAAAATGTCTACTTTCACTTAGAACTTAGTTACTTAGTCTTAGTCTTACTTACCTGCTGTTACTTACGTAGTCTACTTTCACTTAGCTTAGAACTAGATAGAATGGTTGCATAAGAGCTTTGCTCGCTCAGCTCAATAATCAATCCTTTAATTTTTCCTGAACAAAATGTCTACTTTCACTTAGCTCTATTTGAAACTCTAAAACTATATTTTAGATTATTTAAAGATTTACTTTTGTTTATTTTCTCCCCTTTTCGACACTTTCCAGTAACAATAAGTAAATGATCAGTTATCTAAAGTTCCCCCTATGTCCTAAAATTTCCACTTTCCGTTTTGTCCTCCCTCTCCGAGCAAGAAGATGGAATTTCTAGATATGGCAGGGCAAAGTAAATTTTTTTTACAGTTGCTTTTGTTCTCATCACTTTAAAAATGATTCTAAATTTAATGCAATAATTTTAGAATTTTCTTTTCAATGCCATATGCTGATAAAAAAAAAAAAAAAAAAAAAAACAATATCTCATCATAGTACATGTTAGAACACGTCTAAATGAGTTCTATTTGAATTGATATATATAAAAAATCCGTTTAAAAAAATCTAAAATTTCTCAGAATGCAACATGTTTTATGAAATTGTTAGCAGAATAATTACTGAATCTTATCACTTGTTGTTTAAAATACGAAGTAAAGAAGATAGTTGAAATCGTAATCGTACGATAAAATTTACTTTAATCCTTGAAAATAAAATCTAATAAATATGAGATCATCCAAGAAATCAAATACTGCTTGTTAAACTGATTTTATTCGAAGTTCATGCAACTCTTTTACAATAATCCCTATGTGTCCTTGAACGCTATGGAGGATGCGTTTTGGTGTCAGGCGCACGCTCTTCACACTCTTAAGATTGAATAATAGAATAAGGCTTAATTCATATGTTTAACCACCTTGATTTCTGTTTCTGCCTTCATTGCGCGTCTCTTAATATTACCGCCATCCATGTTTCAAATTTGGAACTAACATCAGGAACCACGGTATAAGAATTCCTGAATCCTACGTTAATCTCCTGCAAGAATTATTTTTCAATAGCTATCACCGTTTACAAGTTATCGAATTTTAAAAACAGCCAGTCCATTTTAGAACTTTCTATATAATGAGTTAGCTGAATCCAATGATATTTTTTTATTTCATTTTAATGGGCGTTATGTGCTAGTACATACGTTATAGTGTTCGGTTTTAACGATTTTCATATTTTTCGAGATTGATATTTTTCATATTTAATATTTTTCATAGTGTTGACAGGTAAATGTTATAAAATGTTCACAAATTTTAACTAAGCTGTAGGTTTTAAAAATTAAAATAATTAATTTACTAAATAACTTAAATATTATGTCTTAACGATCCTCGTAATTTTAGTTTTCATTTTAATAATAAATCAACTATTATTGCTTTCTAATTTCGATATTTAAATCCCTTATAAATTATACAATTAAAATTAAAAAAAAAATCCTAATATTGGTGATTTATTTAGAGCTTTGTAGAACACAGACCTTAATAAGTACTATTTACAACTAAATGCTTAAAATGAAAATGAGAAACAAACAAATTAATAAAAAAACCCCAAAACTTTGCCAAATAAACGCTATTTAATAAGAGATTTCGAACCAAATTTTTTACCGAACGCCATGTGGCAATGTGGTGAATCATTCATTGACATAAATATGGATGACGAAATTACAGGCACTTGTTAGAATTATGCATCCTGGGTCCTACGGACACTGGTAAAATTTCCCAAATCACTGACCAAAACAGGGAAATAAAAGTTACACTCTTTTTACGCACTATTTTGCACAATTGTATATTAATATCCCTAAAATATGTTTAAACTCACTTTTAGTGCATAATGTACAGACTTTACAGTTTATTTTTGTTCACACCATCATGATGCTGATTATTTTCAAAATTAATTATCTTCGTTATTCAAAACGATACACTGAAAAATAATCTTTTCCGGCGATGCTTTTTAATGTTTTAGAAAAAATTATTACGAATTTTTATTAGTGTTTCAGGAAAGATGTATCAGTAGGTTGTGATTGTGAGCATTTCAGAACTTTTGAAAAATCCCCCGCATAATGAACAATTTCATATTTCTTTACAAATCTTTTTTACGAAATTTTTTTGATGTCCTACCAAATCTAGTCGAATTAATAAATGAAATTTATAGTTTGTATCCGTAATCTTTACACCATGATTAATTGTAAGTGCTACTTTTTGCTGTTTTGAGAGAATATGATGTTTTATTGTTTAATTACTTTGCTCCATGCTTGGTTTGAATTTTACAGTGTGTTTTAACAATTACACTATATGACAGGCCTGTCCAATCTTTTAGTAAACAAGGACGCATCTCAGCTGCTGGCAAACAGTAAATGGCACCATTATTCACATGTTTGGAAATAATGTTATTATTTTAGTAATGTTATAGACACTCACGTTTTTACGATTCGCATGCATCCCGCTGTAAAAGCCATGTCCAATTAAAAATAAACTACAGAGAAAATATAAATCATAGTAATTTAGAATTACATTTCCTTCGACAGAAGCTTGTCTCAGAAAGTTTTTGTGTGATAAGGAGCCAAAAACCCTAATGCTGCCTAGAATAAAAAAGCATGCAAATATTAATGGTTTAAAAACAAAACATTTTTAAATGAAATTTTATATTTAGAAAAAGCTAAGTAACATGAAACATTCGAACGGCACACAGATCTCTTATACGTCAATCACGATGTATATACATTGCACAGTGATTGCCATGACCATGCAAAAATAATTGCAGTGAAAATATCACTCATAGTAAATTTAGAATTACATTTCCTTGAGCGGACTCCTTACCTCAAAAACTTTTGTAAAGTAAGGAGCCGAAAACCTTGATGTTGCCTACAATAAAAAAATTATGCAAACATCAATGATTTAAAAAAAAATTAAGAATTTTTTAAAATGGATTTTATATTAAAAAAAGGTTAGTAAAAGGAAACATTTGAAAGGGCACCAATAAATTCTACAAATAGCGCTATGGCAACCATGGGGGTCCGGTTGAGTATCATACAGCTCTGCTATATGATACCCATGAATTCTACGTTTCATAAAATACAGACACCTCATTTATTTTATAACACAGCTTTCCATAGTGACTATTAGCTTGTTTACGAAGAAGACTAAAAAAAAAAAAAAACAGAAAAAGTTTTTGTCTAAGATTTCGGGGAAATTCGCATTGCGCGATGGGACTCTGATCTGGTTAGGTACCATGGGGACTAGCAATTCACGATCCGAGGACTTTCTATGAACAACGAATGTAACGTACACCAGAATTTAAATTATTTCGTCAACATAAATGAAACTTTTAATTTTCGTTACAAATAACACAATTTTACAAAAGAACAAATGCTGGCATAAAAATAGGACTTAAAATTTAAAGTAGTTAAAAATTTGAACTATCACAAAAAGTGTTAAAAATCGTTACCTAATATAAAATCATAGACAAATTTCGGTATAACTCTAAAAATAATAACAATAATTGCATATTACGCTGTGATTAAAGTGCACAAACTCCATTTACCTTTTTAACCACACTCTCACATTTTAACATTTCTTGATATCCCTTAATAATAATAAGAAGAATAAGAATAAAAACACTTGACATTTTATTTAGGATTATATTATTATTTTTATGCATAAAATAATAAATAACAATTTTCTTATTCTGGAAGGAATCTTAAAGAAAATTTCTAGAGAAACTCATACAGCGTAGAATTTAATCCGGAATTTTAATGAATTTTGGTGTTATTTTTCATTTCAGAGAAATACGTTTATGTGAGCTTTTAGTTCGAAATGAATTAAATCCAAAGTTATGAAGATAGTTTTTAATTCAAGTGAAGCATTTCTCTGAAATTATGTATACTTATTTTAAAACTTTCCAGATATAGTGATAAAATTTATAGACCTAATTAGAAAACAGAGCCATGTGTGTATTACTCAGAACATTGTTCAGGCAATTGAATAAATTTAATTTTCTACAAAGATAATTGTAAACTTCTTACGCAATAACACATATTATTCATATGTAACTAAGCATAAATTTGTAATAATATTATGTATAAAAAATATAATAGTTTGTATTCGGAGTATTGCATTTTATTTACAGATAATATGTAGTAAGAAGAAAAAATTCCAAACTCATGTAAAACTAACGATTTAAGAATCACTGTCTTCTTTATGTTTTATCTCTACTAATTTTATAAAGGTTAGGTTTTATCTCTGCTATAAAGATATTTTATCTTTATTCTAATATAACACATGGGCTGATAAGTTCCCGGTCTAATAACGAAAACATAACTTTTTAACGAAACTTTATAACTTTAATAAATAACATAACTTTAATAATAAATAATAATAATTTAATAATAATAATAATAATTTTATAATAATAATTTTATAATAATAATTTAATAAATGAATAATAATAATAATTTAATAAATGAATAATAATAATAATTTAATAATAAATAGCATAATTTTATAACGAAAAAGCTCCAAACAGTGCTCAGAATCATCGACTCGTTGTTGTTTTTGCTCAAAAGTCAACACGCGCGGCAGCCACTTTGACAACAGCTTTTTCATAGACAAATGTTCATTCAAAATAAAACCTACACATTCCTTGGATATCTTCAGAGTCTGAGCTATCTTCTGCAACTTCACTTTACGGTTTCCCAAAACGATTTTGTGGACTTTTTTTTGTATGTTTTCCGGAGTAACCACCTCTTTTGCGTAGTGCATCACTGGTGTCCGTACGATCACGTTTAAATTAAGCAAACCAGTCAATAATGGTTGAATTTCCTGGTGCAGTGTCCAGATAACTCTTATCAAGCCAAGCTTTTGTTTGAACGGTGTTTTTTCCCATCAAATAACAATTCTTGAAATTCTTGTTTATCCATTTTTTTGTTTATCAACAAAGTCGTTCAACGGAAACCCCTCTAAAGTTTTATCCACACGGCGAATCGTCATGACATTTTTTCTGATACCTTTTAAAGGTTAGTATTTACTAAAACAAACATCGGTTCGGCGATTGCAACGCCATCTGTGTGCCAGACCGGGAACTTATCAGCCCATGTGTTACCTTCCCTTAAAGTTGCCGATTTTGCATATTTGTTTATAACTGTACAATCAATGGCCAATAGTAAACAAAAATTTATTTTAGATGTTTTCGACAAGACGGATTTTGTTATAGTAAAACAAAAGTAGATGCACCTATTTACGATTTTCATAATAACATCATTAATTCCGTGTCAAATGCGAGCGACACTGTCTATAATTTAGTTTAAAATGAATGTGGATAACAATATCGGCTTTTCACACACACAAGAAAAACGTGTTGTTTTGCCAAATTCGTCTCATTAAAATACGCCAATGGCCTTACAATAAAAACAAATGTACTATCCATTTCTCCGAGAGTAGATAATGGTATTGTTCTCAGTATTTGAAGTTCGGAGCACAAATGCGGAGTGAAAGTGAATAAGGAATGGCCATGGCAAATTGCTTTCACATTTTTTGAAAGTAATTACCTAGTTTCATATTTTAAAGATATTTTATTGCAATATATGTTTGACCAATGTTATATAATCTGTATTTTTAATTATTCGTTTTTTCTTATTTATTATCAGTAAATATTTTCCCATTTATATTAATAACCACGATTTGTAAATTTACTACCATAACAATATGCAGATGACTCTCAAGATATCAAAAGAAGTACATTTTCTTACAGCCTAGTAATTAAATTGTTTATAAATGCTAACAACGTTTCACAAAGAAAATTTGTTCCTTTTTGTTCAGCTGTGATTCAGTTACTTTTTATAAACAAAGTTTAGTTTTCTTGAATTTTCTCCTTTCTTTTACCTTTCTCCTAAGTTTAATCCCATTCAGTTGAAAGGAATTAAAGGATTCCTGTTTCCATGGAAATATTTAACATGTTCTTACCTAAACAAGAAAAAAAATGTAATTTAACAAAGATGTCATATTCTTTTCTCAAATACTTTTTTCATAAAAAAAAAAAATCTGTACAAGTACACCTTTGAAATTTTTCTATAATAAACAAAATTTACAAAATCATAGCAATCATAGCGGAGTATTTTTCTGAATTTTGGCATATTTTGCTACTATTAGCAAGTGATTAGACGCAATCTTTGTTTTACTCATTAATATGCCCTCTTTGCATCCAGTCAATTACTGAGATAATTAAAAACTAACGCTTATCTTCTATTTGAATAGAATTAAATAAAAGAATTATTTAAATAATATATTAAGATTTTTGTATGAGATTCTCAGGCATATTTTAACAAATTCTCTTTCTTCATGTTTATCTATCCTTCTATCTAAATACAGGATGATTTTTAAAAATGCGGATATACGAACCCCTAGCTACTGTACTGTATACGGAAATGGGATACGATTTAAAATGCAAGTATTTTAAGGTATGCGTTAATGAATGAGGGGAAGAACAATGATTGAGCTCTCATAAATGCGGGCACAGTGACAAAATTTTGAAGTTTTCCAATTTCAGCACTCACTTTTTTCCCTCTCAAAATAATCTTCATAATGGCAAAACATAAATGACGTTGAAATAGTACCTGTAGAATTTTAAAATGTTTCTTAAAATAAGCACAAAGAAGCTTAATGAAAACTAGTGATGGGCATAACGATTATTTTAAATATTCGAATGAATCATTCGGGCATGCGCAGAAGCATATCTGTCAAACTTGTCAAATTGTTTTTAATTCAATTACTACCAGAAATTTTGAAAAAAAGGAAGTTTCTGATTTTAATTAGAATTAGATTAGACGCCAGATAAAAATGAAAAATGTGTTTCATTTACGAAAAGGAAAAATGTGTTTTGTAAACGAAACACATTTTTCATTTTTATCTGGCGTCTAATCTAATTCTAATTAAAGTCAGAAACTTCTTTTCTTTCAAAATTTCTAGTAGTAATTGAATAAGAAAAAATTTGAAGTTTGACAGATATGCTTCTTCGTATGCCCGAATGATTCATTCAAATAATCAAAATAATCGTTATGCCCAACACTAATGAAAACAGCAAATAAGCCTATACAGGCTATAAAAATTATATTTTAGTCGGATTAGAAAATTTTCAAGTGTTTGCCTTCATAGACGATGACATATCGCATACGAAACATAGCGAGTGATAATACGCAATGACATGTAGACAATGAAGAATCTTATGTTTAATGCTGTTGTCCGTGTCCATACGCACTTTGATATTTTAATTACTCCAAGAGAAAGGAACTTGGTGGTGTGTGTTTGGATTACCAAATTGGTCCTAGTAATGCAAAAGATAAGTACATGAAAATAGTCACCAAAGTGTTTTCATTCACCATGTTCGATACTAAATGCTCTACTTTTCGTTTTTTTCATGTCACTTTTCTAGTGCGACACGCACCGTTTCAATGTCATGTAAGTTTTTTCACTGTGAAGATCATTTTTCGATGAAGCAAAATGGATGTTGCTATTGGAAAATTTGAAAATTTTGTCACTGTAACTGCAAATGTGAAAGTTCGATTATTGTTCATCGCTTTATACTTGGCTTATCTTAAAATACACTGCTCAACACAATGAAAGGATATTTGAAGTTTTATATAAAATAAAGATATAAGCGAAATTTTTTTTGCCGAAAATAGAAGAAGAGAATCACAAATGCAAATTTTTCTGGTTTTCAAACTGTGGAGTATGCAAATTTTGAGTTCGACGTCAAAAACGTCGCTTCAGCGGCAGCGAATGAAATTTGACTTTCAACTGGATAAAAGAGAATGAAGACAAGGATGATCGACATTCAGTGATTGCTTTGTTTCGATGAGTACGATGTCTCAGCGAAGTCATTTGACAGATTCAGAAGCTTAGAGAATTGTTGGTAGGTTAGAAGGGGGCCAAACTCAAGCCAAAGTAGCGCAAGCCATTGGAGTGTCACAAAGTGTCATTTCCAGGATCTGAAACCGTTTTTTGGAGAGTGGATGTGCAGGCCGAAGACCAGGGCAAGGTCGTAGACGGGCAACAGCGCCCAATGAAGATCGGTATTTAGCGTTAACAGCTCGGAGACACCGAAACATGAACGCTACTCTTCTCCAACAACACCTTCGCTCGGCTACAGGCACCACGATTTCAACTCAGACTGTCCGAAACCGGCTCCATGCTGTAGGTCTGTATGCTCGCCGACCGATGGTATGTGTTAGATTAACATCAAGGCATCGTCGTGACCGCAGGGAGTGGGCAACCGATCATGTCAACTGGAGGAGAAATGAATGGAGCAATATTCTGTTTTCTGACGAGTCCCGTTTTTCTGTGCATCCAGATAATAGGCGTATTTTCATCTGGAGGGACCGTGGCAGTAGGAATAATCCTGCGTTCGTGCACGAAAGTGTCAGATTTGGCGGTGGAGGAGTGTTGGTGTATGGTGGCATCTCCATTGACGGGCGCACTGACCTCTACATCATTCGAGATGGAGCTCTGACTGGTCGCCGATATAGGGATGAGATCCTCAGACCTATTGTAGTCCCTTACGCTGCAGCAATCGGAGATAACTTCATTTTAATGGACGATAACTGCAGGCCACATCGTGCAAACCTGGTGGAGGATTTCCTTTTCGAGGAAGGAATCGTCCGAATGGAATGGCCAGCGTGTTCTCCAGACATGAATCCAATCGAGCACGTTTGGGACGCTCTAGGAAGACGAGTTTCTGGCCGCCAACAACCCCCACAAACTCTCCAAGAACTGGAAAGAGCTCTTCTGGAAGAGTGGGGCAGAATACCCCAACTCGTCATTAATAGCCTCATTGAGTCCCTGCCTCAAAGGTGTTCAACGTTGCTGGCCGCCCGTGGAAACCATACCCCCTACTGAAAATGATTTTCTTTGAAGAAAACACCTTTTCTTATTCTTTTTTTCTCATATGCACAAATTGTGTTTTTGTCCTTTTGTACACAAATGCGCAATAAAATGCATTTTTTTCTGCCAAACATGTGTAATTTATTCTCATATAACCTACTATGTCTGTCGACCATGTATCAATCAGCTAAAAAGTTTCCCAGATACAAAATCCACCTAAAACTGCAATATCCTTTAATTGTTTTGAGCAGTGTACTTGCAGCATATATTACATCTCGTTTCCTTGTACGGTACGGTCGCTCGGTTATCATATGTCGGAGATTTTTCTAAGACCACATTGTATATATGTGTGCATATATGCAAGTTTATTTACCTATTTCTATTATCTGTAAATATATATGTATATATATATATATATATATATATATATGTATGTATGTTTATTCATTTTCCAATCTATATCAAAACGTATACGGACATATATACAAGGTAGTCATAAAGGAATGTACCTTTTAAGACAAGCTCCGTTAATCTTCTCAGTACAGTTCTAATACTGACAAAAAACAACAACAACAAAAAAAAAACACTTGCACTCAATTCACTGCTAGTCGCTGCATATGACGTCCATTCTTCTCTGAGGTAAATTTGTTTTATTCACCAAGAATCAACAGTTTTTGTGCACTTTTTCCGACCCTTTCTATCTTCGGTTTGCATAGATTGTGTTATCTGATAGCGTAAACAAAACGTTCGTACTCCTGGTGTTGTCACACTTCCACCAACTTCTACCGCAATTGCTGCATACGAAATACCATTTTAATGTAACACAACAATCTTGGTCCTCTTCCTGGGTGACCAGTCACCACTTTTCCTGGACGACATTGTTTTACTTATTTTTACACTGCCAGTAGCACTGAACAGTACACACAAACATCCAACTGTATTTGCACTTCAGTAACCAACTTTATTCTGCAAAATTAAACATCCAAACTGGCTTCTCCTACCTCTGAAAATGTCCTTGCAGCTAATCATAAATAACAGCTGGTCATTGGTCCTCAGAATGAAGATTTCGAGTAGCTATTAGTAGTGTTACTAAAATTCGTTTCTCGTATCTCACGTATCTGTACTTCTATATCTCACTGACAGCAGCATAACTCACCTTGTAATGCAAATATTTAACCCCTGTTTATTGTTTTAAATTCAGAATTAAATTTTTTTTCGTTTGATATAGGAATCCCTCCAAGTGTAACAGCTTTTATAAACATTCAAAGGTAAAAAACATTCAAATTTCAAAGTGTCCTCAGTTTTGACTACCAATATATAAACATGCACATATTCACACATATATTATTTATATAGATGCACAAATAGATAAATATGTACAGGGTGGTCATAAAGAAACATTGCCGATATATGAATCCCTAGCGGTCGCTCCGTTCAATACACCAAAATGAAATGTGATATATAGTTATTTGAAGATATTCTTTCGAGAGTCTGGTGAATGAGAACAATTGCGCTCGCACGGTTACGATTACATAGAAAAAACTTTGAAAATTTCTAAAGGCAACACCCACTTTTTCCCATCTTAAAATGACCACGTCATTAAAAAAAGATGCATAGCGTTGGAACGGTATAGCACGAAAAACGGCAACGTAGGGCACATGCAAAGAACAGCATTGTAAACAAGCAATAACACCATAGGCGAGACGAAAGGAAAACGTTTTACTGAGATTAAACGTTTTCGCACTGCTTTTTAAAGATTTTCGACAAAAGACGAATCGCGTATAGTGTTATATGATTGGTGCTTGTGCGTCTTGTCTCTCTGTTTCTATTGGTTGTACATCTGTTTCTATATCGTTCTTAGACGTCAAAACAACTTCATAACATATGTTTAATTTTAAAGCCGGAGAACTCCCATATCCCTTTAATGTAACTATTACATTATTTAAAAGTAAAGCTTTGTTATCTTTTAATATTAAACACTTTTTTATGGCTGTTCTGATACTTTATAGGCCCCACCAGTGGCTGAGAGGTTCTGCTCTCGAAGCTGGTAGACGGGAGGTGCTGGGTTCGATCCCAATCGCGCCCGTCGGCCTAATCGTTTGGAGTTTTCGTGGTTTTCTTCAAACCGTGGATTTATCCATGCGTAAATACGGGTTAGGTTCCCTTAGAAAGACCCCCACGAAGGGCACTCCCCCGGGCCTATATCCCTAGTGTAGATAATTGGCCGTCAATAATCAACCCAACCCAACTGATACTTTATAGTTATTACTAAGTCATTTTTTTAGGAAACATCAATCTTCACCAAGAAGCTTACATTAACTAATAAACGGCCTGGAAAAAGGTCTTTTATAATATTTTGAAGTTATTTGTTATAGATGGGTATCTTATAATATTAATAGATGGGGAATTAAGCTTTGCATTAAATGTTTAGTGTTTATTCATCATTAAAACCCATTTAAACCCTTTTGCACAGGATTTCCTGATAATTTACTCCCCCCCCCCCTTCTGTGCCAGATATATAGAGAACACTTATTTGCAACTATTTCCTATGTATTACACTCAGTTTTTTCTGTTTTGCATAATGACTAATTACTAGATTTGATGTTGTCCTGCAGATTTGCACTTTATTTAACTGTGCTGATCCCCACTAGAAGTTTTTTTCACGTGTAAAAACTACCCATATTCGTTAATTAATGCCATATATGTCCTTATTCAATGATAATACGCTTGTATCCATAATAAGGGACAAACACAAAATGCTAATTTTTGAACACAAAAGTTAATTGTGTGTAGCCAAAAGAAACTGATATAAACGGCAGGTTTAGCAAATAGTTACTACTTTAATAGCATAGCCAGTCGATATGAAGTCACTGTGACATCACAAATGATCAAAAGTGTAACAATTACTACGTTGAGCCAAAATGGAGAAAGCGAAATCTTTATTCGTGTCATTATTACTCTCAATTGATTGCCAGTTTGTGACTCCACTGTGAATTCACGATGACTGTTCTTTTGCGATATATCACCAGGTGATGTTACAATGAAGATGCATGATGATTCTCACGTGATTGTCATTTGGAGACTCCACTGTGAAATCGTATCATAGTTGTATTGTGATGAGACCCCAAGTGACAGTAAAGTCATCCGGTGACTTTACAGGAAGCAACGGTTATAGAGACTTCACAGTGGAATCTCCAAACCACAATCACCTGAGAGTCTCCAAGTGACTTCATTGTGACGTCATTTCGTGATATTCAAGAATGCAACACTCATGGTGGCTTCACAGTGGAATATCCAAATAAACGCCAAATTAATATCACCAGGTGAGATTACTGTGACGTAATCTGGCAATCCGTCACAACGCAACAGCCACGGGGATATCACAGTGATCACAGTGAAGTTACCAAATGATGGTCATGTGCGAGTAATAAGGAAATATATAAAATATATCACATTTTAGTTCAACGTAGTATTTGAGACACTTTTGGCTATTTGTGAGGTCACAGTGATGGCAACTGGGTGTTCTATTAGTACAAATTTGGTACACTTTCCGCTTTATCAGTTTCATTTAACCCCTCACAATTAAGTTTTCTGTTCGAATATTAACATTCTGCGATTGTTTCTTAATTTATGGATACAAGTGCGGGTCAAGAAAAAAGTTGTATATTTAAAATACAAGTCATCTCTGAAAACAATTCTGAAGACAGTTGGGTTAACTTCTCTATTTGTGATAAATAAAAAACTAAATGATTGTTAAATTAATCACATTACTGTTTTAGAACATGTGTTTAAATAATTCTATAGTATATATTCGACCAATAAAGTTTTGCACAGGATTTAATATGAACTTTTTTTAGTGTACTTTAAGAATTACACAGTGATTTGATTATTAAATATGCTTTGGTTTATTTGTATTAACAGAAGAAATCACATGCAAATTTTGTATTATAATACTTCAAGTTGTTAAATTTAAAAAAATTAAAAGATCTGTGCCGTTTTCTAAATATCACTCAATCACACAGATTACGTTTAAAAATAGGTCAAACTGATATTTTGTAAATTTGAACGTTTCCTTCGTATAAAACATGGCAATTGTTGTAGTTTCCTTTAGACACTTTTGCCGACCTAGATCATCATTCATCATTTTGATACATATTTATCATAAACGTCATATTTGATAAAAACGAAACAATTTGTTTCTTCAAGTTTAGGTATTAAGGTCAATTGATGAACCTAGAATACTGTAAAGCTTATTTTTAGAAAATTAAATTTTATTTTGTATCCTTTTGAAATTTTTATTTGGCTACTAATGGACATTATTTTTTGGAAAAAGGTAAATTTTGAACTGGATTGTGTATTATAAACTAACAAGATAATTCTATCTGGGTTACAAAACAAGACTGTCCGAAGTACATAACGTAAAGTGATAATCGTATTAAAATTTAAAACTATAACTATTTACATTTAATATACTTATTATAGCGTTTCTGGGTGGTTAGTTGCAATACGCTTTAAATAAAGAGACAACAGGTTCGAGGTGCACAACCCCCCCCCCCCCACCTAAAAAACTCCAGCATAGATTGAAGAAATTTTATTTTATCGCATAGCAAGATTTTTCGCCGTATGGCAGAAGAGAGGGCACTGGGACCAAAGGAGCCCTTTTTGAAGTGCTTAAAAAAGCGAGTCAGGAGCAGGGATGAGTTCTTGCTTGTAGCAGAACTCAAATTGGCGATTACAGAACTTGCCAATGGGGTTGCATTGACGATAGTACTTTCAGAGGGAACATAGCGCGTTAATGAGAATCTTCGCGAAAGGGTAACATTTTTGGCATAGAACTTCTACTTACTTAAAAATAATATCTGCCAAGGAACATTTGCAACTTGTTGGAAATTTTAACAGCCTGGTCATGAGATGAGTTCAAAAATTTGGGAACGGCAAAAATTACATTTTTCAGCTGCAGTTGCGCTATTTTTAGATTAACGAAAGATGGATAGTCGTTAATTATACCATATTAGAAGTTGCTTCATTGCATTGCTTGCCAGATGGTTTTTATTAACTAATGAATATTGCATGGCTAAAAGAATTGATATTAAAAATTCGTTGCGATCTTGATTTAACAAGGCAGAGTATCTATGAATTTTGTATTCTTTGAAAAAGAAAAGGGGCTTCGAAAGAAAAACGAATAAAGGACATACGAATAATTTAATTAAAAAGAACAATTGTTTTAAGTTAAATATGATGTGATCAAACTTAATGAAGAGAGTGAATCTTGATTTAATAAATAAAAAGGAAGGGTAAAGCCTAACATATGATTCTCATATCATAGTACTTTTTAGTTTGCCCACCAACTACACCAAATTGCTTTTTAATATGAAAGATATAAAGTATATATTAAAATAATAATGTTTTCAAATTTATTAAAAACTACATGTGTAAATGAAATAAATAGCTTGTGTACTGATCTTGCGTATAACCTATGGATATACAAAGTTTCAGCAACTTTTGTTTAGTCACTTTTGCATTTTATGAAAGAACGTACACTATTTATTTATTTATTTATTTATTTTGGTAAAGAAAGGCTAAAAAGGGAGCTCTCGAGAAGCTTAGCAAATATTGTTAAATGACTTGACAGTATATTCCAGAAAAAAATCATGCTTGCAAATTACTTAAAAATTATGAATAAAATCACTAAATGTTTTCAAGAAAATTTTATTTGATAGTACATTTTTTTGTTCTGTTCTAAGGATAAAAAATTTAAGTCATGCAGAAGTTAAAAACGAATATACGGGCAACACAATATGCCCCTTCTTGTAACAATCATGAGTTGTACCCATATTGTTGTCACACTCGTAAAGACATCTTTGTGGCTAACAAGCATATTTTTGCTTTATAATATACATTACTAATTAATTCTAAAAAGAGACATTTTTAAATGAAAAAAATCAAAAGGTAAAATATCAGGATCATGACATTGAAATATCTGGAAAAGATATTTCAAAAACTATTTATTACAGCACTATGACAATCATGCACATTTTTCTTTCTGTAGATAGGTTTTACCAATCTACAACAGCGGTTGCTTTGCGACAGAGCAACCACTGGACCTGAGTTCCCAGAACTCGTTAACGCATGCTTCAAGTGGGTCTGGTTTACCTAAACACAACGCACCGATACATACTATCGGCCAAGGAGGAATACCGCCCAATGCGCATCACTGCTCCTGAACCCCAAGAACTTTTAAACATCTGGTTCCTCCGGCAGCCAATACCCATGAACTATAGGTTAAAAACTGCACGATTCTAGGTCCCACTTTCGGATCCTCCTAAGTACCCTAAGTAAACCGAACACCCACAAGAGCGTCAAGCACAGAACTTAATCCCGAGATTCTCCGGAACGTTTTGATTTACCAAAGACTTCGGAAATCAAAAACCTATGATAGGTAACGACTAGACTTCAGCAATGGATCGGAATTCCCGACCTATAACAGGCCACTGGGTTCGACCGACAAGGTGCCTTCTCCCGCATTACGCCTGCACGCCTGCCTTACCCGAGAACCGGGTGGAGCAGGGAGTTGTCCGGAAAACCACGACCACCGAGATCCGGCACCTCTTTTTCCGTGGGACGTCGCATAGAGGTTGCGATTCGTTCCGGTCATCTTCCGCACTAAAGTGGCCAGCTGGAGGGGACTCCCAATCGGTAGGTACACTAGGCTTATGTTATATTTAGCCTTAAATGTTCAACAAGATTTTACAATTCTGAAACATCTTAAATTTAATTAATACAAACAATCCATAAATAGTCCTTGTAGAAAGGATAATAATTTGAAGAGATATTTTTCGAAATTCAATTTAGGAATTTTAAAATTTGATTTTTAGCCATTTTCTCATCCCATTTTACTTACCCATCATACGTAGTATAGGGTAAGTCTTGTAATCGTTTTGAAAATCGAAAATTTTTTTTGACGGATTTACACGTTTCAGACACTGGAGATTCCGAAAAACATATTTTTAGAAAAAAAAATTTGCCGTCCGTCTGTGTGTCTGTGTGTGTGTCTGTGTGTGTGTCTGTGTGTCTGTAAACGCTCTATCTCCCGAAAAAATTGAGATAGAGACTTGCAATTTGGTATGTACTTAGTATGTAATAATGGGAAGAAGCCTATTTCATTTCAATAACCTCGATTAACCGGAACAATTTTTTTCGGACTCTCGAAATATTCGTTCTGATGAAAGGTATATAAAAATTTTCGAAATTGTTTATTTTAAGAAATGAATATAAAAGACAATAAAAAAACATAAATTTTGAATAAAGCATGAAGTCGATCGGATAATTAGTTGCCGAGATATTTGGAATCCTATTTTCCACACTCTTCGATTTTTCATGACCCTGTATTTCATCCAAATTTCACTTCAAAGATATATTTTAATTGGAAATTTGACGCTTAATCAGATGCAATAAACCGCTAGTTAATAGGATTATTATTTTTGGAGTTATAAGGAAAAACCTCTTTCAAGCAATTCAGTAATCGAGCCTTTAAAGTTTGTGACGTCATCAAGCCACGATTTTATTTGAATTGCAATGCATTTTATAAGTAGTTTACACATTTTTATTTTAATATTTTACATTATGCATATCCATGATGGGTAAGTATTACGGTGGCCCCCAACGACTAGTTTTGCATCCCTTTGAATTATTGTAGGTTTACAAATATTGAAACTATTGGATAGAGAGTACACTGTTGCGTAGGAAATATAAAATATGATTTAAAGTAAGATTTATTTCAAGTATTTGACGGAGTTTCCATGAATTTTTAAAATAATTTTCCAAAAACCAAATTTTTGAGTTCGATATCGTAAATATTTTATATTTTAAAAGCACATTATCGGGAAGTAATTTAACCAAAAACTTAGAACACGATTATCAAAAACTAACATTTTTCGTGATTTAAATTGTTTTATTATCTCCATATTGAAAATTTTTATTCGATTTTTTTCTCATTATTCAGGATTGCCATTGAGCTTAATTTTTAAGGTGCAATTTTTTTAACTATTACAATTAAAATTATCTGAAGTTAAAATATTCATTTTTAATTTTTTTTGTGTTAAAAAAGTGTATAATGCTTGAATTATACCTGAAAAGGCTATTTTCTTTGTCAGCATCTTTAAAAGTTTTATTTTAGCATTCAATAACATTACTTTGTTTTATGAATTTATATATATTTAAAATATATCTTATTATTAATGCAATGTTACATAAAATAGACGGTGTCTAATAGCAGTTACTCGTACTGTTTTCGGTAGAAGTTAATTAACTGCGAGAAACAATTGCACGCATGCATAAAGCACTTTCTGATAACGGAAGCTTATCATTCTTGCACTCGAATAAAACTTTGGGAAAACGTTATTAAATATTGTTTGCGCGGAAAATAATTATGACACCAACCTTGCCTGGATAAATCATGTCGTTAAGATGTTTTCCAGAATCAATTGGACAATTTAATCAATTTCTGCAAATGTGTACTTTTTTCACGTAATTAGCCAAAAAGGCATTGTAACCAAATTCATATTTATATGTTTTATGATGCTGATTTTAATTATTAACAAGAAAATAAATTCATGCCCCACACATAAATCATGAAACACTTTCCAGCTCCGTTATAAGATACATTATATTTACAAAATCTTCATTTTTACGTACTATTGGCTCCAACTTGCTTTGGCGAGAAAAAGTATATGACTTCATATCACATATAATCTGAAATATTCTCAATAATTCGGCTCCTATGGACTGGAAAATATTTGTCCCCAAAATCTACAATTCAATAAGTATGTTACCAAACTTTTTGGCAAGAATGATCTGTGTATTTGATAGTATATTTACTATCAAGTGTATAGTAGTGGGTATTTATAGTCTAGTTACTATAAATACTCATAAGTAAAAAGTGCCTGTAAAACGACTTCTACAGAAAAATATGTGCAAGCGTGGGGAAGACCTTTTTGAAATTTTGTATTAACAAAATATTTAATTCGTTATAGCAATGTATAATGTCATTGAAAATCATTTAAAAAAATAAGCACTCATAGATTATAATATGTTCAAATTATTTTGGCCAACTTTGAATGATGATATAGATGATATGCGCACCAAATCAGATACATAAATTTAGTTCAACTGGAAAATGCATTATATAATTGACAATGTTCTTAAATGAAAATACCCATGGACAGTAATATAAATTTATTTGTAGGACTTTGTATTTGAATTACAGAATTTACATACAATGCGTGATATGTTCAGCTGCAATACTTTATGCATAACACAACTCAAAATGTAATGACAATAATTATCATCGATTGACGGAAATATGGATCGACATTTTGTTTGTGTATGTGGCCCTTTAAATGAAACATAGATGTTAGTCTATTTTTTTTTCTATAAGTAAATTAGTGTAGTACAGTCTATTAACGTATGTCAGTTTCACTATGTGTGAATTAGTATATAAGATCATTAAAATTCAGTTCAAAGAACTGACGCTCATATACCATAATGTATCAAGTTTTTTTAATTGTCCCTGTAAACGAACCATAAATGCTATGCTCAATACTTTCATTAGGATACATTCTGTAGTGAAATTCAATAAACTATATCGATTTTCGGCTTTCTAAGCATATTTGCAGAAGATACAGTGCGGACGAACAGACTGACGAACCAAAGTCATGAAACTTTTCAACTACGTTAAAAAGTGTTTAAATTTGGAAATTAAAAATTAAGAAATTAAGTTACAGAAAGAAAAGTGCGTAGCGCAGGACGCATGAGAAATGTGGAAAAAATAGCCGAGTAGAATATAAATTGATCTTATTTGTAAAAATATGTGTAGTATATTAAGCAATCAAGCTAGCGCTTTCGTTTTATCATCTTAAAATTGCAAACGCAAGAACTGCATATAAAAATCAAGCTTAACATAACAGCCAAATTTTTGTAGGTTAAAACAAAAACAAAAAACATACCCACATCTATAATAATGAGAAGTTTGCTAAGTTCTCATTGATATTCAAGACAACATTCGAACAAACACACACACACACATAAAATACTGGAAAACGCATAATATTATTTCGTGAGTCACAGTCGAGTAAGAACAAGAAACAATTATTGGTTTTTTAAACGTAACTTCATAGTTTTGTGAAAAGATTTAACTCACTGATATGAAGAAAATATACTGATAATAAAAAAAAATTGACAAGTGAGAAATTAAATGCAAAATATCATGTGTCTGCTTATGATGAATATAGAGAAATTTGAAATATGACTTTTCTACATTTCCTTTATGAAAAATACTTTTCCACTGGCAAAATTATTATTTCCTTATCTCATGCCTGCTGCACTCATTTAACAAGTCAATTTTATATCTTGTCGTAGTATGTAGAACTATGAAATGAGAAATGAAAATTTTAATTTTAACGGCCTTGTTTCGATAACAAAAGAAAACAAAAGACATTAAACTACGCTACGATTATTATCCAGTTGTTATTGAAATATTCAGTATGATCGAAAATATTTATGCATGTTTTTTCCACGTGTTTACATTTTTATAACCAGTATTTTTAGATTTAGGATTTTATATCGACTTTTCTAAGTTCTTACATTTTGTATGATTTGATTTGATACCATACAAAAAATATACTAAAACACTGTTAAAATTTTGAAGCAAACTGTCTAGTCATTTTTATAGATAACGATTTGAACTTGACCATATTATTAAGCGTTTTCACTGGTCAGAATAGAAATAAATTAAAGGTATGTAACCGTTTTCTATAAAAACGATTGAATGACTGGACAGTTTGCTGCAGATTTTCAACAGTGTTGGCCGGAATAGAGATAAGTTACAGTTATGTAACCATTTTCTATTAAAATGGTTATCTAACCATAATTTATCTATATTCTGACAAATAAGAACGCTTGAAATTACGGTCAAGTAACCGTTATCTGTAAAAACGGTTGAATGACTGGACAGTTTGCTGCAGATTTGTAACAATATAATAGATTTTTAACAGTGCACTTTATTTTTGCATTATGTGAATCACAAACAAAATAATCTTTAATACAATCATTTTTTTTATTGTGTCACATTTACTTATTTTCCCCATATTTGTATATTTTTAGATTTGTTTGATTTTTTTTTCGCTCAATTTTATTTTACTTGCATGCAGTTAAGGAAGATTTCTAAGGATTAGTTTCTCTTACATCTTCTTTCTTGGTGTAATTCTATTGAGAACCCTTGAACCTATTTATGTAAATAAATTTGTGTATCTTTAGAGAATTATTATTTTAGGATATAGAAAGTGGTTGAATTGCTGTTATGCTTTGTAATTAGACAACTATTTAAAATGCATTCTCATAAATATAGTGCTGCATTTATATGTTTCAAGGTATTATCATTATTATTATGGGCATTTTTCAGTGAAGATTACTTCAATGATTACATATTTTTGCAATATGCCAGGAATGTTGTACAGAGTAGAGGATTAGATTCGTGATAGATTCAAACCAAAAATTTCCGATACAACATTATTCTTTCATACCATGTAGTTTATAGATAAATCCATACACTTACACAAGTTAATTTACATTTTTGGCGTTTCTTTTTACTCTTATTATACTTTCCTTTTCACATATTTAGTTCACATTTTTTGTTCATCCTCATTTTGATTTCATGTAATTATTGATAATTTCATAAGGATTAGCTTCTAAGGCATTTTATTGCACATAATTCTGCCGATAACTGTTTAATTTCATATAAATTGGTCAGTGTATTGGTCCCTGTAATTATGATTAAATAAATGGATTTTCGACCCTGGTTTCCTATATAATAAACGATTTTTACAGTAGGTTGGTACATTGCACTGTAAAAAACATTCATTGTATAGGAATCCTAGGTCAAAAATTCATTTATTTAGTCGAAAATGCAGGGTGTCTCATGCCAATCCGAAGTCGCGTTTTCGCTCATAACTTTAATGGTAGTGAAGATATTTTAACAAAATTAGAAATAGACTCATCTTTGTATGAATCGTAAGCATACTTTAAGTATTTAATTAAAGTATCTTCACTACTGTTAAAGTTATGAACGAAAACTCGACTTCATATTGGAGTGAGACACCCTGTATTTTTTACTATACAAATGGATTTCCACCCCTGCTTTCCTATACAAAAAATGTTTGTTACAGTGTCCAATACCAACCCTTAAAGTTTGTATCATGAATTTGGAATCACCCTGTATATATTAGTATGAAATGACACCTTTTAAGATTTGATTTATGGTTAATTTACGAGTATTTTTTAATTAAAACAATCACAACTACTTTTTAATACACAGAGAACATGACTTATGATTGGTTTAGTTTATAAAATTTACAAATAAAATTACCATAAAATCAAAATCTTTTAAAACATATCATTTTACACTGGTAGAAAAAGTGTAAAAGAGATGAGAGTGTTACATGTGTGAAAATATGTGGTTTTTAAAATAAAACCTTATGCTAACAAATGCTTATGTACTTTTTGTGGTTGATTTCATTCTACGCTTCATTCATGGTTTTACACATGTTTATTTGGCATTTTGTATACTCAGACGTGATTCACTTCCATGCAATTATTAACAATTTTACTATAATA
Organism: Maratus michaelseni; assembly: GCA_963931845.1. Taxonomy (NCBI): domain Eukaryota; kingdom Metazoa; phylum Arthropoda; class Arachnida; order Araneae; family Salticidae; genus Maratus; species Maratus michaelseni. The sequence continues at coordinate 78,738,995 of OZ007587.1, forward strand.
GTTTCTTTTAAAGTATTTTTTTGGACGTATTTCTGTCAAGAACATTTAAATCTTTTTCTCTAAGTAGATTTACGTATCTCTAGAGAATATTTTGTTTCAGCGAATATAAAATGGCTCAAATGCTGTTTTGCAATGTAATTAGGATTGTATTTAAAGGCGGGTATTCGTACACATGTCTATGGATTTCTTTCAACACAGTAAGTACATTAAGTACATACCGGGGTGTCCCAAAAATGACGGAGCAATTAAAAAAATGACTTTTCACAAAACGGCAAGCGTTAGAAAAATGCATCATTTGCTGCAATGTACTAGAGAGATCAACAAGTTTTGAGGCCAGAATAATATTTAAATAATAGAAATTTAATATATAAATAAAATAAATATAATAATATAAATTTTCAAATAAATCCGTCATTTTTAGGACACCTGGTACTTCAAAGAATATATCAATCAATGATTATATACGTTCTAGATATAGAGAAGCTGAGTTAAATGGATGAACGTATAAGATGTACAAACTGGAAAATTTTCGATGCAACACGATTTTTTACAAATATGGTGTTTATAATTAATATAAATACATATCCTAACCCAAATTCATTTCCGTTTTTTGGATTGTGTTCATTACGCTTTCCTGAACCTATTCTTGCTTATACATATATTTATGTAATGTCTTATTTGTTCAATCTCGTTTTATTTCCATGCAATTACTCACAATTATATGAGATATGTTTCTCTGAATAGTTTTCTCTTGACGTGTTTCTGTCAGGAACCTTCGAATTTGCTCCTCTAAATAGATTTACGCATCTCTGGAGAATATTTTGATTTAGCAAATAAAAAATGGTTCAATTGCTTTTTCGAACTATAATCAAGAAAGTATTTAAAATGCCGCACTTGTATATTATAGCTCTGCGTTTATTCTTTTTAACATAGTATAAATATGATTAAGTATGTATTTAAATGAAAGTTATCGCAATGGGTATATATATATATATGTTCGAGATATTACAGAAAATGTAGCAAAAGAGATAAATGTATTGGATGCGTGATATACACAACTAAACATTTTCATTCAACATTATCCTTATAAATATGTAGTTTGTAGATAAAATAATCAGTTGCACAGATCACTTACTTTTTTGTCTTTTGTTTTCATTCTTATTGCGTTTTCAGTTTCAAATGCCTAGCTATCCGCATATTTATTTGACATTTGTTTTTAACCCAGTCTTATTTTATTTGCTTGTGATTACTAACAATTTCGCGAGATTAGTTTCTCTGCAGAATTTTTTCTAGACAAATTTCTGTCGAGAACCCTTGAATCTTTCCCTAGAAATAAATTCACGTATCCCTAGAGAATATTCTGTTTCAGCAGTTGAAATGTGGTTGCCTGTTCCTGCGTGCTATAAGTAGAAAAATGTTTAAAAAGTTGTATTCGTACATATATTGCTGAATTTATTCATTTCAACAAAGTAAGTACTGCTATTAAAAAGAAAATATCGTAACAGAAATTTAGATAATAATGTAAATGCACCTTCTCCCCACATTGGCATGCAAAGGATTACTTAAATGTTTTATGTCGGGATATTGTATATATATATATATATGGTATGATAATAATGGCGGAGACAATATTGTTTGAGAATTATTACTTAAATGAGATAACATTTTTGTCTTAATGTATACACTAAAACACTTTTTAGTTTGCTTAAAAGACGTCAACATATCAATATAAACATTAAAGATGTTAAAATTTAAAATTTACATGTTTCGATTTGTTCATCAAATCGTCATCAGAATATACACAAACCACAAATATTTATGTAAATTTTAAATTAAGCAAAATAAAAAGTGTTTTAGTGTATATTTTAAAAGTTAATTCTAATGGACGTATTTTGACTCTCCACTTGATTTGAAATATAATAACATTTGAAACATTTTTGTTATTAAAGTATTTTATTTAAAACAGTAAGAAACAACTTAGAGAGAAGACTGCAGTAAAATTTACTATCAAATCAGTTTCTTTAAATCCTGAATCATTTCCCGACACCCCATGTTTTTTGATCCCGACCCAGTTAGTAGAAGTATGACTACATATGGCCATAGAAGTGGCTAAGAAAATACTCAGAAATTATTGAACGTATTGCGTTTACATTATTATATGGTTTGCGTTTACATCATCGTATAGTGAGACAGATGCTTCGAGAATATAGATTGGATAATTGGATTACATTTCCTTATAAGATGTGGCTATGTAGTTTAGAATTAACAGTATTGTGGTTGCTTGGGCCATGAGATTTGATCTAATTGTGAGATGAAGTATGGGAGAAATGTATGGCAATTAAGCTAAAAGCGAAAAGTAAAATATACTAAACAATAGTTTGAGCAAAGACAAAACAAAAAGCTTTTAAAAAGTAGTCGTTGGGGGCCACCGTAATACTTACCCATCATGGATATGCATAATATAAAATATGAAAATGAAACATGTGTAAACTATTTATAAAATGCATTGCAATTCGAATAAAATCGTGGCTTGATGACGTCATAAACTTTAAATGCTCTATTACTGAATTGCGTAAAAGAAACATCTTACTTATGATAAATATTAATACTTATGATAAATGCAAAATATATATTTATACACATAAATTTACAGTACCTTCGTAGACGCAAGAAGAGTGGTAGGGAAACGAAAGTGCGCCCGCGGGCGCGTGGTTGACCGTTCCTGCTGTTACACCATCTCATCCATTTCCGAGCAAAATTCATGTATCTAAGACGCTTTTCTTATTTCAATTTGCTAACACATCCTCATTCGACATCATTAGTGTTACTAAGATGTGGACTACTGTATATGCCGATAGCTGAATATAAACACTTAACTATTAACTCGAACTGTTTATCTATAAAAGGATTTGTCACGTCAATGTTTTCTGAAAAAAATTCTAAAAATTTAGCATGTTGTTACTCATAATTCTGTAAACCCTTTTCTTATACCCATAACACTTTGGAAAAAGAACCAGACAGAAATTCTAGAAACCAGCTTCATTTCAAAATTAACAGAAACGTTTTTCGTAAATTTAAGAGCATAAAAAAATAAACTTTTATTTTAGAAAAGCTGACGTAACAAATTGAAACTTTTATTTAGGTTTCCGAATGGCTATCCACCAATTGGTTCCTAAACGTATGGGGGGGAAATTACCAGAATTAGGAAAACTACGAAGTTGCTTTGTAGTTTTGTAAAAGTTCTTATTGTAACAGGAAGCATTTATTTCCGTTGACAGTGTATTAATACTAGATTAATTTTAACACAATTATTCTAATTGGTAAATAAATCATATGAGATGCAATTTTCCAACTGAGCAAAAATGTCCGGGTCAGATGCTATAATAAAAAAGGTTAGCTGGATGAATTAGTTCCTCCAGATTCGTCAGGGATAGCTTAGTTGGCAGAGCATTGGCAACTTGAATCAAGAGGTCCATGGTTCAAATCTTGTCCCGGACATTTTTAGTCTAGTTGGAAAATTGCATCTCATATAGTGTTACTAATGTTTTACGCGCATGCAGCATATATAATCTATAAGAATTTTTCGATCATTTTTCGGTAATATCAATAGTGTCCCATCTGTAATATAATTCATATTTTTTGATTTTTGCTTGTTGTTTTAATAGAGTATACATACCCCTATTTTTGGTATAGTATATATACATTTGAATAATACATTACTGCTATTAGTTTTTATGAATCATATAACTATGTTCGGTTAATATCGAGCGGAACAAGTTAAGATTCAACAGGGGCTTCTGATAATTTTTTTTTTTTTTAAGGAGCTACTGTGCTTTTAATTTTATTATTATAAAGCAATAATTATTTTTAAATTTCACAACGTGTTTCCGACTGTGTAAAAAGGTGTGGCCATTGGGAATCGCATCAGATTTCGCTGCCAATTAATGGTTTAATTAATTATTCTGTCTTATGGCTAAAAAAGGGTTCCTTTTTTCTGTGTTACAAACTAACGCCTATAAAAGTGCACATATTTAATAAATATATCAAGATAGCATTAAGAAAACAAAATTAATTTTTTTTTTTATACCTATTGGGGTTAGAATTTCAGTTATAGCATAATTCATATTATATTGTTCTTTCATCAGAGATTCACGATGTTTTCGAAAAATCTTAGATGCAAAATTTTCATTTTATCTTTTCTTTTTTTTTTCCGCTAACCTCATTTTACTCAATATTTCATGCCTTGCTGAAGTGATATCCCGAGGGAAAAGTTGAAATGTCAAAGAGGAAAAAAATCTTTTCAACATTTTTACAGAATGGGAAATAAATCAACCTGAGTGAAAAGGGAAAAGTAACAATGTATAGAAAAATGCTTTCGCGTTTCAAACTATGGAAAAATGTTTGTTTCTGCAAAAGTTAAATTATTCTATAATTACTTTCAACAATATTGAATTTTAAAAATGTGTTTTTCTACTTGCATGAATTGGGCTTTTGATTTTAATTATTTGGAATTTTTTCTGCGATTTAATGTCTAATTGAGCTAAATATTAGATGAAAATGACGATATGATTAGAAAATTATCGCCTACACGATGGGCTTTGGATTTATAGATTTTATCTTAAGTTTTGAATCATTATAAAACATAAGCATGTAATGAACTCTTACATATGTAATCAAAACGTGCCGGAATTTAATGCTTTCAATTTTACGGAGTTTTAATGGTTTCTGGCATTAAAAGCACGTGTTTATGTTTTTAGTGCCAACAAACACTCAAAATTTATAAACTCTAAAGTATCATAACTCGGTAAGTTTTGGTCGTAAGAAAATTGGAATATTTACTTTTTTACTTGTTTACTTGTTTCTACTAGCACAGAGACCGTATTTCTAATTATAACTTGTTGGACGCAGGGACCGTATGAACTTTGATATTTCGTAACTTTTTTTTAAAGTAAATATTTTGGCGTAAATGGTTATGATGAACAATATTCGAAACATTTTTTAAATTAGTAGTATACCTTTGAAGCTAATGAGTTAGGAAACAGCTATTGGTCAACGATAACAAGGGAGACCCTTTACAGCACAAAAGTTCTTGACACTCACATTTACTTTCAATTAGAAGTCCAAATAAAACTAGTATGTTGTGGCCATCGCAAAACTTTCTTCTGTATAAATCAAATCAATTAAATGATTTAAAAAGTTCTCTAAATTACATCGATTAAGCAAATGGGTTTTTGTTTAATATATAGGGTGGTCCTAAAATATGTGTCAAAAATGTAAAGGTAGGTAGAGGGGACCTAAATAAACAGATTTCGTATAGGAATGTGGGTGCGGAAATGCAGCGTTGAAGCAGTAGAGGGCGCAATTGAGTTCGGCGGATGAAAGCGTTTCGCTGGCTGGAATCGTCATTCCCCGCACGAATTTCGTGCAACGTGCATCGTTACACCTCATCGGAACTTATCGACATGCATTTCATGTATCGGACTGCGCAAGGAAATGGAGAGGCTGCTCAAAGGAACGATTCCGGGATAGGAATCTGTCGGATCGCCGAAGATTTGAGCGTCTTCATCGAGATTTGCGCGCGAGTGGATCGTTTTTTGCTTCCAAGCGTGATACGGGCACTGGATATCGCAGAATTCCTGCAGTAGAAGAAGTATTACTCACAGTAGAAAAATAGTCCTTCGGAAAGCTCGAGAGCCGTTGAACGTGCGCATCCTTTGAGCAGCCGTTCTATTTCCTTGTGACGCCCCGTACATAAAATGCACGTCGGCAAACTCCGCATTTGTGTAACGATTCATGTTGCTCGAAATCCGTGAGGAGAATGACGATTGAAGTTATCGAAACGCTTCTAGCTGCCGAACTCAGCGGCGCCCTCTAATACCTCAACGCTGGATTTCCGCACCCACATTCCTATACGAAATATGCTTATTTAGGTCCCCTTTACCTACCTTTACATTTTGGACATATATTTTAGGACCACCCTGTATAAGCGCATAATACTGTTACGGAGTCGTGGACAATGGAGACTTTTAATGCAGGAAAAACAAATTTATTTACAGACACACAATTTCATAGAATGCATGCACCTGATCAACTACGCTGTACGTAATACTAATACTGTAACAATATATATCATTATTTGCACGTAATACTTTATATAATACGTAATACTTTATATACAATGTATTCCTACATTCAGGTTGCTAAGCATGAAGTTTTGTTGAATTCTGTGCATTTAAACTGGTGAAATATCGCCTATTTCAAATAAATCATCGAATTTCGGAACACCCACTTAGATGACCGCAAACGAAACAATGACAATCTAATCCTAAAATGAGGATTCTAAATTTGATATTTCGTTTAATTCTGTGCCCATGAATTAGAGATATACGCATCACATAAATCTAGCAAATTATCGATTTAAATTATCGATTTATTTATCCCCAAAAATAATCAGCACCATTTCACATATGGATAGAACTTCATGGGAAATTTCATCCTATTCTATCGAGTTAGAGTGCCTACAAAATTTGTGTCACATACAGACAAAAATGCACGCAAACTCGCGGACAGACATTTTCTAAAAACTATCAAATCGTGTTCAGGACCTTCTAAAACGTATAAAACTGTCGAAATTTTTCATGAATCCAATAATTTCTTCTTGTATAGATAGAAGAAAGTAATAAATAAAAGAACACGCAAAATCGTAGATAAAACAAAAAAATACAATATCAAAGTAAAAAGCGAAATTCTTGCACAATATTTACAGATATATGTAATAATATATAATTATAGCATGTATCAATAAGGACACCCGAAATCAAAAGTTATTGTTGTATGTGTATAATTTCTTTTACAGTGATACCTCGACTATTGAATGCTTTGTTTAACGAATATTTTTAAACTAATGAAGATTGTTTTCGTTATTTTTCTGACTCCGCTAACGAATGTAGATTTGGCTAACGAATGTTTTATTGGATTTGTCCGTTAGCACAATGCGGCTACCTTGCATTTTAATTCTACGTAAGTCATTTTTCAGTTTATGAAAATTTAGGGTAACGAATGTGATTCTGACATGAATTATAATCGTTAACTGAGGTATCACTCTAACAGATTATCTAAAATATTCCATATGCATTTCCAATATGGGTGAGTATTGCTTGAAATACTTTTAATTATATTCTATGTTTATGAGGCGAACAGTATTTTAAAATTCTTCAAAATTAGCAAAAGTTATTTCATTCCACACGCGCTATTATTCCTCTAAAAGCAATTTGCAGACATTTGTGAATAATAAATATAATATATAGGCTGGTTTAGAGATAGATCCTGGCAATGAACATAGTTACTTGCTGTCTTTTGCGACAAAGTTTGTTACGAAACACATGTTTAAAATATTCTTGAAATCTTACCCTTATGAAACATACGTAGCCGAATTATTGGGAATTTTACAAATTATCTTTAATGATGTCAAAAGATTGCCTCATCAAATCATAGACAGAAATAGGATTTCTCGACTGTCAATTAGTTGGTGATGTCGGAAGCTGTCTGAGTTTTACAATAGAGATATCGCGCATTCTTATTACAGTAGCACACTAATTGATTGCAAAAATAGAAAATTAGTTTCGAATATTTGCAATTATTTGTATTATTCTTATTGTATTGCTCTTTTTGTGTGCATTTTGTGAGACAAAACTGTGATCAGTGCATCACGATTCTATCTGCTCCCATGATCCCCGCCTAAAAATTTAATTAATTTCCTTTTCCTCTGATGATTTTGAAAATCATATATATTATTTCTGTTGTCAACATCCCTTTTTCTATGCATTTACAGACACACACAATAATGATAGAGGTATCATTCAAAAAGTTTTTGAGCCGGCTTCTGAAATAGTACACGCACATTTCGTTAAAAGAAGTTTTTGATTAAAAAGTGCAGTCAATTAAAAATTAAATCAGCATTGTTTTCATAAATGAAATGAAAGGTTTTTCTCAAATCAATGTTTTCCACAAAAATAAAATACTACATTATATCGTGCTCAACGATGATTATAAAAAAAATAATAATACAAAAAAGATAAAATGGCACATTGTTGTTTCGCGGGTTTATTTTATATTTACGATTTAGAAAACAAAATTGGAATTCAAATGTTAAAAGTAAAAGACGCCATCGAGCGATCGAAGCATTTCACGTGTAGCCTAAAATGCATGCTTTTTTACATTAAATTAAGTTGTATTTTATGCGTATTCAATTTATATTTCTTTGTCCCGTGTTTTTACCGAAGCGGATGACTTCATCCTTTAATGCAGTTAAAATGCGATTGATATATTTTTCTTTTCTCGCGCGTGCCTTTTGCTTTCTTCGATAAGTTTTTAGTATAACTTTGATGGAATAAATGAGATGATATTCTGGCTTGACTAATGTTGCTTGCAGATAGTTTTAATCCTCAATTTTTCTTTAGAAGTTTAAACCTGCATCTAAAAAAATATTAGACATTGCTGGAAAATATTAGACTGCTGTGCGAAATCCTTGCACGGGTCCACTGGTAATAATAAAAATAATTTTATCTTCGGAAGTGACATAAAATACCGAAAGATAGTCATTATAGACACAGACTGTTGGGTATTTAATATTTCTTAATTGTTACCTTTCTGCATTGCTTTTTACAATGATACATTAAAAAATTCTCTTGCACAATTCTAATAGAAATAGCTTATTTCAGATTACTTTATGCTTACATGCTTCGATTAAAATTCGCGAACTTTATAGCGAACTACAGTCATAACTATTCCAATCCAGAATAACTATTCCTAAATTTTGGAGTTTGTTCTGCCGGCACGGCGTCTATGTGTGGCTGTTGCCAAATGAAACACCCTTTTTAACGAAAATATTTTGTAGGGGAGACCGAGGCATGTTGGCCCATCCGCGATATTTTTCAAACTATCCGGTGGATAGCATTACTAGCTAAGTGAAATGTGTCTTATCACCACGTCTTCTTTCACCCACAACATCGTCAATCGTTAAGAAGCAATCAAACGAAAGCTACTTCAAATTTTCAAATTTTTACACAGGTAAATTTTTTTTGGCACTTTTAAAAAATCGTTTTTGATTTGTTTCCAAATTAAAGTTTGACTTTGGTGAATAGCAGTTTAAATAGACCGTTGTTCAGAGCTTATTTTCTACCTACTATTTTTTTTTAAAATAACGGAATATTTTGATACGACTATCAAAAACTAAAATGTCGATATGGGACAAGTTGGCCCATTTAATCTGGGGCATGTTAGCCCAGATTAAACGACGAACCTATGGACGAAATTCACATTTGTGACCACCGCCCTTGAAAAGGTTAAATCATTCAAAAATAGTAAATCAGGAGATGAGTGGATTCAAGGTATCATGTGCAAATGTTGGGCACGCGAATCATATGTCACTGTGGATATGAAATTTTATGTTTGCGTTCATTGTGATGATGAGAAAAATTTCGATGAAGGCAGTAGTTAAGTTAAACAAAACATCTTTTCTTATCCTTTGTACCTTTTATATACCAAATTAAAATTACATTTGATAGGTATGTGTTTTTCATTTCCGTTAGCAATCCGAAAATAAAATCTATTTAGTGGGCCAACCTACCCCGTTGTTACGGGGCAGGTTTCCATTGACTTGATGTCCGTCTGAGCTTCATATAGAAACTATTAATAATTATTTTTCAAAATTTTTCCTACGTGGTTATGCTTTAAGGTACAATTACTGCCCAAACTAAAAAAAGAATTAAAATTTTAATAAAATGAAATAAATAAAAAGTTTTGAAGGAAAGAATGGGCCAACTAGCTCCGGTCTCCCCTGTATTTACAAATCTTCTTTCACCATACCGAAAATAAGATTTTCTGAATTATCGGAAAATGCTCCATTATTTATTATTTGTGCATGACTTTTCTTACAGTCCTTCTTCTCTTTTTTTAAGTTGATTGAGAAAATTTTTTAAACAGGTATTTCCCCCCATTCTTTCATGAGACTCAAATATTTATAAATCTTTTAACATTGATTAATAAATTAAATAGAATAAATATTCACTAATACATCAGTGAAAATATTAGAAAATTAGTAACTACATTCTATAATATACTTCTAAAATATTATCGTATCTAATTAAAGAGAAAAGTTATCACTTTCTTGATTTTTTTCTTACTCTTTTAGTAAGATAAACGTAGTTCTTGAGGATCAAATATCAGAGAGAAAAAAGCAAAATAATTCTGCTGATAAAACAAATTGATATTTTATGTCAATAGGTTAGTAAAAGTGTCATCGCAGTTCCAAAGAGTCAGTTCGATGTCAAAGTTTTCAGATAATAGGTTTAGAAAATGTCATTTAAACAGTGTAACGTTTTATGAAATAATAAACGGGTTTTTGTAAACAATAAAAAAGGATATTTTACTTCGTAAATTAAATTCTAATTAACCTTTTTAGAGGTAAATGATTTTTGGTACATATATTTATATCGTTTAAAATAATACGATTAAAGTATTGCACTTAATACCATTGTTACATATTTTTTATCTTAAAAAAGAATGTGTGTGGGGTAATTCCTTGAAAGTTTACATTTTATACATACAAAAGAAAGTTTTCTCTCAAACGTTTTCAATATATTCCGCAAATGTTACTTAAAATATGTAGTGATACCTCTACTAATGAACGTAGTGCATTACGGAATTACATTCGTTAGCCAAAATATCCTTTATAATTGTGCTGACATTTTGAAACTATAGCAGATTAAAAATAAGGGCTTCCTCTATTAACGGGTTTAATTTATGCGTTTCTTATACGCTTAAAACTACATACTCATATCTGCCTACTTCAAATTTTCACTAAGCTTCGTGATACTTGGTAAAATATCGCCAAATTTGGCCACAAAAATAAACTACCATAAATAAAGACAACTTCACTATAGCTGACTAATTTTTGAAAAGACCCATTAAAATTGACTATTGGCGGAAACTGGGACTCTGTTATAAACGGATTTCACGCCCTTTAGCTTTGTGTGTTTTAGTAAAATTAGCTAAATTCTTAAAAACTAGGAATACGGATCCTCCGGGTATAAGCTGGAAAGACTTTTTATTGATATACTTACTTAAACAATGCCCTCTCCATTCTGTTTACCACAACTTCCCTTTATCACCCTTTATCCTCCCTTACCCTATTATCACTTAAAGCGAGCGTTAGGTAGACGCTATTCACGAATATTGAAAAAACTTTGGAAGGACACCCAAGAGGTATGGGAAAAATTTACACGACTGAATTAAGAAAATGTCTACTATGATGGAAATTTCAAGACAAAGTTCTAGCCAAGAATAAAGGGTATCCAAAGATTAAAAGTTTCCCCAAAAATACTACTTTTATGCATAGAAATTAGCTGTGAAAATCGTTTCCAAAAAGTGTGAACGACCTTTTGTTTTTACAAGTTAGCATATATCTTCTTTTTCTAATTTTCATTGTATCTACATTTGTAAATTTCTGTTTTTATAATAACTTTAATTATGCTTTACTTAAAAGTTGGAAACATCTTGTGTAAATAAATCTATGATACCATACCGTTTTCAAAAAGCTCTATGGAGTTTCTTTTTTGTTGTTGTTGTTGTTACAAATGCTTAAATATACAAAATACGGATTATAATGTATCACATAATCATGTAATTTCTTTAATACTTAAGTCCTAATTCAGCACAGGATGATTATCTTACATATAGATATTAATTTTCTTTAAGCACACATTCTTGTCATTTGAAGTTTTTATCCCGAAAGAAATGTTAAGTATTGTCAGAAAAGTTTCAGTTTGACCGAATTCTATTAAGAAGTATAAACACATGCTTGGCAAAGATTCAAACTTGGAACGGACATAAAAAAAAACAAAAAAAAAACAAGGCTTTGAATGATAAAAAAATTTCGTTCATATACAAATTCTAAATTCGGTATTGGGTGAATTTTTTTTTTTTTTGTAGCAAAAATTATTGGCAGTAACTGAATGAAATTGAGAACCTATTTCTGGAGCAGTAAAAAATGAAGGTTATTTAGGACAGATATATATTTTTTCAGTACATTGCTACAATGGGAATTTCATCTTTCATTTTCTACATTATACGACATAAAAACATCTTTCATAATTAAATATCAAGTAGAACAAATTATCCCAATCCTGTATTTTTGAAGTGAAAACTTTTATAGTCGCACCGCACACTTTTTTCTGGGCAGTGAATTAAGCTCATCAAACATTCATAGAAGTGAAAGGTTTATTTATGCAACAAAACCCGTGACATCAACTAAAACTGATCTAATTTCGCAGATTTTATCTATGCACAGTAGTATTTATGCATTGATATATTCACATATATACATGTACGAGTGCCATCGTGAGCCAAATTGTAATTGAGCTTACCTATATTTGGCGAAAAATTGCTAAATTTGACTGCAAAAATTTAGTTGCCATACACATATGCAAATTGTCGATAATTGACTAATTTGGCGATGCTCCGTTTGAAATCTGATTTCGACTATAACTGAGTATCTTTCATAATTGGGGTCTATGTCAAAGTAACGCCTTTTTTTATTCATGTACTTATATGTATTGACATATATTCACATACATACCCACAGGAGTGCCCTCCTTCACCGAATTTTCATCGAGCTTGGAGGTATTTGAAGACAAAAATAAATTGCCATAAGCATGTCCAAATTTGTGATAAGTGGCTAATTTTGCGAAATTCTCATTCAAATACAATTTAAGTAAGAAACTTTCATAATCGGTGTCCATGTCAAAGTGACGCATTTTGAATGCCGTGTTTTGGCACAAAACTAACTGCATTTTTATAATCAGGGATGATGTTTTTTGTGGCACACATTCAACCTTATATGAATTATATTTTTTGATTACATCTTTTAAATAATTACACTTTACTTGCAATAATAATTAATTATTTTCGAATATAATTTAATTTTATGAAATTATGTTGGGCCGTACGCAATTTATATATACATATGCATGTATAAATATTTCAATAATGTCTTATACACATTAGAAAATTAAACAAGGATGAAAATAGCCAGTTTGACGACGATGTATTGAAACGAAAATGGGAATTAGTGCACATCATGTAATATATATATTACTTTGAATTGATTACGATCATCAGATAATTTTTCACTTCGGCCATGCAATCTTAAGCACAATCATAACTGTATTTCTTTTTTTCCAGTTTATTTATTTATACTTTTTGCTAATTTATATTTAAAAAATATTTCATATATTTATTTGCTAATGTAACTCATATACTCTTTATTTAGATAACTGAGATTATGAAAAAAAATTGTTAGAATTATTATAGTGCGGGAAGTAGCGATATTTTTTTGTTAAACATTTTATACAAACTGATTAGTCTTTCTTAATCAATCCCGAAAACAACGTAAGTCCTCGAGACAAGGGTGGAGAGGGTTTCAGGAGCCACAACATTGTACAATCAAAGCGCACTAGACAGAAGTTCGATTACGGATGTTCCGGTAGCAACCATTCGTAATCGGGCTCCCATTCATTTGTGTTTGACTGTGCGATGTTGCAGTCCACCTCTTATGCGACAACTGGTAGCTGTTATTATGATTGAATTAATATCAATTACATAGTTGAAGATCAGTTTGTTTTAAATGTTTAATTAAAAAATTTTGCTACCAGCCTGATTATAATAACATACCAACAGAAAAAATAATTCGCTGAGATTTCGTTTAACATTTATTGATAAAATTATTAACACTGTACATTATTCGGTTTATTTCGGACAATGTGAAAGCGTAAAAAGGATAACCTACAACACAACATTGCAAATATGTTAGTAAAATATTATATATACAGTATTCAAATAGACAACGCGCATTTTTCTATCACCATTATAATTTTTCTGTTAAAGCACGATTAATTCATTTCAATTTTTAAATACAGTGTGATTATAAATGATAATTGGTGTTTGAAGCACCGCGTTTCAATTTTGATGAAACCCTTATGGAGTGGCAACACTTAATAACTCATAAGCAGTACTTCATTTGCGGAGGTGACTTCAACGCAAACTCCACTGTTTGGGGTTGCCCACAGGAAACCATCCGCGGAGACAGTCTCATCGAGCATCTCGCAGTCCATAATTTAACCATTGTTAACATTGATAACAGAACACACACATTTGTCAGAATGAACAACACAGGTATTATAACACACAAAGGATTCCCAGATCATACGCTGGCGAATCCGAAGGCGGCACAAAAAATCAGGGACTGGCGAGTAATGGACATCCACAATGCCTCGGACCATAAATACATACGTTTCGGCTTTGACATTACACCACTGACTACAACTAAACGACGTTTCAACACAACCCGAGGAAATTTTAAAAAGTTTACACAAATCATTAAAACACACAGACCACTCCTTGCACAACACCTAAGGGATGCAACAAACATCACCGACATTAACTCCTTCACAAAAAAACTTATTGCTTCCATGCAAGAGGCGGCACGAGCATCCTTTAGACTAAAAAATACTCGGAGGACTCCAGTCTTCTCGTTCTGGACCACCGAACTTAAGACACAACGAAACAAACTCACAGCGCTAAGGAGAAAGATTAAACATCTACGAGAAACACACGGAAACACACCTTATTTTGAAAACCTTGGCGCTCAGTACAAAATACTCTCATCAAAATTCAAGAAAAGTGTTCAGGATGCCAGAGTCAAAGCCTGGCGGAATTTCTGCAGCAATCAATCAGAACCTTTTGGCACGGCACAAAAATTTTTTACAGGAAATTTCTTCACACCAGACGAAATTAAACTTGAGCTTCCACCCTCCATTTCATCCAGGCAAGCGAATATGGAGCACCTAACTGCAGCACTTTTCGGACCATCCTCGTATCCCAACAGGGACAATTCAGACCTCAATTTTTCGACACCTAATGATAAACCCTTTTCTAAAGCTGAAGTAGCATCTGCTCTGCATACATTTAATGATAAAAAAGCCCCTGGCCCAGACTGCGTGGACTTCAAAATTTTAAAATTAACTTTCAAAATCATCCCAAAGTTGTTCACCAGATGGGCCAATCTGTGTCTCAATCACAATTATTTCCCTCAAACACTGAAGCAAGGTGAGGCCGTCTACTTCTTGAAAAAAGGAAAGAATGCCTCAGAACCCACTTCCTATAGACCTATTTGTCTCCTACCAACTCTGGGGAAGCTGCTAGAAAAACTACTAGTCACACGACTGGTGCACTTCATGGAGACGAATGGCATCTTGCATCATAGGCAATATGGGTTCAGAGAGGGTCGGTCATGTGACAAGGCCCTTTATGACATTCTTACCACTTGCAATGAAACCATCAGCAAAGGAGACTACACCTCACTTGTTTCACTAGATATTAAAGGTGCTTTCGATAATGTAGAATGGAGGGACATTATCCAGCAACTAATTGAAATTCGCTGCCCGGCTAAT
The DNA here is from genome assembly GCA_963931845.1 of Maratus michaelseni. Taxonomy (NCBI): domain Eukaryota; kingdom Metazoa; phylum Arthropoda; class Arachnida; order Araneae; family Salticidae; genus Maratus; species Maratus michaelseni. Next base: position 78,754,504 of record OZ007587.1, read on the forward strand.
ATAGCTGGAACCATCGCATCCTACTTAAGCCTTTGTAGCATAATGATCAATTGGGGTTCAGGCACTTCGGTACATCAGCTCGAAAAGGGCTGCCCCCAAGGCTCCTGCCTTGGCCCAATACTTTGGTTACTCATAGCTAACATAATTCTAAAAGAGCTAGAATCTAGAGGCTTCATTCTCTTTGCATTCGCTGATGACTTCAGCTTTATTTTCTCGGGCAGGCGGCGCATGGACTTGGAGGCAATGGCGGCTCAAGCCCTCCCCGTATTCTGCCAACTGCTAACAAACCTCAACCTCCAGCTATCAAGCCAAAAATCACAAGCAGTCACATTTTCCAAACCACGCAAACTTGAACGTAAACCAATCATAAGAGTGAACGGGGTTAGTGTCGAGCATGTCTCACACCTCAAACTTCTTGGCCTCACCATAGATGAACACCAAAGCTGGACGGAACATATCAACACCCTCAGGATTAAAGTAGGAAAATTACACTTAAACGCACGTAAACTAACGTCAAAATCCTGGGGAATAAAGCCAACAATGTTAAAAATCTGGTACCACACAATAGTGGAGCGGATAATTTTCTACTGTGTGGGCGTCTGGGGAGGTAACCTCACGCAAGCCGTGAAGGACAAATTGACCTCGATGCAACGGCTCTTTTTGCTGCAAATTGCTCGAGGATACAGGACAATCTCAACGGACGCACTCACAGTAATAACAGGTATTCCTCCCATAACATTAACACTCCAATATGAATACCAGAAAAACAGGATCACACACCTAGAACATGAGCCAACGTGTGCAGCATTTTTTCCACAAATACAACTACAGAGGAAGGTTCCCAGTTGGAGAATACATCCCGCAGAAGAGACATCTCACTTACAGATAAACACAACCAGGCACGGTTTTGAACACAGCTACTCTCCCCGCTGTCCGACCATTTTCACTGACGGGTCACGCACGGAGACTGGCGTGGCAGCAGCATTCTGTGCCATGAAAGGCGAGGTCGTGACCCATAAGTGGGCCTGCAGAATCGGTGATAACAACACTGTCTTCCAGGCTGAGCTGTTCGCGATTCTGCGGGCATTGGAATGGATTGTCTCTAACCCAACAGTACAATTTTACAGGCTATATTCAGACAGCCTCTCCAGCCTACAAGCAATCTTTACTCACCGCACAAAACATCCCATTGTACTCCAAATAAAACTATTTTTAAAAGACCTTGCACGGCGAGTAGCCCTGGGCCATGTGAAGGCACACATTGGCATTGCTGGCAATGAATTAGCTGATAAATTGGCAAAAGAAGCTACGAGAAGCACAAATATTGATCTTTCCCTCCCTGTTCCCCCATCCTACATTAGAGGGTTTTTAAAGTCTAAAATCATTCCTCAGTGGCAGGACCACTGGGATTACTCGGATAAAGGTCGACATACCCACAAATTGCTCCCTTTTGTCTCCTTAAACCTGCTTAACCTCGCCCCCCACACCTCAGCGTTCCTCACAGGACATGGTCCATTCCCTACTTACCTCAAATATTATAAACGTGCAGCCTCCAATGTGTGTCCATGTGGCCAGCGGGGCTTGCCTTCTCATTACTATTTTGACTGCCCACTGACCGTTGCCTGGCATCTCAGATCTCCCGAAATTCCCCCACCCTCTTGGCTAAACAATATTCTAACAAGACCAATCTTACTAAAAAAATTAAAAAATATTTTTAACTTCTTAATGGATTTATCGAACTTAACAAATTAAGTAACCAACTCTAGCTTTTATCAATTTTTAACAAAACATATTAAATTCTTCACCACCAATCAGTACTGTAATTGATCTTCCTACCCTCCTTCTCCTGACTTTTCCTTTTTTTTGGCTGTACCTTGTCAGTGTTTGAGCACCTTGCTGTGCTCCCTTCGCAGTCTTTAGAAGCGGCCTCATCTCTCCAACGCAACAACTTGTGGCGCCATCTGTCGCGTGGGAACTGAGCTCTCAGATTCCGGCGCATCATTATTATCCAAGGACCGCCTTGGCCGCGAACTGTGTGTCATGACGCAGGAGCGTTAAGGACTGTTCACCTACAAGTTCTTCATCACTGCACCTGCCGCTGTCTGTCGCGAGGGAGTGCAGGCTCCAGCGGTTCAGGCTATTTTCAGTTTCTTTTTCTTTTTTTTGTTTTTAGCTTTCTTGCCTGCCCTTTGTCGCGCTTAGGCTTGTCCTGGCAGTGCCGGCCTTTGGCCTAGTTTGTATTTTCTTTTTTTTTCTTTTTTGTTGTTGTTTGGGCCGTTTGCGCGTGCGCTGGCGGTCTCGGCATCGTGCCTTCCCTTCCGCCGGTGGCTGGATTCACCCAAAACGAATCCCCGCGTGCCGGGGAACATCCCGGGGGAGGTGCTAACGCTCTACGGCCTGGCTTTGCTGGGCCGAGTGGCCTCCCTTAGGCATTCAATTGGTGTTTGAAACGATTGTTGCAGGTAGTTGCACAGAACAAACAAATGTTTATATAGGGAATGAAAATAAGGTTGGACAAACTTTAAAAGGTGATAGTGCACACCAAAACAAACAAATTTTGTTTGTAAAAACAGTGTAGTAATCTATTTTCACTCTCTAAAATACAAAATGTCTCACTCGTGTTTCCAAAGAGAAATATTTCTTGATTGTAGAAAGTATAATATAACCACACACGAGAAAATATACAATAGCCTATTCCGAGATACCCAGGAATCCGAAAAGCGTCCTTGATCTTTTTAAACTTCAGAGACTAATATATTTTCGAGACTTAAAGTAGTATTCATAAAAACAAAGTTTATTTTGATGACACTTTTGAAATGTTTCCCGGTAGTTTTTACAGTATATTAATCAATTTTACTCAACCTGGAATAAAAAATTTTTGGATGGTATCTATTCCCAAGTAAACATTTCCATGTTCAACAAACATGTTTTACAGACAAACATAATAATTTAACAGCATTAACGTTAAAATTAATATTATTTTGTTAATCCTGCATGTATAAATTCTGCTACGCAGCTGAAAATGTTTAATTGGGAATTGATAACATCCGAAAAATGGATATTTTGGTTTGAGAAAACTGAATGAAACATAATGAATAATACACTACCAAAACTACTCGGAAACACGTACGAAAATCACGAGCAGCAAAAGAAACTTTGTTTTTATAAATGCTTCTTTAAATCTCGAAAATATATTGGTTTCTGAGGTTTTTTAAAAATGAAAAATAATTTTCGGAATCGTGGGTAACTCGGAAATCGATTTATATGGATTAATGTCGATTTTCGTGCGTGGTTATATTATATTTTCGTAGATTAAGAAACATTTGCCTCTTTTTTTAACGTGTATCCTTAATAACTAAAACAAAGATATTTTAAAGCAATTTTAAACAGACTTACTTTGCTTTGTGGGAAATTTTGTAATATGGTGAAAAGTGATGGAAATAAGGTTTTTCGGTAAGTGAAACCGTATTGACCTGTCAATTATATTCGGAAATATGGAGCAATTTCCTTAATATTGTTTCGATAAAGATTCCATTCTTCCATTTCCGGTGATATCCTTACATTTTACATAAATAAATTTCAGTCTAATTCAAATTTCACAAAACCATCTTCATTATTGTTAAAGTTATGAACAAAAATCTCAATTCAGATTCAAGAGAGACAGCTTGAAATTTTGACTGAATAAACTGCGACTGTAACTCTAACTTTCTATGCAAAATTTTTTTGTTGTGGTGTGCATTATCATTTCTTAAAGTTTGCCTAATCTTTTTTTTTAATTACATTGTATATTGGATAGGATAACTCTCCAAGGTTGAGCAAATCTATCTAAAAGTGCTTGAAGTGGACATTTTCAGTCACGCTTTAAATATTGGTTTGATAACCTGTTGCATCTCACATTTCTTGCAGCATGTATTGATGTTGTCAAATCCAGGACTACTGGAAGTTGCTTACATTAAATGAACATTTTATGAGTTTTATCAATGCAATATATTACACCGTAAAATGGGGAGAATAGAATAATTTTAAAATTTAAATGATAAAAAAAACAGTTGAATATCTTTTAAAGTAAAACGTTCTACCTAAAAATTTGCTGTTACGTTCTTGTTTTGATAGCAAAAGAAAAGAAAGCTCTAAAACGAACTTTAAAAAAAATATAAAGATATTGTGATTTTCCTAATATCAATATAAAGTGGTGTAAATGGGAACGTCTATTAAAATCTACGTGTATTCCTATTTCTATACATATAAGGTCGATGGGAATGAGTAACAATCGTGCTAGGTGAATTTAAACGCATACTTTTTATTTAAAAATGTATCCATCGTTACAGACAAAGAAGTTTGTGTACATAAACATACCTTTTTATGAAAACAGGAATATCCTTTCTGTTCTAACACAAAAACAAATCACTGCAGTCGTTTCCTAAACTTATGATGTTTTTAAAACGTGAAAATATTTTGACATTTTTGGTAGGAGTCGACCTTTTTGTAACGTGCTTCAGACACAAAAGTCTTACAAATTACCAAGTTCAAAGGAACAGTTTTATAAAAAAAACATTTCCGTCATCTTGAGGATAAGTAACTTTGTTAACATAGAACTTGAATACATCCTTGGTCTAGCCATACGGTTTGTCCATGAGACACTCTTCAAAACGGTAAAAGTATCAGGCTTTCCAGGCATTTTCGGAATTTCAAAGTCGGGTTCTTCGTCAGATGTTGTTGAAAATGCAAACTTTTTGTCATTGTTTTGTATGGAGTGGTCTGAGTCATCCCATGAAGATGATTCTTGTGTTAATCTGGATTATACTTTGAGGCATACTTTATTTTTTATATCTGCTCGATATCTTCAACATAAAAGGTAATGTGTTTCTATTTACTCCAAAACGCTCCAATTCTATAACATCACAGCAAGAAAGCATTATATACATGAACTGTTTATTGAAAATGAAGAATTAATAGGGAGTATGATTATACAGGGCTATATGTAACAAAGAATCAGTAAACGTATGTTAACAGTAGTTTTGTATTTACAAAGGAAGTTTTATGGAGATCAAATATCTGTGCTTTATGTTAATGCTGTTTAGAAACTTGTAAAAGTGAAAGCAGTGATGCCGACAACGTAAAACAAATATCCCGACTTGTTATCATCTTAACTGACATAAAATAAAGATCTTAAAATGCCTAATATATATATGAAAGAAAGTAATAATAGTAGTTAGCACATTTGATGAAGTGAAGTGTCTAACCATGGATAATAACACTGTCAGTTCATATCATTTACATGGAGTGTTCAAACTGGAATCCTACACACACACACACACACACACACACATATATATATATATATATATATATATATATATATATATATATATATAGTGTTATCTTTTATCATTACAAGACGTTTTGTTCCTTTTCACAGCACCATTCTAATTCACCCCATTTTATGGTACTTATTACTCATTTTGCACAACGCAATGAACTTTACCCACGAATGGCAACAGCAACGCCTCTGCGGGTATATGCCACCCGAAAAATACTGTTTCCTGGACGAAGGGGAAGCTGTGTTAAAATGTTTTTCACGCCTATTGGTGTTTTTCTTCTATATACCTGCAGATGACGTGACATGGGTAAAGTCCGACTATCATTTAAAGTACCCTGTATTTCTGGTTTATTGGATAAAATGTAACTACGGATAAGCTTGAAAATTTTCTGTAAAAATATTAAGAAACTCATTAAAAACCTGTGTTTCAATTTTTAGCGAGAGAGAATAATTAATTAGAGCCAACAATCAAAAAGAAATTTGTATATGAATGAAAGGATAGAAAATATTTATTTCAATCTCTTTATCCTTTCATTTACTAAGATATCATTAGTTTATTTCAACTCATTTTCAATAAACTTCAAAACATTCGTAAGTTAAATGAGTAATAATTAGCAGCGGGTAATTCAATAAAATTTTTCTTGTGATAAAGTAAACAAACAACATATAAATTTCGGAAATGTTTTTTTCTGTTATGTAAGTCTTCAATAATAGAAAAAAGACGATTTAGAATTTATTCATAAATCATTCAAATTTCCCTAAAAGTATTTGATGGAAGTCAAAATGAATTGAGAATATATAATTTATACTTCAAGGAGAATAGAATCAAATGAGTTCTGATGGAAGTTTGAAAATGTAATTTATTTATAAAATGCATTTTTCTTTGATGAGAGACTTATTCAATACCTGGGAGAAAAAAATAGCTGCAGAATAGCTTCTGCATATTTTAAGCAAATTATTTGAAAAGACTTAAGAATTTAGATAAAATACAGATTCAGAATGTTTAAATATCAAATATTTATTTACATGAAAATATTGAATTACATAAATTGACTGGATGGAAACTTTAAAACAATATGCTATTGTCCGTTTTCTACAATCTGCAGAAATGGTTTATTAAATGTCATTCATGTAAAAAGAAACTTTATTCGAACATTTTAGTGAGAAGTAGCAAATTTATAATAATAATATACATATGCCTTTTAAATTCCAATTTTAGTCATTGAAGCACTCAAAAATGTTATGAATTATTTATATTTGAATATCTTGAAAATAATTTTTCAGAAAATGTCCTTATGTTTCATTTTTGTAAATATGTAATACACTTATATTTTACTTACAGTGCGTGTAAAACTTTTAAGGACACCAAAAAATTGTAATGTTTTTGATAGATTTGAAATCAGATGAAAAAAATGTTTTCTTTAATGTGTATCATAAAGTTGAAACGCTAATAAAAAAGTCATAAAATTTATCGGTAAGTAATGTATTACGAAAATTAAATAATTATACAAAAAAGCACTATTTCTGCTTGTGTAAGGACAGCAAAATAAAAACAACACAGTAATGAAGAAACAAATACTTTATATGTTGTGCATCCACCATTACTTTTAATGACCGCAAATATTCTATCTTTCATGGACATTACTAATTTCTGGCACAGTTCGAGACTAGTTTTGCACCATTCATCTTCAATCGTAGATCTAAGTTTTGAATCTGAGGTAAAATGCTCTCAATTTTTGTAAACTAGTCTTACTAGATCTCCCCAGAACTTCTAGGTAGGTTTTAGATCAGGACTTCTGGATAGCCATTGCAAAACTTCATCATTATTCTTCTGGAATCAGAGTTTTGTCCTACGGCTTGTGTGAATACGCGCATTATCTTGCTGAAAAATCCATTTTTTCCCGTGCTATAAGTGTTGCAACTGGTGAAAGACGATCATTAAGAGATTTTAGATATGATTTGGATTCACATTTTTTAAAAGAAATAAGCCCACGCTGTTAAACGAAAAATAGTCTCATGTTATAATGGATCCGCCACATAATTGACGTTTTGAGAAAATTTCTTTTTTCCCCTCAAATAATGCCAATATTGCCAACCATCAAAACCAAAATTAGTTGCAACTGTTTTCATCGGAGAAAATAATCTGCAGCCTTTTGAGGTCCCAAATCATCGATTGTCTAGCAAACACTGGGTTTTGTATCTAGTCAGTAAAGAGGGTTTACATAATTTTTCTGTGTATTGGAAATTCCTCGATCAAGTAATTGTATTGCAGATTGTTTTCTTGCACACATTGAACCCAGTCATTTGTAAAAATTCTTTACTTGAGTATTTTCCAATTGATACTAACTTTAAAAGTCTCCTTTCATTTCTTGGGGACAAGGTTTTTCGTCTTCTTCCACGTTTTTATGCCATACCTTAAAACTTTTATTTAAAAAAACTGTTGATGAGGGTTTTAGGTCTTCTTATCTTTTTTGAAATAGACAGACAATTCATTCCTAACAGTGATAAAAGTTTAGCAGCACCTTTTTAATAATCAGTCAGTTTACTTGCGTTTGAAATCATTATAAAATTAACAAATCTTTTAGTAGAAAGTAAGAGTAATCAAAATCATTATACACAAGAGTTTTTAACAGGCAAATCAATAATAGTTATATGTAACATTTCTCTCTAAAAATAGGGGTGTCTTTAAAGTTTTTTACACAGTAGAAAATAGCGTTTTTTAGCATACTTATCATTTCTTTGCAATAAAAAGCTGAGATACATTTTGTTGACATTTATATTAGGTTTTAACTTTATGATCAACATTAAATATCTATTTAAATTATCTCATTTTATATTTATCAACTTTTTACAATTTTTTGCTGTCCTTAAAGTTTTTACACGCACTGCACACTTGCTAGTATATTTACAATTTATAATGCACTTAAACACTCAACCAGAAAGATTATTTATAAAATAATATATGAAATGTATAACTTCTTAAGCTTTTTTGTCAATAAATGTTATTTTTTAGCATGGAGATAAAAAATATCTTCTGAAACGATAAAGAAATATGTAGAAGATTATTCCCCACTGCTGCACAGTCTAACACGTCACCGTCAGTTTTACAACGATTGACTGTAATTTTAAATGTCTTGTCTCGTCTATATTGACAAAATATTTTAACGTGTATTGTGGCCACCACAAAACTTTTTACGAAAAAAAATCAAATCAATTAAATGTTTTAAATAGTACAAAAAATTACATCGATTTAGTAAATAGGTTTTTTATACAATGTATTCCCATATTCAGGATGCTAAGCGTGAATATTTTCATTGAATTCTGTACATTCAAACTGGGTGATATAAGCATCGCATATTTCGAACAACTCATCGAATTTAGGAACCATCTCTTAGATGATCGCAACCAAAATTGAATGACAATCTATTACTATAATGAGGATTCTAAATTTGATGTTTCGTTGAATTCTGTGCACGTAAACTGGAGATATAAGTAGTGATGGGCATAAGGATTCTTTTGATTATTCTAATAAATCATTCGGGCATGCGCAGAAGCATATCTGTCAAACAAAACACATTTTTCATTTTTATATGGAGTCTAATATAATCTAATTAAAATCAGAAACTTCTTTTTTTTCTAAATTTCTGGTAGCAATTGAATACAATTTTTTTTAAAGTTTGACAGATATGCTTCTGCACATGCCCGAATGATTAATTCGAATAATCAAAATAATCGTTATGCCTATCCCTAGATATAAGCATCACATTAATCGAACAAATCATCGATTTGAAGTACCCCGTCTTGGGAGATTTTTCCCAAAAATTAATCAGCACCAGTTCACATAAAGGTTTGAACTTCATACTAAATTTCATCCTATTCTATGTAGTAATCCGTCAGTTAGTTCATCCACAAAATTTGCATCATATACAGATAGACAGACACACAGACTCATGAGCAGACATTTTCTAAAAACAGTCAAATCGTGTTCAGGACCTCCTAAAACGTATAAAACCATCGAAAACCTGAAGTCTAAAATTTTCACGAATACTTTCTTCTTGTATAGGTAGGATGAAGCAAAAAAGGAAACGACTAGCTCTTTGTCGATATTTTAGAAAGCCTATAAAAATTGTTCTTTCGGATCACAGCCCATTTTAGGCGACTTCAAACAATGGAGCTTTAGTTTGCAGCCGCTATATGCGCATGTATGTATGTGGAAATTTCTTAACAACTACTGAACGGATTTGATTGAAATTTGTTACATGGAAATTCGAGTTCACCAAATAAGGTTTTAATCTAGGTTTGATATAGGATCTCAAATTTTTGTCAGTTTGTCTTAATACAGTGGCATTCAAAAGTTAAGGTACAACCAGTTTTTTGACGCTCACTTCACAAAGAATGAAAATGATTGTAAAAAATATGGTTTATATGAAAATGATCATAAGTAACTTCAATAAAATCTTATGAAAAAATTATACCCATCTCAATTATTTTAATGTATTGGATATTTATTTGTTTGTCATGAGGAACTGCAAATATCCCACTTTGGGAATTTGCGTAATTTTTTTTATGGTTGATGATCTTGAATTGTTGGTACTAAAATATTGCTGTCCATGTCTAGGAAATGCCGTTTACTTGATTACTTGGTATGCCATGTATGACGGGCAATCTGATGAATGGAAATGGAGTTATCGCAAGCTGGTACTGCTAGACGTCTTAATGTGTCTTTTAATGTTCTCCAAAGGCTATGAAATCAATTTGAATCCAAAAATGCAGTATAAAAAAAACATGTTACAGACCGCTCTAGGGTTACAACCCCTGTACAAGATCGCCTTCTAGCTCTTTTAGCTGAAGGAGGAGAATCACAACTGTGGCTCAGCTCATTTCAGATCATCGTAAAGCAACAGGGATGACAATACATGCGATTATTATGCATAGACGTCTTCACAATTAAGTAGTCTATGCAAGAAGATCCGTTGTGTGAGGTCCTCTTAATCGACAACACAGAAGTGCCCGTTTATGTTGGCCAAAAGAGCACGTTACCTGGAATACACAACAATGGGCTTCCGTACTGTTCACAGATGAGTCCCGGTTTGCTTTGGAGAGTGATTCAGTTCGTGTGCAGATCTGGAGAGAGCAAGGCATCAGATGCTACGTATGTAACATTGTTGAAAGACACAGTTATAGAGGAGGTGGAATCATGGTTTGGGCTGGAATATCTCTTTTGGTCACAGTAACTTCCATGTGTGCCATGGAAGAATTCTGACTACTATGAAATATCGGGACGAGATCCTTGCTCCGTTTGTCACACCGTATGGTGATGCTATTGGTCATGAATTAATCTGAATGGTTGATAATGCCCGATCGAACTGAGCTAGAGTCGCAGATGAATATCTAGAGGATCAAGGTGGAAGGGCCAGCAGAATCTTCGAACCTTGATCCTATCGAGCATCTTTGGGATTATCTCAGAAGACAGGTGGCTGCCGTAAGTCCTCCTCCGAAGTTGTTAAATGAGCTGAAACAAGCGTTGCTCCATATATGGAAGTTGTTTCCCTTTCCAGTGACCGATAACTTAATTGACCGTATGGAAAATCGATGCCACAAATTCATTACAAGTAGGGCCGGACACATGTTTTATTAAAACCCGTTTATTTAATTTTTTTTCACAAAAACTGCCATTTATTTTTTTTATCAAACAGTGGACATTTGCAAAAAAGCAATATTTTATTTATAAATCACGGTTTATGTTGAAATTAAGTAAAATTCAATAAATAACTGTTTAAAGAACATTTTTTCTAAATTTCATGTTTTTATCTGCATTTGTTTTCAAATTAGACACAAAAGACTTGTTGTACCTTAACTTTTAGAGGACAGTGTATTTATACCTATCTATGAAGTCATTTGATCCTCAAGGATATTTGAAAATAAGTTTTGAAATATAGTCCTGAAATATAGTACAGAGTCCGTCTCTGTACCGGTATGGAAAGTTAGCATCCCTATTCCTTGTCCTAAGAACGCAGCTAATTTTACTAAAAAACATTTAGCTGAAATGCATGCCGCCCAATTATAGACGATTTCCATTTTTTGCCAATACTGAGTTTCAATGGGAATTTCGAAAAATTAGTCAGCTATCACCAGTTGCTGGCTCATTTATGGCGACCAAGTTATGGCGCTACAGTATGCAAGCTGGCTTCATATTTGGCGACCTATTTTTATCGTCAAATTTGGCAATATTGCTCCAAGTATCGAGAAGCTTGGCGAGAATATGATGCTGGTGGACACCGTTACGCATGTACGGTGCACGAGTGCGAATATTTTTAAAATACCAATATTTTTTTTTCTTTTAAATATGACGTCCTTTTATAATATGATTATGTAGTTTTAAGCGGATGAGAGTAGCATCAATAGTAACAGCAATGAAAGTAAATTGGCGAGAAACCATGTTTGTTCAAACTCATAAATTAAACCCGATTACTGAAAAGTCCCTTATTTTTAATCCGATATCTTGTTTCAAAATGGCAGCTATCCTAGAATTTCAAACTGCTAAATTTCAGCCACTTTTTAAGATAGAGGGGAAGCAAAAAATGCTCTGGAATTCTTGTATCAAAGTGTAACATTTAAACGAAAAATACATTTGGAATGCTTTTTTTTAATATATATTTTGTGTTTGAAATATTTAAGTGGTCGCCCTTTTGAAACAAGACGAATCAAGCTGACCAATACGCATTCTTAATTACATCCAAAAGTTTGTTCATAAATACGAGTATTATCGCATGACAAAAATCAGATATATAAATCAAAATTTGAACTGATGGTGCTTTTGGTATCTGGTGGTCATTATCGTGAAAAACTACCGAAACTTTCTGGAATTTCTTTCTCTGGATGCCTGCAATAGGTAGCTTCTTAACTTTTGTAATCAAGCCTATCTAATAGTCATCGTATCATGCATGTTTTTTTTTGCCCAGAGACACGTCATTTTATTGCTACGGTGGAAACAGGAAGATTAAAATTGAATTGGGATAGCAATAAAGAGTTGCCAAAAGCAAAACTCTCTTGCTAGTGACATACAACTCTGGGTAAATTGCTGTGAAATATGCAGAAAAAAACGAACAAACCCTTTAAATCGGGTTTATTTAAAAATAAAAACTAATGGTGTATTTTTTGTGCCAGTGTTTATTTTATGACAAATGAATCCTTATTTTTACATATTTTATCTGTTGATCATGACTTTGTTGTGTCGGAAAGAAGATTCTAAAATTATTCAAGAATACTTTCAACGTTTGAGTACTTTATATTTTAATAATTGTAATAGTAGTATATATTTTTTAATTTGTTATCTCATGATACATAGTAAAAATAAATTAAGACATATTAATTTAGCTCGGGTTCCCAGCGGGGAGATATTTTTGAAAGAGTGAAATTTTACAATAAGTTCTAATATTATCACTAAGTTTATAATTTTTGAGACTCCGAACAGCTAGTTTCTGTGTGCCCATATCATGATAACGGTTTATTAACAATGCGAATGAAAAAAAAAAGTTTCTTGATCTAGCAAGGAGGTTCATGAAAAATAATATAATCTTTTCCGAGTTATCCACGAGTTCGAAAAGTCGGGGTGCTATATCTGTATATATATATCGCTTAATGCTTATGAAAGCTATTGCAATTAGAGGCGCTAAAAAGCAGCTCTAAAAATTCAATATAATATATTTTATGCATTTATACTAAGTTATTTTTCAATATTTTCATATTTTGACTAGTTTTAAACATCTACTTATGATTATGCAAATGTTTGATTTCATGCATTTATTAAGAAATATATATACATATATAGACTTAATGCTGACTTTATTCGACGAAATAACATATTTTTACTATAAATATTCTTATGAAGCTCTTCTGGAGATTCCATAAGATATTCCTTGTTTCTCATATTAGCATCTTCAATTTACTGTGTTTTATTTTTGTATTAGATTTTTCTTTGAGTTTTACACATATGATTTCAGTTCAATTACACACACGCACACACACACATATATATATACAGAAGGTCGTTCGCACTTCATGGAAACGATTTTGTAATATTTTTCTCGCTTCCATTTTCAGATAAAAATTTGGCAACTTCGGAATAATCGTCTGCTACTGTTATATTTTACTTGAAATGCAAAATAAAAGAATTATTTTGAAAATGGCTTCTAAAATTCATAGATGGCTCAAAGGTTGCGTAACTGCGCTTTCCGAGGAGAAATATTCATATCAACATATTATAAAGCGGTGTAAATATCGCGGTTATTGCATTTCAAAGAAAGCTATTTATAATATATTAAATTTGAAAGGAAATAAAAAGACCAAGTGAAAGTAAAAGTGAAAACATGACCGCGAAACCTCATCCTAAGACTTTTCGAACGCTGGTAAATATCAAGAAAGTGAAGTCTCTGATCCTAAAAGAAAATCGGCCACCCAAAGATTCATTGTATCGAAACTAGGAATGTCTTCAGGCATTGTAAGTAAAATCATTCATAAACATTTGAAATTAAAAAAATTGTTTAAACCTAAAGTTCATCTGCTTTTGCCAAAGCATATTGCTGACAGAAAAGCAAATTGTATAAAGTTATATGAAAAACACCTAGCTGCTGGAAAATAGAAATTTGTGGCAACACTCGATGAGTCAGGGGTATTTTTAAGTGACAGTATTAAAAAAGATCAATTTTATGTTGCTCATCTGACGGGAATGGCCGTACGAAATGGCTTCGTCAGTGTAAAGAAAAGTAAGCAAAGGGATTCATGATAGTTGCAGGATTTTGTTACAACGGCTAATTAAAAATTTAAAAAGTCTCAAGTAAAGATAAAATTAATTCACCCTACTATCAAAAGAATATTTTTGAACCAAATTTTGAAGGAGAAATTCCAGCTTTATATGGAAAGGACATTGATAATGTTGAGCTTCATATGGACAAACCCTCTAGTGACACGTCTAAATTAACTGCCTCTTATTTAGAAAAGAAAGAATCAGAAGCAGGAATAAAGTATATCCCATTTAATGAAATACCTTTGAAATCATCTGATGCTTCTCCAGTGAACTTTTCTGCTTTCAGTTTATTAAAGAGAACCTTGGGAAAACGGTATCCAAGAACAATAATAGACTTTGAAAAGAGGTCCAAGAGAAATGGGGTAAAATTGACTTGACAGTACTAAGAAAAAGTTTACTAATTTGAGAGAATATTTTTTACAGTGAAAAAAATAATATCTCAAATTGACAGAAAAAAACTGTCAATTTTGGCGCCAGTGGAAAATCGTTTAATTTACAGAAAATATCTGTATATTTTCATTAAAATAGTTTTTCTGTAAAAAAGATTGATTTTTTCTGTAAAAATTACAAAATCCACTTTTTTTACAGGAAAAAACTGTTTTTCTTTAAAACAGTTCCTTTCTGTAAAAAATACAATATTTTTCTGTCAAAATTACAGATATTGTTTTACAGTGTGGCTATCAGACAGAAATACAAAAAATACAACATTTAAGGTAAAGCTAGGATAGTCTGCGCACAATTCAAAAGAATAACAATAAAAAATCTAAATATTAAATTTTTGCTAAATTATCCATGAATAATTTTTACTTCATTTGTTTTTTATGCATTTCCAATGCTATTTTGTTGTTATGTTGTAATTTAATAGAACATTTGTAATAAAACCAAGGAAGTTATTTTGCGCAATCTGTCCTTACAGGGTTGGTGTGTTTGCGCACATGGGTAGAAGAGATTGTTACTAATAATAAGTACAATTAAATTGATAACAATAATAATTACACTTAAATGACATTGTTGTAAGGTTTTTATGAACAAATATTATTGTATTAGGAATGAATATTTCAACGTAATGATTAAAGAATCAGAAAAAGGAAATAATTTTAAAAATGATTAAAAAATTTTAATTAAAGAGAAAAAAAAATAAAGAATCAGAAAAAGCAAGTCCAGATAAGATTACAAAATAACATTAAGTTACTTGATAACAAGTTTAACTCAAAATTTGTCCATTTTCATTTTTTATTTTTTTTAATGCAAATTTACCAATAAGCTGCGTTATCTCTAGCATAGAAATTAATGGGAACAATGCGCCATCTAACCTAAGTAGCAGATGCGCAAACTCTCCAATTTAGGTAGGAGAGATTGCGCGGCCTTTTATTTAAACATGGCCGCTACTGAAACGATCCGTTGGTATTCACACTGTTAGTCTAGATTAGTAGCTTATGAGAAATCGTTTAAGATTAAAATATTTTGCACTACTGACATTGTATAGAAATTCTGACGAATAGCTATGAAAATTCAAGCACTGACTTTGGGAAAACAAAACAAAATAGCAATGCTTTATCTTAGACGCTCAAAACAATCAACGTACACTTTCAAGTAGACATTCCACTACTGCTGTTGTACAACTACCTGCAGTCGCTGCGCGCTCACTCTACTCCTACTCCCCGAACCTCTATGTGCGCAATCTCTCCGACCGCGTCATCTCTCCTGGCTTTACCTTATACATAAAACGTAAATTCAAAATCGTTTTCATAAAGTGTGAGCGACCTTCTGTATATATTTATATATATAGTTGTTATAAATTATGCCCTAAATCTCGTTGACTCTTTAATTTATATGTAACTGCATTAATCATTACTTTATACGCAAAAACAAGAACAAAAATGAAGGATTAACTCTTTTTTTATCTCTGAAAAACGAATCCCTATCATAAAATATCATACACGTTTAATATACTCTGTAAAATATTTCTTCATTTAAAAATTCGTTGAAATACGAATCGAACTGTAAGAAAAAAATATATTCTCAAGTTATTTTTAGTAAACATTTCAAGAGTCCACTTTTAACCATTCGCATATATTTAAAAGTTTTGAAATATGAAAATATTAATTAAAAATAAATCTCCGATCTAATTAATTTTTTTTCAAGCAAAGAGAAGATATTAAGAAAAAATAAATATACATTAATGGTCACTTATATCTAGGTATAAATACTATGTAACGAAGTATAAAAATTATGCACATTTTTGTTTTTACAGTGTTTTATAAGTTCTCTTTTCGTTATTTTTTTTTCTTTTTGTCTTTTAAACACTTTTTAAAGTTTTGTTAAATGAGAAAAAAAATGAGATGTGTTAAATTTCTTGAATGAGAAATACTTTTATTTTTTCTGTTACTTTTTTGTATGTTCATACGAACAAATAATTGTATTCCTTAGAATTTTTAACGTACTATCCTTAGACTCTTTTGACATCCTTGACTTTTGAATTTTTTGATTCCTCGGACCGGTGTCTGGATGTCCGCGTGTTACAATAATTTCGTGATAGCTGTAACTCAAGAATAATCATACGGTATTCCATGAAACTTCGTATTGTTTCGAAACTTGACATAAATTGGTGATCATTAGATTTTGGTGTATTATATGACCCAAAAAGCGGCGATTATAGTTATATTGTGTTTTTTACAATGTGGATATCTCGGGAATTGAACCAAACTTAACATGCATGATACTGTTAAAAAATACAGCTCTGATTTAATTTTGGTTTTGATCACCGGGCGCTGTTATTCTATGTTTTCTGCAATAACCATTACAGTCTTATATTCTATTTAAAGAAACGTACCAAATTTTATATTTCAGGTTATTGAATTGTGAGAGCGAAGCATCTTAAGCGTCCACACCAATGGTTTATTTATGACGCGACTTCTGCTATGATCATCAGATTCAACTGAGTGTCTTCACCAGCATGGTTCACGTAGGAAAGGTTTGAAACAAATCGTGCCCATAAAGAATAATTATAGATCATAAATATCATAGAATTAAATGTCAACCCGCCTTGTACCAATACAATGGACCAATGGTTGCTTCAAGATTTTATGGCAAACTTACAGTGGAGTATTTGATGCAAAATCCTGGCCAAAAAGGCAGAAATTAAAATTTGCTCAACAATTGTAAAAAGCATATTTTATAATAGTTGACTAACTGGTGTGTTTATTTATGTCTATTTCAGAAATATTAGTTATATCCGGCGGCTCCAAGCCTCAGTTGAAGTGAAAGTTACTTTGTGAGAAGACACTTTTTTTGGTTATGTATCAGCTTTGCTATTGTGTTTAAATGTATACCTTGACATGTACATTTAATTAATTGATATAAATGTTTTGTGGGAGAACTGCAAATCTATTAAAAATACTCAAAAGCAAGCATTTCGATACTATATAGACTCAACTTTGCTAAATACTAAATACAAGTAATATATATATTATATACATTGGTTTATATAAATAATTAAATATTTATATGAAGAAAAAATTACTCATATTTAATTAAACATTACTTGTAAATAAAACAAACCTATCAACTATTACTTTCCTCTTATAACCAGTAAACAATTAAATAAACGTTGTATTATATATTTATTTTTTTAAATAAATACATATATTTATGTTTGTATAACATTAACTAAGTGCATTTACTAATAGTAAGTCAACTGCATTGGTTTTAACTTGAAAACACATGAAAAGTAATTTTGGCCAGAATTTTGAATGAAATAGCTCACTATGCGCTCTTTGTCTTACTGGTAGGAACAGGAATGCAATATAATCATACCCCGAATTATAAATTAATCACTACAAGTATGAAAATTGAGTTTTTGACATGATCGAAGACAGACTTTATTTCGAGAACTAAAGTACGAGGGGCAGTCGGAAAATAAGTTTCCCCTGGCGACTGTGGACAGAGTTATGTATGAAAGACAAAAAATGTAATGAGACATTAAAGATAAAACATAACTTTATTTTTCCACATAAGTACCAAGTACATTGAGACATTTGTCATACTGCTTTATAAGCTTCAAAAAGCCGTCAACAACGCCATAACAGCGCCTTGCTTGATCGCGGTCGACCTCCACCCAATGGTGTATCGGTGTCTTGCACGTTCGCGTTCACCTGTTTTTCGTCTTTTCCCCATAACCGTTCAACGCTTCGTCCGTATGCAAATGCAAAGCCCTGATTTTTTCCTGGTGGACTTTTTGAAGCTTATAAAGCGGTATGACAAATATCTCAATGTACTTGGTACTTATGTGCAAAAATAAAGTTATGTTTCATCTGTAATGTCTCATTACATTTTTTGTCTTTCATACACACCTCTGTCCACAGTCACCAGGGGAAAGTTATTTTCCGACTACCCCTCGTAATAATAATATTTATTTCAATATTTGAAATTATCAATGTCTGCTTAACGACATGAAATGAATATTTGCAAATTAACTTGATCAGCTGATTTTGGTGCAGGCGCATGCGCTTCTCTAGTTCATATAAATATACATATTGATTTTATATTGGCTTTCAACACCCATCAGGGTGTACTATTGCACTATGCTTTATAAAACCTTCCAAGCTAGTTGAAAATAGTTATGACTACGTTTGTCTGTCTGTAGTCTGGTCGTCTGTCAATCTGGCCGTGGCCTAACTCTTGTAAATATGCTCAGATTGGCATGTAATTTTTATATGTTTTTGAAATTTACTATAGAATGTTTGCTGTTGAAAATGGTGTAGCATTTATAGTTTATTTACAGGGCCACATATACAAATTCCGCTATATTATAGTCTATAGGAAAAAAATCATTTCTGATGAATTTTAATGATGTTACAATACATCAAATATAATTAAATTAATATATATCTCTGAGGAGTACTACAACATACTTTCTGTGGAATATAAAATACCAGTACATTTATAGTTTGTTTACAGGAATGCACAAAATATTCCATTGCATTATAACGTATGGGGAAAATTTGTTTGCGGTGCATTTTAATGATGTCACGATACTTCAAACATAACGAAATTTATATAGATCACTGAGGTGCACTACAACATATTTTGTATAGATTACACAGTGCACAGCATATATCATTATTTTACAAAGACAAACAAAGTAATTTTGTTACGTATACCCGATAACTGCTGGAAGTGTGTTTTCAGCTGTGGTAGGTATTTTTAAACTTAAAGTACTTAGTGTATTACGTGGTCTGTTTAAATTTGATAGACCCTATACAGGGCTGCACAACAGAGTTCGCAATTATTACCGAATATAGACAGCAATTGCTGAAATTGCATTTTAACTACGTTATGCGTTTTTTAAATTGTTTTTCTAGATATCTCGTTTCAAATTTGTAAAACTGAAATATCTTAAGAACAATATTCTGTTAGCTTTCGAAAGTGATTCATAATCTATGACTCTTGCATGGTTTTTTGTTCTGTTTTACTTTTAGAATAAAATCACTCTAGTGATCACTTTAACTATATGTAAAACTCAAAGAAATGCATAGTCATAACTAATAGTGTATAACTGCACTATTTAAATTCGTATATATTTGAACGATAAAGAAAAAGAGTTTCATAGCAGCCAACATACTAGTTCTTTTAAATTAATATCTTGATAGTTTTCTAATTAATTTACCAGAATTTCCAACACAATTTAATGAGACTTTGTGTGCATACTCTGTACTCATTCTTCTATCATAATACTACACTGATGTCCAAAAATGAAGGGGCAGTGACCGGACATTTTCGATTTCAGAGGTTTTGTCGAATATCTACTGAAATTCGTTAGGAAATGCCCGAAATGCGCTTGAACTTTGAGGATGTAAAGAACATGTTTGACGTCATGTTTTTCAGTGAAGATTTAGTCCCAAGGACAATTAGGAGAGTAATAATAAATTGAATAATGAAATAACATTTGTGTTTCCTCAAGAAATAGAAAATGCTCAAAATGATCCGTCACTGTAGCAAATGACTCTGTAGGTCTTGTTCAACGTTTTTTTGCATTTGTGTAAGAATAGCACGTATGTTCATGAAGACGTTAACGTTTGTGTGAAAAATTCAAAGTTTTTTTTGTTGTTGTTTATAGCATGTAGAATTTTCAACCGAATTTAACACCGCTTTTCAAAAAGTTGACAATTAACAGTAGCAATAGTATAATACAATTAAAAGATGAATATATTGAATATTTGATGACATATGGGTATTTGTATGAAATAAATTTTAACTGCGCAAGCGCGGACAGTACAACAGATTTTTTTTTCATGATTTGGTAGTCAATTTTATAGAGCAACTTATATAAAATTCCATTCAAATTTCGCGAACATTCAGAAAGATACAGGCAATACAGTGAGCTAATTCATAAATTGGGGAGGAAATCCCCAATTTATGAGTATATATGATATATTGATATATTATATGAGTATGTATTAGTTTGAAAGAATTAAAATTTTTGAATCTTTAGATAGCAAAGTAAATATTTTCTCAGAGATCTTACCATAATTTTTCGGCGTTATCAGGGAGCTGGAAGCACTGCTAACATTACGTCCAGGATGGTGTCAGCTCTGAAGTATATCAGTATTCACGTATTTTCCAAATATATGAATGCTTCCTTTTATTTTTACATTTTAAAAACTTAATTAAAGGGCTACGAAAAAAATTATCATTTCTTATCTTATTTATTACATATTTCAGGAATTAGGCTAAAATGGAATAGCTGAAAGCAGCGTTTCTTTTGCTTTTACGGGTATATGCTCAGATAGAAATAAATGAGTGAGATGTTTATAATTTCCTCTTCTCAAAAATATATGGTTTGTAACTTAGTATCTGAATATCAATAATTTGTAATCTTTAAATTTCAGCTAAATTTTTCGCTCCTAAACCACATTATAAACAGTACTACTTTAAATGTCACTTATTAATTTTAAGAAAGGCAAGTAGAAAACCTTACAATGGTATGTAGACAACGCATGCATATTTTGCAAAACATTAATTGCTTAAGAGCCTACCTACGCTAGTCACGCGAAGAAACGCTTCAGCTAATGTTAAGTCTATGGAAAAGTTATCCCGCGATTTTTCGCTCGCATTTTAATATTTTTAAATGATTCTTTTTGCATAGGATAGCTGAAGTCGATATCTAACGTTGTTAGTTTTTACTTTTTTGATTTTGGTTACGGTTTTTTTCATAAGCGGACATTTTCAATTTTGGAACCGGTTGTAACCGGTTCTGAAAGTGAAATTACCCTTATATTAAAAAACTGGAACCAAAATCGAAAAAGAGAAAACTAACAACGTTAGAGATCGACCTCAGCTATCCTATGCAATAAGAATCATTTAAAAATATTAAAATACGAGCGAGAAATCCCGCAATAACCTTCCCATAGACTTAACATTACCTGAAGCGTTTCTTCGCGTGACTAGCGTAGGCTCTTAATGGCTGTGAAATAAAATATTTTAAAGACGTTATTTAAGCAACAGAATGCAATGCAGAAATGGATAATAATACTTAATTTTATTTTCAGTTTTTTTGCTTAATGTCTCTATTTTCTTTCTACACTACAGATTTTTACCATTTGATCTTTCAACTTAATGTAGATTTCAACTGTAAAATGTTTTTAAATATATATTTTTTTCTAGAGAGCAATAGTCACAACTTTTTTTTAAAAACTTTCACAGTCTATAATCACTGTAGGTTGAAACCTTCATCTGAACATTTCTCATACGTCATGCAATATTATTGCATGGTGTTTGTGACCCACGTTTTACCCACCACGCGATGATATTCCATGCCGTACGAGAAGTGTCCTCAGACGGAGTCTTCAAACGTTCAATCTATAGTGACTTGAGTCTTTCTTTGCCACAGTAGTAGTAAATCTTTTGTTCATGCAATGAACTTTAAAGTCAGTGCTGCTCACTAACAAAATGCAGGCGTCAATAATTTTGCACTATATGAAGATCACGCGCAACATGCATGATTTATCTCGCTTATATCCAGCATCATCTGTAACACTTTTTTCAAACATTCCCGCTGGATAACCCTGTTCATTAAAATTCAGATGAATGTCACAGGAGTCAACTTTTATATGCTTATCGACCCTATCCCTTTTACCAAAATGGCTAATATTTTGTATTGATATTAAATGCTACTATTTGTCCACCAGGCCCAGTGGTTTACATGTTGGCCACAAAATGAGGAGCTCGCATTGATACTAAAGGTTTGATGCCAGCGCGAACTGCGCGGATTTACTGTGTAAGGTTATCAGGGTTTTTCTTGTGCTAGAGCAATAATTTGGGTAACTTGGGTTCAAAAGTTCTTCCTGCATGCGTTTTTCCTACAGCGATAAATCAGTGTGATTATCTCAATTTTCTACATACACATTGCACATATGACAGTATTCTTCAAATATGTACTAAAATTTAAAACAAACATTAAAATGAAAAAAGGCATGTGATTATCCTACACGCAAAAATACTACTTTTATTTTCAAAATTATCGGAATTTATATTTGTTATACATCAAGTCATTTAGTTAATTTCATTGACATATCTCAAGCAATGGTTGAAAGTTTTTAAAAATTACATTGACTACCACTAAGATATCACACTAATGGATAACGCCAAGTTTTTTTTTTTTTTCGAAATGCAAAATTTTGAGAAAAAGTCATTTAAAGTGAAAAGCTCTTATAAAAACATAACCTGTGTGTATGTGAGTGTATGTGTTTTTATTATTATTATTTTATTGTAAAACTGCATCTTTCTTTCCAGTTGTCATGCACAGAAAAGAAAAATAGGTTTTAAAAACGAATAATAAAATTCATTCATTCAAAAACGACCATGACAGTCGAACATTGACTTTTTTAACGTAGGATGTCACCTTAATTTTGACCTTTTCTGAGACATATGTTGCTAATTATTTTTCTGCCTTCTAGCGTATCTCACTCTTAGAACCTTTAGAATTTAAGGTGAATTAATAACTGACAAATTATAGCATAAGCAATTTTACAGTAAATCTATTATATTGATTTTAGCCTGGAATTTCTCCCTCGATTTCCTAATAACTACTGCTCTGTTAAGTCAGCAAATTTAAACTTCTAATAAAAGGGAAATTTTGAATACGATTCCGGCAGTTTGATTGTAGATTAATTCTAATACGAGAGTGTAGGCAAGAGGAGAACTTATCAATAAATTACACAGGTGTATAAAGAGCGCACATTTCGTAAAACTTTCACTGCTTAATGACTTTGAAACAATCTAGTTTGAACTTGTTTTCTTTAAATTACAAAATGTACACGATATTGTTTTACTTATGTTTGTTAGCTTTGTGAATAACAGTTTTGAAACTTCGCAGTTTTAATAGTAATACAAATGTATGAGTATATCACTGTCGAAATTTTATTATTAATTTTTATATTATAATTTTACTTTTCGTAACTTCTACATTTAACTTGGCTATGCATTGATTTTTTTTAAATAATAAATTTCGTACATGTATCACATGTGTCAATCAGGATGTTTTATAAATTTTTTAGCTTTTAATCTATAGCCGTTCATTTTACACTTTATATTTCAGTTTCTTTATTGATATATTTAAAAGTTTACTGTAGTTGTATATACTTTACTGAAAAATTTCTTTTTGATTTAAGATGGAAAATACATTTCGTTATTACTTTTTTAATAAAATAAGACACTAGAGTTAGCTCCTTTCAAATACGTCATCTAATTTGTATTAACTTATGACGTATTTTCAAACCTAATTTATAAATATCACATAGTTACTACTAAATTAAAATAACTAAGAGATTAATACAAGTGAATCAGAAAAGTACGTTTCGAATTGTCTTTAAATCTATATTTATTTATCCTTAAAAGAGGCTGATTTAGATTCATTTTATATTTTTCAAGAGTAACAGCAGTGTTACCTGTAAATTGCACTTTTGTCTATAAACAGTTAAAGTTATAGTTATTAAATGGTTCGTGCTTGAACCTAAAATAAAACAAAATACCGAGTGTATATAAAGTAGTTGGGCAAAAAGAATGGTTTATTACGCGTAATTATACAGCCAAACGTGGGAGCATACATGATTTTAAAATAGCGAAACACAGTGTGTTTTATAATTTTATTTTTTTATTTTACAAATAATCCATGTGGCCGCTCTTATTTACTCTGCATATGTCTCATCGCTAAATATGTTCTTCTGCATGTTTGTGATCATATTAACGTCGATTAAATCAAGAAAGTGCTTATTCGTGATCTCACTGTCGTTGTATTTTCTTGTATTATCGATAGAAATTGTTTTGAATTTGCACAGAGGAATGAGTTTCTCGAAACCCCAGACAGCATTCCACTTTTTCACAACTGTTATAACTTCCGATCGTTACCGGAACATAAAAGGAATTATGAACAACTGTGAATCTCAAAATCTCACACTAGTGGTGACTTGAAACATCAAGAACCTTATATCCTCAAACTTAGGATATAGTCAACCATTGAAGTGACATATCTTACAATTAATATTTCACAAATTATTCAGTTACGAAATCGCTCAATTAATTTGGTGGAAACAAGTTTCTCATTTTCTGACAAACTTCACTTTTTAAATTGAGTCAATTTAGTAATAAATGGGTACAGTAATATAACGTGAATTCACGTAAATTTGATATTTGTTCAAAGAATGAATTATAATTAAAAATTTCACCAACACTTCTGGTGACACATTAATCTATAGCTGATATTGACGATATGGAGAAAATATGGCAGCGTGTTAAAGACTTTTTATTGCGATACTACATACTTACGTACATTTATATTTGATTGTAGACCACACACGAATGCACGAATGCGTCAAATTGTCGCTAAGCTTATCGGTATTTGGCAAAGTATCGACAAATTCTACACAAAAATATCGCCTAAATCAGACCAAGTTCGCGAAAACTAGACATTTTGGAAATATTGCTATCAAATGTAATTTCGAGCCAAATTGGGAAGTTTTCATTGTGTGCACGTCATATTCATGTCATATTCACATATTCTTCTAATAAGGGAAAAATTTTACAAGAAAATAATCTACCATTTACTGTATTATAATTTTGCATACTTTTTGTTTTTTACATGCGTTTCATTTCTTATTACTTACAGCTTAATATGCAAATACATTAATTTTAAACCATTTTCCTGCCGACATCATTCAATATGTTTCACGCCATCCGTTTACGAAAAATTGTACCAAAGTAATGAAAGTGAGAAATATTTTTGCTATCTTTGAATCAAATATAAAAATACGAATAAACTTTTTAAAAACATGTTTTTAATATATATATATATATATATATATATATATATGCATACATATTATACACTGATGTCCAAAAATTAAGGGGAAGTGACCGATTTTTTCGATTTTAGACGTTTTGTCGAATATATACTGAAATTCATTATGAATAATCCTTGAACTTCAAGCATGTAAAGAACATGTTTGAATTTATAATTTTACATGATGATTTTGTCGCGAGGACAATTAGGGGGCAATAATAAATTTAATAATAAAATAATATTTGCGTTTCCAAAAGAAACAGAAAATGCTCAAAATGATCCGTCACTGTAGCAAATGACTATGTAGTTCTTGTTCAACATTTTTGTGCATTTGTGTAAGAATAGGACGTATATTCGTGAATATGTTAACGTTTCTTTGAAAAATCCTTATATATTATTTCTCCTGTCAACATCCCTTTTACTCAGAAAATATGAAACGCAGAACAACGAATGAGATACCATATGAAAGGTTTTAGAACAGGCTTCTGACATAGCCCACTTAACAAATCGTTAAAACATGTTTTTGATTAAAATTTGCTGAAATTGAAAAATTAAATCGGCATTGTTTTCATGAAAGAAATGAAAGGTTTTCCTGAAATTATTGTTGCCAAAAAAATAAAATACCACATTATAGGATGCTCATAGCAATTATTATAAAAAACACCGCACGGGTTTATTTTATACTTATGATTAAAAAGCGAAATTGAAATTGAAATGTTTACATTGATATTTCTAAGTCCCATGGTTTTCCCGAAGCGGATGACGTCATCCTCTAATGCAGTCAAAATACGATTGTTAATTTTTTTTCTCGCGCGTGCCTTTAGCAATCTTGGATCAGTTTTTAGTCTAACTTTGATGGAATAAATTAGATGATATTCTGGCTTGACTAACAACTAAATGTTGTTTGCAGATATTTTCATCCTTGCTTTTTCTTTAGAAGTTTAAACCTGCATCTAATAAATATTACATATTGATAAAAAATTATACTTCTCTATTATCCCGTCGACCACTTTTCATAACAAAAAACTATCGCCAAATAAACGGGAGAACGTTGCCATTGGAATATAAAAAAATAAATAAAATATAAGAATTTAAGGACACAATTGTTATTTTAATTAATAAAATAACTACTAAATCAGTAAAACATAATGAAAAATACACGCAAATGTCGAATGTAATACCACTAGATGACGTAACAAACACGCATAATGATTCTGACATCAAGTAAATGGGACTGCATTTTTGGCGTTTAATCTTACAGTTTGTCGGTAGTTTTTAGTTATGAAAAGTGGTCGACAGGTTAATAGAGAAGTACCTAAATATATTAGATTTCAGTGCGAAATATTCGCACGGGCCCTCTGGTTCAAAAGTATTTTGTTTATAGCATACAGAGTTTTCAACCGAATTTAACACTACTTTCCGAAAATTTGACAAAGAACAGTAAAAGTAGTATACTGCAATTAAAATATTAATATATTAAATATTTAATTAGATATGGGTATTTGTATGAAATAAATGTTAACTGCGCATGCGCGTAATACGGCAAAAATTGTTAAATTGGGGAGGAAATCCCATTGGATTATGTGGGATTTTCTCCACAATTTATCAGTTAGCTCACTGTATTGCCTATATCTTTTTGAGTTTTCACGATATTTGGCTGGTATTTTTATATGAGTTGTTCTATAGTATTGACAACCAAATCATGACAAAAAGTCTTTGCTGTAGTTCGCGCATGCGCAATTAAAATTTATTTCATACAACTACCCATATATCATAAAATATTAATATAATTGCAGTATACTATTTCTACTGTTATTTGTCACGTTTTTGGAAAGCGGTGTTAAATTCAGTTGAAAACTCTGCATGCTATAAAAAAATTTGATTTTTTCAAAGAAACGTCAATATCTTCAAGAATTTGTATTGCTATTCTTACACAAATGCACAAAAACGCTGAACAAGACCTACAGAGTCATTTCCTACACTGACGGATCATTTTGAGTATTGTCTGTTTCTTGGGAAAACGCAAATAATATTTTATTATTAGATTTATTATTTCCTCCCTAATTGTCCTCGGGACTAAATCTTCACTGAAAAACATGAAGTCAAACATGTTCTTTACCTCCTCAAAGTTCAATGGCATTTCGGGCATTTCCTCACGAATTTCAGTAGATATTCGACAAAATATCTGAAAAAGAATGTGTTTGGTCACTGCCCCTTAATTTCTGGACATCAGGTGTATATACAGGGTATCTTTTGGGGGGGATACTGTATGGGGGGATACACTGTTAAAAATCTGTAAAGAACTGTCGTGTCATTCGACCGTTTGTAAAGATACAGTTTACTTGACCATATTATTAAGTGAATCTGACCATATTATTGACCATATTACGGTCAGAAGAAAGGTAAATTACGGTTGTGTAACCTTTTTCAATGAAAACGGTCGAATGACTGGACAGTTTGCTGCAAATTGTTAAAAGTAGCATATATACATTTTTGAGAAATAGGATCAAAATTCATTTTTTTTTTCAGATGATTTGATTAAACATAAGTGTAACAGAAGAAATAACAGCTATCTTTTGTGATCGTATATGTGGATTTAGTATGGATAAGGACAAGGACTTCACCACAAATGCAGAAAATCAGCCCATACCAGAGTTGCTAATAAAACTTGGTAAACAAAATCAAGCGAGCGTTAAAGATGAATATTATTCCGGTAGACTTCTGAAAACATCCGGATACAATATATGGTTACACGTAGCAACTGCAAGTCATTCTTGCAAGGATTCAACCGGAAAGTGGATGTTCCAAATTTTACTTTTGGAAAGCTGTAAGTTATCAATTAAACAAATAAGGATATACCACATCCAAAATGTGCGTAAACTTGAAGCTGAAGAATATGCAGCTTGACATACTATGTGTTTCCATTTGCTAACAGTTGAAGACAATAAGAACTTAATGTGGGTGAAGTCCTTCTGCACCTTTTCATTCGGTAATCCATGTAGACCAGCACAGACAATGGTTTTTATTTGTTCTTTTGAAAATATTCTATCAGCTCATCTATACAAAAAATGTAATTTGAAGCTATTTCTTAAAAATGTATAAAGACTTTATAGACATCCTGTACTATAAGTGTATGTCTGTGAGCGTGTGAGATACTTTCGAAGAAGACTCATAGGTCCCCAATTTATAAACGTTGGTGATTCAACTAGTGTAAAAATATTCAGCAGTGTTTAAAAGTCATTCGTTCTGCAAGCGACTGCAAAATATTTCTCGAATAATTAAAAATAGAATGCACACATTGAATTCATTATATATACTCTATATATATACACTCGTACATATTATTTGTGCTTGAGTATGTGCTTATGTCAATGTTTCACAACAAAATTTTAAAGTATACATTTAATTAGGTAGAGAGCTTCGAAAATTTAGGCTTCAGTAACTAAATAAAAATGAAAAGAAACTAGATTTCGCAATATAAAACACTCATCTGTGCATTAACTATCTATATGAGCTTTTTTTTTACGCTTTAAAATTTGTAAATGTAAAATATTTTGTTGTTCTTGTTTGTTTATTTCCGTTTCGTGGAACTTCATATTTTTAAATTTATTTTTCGTTTCCGTATCATTTTCTTCCTTTCTA
Organism: Maratus michaelseni; assembly: GCA_963931845.1. Taxonomy (NCBI): domain Eukaryota; kingdom Metazoa; phylum Arthropoda; class Arachnida; order Araneae; family Salticidae; genus Maratus; species Maratus michaelseni. The sequence continues at coordinate 78,783,610 of OZ007587.1, forward strand.
TTTGCAAAAAATATTTTTCACGGAAAATTTAAATATTATATAAAATGAGATATTCATACTTCCGAAATAAATCAAAAAGAGATGTTCTACAAATATACTTTTATTTTATTCCTGTTTTCGTTTGTAATTTCTTCAAAAAATATTTGCGGCTTTGTTTAGTTAGTGAAGCGGTTTTACAGCAGAATGTTTGAAACAAATCACTGAAAAATATTATAGAATCCTTTTACTCTGAATGTTGTTTTTACTTTTTTTTAATATTTAAAGAAACTTTTACAATTGTATGAGTGTTTTCTTGAATTTTTATACTTCCTTACTTCTAACATTCATAAATAATTATAATTTATAAATGTAGTCTAAACTAATAAAAGACAAAATCCCTCTGCGTGTGTGTACGTGTGTGCGTGCGTGTGTGTGCGTGTGTGTGTGTCTGTCTGTCTGCAATGGCCAGAGAAATCTAGCGCCACCTAGAAACCTGAAAATTTAAATGAGAATAGTGTAAGGCCTCTCCTGATGCACCTGAGTCTAAAAATTAGCCGAAATATTAATTAAAAGTCATTAATCTTCGCATCGAAAATGCCATCTTTTTTATCAAAATGGCCAAAGAAAAAAATATCTATTTTCGATTTGCAATCGGAAAGGTACGAATTTGTAATTTATTTGCTAATTAGTGGATTTAAAAAAAACTAATTAAGATATTAATTTTAAATTTTAGAACATATGTAGAAAATTTTTCTGCATCCGACAGTCCAATTTTTTAAAAATTCGGCCGGTATTTTTTTTTTAATTTTTGAAAAGCACTGAAAACACTGCAGACAGGGATCCGCATCCATTAAAAACTGAACTATAACTCTGGGCGATTCCTCCATTTACTTTGCGAAAATGAAAGGAAATGATTGCCAATTTTTACTAACGAACAAAAATTAAGAAAACTAATTAAGATATAGATTTGAATTTGAAGACGGAAAGGTGAGTCATCTGGCGGCTATTTTAGCAATCTTCGTTGTGTTCTAACTATCAGAAAAATATAATTCTTTTTTAATGATCGTGTTAATGTAGGGGAAGGGGTTTTCTTGAACAAATTATTCGTTATACACTGGCGAGAAAAATTAAATGGAACAACCATAAAAAGGTGCTTTATATTAATTCTATTACGAGAACTACAATGAAAGGTGATTGGTTGGTAACTCAATGTCAACGTTACCACGTAGTCCAATGGGATTAACCTTTGCTACAGAAAAATATGCAAATTTTTGAGTCCGTTCTTTCGACACGTTTGAAAGGAGTGCACGTGGGTGATTAGAAGTCTAATTTTATGGATTCTACATGTAGTTACATAAAAGTCTCACTTGTAGTAGGTGGAATATGTCGTTTAGAAGACATTTGACTGATGGTGTGAAATGGCGTGAGATTAGGGGAATGGAAGCAGGACAGATACTGACAGGGATCTGTAAAGACTAAAAAATAGCTAAAAGCGCCATGTCAAGAATCTTGAAACGCTTTAAAGACACTGGTAATGTGAAGAGACAAACATGTCAAGGTGAAAAACGTGCCTGAACAGACTACCGGAAAGTTATTTGGCAACGATTGCTAAAAGAAGCAAGCAACTGACGTCAGTTCAGATTACAAGGGAGTTCGTTGCAGCAACAGGAACTCGACTATCCGGATTTACTTTGAGTGTCAGGCACGATAAAAGAGGGCTGTATGCAAGGAAACCCATGATTTGTATTCCACTAACTCCGGAGGCGAAATACGCCCTGTTAAAATAGTGCAGAGATCATCGTCATTGGTGTACCACGGACTGGAGCCGAGTTGTCTTTACCGATGAATCCTGATATTGTTTGGAGAGTGATTCCAGACGTATTACCATATGAGGGAGAAAAACTCCCGCAATAAGGCCGCAAACACCGGGGAAAAGCAACGATACAAAAGTTCTGGAATCATGATATGGGTGGTCATAATTTTGAATGGCTGCCCATTTACACATTTTTACCAGTGCAACTGTGAATGCTGAAATATACAGAGATGAGATTCTTGATACTGATGTCAAGTTGTTCAGAGGTGCAATCGGTAATAACTTACAACTAACGGGTGATAATGCGTGTCCTAGTCGTGCTGCACTAGTGACTGATTATCTTGAGACCGATGGAATCCAGGGAATGGAGTAGCCTGCATACTCTCCGGATTTAAATCCGATAGAACATGTGTGGTATGCACTAGGACGCCGACTTGCATTTCGGCAACCCCCCAACTAGCACTCTCCAGAAGCTCCGAAGCTCTATTCATCTTGAATATACATTGTTACCACAAGCATTTCTGGATAATCTAATCCACAGTATGGAAAATCACTGTAAAACCTGCATTTCGGTCAGGGGTGACCACATACCTTATTGATTTTTCCCGTGTGTCTCTAAAATGTTGTAACAGTACAGTTTCTTTATCCCTTCTTAAATCATACATTCTTATGTTTTTATGTAAATTTATTTTTTGCAGACGTAGGCAGTTCTGCATTTTGAATATATCTCAGACATGACAAAATAAAGATCTTGTGCAAATTTCATGTTCTTATCTGCAAAATTATTTAAGTTCGATGAGTTTTTATAGTCGTTCCTTTAATTTTTCTCGCAAGTGCACATATTTGCGGGCATGGGGGTGGTGTTAACGTCTTTTTATTTAATATCACATTTATTGTACTTCACTTCGCACCCCCTGGCGGCGGGTTTTTCATTAATTGAGAATTCTTATTACTAAAAACAATTGTATTGCTCTGATTTACACAAAACAAATTCTATTTAAGAAATTTGACGTTTTTAGCTTCACCCGTAACGTTTTATAAATATTATATATAGAGAATATCGGAAATTCCAAATAATGATTTTCTTAACAGTTAAATTTATGTTCCTAATAAAAGTGAACAACTCGTATTTACTTGATCATACCAACAATCAGAGTAAGTGATTTGTTGTTGAGCACTTGAACAAGCGCCCGTTGGTGGACAATCCTACAATTTTTTTTTCTCCAACTGTGCATCACGGGTTTTATGTGCTCGATCACAACTGGGTTTGGATGATTCGACTTCGTTTTAGATCGCGTTACAGATTTTAGTTCCACCTTCCGCCGTCAGGGGTGCATTATTTTCTGGAGTTCTATGGTCCCGATAGCGACGGGAATTGGGTCATTCTATTCCCTTGATACAGCGGGTGTCGGATTCAAGTCAGGAATTGATTGTTTTGTCATCTATCGCTACCTATGAGTACTACTGTTTATTTCCGAACATCCGTGTCGGATGTTCGTATAGAACAAGTTGCGCTCCCTGGTGGTGGAAGGTGGAAATAAAGGACTTCTCGCCACGTGCGCAGCACTTTTAAATAAATCATTTCATACAAAATCGGGTTAAAGATATAAAATCACACAAACTTTAGGTTTGTTTAATTTTATTATCTCGAGCCCGGGTATCGACGGGTGGGTCAGCTAGTATAACATGATCGTTTTCAAAAGTATGTTACTTGTGACATACTGTAAAACACTAATATAAAGGAACACTTTGGAACATGGCCCACATAGAGACATCTTATGTTCAGGCTTTGTAGTGAAAATAAACATTAGTACTCATAGGTAGCGATAGACGACAGGACAATCAATTCCTGACTTGAATATAAATTTCAGGCTTTGTACTGATTAGAATTTATATATCACTTTTATTTTGAAAAAAATGTTGCAGTAACTTTACTGATGTTTAAGTAATTTGCTTAGTATAAAGTCTAAAAAAAGTAATTTAGACAGAAAAGTATGTACACATATGATTTGGTTTATATACAAGTTATTACAGCTTAAGTGTGAAATTAAAGTACGAGCTTGCGTATCTATGAAAACTTTTTTTTTGTGTGTGTGCATTTTATAAACTTAGAAACTTCCTTTTTGTGCGTCTATTTTCGTGTTCTGCAATTTCATATCCTTAAATTTACTTTCCTTCCCCTTGTCATTTTCTCCTTTAGGCTAGAAAAAAATATTTTGCTCGGTAAATTTGAGTATCATAGAGAATACGATATTCACGCTCCCTAAATAAGAAAAAATGTTCTGTAAACATACTTTTTATTTTGTTCCTGTTTTCCGTGTAATTTCTTTAAAAATTGTTTATTTTTCTGTAGTTTGTGAAGCAGTTTTATAGAAGAATTTTTAAAGTAAATCGTTGAAAAATATTTTAGTAACCTTTTACACTTTATGTTATTGTTACCCTTTTTTATGTGAAAAGAAAGTTTTAAAATTCTATGAGTACTTTTCGAGTTTTTATATTACTATTTTTTTTTAAAATGAAGAATATTTATAAATAGAAAACGTAGTTTAAGATAATCGTTTTAAAAAATATGTTATTGGTGACTTACTAAAAACGTTAATATAAGTTAGGGAGTGGGGCACCTTGGGACATGACCTACTTAGGGGCATCTGATGTTTCAGGCATTGTAGTGCAAATAAGCAATATTACGCAGAAGTTATGGTAGATGACCGAGCAATGTACTACTTTTTCTAATATAAATTTCATACGATAAACAGAATAGAATTTATATATTTTTCTTAGTTTTGACAACGTTTGAGTAACTTTTCTCTATCGAATTGTAAATAACATTTTAATTATAAAGAGTAAACAAAATTAAAAAGAAATGTAGACAGAGAACAGAATGGACGCATAGGGTTCGATTTAAATATAAGTTGTTTGTGCTTGAGTATGCGCTTAAAGTACGCGCTTAAGTATCTATAAAAGCATTTTTTCTTATATTTTTCATTTAGTAAAATTAAAAGACCTTTCTGTCTATCTTCGAGTTTTGCAGCTGTGTAGCTTTAAATTTATTTTATTTCTTGTCATTTTTTTCGTTTCGATATAAAAAAAATATTTTGCTCGATAAATTTACATATCATAAAGAATGTAATATTCACACTCCCTAGATAAATCACAAGAAAATCGTTAAATCATACTTTTTATTTTATTGTTGTTTTCTATGCAATTTCTTTAAAAATTGTTTGTGACTTTTTTAGTTGTTGAAGTAGTTTTACAGCAGAAGTTTTCAAGCAAAACGTCGAAACATGTTATAGAATCCTTTTTCTTTACAAGTTGTTTTTATTTTTTTGATGTTAAAAGAAACTTTAACAATTGTGTAGGTGTTTCATTTTATATTACATTTTCTTTAACAATGATGGATATTTATAGTAGTTACAAAATACAGTATAAGATAATCGTTTAAAGAAATATTTTGCTGGTGGCTTACTGTAAACCGCTAGAATATATTAAAGAAATCATAATATAATCTTTTCTATCTATTAAGTTTGATAAAAAGTGTTTTGTACGATTTTCCACATGCGAATTTAAATCCGGAAAGGTTTTTATTAAAATGATCTTCAGGTACAGCAAATGACAAGTATATCAAATCTTAGAGTTTTATAACTTCAGATATTTGTATTTTCAATAAAAGAATGTCGTAATTTAACACAAACAAATATAAAAAATCAACAAATGAAACACATTTACATAGCACAGTTGAAGAAAACTATAAAGAAAGAGAAATCTAGTAGAATATCTTTGAAACACTTCTGAATTCCTGTTTTTGAATTCGCCTCTTCTTCGAAATATCTGAAATGTATTATACACTACAAAATGTCTCAGGAACTTTTAAGGAAGTTCGCTTAAATTTTGTAGCAACTGACAATTCTGAAAACTTTTTTTTTATCTTCAGGAAAATTTTTAGGAGAAGAACCAATCTGGGAACCAATCAGGAGAAGAAAGTTTCTTTGAAAAAGATGCTTTTGAGATTAAATAATAACACTAGTCTATAAATTAAAAAATTAGTTTAATAACTGAACCGCAATAATGGAATTTTATTCTTTTGCTGGCGCTTAATCTGAAAATGAAATCAGTGTTCCTCTATTAGGCATCACATTTTTATTATATCATGAGTTTAGGGTGGCCTTCTCCATATTGAAACTGTCACAAACCTTGAAATTTTCAATAGAAACATGAATTTTGTTATCACATTTGGTTTCTTCGGTTAAAACTTTATCATCGTATACCAAGCAAAAAGTCCTCGCTTGAGTCGTTTAGAAATTATGCAGTTTTAGAGCTTGGAACTCCAATTAAATTACTTATTCATAATTGTAAAACAAACTGCAATGCGAGTAGTATTTAAAACAAAACTGAAATATGACGCTCGAAATTGTATCCTTATCCGTAAGGTTTGGAATGGGTTATGGAAGTACTTCACTGACATTAAGTTTTAATCCACTGACATTATACTTTTTAAATAAGGGTAAAAAATGACGGAATGTAATCAAGATTTCCTTCTTACACAGCCATTAAGTGTCCTGAAAGGATTCAAGGAATTTTTTTCCTGATTCTGACTTTTATTTTATATACGTGATATGTAAGCAAGTTGATGAAGGTTGCTGAATGTATTTTTAAGTTTAATAAGAAAAAGTGAGGAGTATCTGGGAAGAAATAAACAAAACCAGATTAAGTTTAATACAGATTGGCATATATGTTATATTACATACGACACTTTAATAGCTAATAACTTTGGATTTAGTATTTCTTCTTTCCTTTTTAATTTAGATTATGGACATTTTGGGATTTCACTTTACATAGATACATGATGGAACAAATTATAGCAGTGGTAAAATTATCTTTTCAAAATCAGTTCTTAATTATTTCACGCTCAATATCCAGTGGTACAAGAGCCCGACATGCCCTGCCCAGTGCTTCCAATGAAGCTTCTTATTACCTACCATAATTTCTTAATAGTGATATTTTCTTTATTTAATGAAAGATATTCCGTGGTTAAATAGAACAAAATAACTATACAGAAATTCTGGCAGGTATTTTGAATACAAAAGAGGCTAATTAGGACACTGTGTCTACCTGTGTGGGATATATCACCTACTGGACGTTGTTATCACAAACGTGTAACTAAATTGAGTATTGCCATCTCCTTGAAAAAGTTTCTGAACCTGAAACATCAGCAGTTTGCACTCGTAATAAGGAAGTGCTGATTTTGGAAACAATATTTTTTTGTTCCTCCAAAAATGTATCCATAAAACTGCGCAGATTCTAAATCTATATAGAAGGGAAAATAATAGCTATGTCAAAAGTCATGCATTTTAGAAAATAGTTCGTAATTTCTAGGCCACTTTATAAATATCTACTATTATAATTTTATTCTTAGCACTCATTTTACGAAATATTTTTATTGAAATAAACACTTTAAAAATATATTTTTTTAAAAACTACACATTACAGCCTTTATTTTCTTATTTTCCATACGTCCTTCTTCTATATTAAAAAAAAGTAACCATTTGGAAATGGACCAATGAAAATCTGCGTAGATCTTCCCGGCTTTTTTTTTCTTTTCTTTTCTTCTAGAAAAAGCGTAGCGAGCAGGGGGGCAGAGCCCCCCTAGTATGTTAAAAAAAAGTATTATTATAGCTAAATAGGGCTAAAATAAAACTGTCAGCTAAATACCGTTATAGGATTTTTTTTAAATATATTAAATGACATTAAGTAAAATATTTTTTATTAAATTTGCGAAATTTTATCTCGTTATCAAGAAACCCATTTCCTTTTATTTATACTCTCAGCGAAAACATTCATCGCACATTACCTAACTTTCTGGTAGGAGATTGTGAAGAGATACGAAGAAACATAGGAACAAAAAATCCCCAAAATATCTAAATACATTTTTTATATAAGGAACTAAGGAGCTCTCATTTTCTTTTGACTGGCAGATTTTTTGCTGTTTACAAGGCCGAATTCGACGGCTAATTTCGTGATTGATTAAGTAAGATCTATCCCATATTTGAAAAACAGCTTGTACACCATGGTTAAGTAAAAAATGTCTTGACTTTCCGGATATTTGTAATAACGTAGTCTATGGTCTATTCAAAAGTAAGAGGTAAAACAAGTAAAAAAAGAAAACAAGTTGGAAATTGTACGTGGAATGTAACAAATGAAGTGCGTTCGTACTGTAGCTAGTTATATAAATATTCAGATCTGCATGATTTTTAATTCTGTGAAATGAATTATATCGTCTGCAAATTAATTTCTGTCATAAAATAAGTATCTCGATCGCTTGGCGATTAAACCTCGGAAGCTCCTATAACAAAAAAGCACCGAATTAAAAAAAAAAATCAAATTTTTTAATAAATGTTTTTATTAATATTTTCTAAAGTTTTGATTCGATTTTCATAAAATTTGAAATGTCTCGACAAAATTCTGCAAAGATAATATACTTTTAATTTCGAACCATTCGGTTGGGTAGTTTTTGCGTTGTTATATGCGGACGGACGGACGGACAGACAGACGGATGGACAGACAGACGGACGGACCAGACAACGACAATAGGTGCTACGTATTTATATAATTACGAACGCACCTAAAAACACCAGTGAATTGGCCGTTTTTGTGATACTTTGGCTACAATATATGGCAGACGAACATTGATAATTGCGAAAACAACGATCGTTGCTTTGCATAAAAAAGAATGCGGTCTATCGAAATAAATGTTTAATGTGTACTATTAATATATCAATTAAATGTAATAATTATTTTGCTGAGTTAAATTTTAAACATTATATGTTTGCCAACATCGTTTTCTAAATACTTAAATAAAAAAACAAACATTTTCTAATTTACATTTATAAAATCAACAAATAAGCGAAAATTCGCACAACTGAAACTCCGTGGTGTAAATTGAGATCCTTATGTTTCTTTAAATTATCTCTTAATTTTGAATGAACTGTAGAATTTGTTTTCTTTTAGAGGCTGTAAGAAAATTGTTTAAAATACATTGTTTTAAATAGGACATAATTTTTCCCATGTAATACTTTACGCACGTAATAATTTTATTGTTTTAAAGTTTTCTATCTATTTTAATATTAACGTGTAAATATAGTTTTCAGCTGTAAAATTTTTGGAAATATTATAATTTGCGCTTTTTTTAAAATTCGGCAACAATAGATAAAACAATGACTTTTTGAAAGTATGAAGTAAATTGCTATTAAGATAATTAAATTTTTAACAAAAAAAATAAATAAAAGAAAACTCAAAAAAATAGGCAAAATTTTAAAATGATTAGACACTGCGCACCACAATCTAGTTACATATGTCCCTGCAAAAGATGCTTAAATTACTTTGCATAGTTTTCGATCCTATTAAACTTTTTTACTTGAACTATTTCGACCGAGTTCAATATTAAATAGCGATGAACACAATTCTTTGGTTGGTAACTGTCTACTTCAGCGTGTTTATCATACATTTCTCTATAAAACTACCAGTTTTCATATTTTTATATCCAATAGTTTTTTAAAGGCAATCTTAGAAAGAACCCTGGTCACAATAAATTCATTCAACGTCAGTTACTTTTTTCAGGCTAGAGAGAAACTTTTTACAAAAATATCCACAAGGAAATTTTGTCATACACTTGATTTTATTTCTAAAAAAGACAGATATATTATTATATCAGTATTTCTCTGAATCGATATGAGTGAAACATGACGTTCAAAACGCGTACCTTCTTTATCCGTACGGTTTGAAATGGGATATGAAAGTACTTCACTTATATGAGGCTTTCGTGAGACAATATGTTTTCTAAAGATGGAAAAAAAGAAACATAAGGAGAAAGCAAAGAAGACGATTTTCTTTCTGCGTATATGTTTCAGAAATTATTATTATTATTATTTTTTTCGGAATCTGTCTTTTATTTTAGAAACGTCAAAGAGAATTATGAAAATATGCTGTTGAATATGTTTTGAATATTAACAGAAAAAGAAGAATATCACAGAAGGGATAATTAAAAACTGTTTAGTTTAATACTGGTTTTCACAAAAGTTACTGCGTGATTCTAAAGAGTAACATCTTTTGAATTAGCTTTTTTTTACACTTTTTAGTTATAATTTGGACACTTTGGGGTTTAACCTGCTGAAATACACACTTGAATTGGTCTTTATTTCGTAGATAAAACGCTCTTTATGTGCTCCATATTGTGTGGTGTAAAAGAAAAAAGCGGTATATCTGTGCCGGAAAATTTTAACATGTGTAAAACGTGTAATTAAACTGAGTCTTGTACCATCCTCAGGATAATTTCTTATATTAAAATAACTGCAACGTACTCTAGGAATTCGCAATAATAGAATTTTTTTTTGTTCAACAATACATTTACGTATATGTTAAGCTTCAAAGTATCTATCTTCAAAATCAAGAGGGATAGTAGAAAATTAACTATTTCAAGATCAAGATAATTAATTCTTTAAATAACCTAGTACCTTCCGTTGCAATATTTCTAAAATAAATCGATGCATCATCGTTGTTTTTACATTTAACATTTAATGAATGAAAAATATTTAAAGAAATTTAAAAATTAGCGCATAATGTGTTCATGTCGATAAGTTAAGCCAAAACAAACACCCGCCTGTAAAATTTTAATCTATTAAAAAAAAATGAAATATTTACGACAGTAAGTAAATTATGTTCTCTTACTGACCGCGTAATTTTATACGGCTATCAGGAAGATTTTTCGTTTTACAGTAGATTTTCAGCAATAATAATATGACTCTGAAATACGAAGAGAGAAAACAATTCTCAAAATACCTTAGCTCCTTACGCATTAATCACGAGTGTGACTCGTGTAAAGTAAACCAGGGCCAGTGTTCCTACCATTTTCTCACTTTGCTACCACTATTTTAAAACGGTAATCTTTATTGTAGACTTCTGTTGCAGATGTTAAAGAAATCTACCACGGAGATTTTGATTTGAAATAGTGATAGGGCACGTAGAAAATTTTAAGACCGTTGCGAGCACTGAGTAAACTTTGTCTTGTGAATCAATCACGTGTGTGTGTGATTGACACGGGGGTGGTAAGTACTGGTTTTTTTTTAATGTGATTCGGATTTTAGTCCAAATTGCCAGCAATAGATGGCACTGCGAGCAGTAGACGTCCAATCGAGGCAGAAGCAGAAATCACCCAGCATTAGTGCGAAGGAAGGAGTTTCAATGTTTGCAGTGGGTCTCATTCACCAATACAATCATCATATATATTATTTCTCCTGTCAACATCCCTTTTTCTAAGAAAATACGAAACACAAAACAACGAATAAGATACCATATGAAAGGATCTTGAACAGGCTTCTGACATAGTAGACTTACATTTTCCTAAAACATGTTTTTTGATTAAAATTTGCTGATAATTAAAAATTAAATCGGCATTGTTTTCATAAAGTTTTTCTGCAAATTAGTGTTGCCACAAAAATAAAATTCCGGATTATGTCACGCTCAACAATGATTATAAAAAAATGAATAGCACTAAAAAGATAAAGTGTGACATCTCCGCACGTGTTTATTCTATATTTATGATTAAAAAGCAATATTGAAATTGCAATGTTTAGGAGAAAAAGACACCATGGTTGGTCACATGTTTTTTTTTCGATGCAGAATAAGATTGTTAAATTTTCTTTTCTTACGCGTGCCTTTATGTAAGTTTGATGGAATAAATGAGCTGATACTCTGGCTTGACTAATTAATGTTAGGGAACAGATATAACAGACGCAACGGGATTGGCGCAATTTTTTTTTTGTGGTGCTATTTTGGCGAAAAAATCCCATTTTCGAATATATGTTAGGCCTACCTTTCGAAAACATGTTAGTTTTATTTTATAATAAAATTGTATTATAATTTTACTTTAAAACACACACATTTAATTTTATTATTACACTCAGTTTTATTTAACACACGCGTTATTTTTATTACACATATTTTTATTTTATTTATTGATTATTTTTATATTATTTTATTTTTAATTTATTTACATACACATTTCATTTCATTATAAAATACCAAGTTGCCATACAAAGCAGAAGCCGCCATGTTACCCCACAAGGCAAAATATCGCCATTTTGGCGCCAACCCCGGTGAGTTTGCAACATCTGTACCAATTATTCTTAATGTTTCTTTAGAAGTTTAAATCTATATAAAAAGAATACTACAATGCTAAAAAATTTGGATTGCAGTGCGAAATCCTCGCACGGGTCCCACTGGTCTTCATAAATATAAAATCGTCTGCCCACTCAAATACTGATTATTAAATTCATGCCCAGTTGTTAAGGCTGTTGTTATATCGAAGAATTTGTTTTTTTCCATGGCAACAACACATTTCATCGAAATCGTACCGACTGATTTCAGAATCGGGCCCTAAGAACAAGATTGCATTGGCGAATGAGAGAGACTCATTCCATATGTTTAATCTCCTTCTTTCGCATCAATGCTGGGTGATTTCTGTTTTGGCCTCGATTCAGTGCCCTATTTCTTTCAGCACCATCTATCGCTGCTATTTGAAACTAAAACCGGGAATCACAGTAAAAATAACTCCTGACATTATACATTATTGTCCTACAATTTTTTTTTAATATCTGTCACTTTTTGCAAGTTACTAAATTTTAAAATGTGTCAGTCTATTTTATGACACCCAGTACCTTGTGAATCAATCACGCGCATGACTCTTAATTAATACGCAAGAAATTAGGTTAAATAATCATTCTAAGTACATGATTAATTTTAATAAATAAAACCACAATGGATTAACACTTTTGAGTGTTTCTTTGATGAAAGAATCTGTTAAAGAATTACATACGGAAAATTTGTTTGACTTGATTACTTTTGAGTGTATGATGGATGGATATCATTAATTCAATATTTCACTGATTCAGTATGAGTGAAATACGATGTTTAATACGTGTATCTTTATCCGTGAGGTTAGAAATGGTATATGAAAGTACTTCATCGACATTATACTTTCTAAAGATGAAAAAAAAAGCAAGTAAAGAAGACTTTATTTTTTGTACGAAGATTGAGTGTTCTCTAATTATTCGTTTTTTACTCCAAGCCAGACATTTTTTTTTTTAGAAACGTGATTTCGAAGCAAATTATTCAAGTGCTTCTGAATATATATTTGAATCAAACAAGGAAACTGGGGAATATCAGAGAAGCAATAACTGAAGCCAGTTTTAATTTAAAAAGAACGTTAATTTAGGATTTTGAAATATAATAACTCTCAATTTAGTTTCTGCTTGTTCATTACCCTTTTACATTTAGAATTTGTACACTATAAAGTTGAACCCTGCATAGAAGCATGTTTGAATAAAAATAGCAATGGTATAACTTTATATAACAAAGGATATGAATTTTTATTTACTACTCAGCGTATAACCAACAGAGTAAAAAAATGTCCAGACAGGGGATCGAACCCGGAACCTTTGGTATTACGCCCAATGCTCTACCATTTGGAGCTATTCAAACGACATCCAGTCTAGCATTTTCTCACTATTGTATATCTTATTGGCACGTCTGCGACTTTGCAGCACAAGATGGAAAGTCAACCATGAGTTCACATTTTAGCGCATGCATGAGACTAAATTAAACCCAGTATCGGTGAATAACTGAGAATTAAAAATTCAGTATAGCTAAAATTACGGTGGAGGTTATTTATATAACAAAGGATATGAATTATTACTTACTGCTCAGCGTATAACCAACAGAGTGAAAAAATGTCCAGACAGGGGATCGAACCCGGAACCTTTGGTATAACTTAATTTTTAAAACTAGTGTTGAAATCCACGCTCAATATTGTGTGGTGTAAAGACACTTAATATTTTGTGGTGTAAATGCACTCAATATTTTGTGGTGTTAAGACACTCAATATTTTGTGGTGTTAAGACACTCAATATTTTGTGATGTAAATGCACTCAATATTTTGTGGTGTTAAGAACGCAGTCTATCCGTGCATGGTAAGTCAGGTAAAGAACCTTCTTTTTGAAATCATTTAATAAAATTGCATTCTGTGATCTCTGCGAGAAATTTTTCCACATTAAAATTTCTGAAATGTATGATTTAAGTCAGAATAGTTGATTGTTGATTTTTAAAACAGTTTTTTTCAATCATATAACTATTTATGAAACTACAAAGTGTCTATCTCCTAAATATTAAAGAAAACACGAAATCAATATTAATTAAAATCGTGAAGTTTGAAAATCATCTAGTGCCTTTTGGATCATCTGTACATCTTAAAATAATAATAATCTATCATTGTAGTTTATGTATTTAATATTCAGTTCTAAGTACACTTTTTTATTAAAATAAAAATATTTAAACTTAATTAAAAAATATATATACATATAACTTTTACTATTTTCTTATATTACATAAATTAATGCTAAAAAATGTATTAATATGAATAAGTTGAGTTAATAGTAAATCTTCCTGCTAAATATTTATTGCATTTTTATGAAAAACTAGCAGAAACACCTGGCTTTGTCCATGTTAACCATGTGGGTCATACACGTAAAATAAATAAAAGTGCAATAATATGGCGATTACAATAACGGAGCTCTTTACATTCCCGCACATAAATCGTTAAAAGACAATAAAGTTACTTTTACACAATCATTAAAAGAAAAAAAGAAAAAAAAAACCCTCGGTTTTATAAATAAGAATGTGCATTTTCTTTGGTATAGGTAACAGAAAAATTTACGATTTCGCTGATACAACGAAAAAAAAAATAGCGTAGCTATTTAACGAAACTATATTTCGTATGGCTTCTATATATCTATATTACGAAAAAAAAAAAAAAAAAAAAAAAAAAAAAAAAAAAAAAAAAAAAACCTTTTCCTTGAAAAAATGTCTTACGCAAAATATGTAATCAAAAATCAGCAATAGCTGTCTTATTAGTCTATTCTTTTATAATCGGCGTCATATCCGATGTTGGCAACGTGGGTTGGATTCGTGGTTGAACTTCTAAAATCACTGAACTTTAAACTGCTGCTGAGATATGACGAAATGACTTAAAACTTCCAACACTCCATTTGACTCCCTTGGTGTTTGAATTTCTAAAATTGCTGAAATACGTGTTTAAATATTCTTTTAGTAGATTTATTTTCATGAATTTCGCGCTCCTACCTAAAACTGCTGCTGAGATATGGCAAAATGACCTGAAACTTTCTAACCCACCCCCATTTGCCCCACACCGCCCCTTCTTAAGGTCGAATTTTCAAAAATCCTTTATTATTGCTTACCTAGGTCATAACAACAAGCCACAGTCCAAATTTCGTGATTCTGAGTCTAGTCGTTTCAGCTTTGTGTTGATGAGTCTGTCAGTCAAGCATTCTCTTTTTATTGTATTAATATAGATATCTTTATTATATTATTTTTTATTACTCACGGCATAATTTTATTCCGCTATCGGCATGTTTATGCGTTTTCGAGTAAAATTTTAGCAATAACATTCAGTACTCTTCAGCCTTCTGAAATGAGAATAAAATACAAAGAGAGAAAGACAAAATTATTTTCAATAATACTTAAATGCATTTTTATTTTTTATGGAGGGAATCTTTAAAAAAAAATCCACACGCAAATTTTACCATTAACGATTATTTTTCAGAAAATGATGGATGGATATAATTCTTTCAGTATTTCACTGAATCGATATGAGTGAAATATGCCGTTCAAAATGTCTATCTTTATCCGTGAGATTTGAAGTGGGATACGGAAGTACTTCACCGACATTAGGCTTTTATGCTCTGACATTATGCTTCCTAAAGATAGAAAAAAAGAAAAAAGAAAATTAACAGAAGGTAAAGAAGACTTTTTTTTTTCTGCACTGCTATTAAGTGTACTCTCAAATGATTCATTTTACTCTCGAATCTGATTGTTATTTTTGAAATGTGATGTCGAAGTAAATTATTGGAGTATTGTTAAACATGTTTTGTTATTAATATCTCTGAAAGTGAATTTAACATTTCAGATTATATGTTTGTAATTCATTTTCCAAGCCTCTTTTTATAGAAATATTAATATCGATAAACGGGATTAAAAAATAAATATCTCTGCTAAAACGTTATTGTATTTCCATTAAAAAATCATTTTTACAAAACTAAGCAAATTATTTTCTATTATTAAATGCGCATTTTTCCCCTCTATCTAAAAGTTTATTCCCTTTAGAGTAAACTTTCATAAGAAAACATTAATTTATACCTAACCTTCTGATACGAAACTAAAATGTGCAGAAGGAAAAAAAAACTTTCCAAGCTCAAATCCCTAATTACATTTTAATATTTTAATAAAGAAAATCTTTAAAAGAATTCGATATGTAAATTTGTCATACACTTGATTATATTTCAGAAAATGATGCATGGATATAATTATTTCAGTATTTCCTTGAATCGATGTGAGTGAAATATGACGTTCAAAACAAGCATCTTTATCTATGATATTTGAAGAAAAGATACGGAAGTACTTCACCGACATCAGGTTTTATTCTTTAACATTCTTATGTTTTTTAAAGATTGGAAGTGAAAAATAATAACAGACGGTAAAGAAGTTTACTTCTTCAGCTGTGATGAACTGTGCTCAATTTAATCCCCGGGAACCCACCCAAAGATCTATATACACTGCTCAAAACAATTAAAGGATATTGCAGTTTTAGGTGGATTTTGTATCTGGGAAACTTTTTAGCTGATTGATACATGGTCGACAGACATAGTAGGTTATATGAGAATAAATTACACATGTTTGGCAGAAAAAAATGCATTTTATTGCGCATTTGTGTACAAAAGGAAAAAAAACACAATTTGTGCATATGAGAAAAAAAGAATAAGAAAAGGTGTTTTCTTCAAAGAAAATCATTTTCAGTAGGGGGTATGGTTTCCACGGGTGGCCAGCAACGTTGAACGCCTTTGAGGCATGGACTCAATGAGGCTATTAATGACGAGTTGGGGTATTCTGCCCCACTCTTCCAGAAGAGCTCTTTCCAGTTCTTGGAGAGTTTGTGGGGGTTGTTGGCGGCCAGAAACTCGTCTTCCTAGAGCGTCCCAAACGTGCTCGATTGGATTCATGTCTGGAGAACACGCTGGCCATTCCATTCGAACGATTCCTTCCTCGAAAAGGAAATCTTCCACCAGGTTTGCACGATGTGGCCTGCAGTTATCGTCCATTAAAATGAAGTTATCTCCGATTGCTGCAGCGTAAGGGACTACAATAGGTGTGAGGATCTCATCCCTATATCGGCGACCAGTCAGAGCTCCATCTCGAATGATGTAGAGGTCAGTGCGCCCGTCAATGGAGATGCCACCATACACCAACACTCCTTCACCGCCAAATCTGACACTTTCGTGCACGAACGCAGGATTATTCCTACTGCCACGGTCCCTCCAGATGAAAATACGCCTATTATCCGGATGCAAAGAAAAACGGGACTCGTCAGAAAACAGAATATTGCTCCATTCATTTCTCCTTCAGTTGACATGCTCGGTTGCCCAGTCCCTGCGGTCGCGACGATGCCTTGATGTTAATCTAACACATACCATCGGTCGGCGAGCATACAGACCTACAGCATGGAGCCGGTTTCGGACAGTCTGAGTTGAAATCGTGGTGCCTGTAGCCGAGCGAAGGTGTTGTTGGAGAAGAGTAGCGTTCATGTTTCGGTGTCTCCGAGCTGTTAACGCTAAATACCGATCTTCATTGGGCGTTGTTGCCCGTCTACGACCTTGCCTTGGTCTTCGGCCTGCACATCCACTCTCCAAAAAACGGTTCCAGATCCTGGAATGACACTTTGTGACACTCCAATGGCTTGCGCTACTTCGGCTTGAGTTTGGCCCCCTTCTAACCTACGAACAATTCTCCAAACTTCTGAATCTGTCAAATGACTTCGCTGAGACATCGTACTCATCGAAACAAAGCAATCACTGAATGCCGATCATCCTTGTCTTCATTCTCTTTTATCCAGTTGAAAGTCAAATTTCATTCGCTGCCGCTGAAGCGACGTTTTTGACGTCGAACTCAAAATTTGCATACTCCACAGTTTGAAAACCAGAAAAATTTGCATTTGTGATTTTCTTCTTCTATTTTCGGCAAAAAAATTTCGTTTATATTTTTATTTTATATAAAACTTCAAATATCCTTTAATTGTTTTGAGCAGTGTATTTAAAACAGAAAGATGGTTTTTTAGTCCTCTGCCCTGAGTATTCTACTGAACTAAATTTGATAATTATTTTTTTAATTTGTAGATATGCCCGCACTAGCCCTATTTTAAAATATTCCCATTTTTATATTTTAATTTTAAAAATTTTTATGAAATTTCTTCAAAATGGAGGCAATCGGGTTAAACTTTTCTCTCTATAACATAAAATTAATTTGCGTTATCACACTCCAACAATCAAAAGCGGGATTCCATCAGCGTAAATGTCATCATATTTAAAAGAAAAATCTCAATGGTTTCATAAAATTTAAACATACTAAAATGATTGGGTTTAATTATGTAGTTATCACAGAAGAGCAGAATACAGATTATTTATTGAGAAATAATATTAAGTAATCTGTGTAAATAAAACAACAGTAAATAATCTATGATAAGAAGTAATATGTAAAAGGAAATGTTTCCGATGAGGAAAATGACGTCATTCGGAAAACAAAAGATTAATTTCTCTCCATGAAAATAATGTATTTTACTAACAGTGTGTCAGTATGACGTCATATTCACTGGCCCTTATTCCTGCATCTAAATAGACAGAACTTCTGCTGTTTATTTAAAAATCCTTGGTATGCACAAATTAAAATATATCTGAAAATTACATCATTTCCATTTAATTATAATAAATATTTATTGAAACTTAAGAATTTAACAACAATTGCTTAAATGAATCTAACAGTAATATTTTCCTATATATTTTCTTTAAAATGCTTTTATTTTCCAAGTTTTTTACTCCACCAATTCTGAAATTAAAAGCTAAATTGTCTGCTTATGAAAATAATATCATTTTTAAAACGTGCATTTTCAAACACAAAATTTTAATTTTTACAAAGCGGAATGCGTAATTGTTGCCTAGATTTTTACTCATATCTAAACTTCAATGGAATGTGCATGTAATGGTTCATGTGCAAAAATTTGAGTATATTTGTGTGAGTATCATGAGTTGGTCATGGCTTCCAGTGTTACTTTTATTTAATTACATTATTCTCTTATTTATAAACTTAAATTGTAACATACTTATTTAATATATTCCCTTGCGTTGAATTTCGACGGGTGAAACTAGTTGACTTTTATTTTAAAAACGTGATATCGAAGTAAATTATTGAAGGGCTCCTTAATATATTTTTAAAACAAACTCAGAAAATGGAGAATATTACAGAATCAGTATCAGTCCTAATTGATTACAGATTAACTGCGAAGCTTCTATACAATTAAAAAAATAAATAAATTTTGGCTTAATTTCTTATATATATATTTCTTATGTTTTAGTTTTTAAGTTTGGTTATTTTTGAGTTTGAATGTGCATAGGCGGGTCAATCAACTGTTATTTGCACCAAAAGAGTTAGATATGCATATACATACATATATTATATACATATATATACAGGGTGATTATAAAAAACTATCCCGATATATGAGCCCCTAAATGTCATATCGTTCACAGAAACTGAATGAAATTTTGATTTAAAGTATTTTGAGGTATGCACTCAAAAATCATATAAAAAACAACAGTTAACTCCTAAAAGTTACGGTTACAGTGAAAAAATTTCGAAAATTTCAAATAGCAACACCTATTTTTTTTATTGGAATGTGATCTTCATAGTGAACAACCATGAAAAGCGTTGGAACAATACCTGTATCACGAAAATTGCCGGCTAGTCAGACTAAGAAGAATAGTGAAAACAACCAATAAGGACAGAGAAGCAACAGAAAACAAAACATTTTATTGTGTTTCATAGATTTTCCATTTCACACACGACGACACTTTGCACGCGACAGATGGTGGATAGCACTGAACAATAAAATGTTTTACTTTCTGTTGCTTCTCTGTCCTTTATTGGTTGTTTTCACTTTTCTTCTTAGTCTGACTAGCGCCGGCGATTTTCGTGCTACAGGTACCGTTCGAACGCTTTTTATGGTTTTTCTCTATGGAAATCACATTCCAATAAAAAAAAAGTAGGTGTTGCCATTTGAAATTTTCGAAATTTTTTCACTGTAACCGTAACCGTTAGGAGTTAACTGTTGTTTTTTATATGATTCTTGAGCGCATACCTCAAAATACTTTAAACCAAAATTTCATTCAGTTTCTGTGAACGATATGACAGTTAGGGGCTCATATATCGGGATAGTTTTTTTATAATCACCCTGTATATATGTGTATGTGTGTGTGTGTGTAACATAAAGCTAAGTAAAGCTCAGTGATGTTTTAATGGGATTCCTGGCTCCTATAAGATGCGATGCACAATTACTCATACAACTCCACAGGGAGTGAAGTTGATTGCAACTTGGAGTCCCATTGAAACATCACTGAGCTCATGTAACATATTAAAAAAAAATTCACTTATCTTAAATTTCTTCTAAATTTTACCTATGTAAATTACTATATTTCGTTTTTAAATATTTTATTTCCGTTTTCTTTTTTTTTCAAAATTCTATTTGGTCTTCAACCGTTTCATATATATATTTTTTCTTAGTTCTTCCTACGTAAATTTTCGTCGCGGGGCCCGTAATTTTTTTTTTTTTTTTTTATGAAAAGGCTTTCGATTAAAAAAGATTATAAAATATGGCCCAAATTTTTTGAGAAAATTCTAGAAAATTTTTTCACGCCTTTTTGAAAATCAATTCACATCAAATTTATGCTTCCGCAGTGGATAGCTTAATCGAGGCTTTTGATTGGATAAACTCCATATGTAGTTAGCATTTTTATGGTGGTATGGTAGGGGTTTCTAAACCAGCTGGATGAGATGGGAAGAGAAATTTTTGTGTGTTTACTATTTGCACTAAAATAGTCACGGCATTCTGTTTTTATAGAATTTCGTCGTTAACATATTTATTAAAATGTCGTGTTGGTATGTTTCAAGAGTGTTCCATCGATTTGTGAAGATGATGTCAAATATATGTTTAATTTCAATCTGTTTGATTCTTTATCTTGTGTAACATCAATGAAGTTTCGATGGTTGCCATGATAAATATTTAAGATACTCGAATCCATTCTTTAAACTGACTGCACGCATCTTGTCTTTACAATTCCATCTGAACGCTAAAATGAATGGAGATTAGAGTTTAGTTGCTAATGGTATTGAATAATTTTGTGTCTGAGGTATTGAGTCCAAAAGAGGCAAATATGTTTTAGATAATAAACCAAGTATTCTTGAGCAGCGTAATTTGAGAACTTTTTTTGTTGTTGTTGTTTTGTTTACGTTTTCAACAACAATAAATTCAATGAAATAGCTTTCTAAATCTATTAATATCTTTTGTATTTTTTATATAGTATTTAAAAAATTAATGACAAAGGAATATTTAAATCAATTGAGTAAATACTAAATAAATTAAGGGAAAAAATAAGTGAAAGGATTTTATGAAAAAATGAAATTGTTGTTTAAAAAATCAGAGACTTTAGCAGGGGTGAGATGAAATTTCCTGAATGGATTAAAAATTACTAATTCAATGTTCAATTTTTCTCAATACAGCGATAACATCTAAAATTCATTTTCCTATATGTGTTTTATTTACTAAAGTTAGCAACTCTTTTCCTTTAATTAAAAGTATTCAAACATTATTGATAATTTTTAATGATTCGCGAGAAATTAATGGTACGGCTATTAGCTCAATTGTAAACGATACACTTTATTCAAGTAATACTGACGAATTAAGTAAGGAAATCGAAAAATAAATTCCTATCGAGTCTTTTTCACAAGAAGTAAATTTTCTGTAAGTCTTGTTATGATATTTATTTTTTTCAAAGAGTAAGTGTATTATTTGTTTTATAAATTATTTGAGATAATTTCTTAATCCTTCTCTTATTTAACTAATCAAATTATCCAGTCTTTTGAGACTTGCAGAAAATATTCCTGGCTTTCTTCAGGGATTGCTCGGTACAACTATAACTCAAATCGAACAAGTTGGAAATTGTACGTTAAAGGTTACAAACGAGGTGCGTTCGTACTGTAGCTAGTTATATAAATATTCAGATCTTGATGATTTTTAATTCTGTGAAATGAATTATATCGTCTGCAGATTCATTTCTGTCATAAAATAAGTATCTCGGTCGCTTGACGATTAAACTTCGAAAGCTCCTATAAAAAGAAAGCACCGATTTAAAAAAAAATCAAATTTCTTAATAAATGTTTTTATTAATATTTTCTAAAATTTTGATTTGATTTTTAAAAAAAATTAAATGTCTCGCCAAATTCTGCAAAGATAATATATCTTAAATTTCAAACCATTCGGTTGGGTAGTTTTTGCGTTGTTAAATGCGGACGGACAGACAGACAGACGGACGGACAGACGGACGGACCAGACGACGACAATAGGTGCTACGTATTTATATAATTACGAACGCACCTAAAAACAAATAAATAAAACAGAATATTGTATGTTCGTTAATGAGAAGTGTCTCGATTACAACATCTCTGTTTTCCCTGGAATGGTATTAAATAATCAAAACATTGTCTTAAATGAAGGTTTTAATTAGATTCCCCTTTTTAACACTTTCCAACCTAGTTGAAAAGTGTTTATGACTTCGGTTTGTCTGGCCGTCTGCCGTCTGGCCGTCTGCCGTCTGCCGTCTGTCCGTGCTCTAACTCCCGTAAATATGCTCGGATTGCCCTGCAATTTTTATATGTTATAATCGTTATCTATAGCATGTTCCCTATTTCAATGGAAGTGTGTAGCACTTATAGTTTTTCTACAGGGACACTCAAAAGAATTCCGTTACATTGCGGTCTATGGGGAAAAATCATTTGCGGTTTATTTAAATAATGTTTCACTACTTTAAGCGCATTGAAATTTATATATATCACTAAGGTGCATTAGAAGAAGCTTAATATGGAATAGGGTGTGCATAGCACTTATACTTACTTTACAGGGACAGTCAAAAGAATTCCGTTACATTACGTCTATGGAGAAAAATCGTCTGCGGTTTATTTAAATAATGTTTCCCTATTTTAAACGCATTGAAATTTATATAAGGTTCATTACAAGAGACTTAATACAGAATATTGTGTGTATAGCAGTCATCGTTCATTTACAGGGACACACAAAAGAATTCTCTACTGTATGTTAACAATAATTCCTGGAAGTGCGTTTTAAGTTACTGAACGCGATTTTAATTTTAAATCGCTTTTTGTATATTACGTGGTGTGTATAAATTCTGTAGATCCTATACAGGGAAGCACAAAAGTTCGGGAACACATTTCCGTATTATTTAACTCCTGACGGAGAATTTTAAACTGTGCTACGTGTTTCCTAACTGAACTAAAATTTAGCATCCTATGTAGTATATATACAAATCTATAGATCCTATACAGGGCTGAATAAAAGTATTCGGATTACTTAGATGTTATCTTTTAGCTTATTAAAGAGTATGATTCGTAAAATTATTTTGGAAGCGCTGGAAAGTGTTACATAATCTATGTTTGACGCATGATTTTTCGTTCTTGTTATGCTTTAAATACTTATAAGTTTTCCTACTGTTCAGAATCCTACTGTTCCTGTATCCCAGAACTCTTTCTAAAAATAATTTTTCCAACAACTGCATCCATTATATCAATAATAGAGGAAATAATAATAATAATAATAAACTTTTGACTGTCACTAGTTTTATTAGTTTGAAATGGATTAAACTGCATGCCAATCTTTTTTTCAAGCTGAATACTCAATTAGCTGAAAAAAAAAAATAAGCAGCAGAATGTTTTGGGCAAACATTCAATACGTGAACTTCATGAACAATTATGACGAATAACTTCTGTAACAAATATTTTTGATGATGTAAAAATGCGATAGTTTTTATGAGATTTTAAGGCATTGGTGACAGAATGAAAATTTACTGAGTGAACTGAAAGTTAACATTGTACAACATATGTATACAGTACTGAAAAAAAAGAGATCACCCCTATTAACTCTGCCACAAATCATGGTATAAAAATGTAACTAGTACCAATAGATTAGTAATAACGTCTACTAATTAATGCAATACATAAACTTTCCTACAAATAGAAATTGTAACTTGCTTCTGAAAATTTTAATTCTAACACCCAATTTTGACCCCACATTTGAATTTCTTCGTGAATTTTACCTCCTGGTATCAAACGAGAAATAATTCTGTCAAGTAGTTTAGGAATTAAGGAGGTTTTAGATTTTGGAATTCCTAAAGTATAAATACTTTTTTAATCATTTGTAAAAGAGGATGCAATGCGAGTAGTTTTTAAGAATAACTCATTATTATGCGGAGGGAACTGTAATGTTACATTTGTATATTTGAAGCTCCAAGAAATAGTTTTCTGTTAAAATATGCATTATATATTTTGTAAAACGTTATTTTAAAAAATGTATATTTGAAAAAAAATTGCTATTAGACATAAAATAATTTTTACTGTGAATTTATGATTAAATAAATAAGATTAAGAGTTCGCCTTCATAATGAAATTGTACCAAACTGATACCTTCACTACGAATATCTAATTGACATCATATTTTGCTTTCTCGGTAAAATTTACCTTAGGGTATCAAACAGGAAGTCATTCGGTAAAGTAGTTTAGGAATTACGAAGGGTTAAACTTTAATTTTAAATTAAATTAAACTTAACTTTAAAATAAAGTAACGCTTAACTTTCAGCCGTTTCTCGTAAACGTTAAAGATAACTTCCGGTAAAAATATGCTAATCCAAAATCACAGCTCATTCCTCCAAGTAGATTTGAATTGTGTTTAAATAACTGCACACATTGCAATCTGCTCTGCAACTATTAGAAGTGTATTTAACATTAGGAGTTCCAAGCTTGCAACCTGCAAAATTCCTTAACTATTTCACCGAATGACTTCCTGTCTGGTATCCGAAAATAAAATATATCAAGCATCAAAATACGATGTAATAGTTAGGTGTTAGTTTCTAAAACTGTACTTTTTTTACAATTTCATTCGAGATATAACTTTTATTCCTCGACCATACATAAGATTGGAAAATATATCATAATTCACGCGTAACATAATATATTTTTACAAAAAGCGTCGTATAATCTTTCGCACACACTACTATAAATCTACGCGCTGAGTCTCTTTCTCTAAAAGTTTTATTATATATATATATATATATATATATATATATATATTAATATTATATATATATAATATTTATATATTAATAATAATTAATTCACAATTTTACTTGGTATGCACACTGGGTTAATAAATGAAATTTTATACACGCTAACTGGCAATACACTTTTTAGTTTTTAAGACCATTTTCCCTTTCGTGTACGTATTTGTCCGCTATGTTGCCGTCTTCAAGAATTTTTGTTTTCTGCCTGACGTTACCATGAAAAAACAAAGACATTAACAATTATTTCAAAATTTTGCACTGCTGAAGCATAGATTAATGGTCTAGCTTTTCTATTTTCCGACAATAAACCAACGATTCTGGAGCAGCTTGTCTGAAGACAAATAATTAATTTTTAATTTTTACATTTCCAACAACAATTACTTCAATAAAACAGCTTTCTGTATCTTTCAACAACTGCTAAGATCTTTTGTGTTGTTATATAGTACTTAAAAACTACATGACAAATAAATAAAAGACATTTAAATCCATAGATAAAACACTAAAACAAGTGGGTAAGTGTGATCCAAGTTCGCACAAAGGGTTTCGTTTAATATTGCTTTCAAAACATATTATCCTTTCTTTAATAAATCCAAATAAATTTCATTTTCTAAAAAAAAAAAAAAAAAAAAAAACTGTCTATTTTTCTCGGTTTTTCGAATATCTGAACCGGCCCGATAGCGGGTGAAGCCCACTATTATATTCTGTCATAATAATATCTGTCATGTGGACTAAATGCCATAGTTAAAAAAAATAATTTCAAAATTAAAGATGTTGTACACCTTCAAAATGTTAAAATATGCGAATATTTCCATAATCGGGTTTCTATCATGATTCAATACGTTCCTCAAACTCATATATTTACTATTCTCTATTATTCATATTCATACTCGCTTTGTATTATACTGAAACATTTGAAAAATCCGTTAAACTTGCGATATGACGTCAGATTTTCTTTTTAATTCTCTAATGACGTGTAATTAATCTGCTTTGTGTACATGCACACTTACTCATACTCCTTGTATTATTGAGAAACCTTTCTGTTTTATTACCACTATGACGTCAATCTTTTTTATTTCATATTAATCTTTTTTTTTTCAATTGGTGAAACTTTTTATTTCCTTTTTATTTTTCACGTGGAAATCGTCTGATGGAAAATTAATTATTGTAGATAGAATTTTATCATGGATTTTTAATTTTTGGCATCTGCTATAAGGGAAAATGTTCAAATTTAATAGGAAAAGGCTGTTAGAATTTTGGTTTTTTATCTCTGTTTATTAAAACAACACAAATTTTTCAAATGTTAATATTTTCAGCTCTTCGCAGCTGATATTCTGATTTATACACAAAGTTTGAACTCTGTAAGTTACACAGTTTTCGAGAATGGCTCTGTGACAGACAGACAACGGAGCGGGAGCAAGAGGGTTTCGTGAGATGATCGAAACCCTAAAAAGGGGGGGGGAGGAGGGAATTAAACTAAGGAGAAGGGGATATTTTGAAGAGCAAAAAGAGTGTAAGGAGACGTGCAAGGGATAGTTGATTGAGCCAGATGCATAATTTGGATAAAATGTAGAGCTTTGCTTTCAAAATCAACAGCCATTCATTGCGCACAATATTCAGGTCTATCTGTGCGAAAAAGTCAGTTTCAGACTCTTGTCGTCGGGATCGTATGTAATTAAATTGCGTTTTGTGATTTCAAGGGGAGTTTCTAACTTTAAAACTTCTGCAATCTATTCATTTAGTTGCTGATAACTGAGAGTTAATTTTCAAAAAACTCCAGTGTCCAGATTCTATGTTTAGAAGAAAATAACGAAAAAATAAAATGTTAATTTTTTTAATCACTTTTGCGCCGTGCTGTAATTTAAAAATAAATCATTGCAAATGTTATGTTTAACATCGATTTAATTTTTTTTTCTATTAGTAGAAAAATATATAAACTAAACTTTGGAAACGCTAGACGTTTAAATGCATTTAAAATTTTAATTTCCTATATTCCGTACTTACATTGAAAAAAAAAAACATTAATATCAATAAATTCAGCTAAAATAACAGTAAATATTCCTGCTAAATTGTTATTGTTTTTCATAAAAAGTATCCTTACGCCATGAAATAAATTATTTTCTATTACTGACTGCGTAATTTTGATCCAATATTCGCTTCAAGCTTTCAAAATTAGTAGTAACTATTTTCTTACTTCAGATAAAATATTATAATATGACAAGAAATTATTCCTAAATGGGCATAACTGCATTTTATTTTTTTATTAAGAAAATCTTATAAATAAATAAACTCGGACTGTTTGTCATTCACTAAATTAGTTCTCTGAAAATGATGGATATATGTTATTATTTCAGTATTTCAGTGAATCAGTATGAGTAAAATATGACGTTCAAAAGTCTATCTTTATCCGTGGGATATGAAATGATTTATAGAAGCACTTTACTGACATTATGCTTTCTTAAGATGAAAAAAAGGGGGATTATAATATTGATCTATATCAAAATTGCCTTTTACATAAAAATGTACTATACCTATAATTTTTAACATTCTGAATCGATTAGGGAACTTTAAAGCTGTACCATATTTACGATAATATGTGGGTAGCTCGATATCATCTTTTTTTAAGACTTCAAAATATTTAGTGATTTACCCGCTTATATTTTGTTGGTCAGACATAAAGATTTCGCCAATGTTAGCAGACTACTGCTGAACTTGAGTAGAGAGGATGCTGAAACTGAACACGAAAGACAAGCGAAAAAGAAGAGGACTTCTTGATTGATGATATTAGGTTAATGATTTGATATTGTTCATAAATTCATAATATCATGTAAAAGTTTAAAAAAAAAACTAAATAGATTTTTTTTAAATAACTAGTTTATGGTCTTTGACATTTCACTTAAAATCATAATATTTCATACTATCCATTTTTGATACACCGAGAACTAACATTAAAATTTGTATGGTTTATTCGTATTATGTGATCCCAAATTAGTATAAAACTATATCGTTTATTTAAAAGGGGGAAAAAAAGGTTTATTTTGTTGTAATAGAAAGTAAAAAAGACTATTTCTTTTGCATTGCTGTTAAATGTACTCAAATGATTCATTCCTTTTTCTTGTCATTTGAGTCTCACTTTTATTTGAAAACCATGATGTCGAATAAGATTATTGAAATGCTTTTAAATTTATATTCGAGTATAACAGGAAAATGGAAAATATCATAAAAGTAAATAAACAAACACAAAATTTGTATGGTTAATTCATATTATGTGATCCCAAATTAGTATAAAATTATATCGTTTATTTAAAAGGGAAAAAAAGTTTATTTTGTTGTAATAGAAAGTAAAAAAGATTATTTCTTTTGCATTGCTGTTAAATGTACTCAAATGATTCATTCCTTTTTCTTGTCATTTGAGTCTCACTTTTATTTGAAAACCATGATGTCGAATAAGATTATTGAAATGCTTTTAAATTTATATTCGAGTATAACAGGAAAATGGAAAATATCATAAAAGTAAATAAACAAACACAAAATTTGTATGGTTAATTCATATTATGTGATCCCAAATTAGTATAAAATTATATCATTTATTTAAAAGGGAAAAAAAGTTTATTTTGTTGTAATAGAAAGTAAAAAAGACTATTTCTTTTGCATTGCTGTTAAATGTACTCAAATGATTCATTCCTTTTTCTTGTCATTTGAGTCTCACTTTTATTTGAAAACCATGATGTCGAATAAGATTATTGAAATGCTTTTAAATTTATATTCGAGTATAACAGGAAAATGGAAAATATCATAAAAGTAAATAAACAAACACAAAATTTGTATGGTTAATTCATATTATGTGATCCCAAATTAGTATAAAACTATATCGTTTATTTAAAAGGGGGAAAAAAAGGTTTATTTTGTTGTAATAGAAAGTAAAAAAGACTATTTCTTTTGCATTGCTGTTAAATGTACTCAAATGATTCATTCCTTTTTCTTGTCATTTGAGTCTCACTTTTATTTGAAAACCATGATGTCGAATAAGATTATTGAAATGCTTTTAAATTTATATTCGAGTATAACAGGAAAATGGAAAATATCATAAAAGTAAATAAACAAACACAAAATTTGTATGGTTAATTCATATTATGTGATCCCAAATTAGTATAAAATTATATCATTTATTTAAAAGGGAAAAAAAGTTTATTTTGTTGTAATAGAAAGTAAAAAAGACTATTTCTTTTGCATTGCTGTTAAATGTACTCAAATGATTCATTCCTTTTTCTTGTCATTTGAGTCTCACTTTTATTTGAAAACCATGATGTCGAATAAGATTATTGAAATGCTTTTAAATTTATATTCGAGTATAACAGGAAAATGGAAAATATCATAAAAGTAAATAAACAAACACAAAATTTGTATGGTTAATTCATATTATGTGATCCCAAATTAGTATAAAACTATATCGTTTATTTAAAAGGGGGAAAAAAAGGTTTATTTTGTTGTAATAGAAAGTAAAAAAGACTATTTCTTTTGCATTGCTGTTAAATGTACTCAAATGATTCATTCCTTTTTCTTGTCATTTGAGTCTCACTTTTATTTGAAAACCATGATGTCGAATAAGATTATTGAAATGCTTTTAAATTTATATTCGAGTATAACAGGAAAATGGAAAATATCATAAAAGTAAATAAACAAACACAAAATTTGTATGGTTAATTCATATTATGTGATCCCAAATTAGTATAAAATTATATCATTTATTTAAAAGGGAAAAAAAGTTTATTTTGTTGTAATAGAAAGTAAAAAAGACTATTTCTTTTGCATTGCTGTTAAATGTACTCAAATGATTCATTCCTTTTTCTTGTCATTTGAGTCTCACTTTTATTTGAAAACCATGATGTCGAATAAGATTATTGAAATGCTTTTAAATTTATATTCGAGTATAACAGGAAAATGGAAAATATCATAAAAGTAAATAAACAAACACAAAATTTGTATGGTTAATTCATATTATGTGATCCCAAATTAGTATAAAATTATATCATTTATTTAAAAGGGAAAAAAAGTTTATTTTGTTGTAATAGAAAGTAAAAAAGACTATTTCTTTTGCATTGCTGTTAAATGTACTCAAATGATTCATTCCTTTTTCTTGTCATTTGAGTCTCACTTTTATTTGAAAACCATGATGTCGAATAAGATTATTGAAATGCTTTTAAATTTATATTCGAGTATAACAGGAAAATGGAAAATATCATAAAAGTAAATAAACAAACACAAAATTTGTATGGTTAATTCATATTATGTGATCCCAAATTAGTATAAAACTATATCGTTTATTTAAAAGGGGGAAAAAAAGGTTTATTTTGTTGTAATAGAAAGTAAAAAAGACTATTTCTTTTGCATTGCTGTTAAATGTACTCAAATGATTCATTCCTTTTTCTTGTCATTTGAGTCTCACTTTTATTTGAAAACCATGATGTCGAATAAGATTATTGAAATGCTTTTAAATTTATATTCGAGTATAACAGGAAAATGGAAAATATCATAAAAGTAAATAAACAAACACAAAATTTGTATGGTTAATTCATATTATGTGATCCCAAATTAGTATAAAATTATATCATTTATTTAAAAGGGAAAAAAAGTTTATTTTGTTGTAATAGAAAGTAAAAAAGACTATTTCTTTTGCATTGCTGTTAAATGTACTCAAATGATTCATTCCTTTTTCTTGTCATTTGAGTCTCACTTTTATTTGAAAACCATGATGTCGAATAAGATTATTGAAATGCTTTTAAATTTATATTCGAGTATAACAGGAAAATGGAAAATATCATAAAAGTAAATAAACAAACACAAAATTTGTATGGTTAATTCATATTATGTGATCCCAAATTAGTATAAAACTATATCGTTTATTTAAAAGGGGGAAAAAAAGGTTTATTTTGTTGTAATAGAAAGTAAAAAAGACTATTTCTTTTGCATTGCTGTTAAATGTACTCAAATGATTCATTCCTTTTTCTTGTCATTTGAGTCTCACTTTTATTTGAAAACCATGATGTCGAATAAGATTATTGAAATGCTTTTAAATTTATATTCGAGTATAACAGGAAAATGGAAAATATCATAAAAGTAAATAAACAAACACAAAATTTGTATGGTTAATTCATATTATGTGATCCCAAATTAGTATAAAATTATATCATTTATTTAAAAGGGAAAAAAAGTTTATTTTGTTGTAATAGAAAGTAAAAAAGACTATTTCTTTTGCATTGCTGTTAAATGTACTCAAATGATTCATTCCTTTTTCTTGTCATTTGAGTCTCACTTTTATTTGAAAACCATGATGTCGAATAAGATTATTGAAATGCTTTTAAATTTATATTCGAGTATAACAGGAAAATGGAAAATATCATAAAAGTAAATAAACAAACACAAAATTTGTATGGTTAATTCATATTATGTGATCCCAAATTAGTATAAAACTATATCGTTTATTTAAAAGGGGGAAAAAAAGGTTTATTTTGTTGTAATAGAAAGTAAAAAAGACTATTTCTTTTGCATTGCTGTTAAATGTACTCAAATGATTCATTCCTTTTTCTTGTCATTTGAGTCTCACTTTTATTTGAAAACCATGATGTCGAATAAGATTATTGAAATGCTTTTAAATTTATATTCGAGTATAACAGGAAAATGGAAAATATCATAAAAGTAAATAAACAAACACAAAATTTGTATGGTTAATTCATATTATGTGATCCCAAATTAGTATAAAATTATATCATTTATTTAAAAGGGAAAAAAAGTTTATTTTGTTGTAATAGAAAGTAAAAAAGACTATTCCTTTTGCATTGCTGTTAAATGTACTCAAATGATTCATTCCTTTTTCTTGTCATTTGAGTCTCACTTTTATTTGAAAACCATGATGTCGAATAAGATTATTGAAATGCTTTTAAATTTATATTCGAGTATAACAGGAAAATGGAAAATATCATAAAAGTAAATAAACAAACACAAAATTTGTATGGTTAATTCATATTATGTGATCCCAAATTAGTATAAAATTATATCATTTATTTAAAAGGGAAAAAAAGTTTATTTTGTTGTAATAGAAAGTAAAAAAGACTATTTCTTTTGCATTGCTGTTAAATGTACTCAAATGATTCATTCCTTTTTCTTGTCATTTGAGTCTCACTTTTATTTGAAAACCATGATGTCGAATAAGATTATTGAAATGCTTTTAAATTTATATTCGAGTATAACAGGAAAATGGAAAATATCATAAAAGTAAATAAACAAACACAAAATTTGTATGGTTAATTCATATTATGTGATCCCAAATTAGTATAAAACTATATCGTTTATTTAAAAGGGGGAAAAAAAGGTTTATTTTGTTGTAATAGAAAGTAAAAAAGACTATTTCTTTTGCATTGCTGTTAAATGTACTCAAATGATTCATTCCTTTTTCTTGTCATTTGAGTCTCACTTTTATTTGAAAACCATGATGTCGAATAAGATTATTGAAATGCTTTTAAATTTATATTCGAGTATAACAGGAAAATGGAAAATATCATAAAAGTAAATAAACAAACACAAAATTTGTATGGTTAATTCATATTATGTGATCCCAAATTAGTATAAAATTATATCATTTATTTAAAAGGGAAAAAAAGTTTATTTTGTTGTAATAGAAAGTAAAAAAGACTATTTCTTTTGCATTGCTGTTAAATGTACTCAAATGATTCATTCCTTTTTCTTGTCATTTGAGTCTCACTTTTATTTGAAAACCATGATGTCGAATAAGATTATTGAAATGCTTTTAAATTTATATTCGAGTATAACAGGAAAATGGAAAATATCATAAAAGTAAATAAACAAACACAAAATTTGTATGGTTAATTCATATTATGTGATCCCAAATTAGTATAAAACTATATCGTTTATTTAAAAGGGGGAAAAAAAGGTTTATTTTGTTGTAATAGAAAGTAAAAAAGACTATTTCTTTTGCATTGCTGTTAAATGTACTCAAATGATTCATTCCTTTTTCTTGTCATTTGAGTCTCACTTTTATTTGAAAACCATGATGTCGAATAAGATTATTGAAATGCTTTTAAATTTATATTCGAGTATAACAGGAAAATGGAAAATATCATAAAAGTAAATAAACAAACACAAAATTTGTATGGTTAATTCATATTATGTGATCCCAAATTAGTATAAAATTATATCATTTATTTAAAAGGGAAAAAAAGTTTATTTTGTTGTAATAGAAAGTAAAAAAGACTATTTCTTTTGCATTGCTGTTAAATGTACTCAAATGATTCATTCCTTTTTCTTGTCATTTGAGTCTCACTTTTATTTGAAAACCATGATGTCGAATAAGATTATTGAAATGCTTTTAAATTTATATTCGAGTATAACAGGAAAATGGAAAATATCATAAAAGTAAATAAACAAACACAAAATTTGTATGGTTAATTCATATTATGTGATCCCAAATTAGTATAAAACTATATCGTTTATTTAAAAGGGGGAAAAAAAGGTTTATTTTGTTGTAATAGAAAGTAAAAAAGACTATTTCTTTTGCATTGCTGTTAAATGTACTCAAATGATTCATTCCTTTTTCTTGTCATTTGAGTCTCACTTTTATTTGAAAACCATGATGTCGAATAAGATTATTGAAATGCTTTTAAATTTATATTCGAGTATAACAGGAAAAGGGAAAATATCATAAAAGTAAATAAACAAACACAAAATTTGTATGGTTAATTCATATTATGTGATCCCAAATTAGTATAAAATTATATCGTTTATTTAAAAGGGAAAAAAAGTTTATTTTGTTGTAATAGAAAGTAAAAAAGACTATTTCTTTTGCATTGCTGTTAAATGTACTCAAATGATTCATTCCTTTTTCTTGTCATTTGAGTCTCACTTTTATTTGAAAACCATGATGTCGAATAAGATTATTGAAATGCTTTTAAATTTATATTCGAGTATAACAGGAAAATGGAAAATATCATAAAAGTAAATAAACAAACACAAAATTAATTTATTATCTCTAAAATAAGTCCATGCATTATTTCAGCTTTTACGTTAACCATTCGATTTCAGTTTAGATATTTTTTTTTAATTAAAATTATCTACCAGAATTTCTGAATAGTGAATCTTGGCATTATTGAATGACATACATTCCGATTCATTTTCCCTCCCTTTATTCTGGGTTTCACTTTTATTTTAGAAACGTGATGTCGAAATAAATTATTGAAATGCTATTAAATATATGTTTCAGTCAAACAAGAAAATGAAGTGTATTAGACGCAGGTAAATAATTCAAGACAAAATTTATTTAATATCTCTAAAAAATTAGTCCATATATTATTTCAGTTTTAACATTAACCACTCGAGTTCAGTTTAGAGAGTTTTATCAAAAATATCTAGCAGAATTTCTGAATACTAATCTTGGCGTTATTTAATGACAGACATTCCGATTCATTCCCCCACTTTTTCTTCTGGGTCTCACTTTTATTTTAGAAGCGTGATGTCGAAGAAAATTATTGAAATGCTTTTAAATTTATATTCGTGTATAACAGGAAAAGGAAGAATATCAGAGAAGTAAATAAACAAAGTCCATTTATTATCTCTCAAATACGTTCATACTTTATTTAAGCTTTTACGCTAACTATTCGATTTCAGTTCAGAGAGATTTTTGTAATTAAAAATATCTAGCAGAATCTCTGAATAGTAATCTCTAATTAAATATATGTTTCAGTCAAACAAGAATATGAAGTATATTAGACGCAGGTAAATAATTCAAGACAAAATTAATTTAATATCTCTAAAATAAGTCCATATATTATTTCAGTTTTAACATTAACCATTCGAGTTCAGTTTAGAGAGTTTTACTAAAAATATCTAGCAGAATTTCTAAATAGTAATCTTGACGTTATTTAAAAAAAGAAATTTCATGATTAAATAAGTCGAAAATTATTATTCGTCATATGACGTTCAAAACGCGCATCTTAATCCCTGAGATATGAATTAGGATATGGAAATACATTACATAACTGACATTATACTTTTAAAGATAGTTAAAGCAATTGAATAAGACCATTTTTTTTTCTAGCATTGTGATTAAGTGTTTTCGAATGAATCAATTTTGTTTTCACATTTCACTTTTATTTCAGAAACTTGATGATAAAATGAATTTTTGAGGAGTTAGTTCAACAGAAAATATAGGATTTTTCAGATTTTACGATTAGATTAAGTAGTTAAAGATGAAACATGCTGGAATATTTATAGTATTTGTTAATACGATAGCCAAGAAATGGGATCGAATGATTGTAAGTCAAATACGATGTTCAAAACGTGTATTTCAATCCCAGTTGTTTGAAAAAGTATATGAAAGTACAAGCGTCCCTCCATGTTCTACAATAAAAAAAATACATCCCATGCATTTTAATAGCCGAATTATCCCAGAAAAAATAAAACGGAAATGACTATTCGACCGAAAATTATGCCTTCTTCCATTTTACGTTTAAAAAATAATCTCATAAGGCCATCTTCATATTGAAGTTGTACCAAAACTCTGAAAATTGCAATACGAACAACTGGAATTGTGCCGTCATATTTTTTTTTTTTTTTTTTTTTTTTTTGGTAAATGTTATTTTAGGATACCAAACGGGAAATCATTCGGTCGAGTAGTTTAGGAATTAGGAAGGCTTAAAGTTTGGAACTCGTAAATCTTCGCATACAAGTATGACTAACACCAATCGTTTAGTAATATAGTCTGATAATTATTGCTATACTTAAAGTTTGCTTGGGGGATTATCTACATATAGAAATTGTAACAAATTTTAAAAGGTTCAATAATAACACCTATTTTTGATGTCGTATTTGGACTTATCGCTACATTTTAACTTCAGATACCTAACGAAAAGTATTTCGTCAAACAGTTTAGGAATTATGCTATCACGAGTTCTAAAATTTGGAACGTCTAATGTTAAGCTCATTTGTAATAGTTGCAAAACATATTATATTGGGTAGAGTTTCTAAAGCATACCTCAAAAACTGCTTGTTAGAACAAGTTGTAATTTTTGATTCGCATATTTAAAGCTTCTGGAAATCAATTTTTGTTAAAGCATTCATAATTTTTTAGAAAATTTATTTTGAAAAAATATCTAATTTTAAATTAATTTTCGAAAAACCATTAAGTTGTTTGGAAGTTGTTTAGGTACTATGCAGGTTTAAAACTTTCAACTCCCTGATGTAAAATTCATTTTTAATAGTCGCTAAACAAACTACAATACCGGTAGTTTTTTAAGCATAATTCTAAAGCTATTTGGCGGAATGAGCTGCAATTTTGAAATCACATATTTATATATTTTCAAATCAATTTCTTGTAAAATCTTTATATTTACACTGCAATTTTTTTTTCAAATATTAATTTTATAATTTATATATTAAAAAATTATTTTTAATTTATGATATTTTTAATTATATGCCTACCCTTATGCATTCTATTCATAATGCTCATAAAAATTCCAAAGCATTTTAATCATCACTACATAGTATAAAACAAAGTCGCTTTTTCTGTCCCTATATCCCTATGTACGCTTAAATCTTTAAAACTACGCAACGGATTTTGATGCGGTTTTTTTTAATAGATAGAGTGATTCAAGAGGAAGGTTTATATGTATAACACGACGTTCTACGTAG
This sequence comes from Maratus michaelseni, assembly GCA_963931845.1. Classification (NCBI taxonomy): domain Eukaryota; kingdom Metazoa; phylum Arthropoda; class Arachnida; order Araneae; family Salticidae; genus Maratus; species Maratus michaelseni. The sequence continues at coordinate 78,820,450 of OZ007587.1, forward strand.
ATTAGTTATTGAATTATGATAGAAAGTTTTGTTATTTTGGCCGAAAAGGTTACCATTGCTATTTTTTTGGCGATCATTATTGTTGCAGAAAGAAATGAAAAGGCTATACATCTCCAAAAATAAAAGGAAAACTGTGTTAAATTAATTAAAAAAAAAAAAAGAAAAAGAAAGAAAAAAGAGTTTTGATGAGAGAATATTATAAAACGAAAATATTTAATTTAAACATGATTGGGAATGTTCGCAATGCTTAAAAAATTATTCAAGGGGCAAGATTGCTATCGAAACAATATTTCGCGATTTATCTTTTGTTTTTGGCGATTTTGATTTTACTTTTGATCCTAAACAATTTGATTTTAAGCCAAAAGGTGTCTTTTTTTTTTTTTTTGATGCAGAAAGAATTGAAATGGCTATACAGTTGGAAAAATAAAAGAAAAAGCTGTTATTAATTTTATTTTTAAAAAAAGAAAGGAATTATAGGGGGAAATTCGAAAATCAGGTGATATATTTTTTTTTTAAATCAAATATTAGCTTTTTCAGTATTTGATTCGGATTATGAAAGATTAGCCTTCTGAAAAAGTTCTACTGGACGGATTTTGATGAGAATTGTAATGTTAGTCAGATGCTATTTCAGGAATGGTTTTAATGTACTACATATTGTTCTACGCTGCTTAGTCAAACAGTTGTGTGAAGGTTATACAGTCAGGAGAACCCGATTCCGAAAGATTAGCCTTTTTGAAAGTTTTTACTGGGCGTATTTTTTGCGACTTGCATTGTTAAGTAGATAATTTGTAAGGATGGTTTTAGTATATTTTATATTGTTCTGTTTTAGAATTACGTGGAAAAGTTCTATAATCAGATGAACCCGATTATAAAAGATTAGCCTTTATAAAAACTTCTACTGCATGGATTTTGTTAATTAGTTTGCATTGTTAGTTCGATAATTTTTAGTGAGGGTTTTAGTATATTGCATATAGTTTTGTCATTCTTTAGCAAACCTTAACTGTAAATGACCAAATAAAAGAGTTGGTCCTTAACAGCTAAAATTTTGACTGCACATTAGAAAATATAATAGCGCAATTACGTCATTTTTCAGTAATGTGGAAGGATATTCCAGGTAAATATACATATTGCTTTCAAATACAAGGTCAAATTAAACGATATATTTTGTTTGCTTCAAGGTTCATTTGTAGAAACTGACCAGCGCAGAGGGCGTAGCTTACTAGTTTAAAATAAAATATTAAATCTCAGTTACACTTCTTATAACTTGTGTAGCAAACGCGATAACAAATCCCTAATATTAAGCGCCGTAAACGTCTGTGTGTGTGTGTGTGTGTCTGTGCACTCCGCCTTTGTACCCGCAAAGGCTCCTGGACTAATCGACGCACCGACGGCGGACGCGTACCGAAAAATTCGCAAAAAAGGCGCGACGCTCAAGTTTCGATCGGGTCGGGCCTCCGACCCGGACCCGGGGCGTTATTAATGAGCGAAAGTGTTTTAATTACCGACCGAAACCGAAGTTGGAAGAGAAGTCAAAACAGCGAAAAGTTCGCCTTCCGTTTTGATAATCGCAGACATCCAAATCGTCGCTTTTTAACGCATCATCGAATAAAAAAAAATGTACCGGAGGTATCGATCCAAAAATCGGGGTACACACGCGGCCGATTTTTGTCGTTGCAAAACGTCAAATTTTTTGAAATTCGGACCGTAACTTTTCTTTATTTCGGCCAAAAACTGACCAGACATCCAACATCGACCCCAGACGTAAAAAGAGGTTGCCGTAAAGAATGCAGGTCGACAGATCCGAGATCGAATCGCCCCAGTCCTTTTTGAAACAAGTGGAAATAATGACTCTACATTCGCGAAAATTTGCTAACACGTGTATAAAAAAATCGCGAATTCAACAAAAAAAAATTCGTAAAAATCGACCAGTAATTTTTGAAGATATCAATTAAAACTCATTAATGACACGGCAAATGAATTTATTTCTATTCGGAAGAGACAGCTTTTTTTTATTTCAACATTCAACGGAGACAAATCGTCTGCGGATAAGTCATTTCTGAAAGAGATAAAATAGTCAACTGCGTTTTTTCAGAGGGGGGGGGGGGCATTTCCGAATCTAAGGGGCGCATTAATTTCAAACTTTGACAGGGCGACTCAAAATGGATTCTGCTTTCAGAATATCTAAAAATTATTCTCATATCTTCATTAGGAGCCGATATATTATTTTATTGTATAATTAATCATCGTTATTTGTATAATTAAAGCAAAAGAAAGATTTCTATTACAGTGCCGGCTAGATATTACGATTTTAAGAAGTAGGCCGCGTCTAAAAACTGCCATAACGAGTATCTTAAGTTTTTGTTTTAGAGTGGAAACCAGATATTATGATAGGAAAAAGCGGGCTTCGCCCGTTATCGATTTTTTTTTTTTTTTTTTTTTAGTTTTAAGTTTTTCTACAGCTCACTGTCTTTGAACTAGAACACAGGTAGTCTACATAAGTTGTTTGAGGAAAAGCAGTGTCATCGCCAAACCCCCCCCCCCCCCCCGCTTTTTTCTTTTAACTGTGGTCCGTTTCTATAACTAAGAAACTGTGTTACGGATGTCCACCAAACTGATTCCAAACATCATAATTAAAGTAATAAGGACCCCCTATCCAGATATTATGATAAGGAAAAGCGGGCTTCGCCCGTTATCGATTTTTTTTTTTTTTTAAGTTTTAAGTTTTTCTACAGGTCCCTGTCTTTGAACTAGAACTCAGGTAGTCTAAATAAATTCGACTCGACATCGATACAGCTTACCGATTTTATTTCGTTTTTTCACCACTAGGGGGCGCTTTCCTATCTTCGGTTCTACGGGCATGAAAACGACGGGGTATGGCTCATTCGACTCGACATCGAAAGTCTTAACGATTTCAGTTATGATCATATAAACAGATTGCGCCACCTGGTGGCGGAAGGTGGAACTAACGTATACTGCAGCGCGTGCGCAGCACGACTGCTATACGGTGCCGCAGGCAGCGGGGACCCGAGCCGCAGGTTTTCGTTCAGTTAGAGGTTTATACTATTCCATGTGCAATTTAAGGGATTATCCGGTGCATGCGTAGCACGACCGTCATACGGTGCCGAAGGCAGCGGGGACCAGGGTCGGAACGACTGCTATACGGTGCCGCAGGCAGCGGGGACCCGAGCCGGAGGTTCGTTCAGTTAGAGGTTTATACTATTCTATGTGCAATTTAAGGGATTATCCGGTGCATGCGTAGCACGACCGTCATACGGTGCCGAAGGCAGCGGGGACCAGGGTCGGAACGACTGCTATACGGTGCCGCAGGCAGCGGGGACCCGAGCCGGAGGTTCGTTCAGTTAGAGGTTTATACTATTCTATGTGCAATTTAAGGGATTATCCGGTGCATGCGTAGCACGACCGTCATACGGTGCCGAAGGCAGCGGGGACCAGGGTCGGAACGACTGCTATACGGTGCCGCAGGCAGCGGGGACCCGAGCCGGAGGTTCGTTCAGTTAGAGGTTTATACTATTCTATGTGCAATTTAAGGGATTATCCGGTGCGTGCGCAGCACGACCGGTATACGGTGCCTAAGGCAGCGGGGACCGAAATCACCCACTCGTGGACAGCCACCCGTGAGGTATAGGAACAATAAGTCCACGAGGGGAAAAATAAACGCTACCCGACACCGATAGCACCCATCCGTTCCAACCCCCACCGCAGGAGGCGCCTGTTTATTAAATTTGAAACAATGAATATAATTACATAACAATAATAAAATATAAAAGGTAAAAAATAACAATTTTTTGCAAATCAAAGTTAAATATAAAATATTTTCGAAGTACTATAAGTTCATGATGTCCTAAATTTATGGTATTTTAGTTCAGAAAGTCAATGGTCAGTTCAGTCATTTTTTTTAAAATTCTTTCGTAATGAAAGAGAAATTTTTATTGAGAATATTATAATTCTCTTTTAACTTTTGAGAGTTTGAAGGATTGAAAATGATATTACGAAGGTTATATCTGAGAGTTTCGTTCTTATCAAAAGGGAAGTGATGGATCATAAGAGGGCAGCATCCGAATATGTAGTGAACTGCATCTCCTTCTGCTTTATCGCATGGACATCTAGGTGAGGCTCTTTTTCTTATTTTATGTAAGTATTGTGGGAAACTGCCATGGTTACTCAGATAATACGGCAGTGTTGGCTGTTTGCAGAGATAATTTGGATCGACTTTATTTATAATTTTATAGGTATCTCTGCCCTTATTACATGAGTCCCAAATGGCTTGCCAGTCAGAGATGGTTTTCTTTTTAAAATACAATTTTGCTATTGAAATGGGGAACAACAGATCTTTTCTTGATTGATATTGGTCTTGTAAGATGGCTTGCTTTGCTAGGAGATCAGCTCTTTCGTTGCCAGTATCACCCACATGAGATTTAGTCCATGTTATTATAATGGATTTATCAGGAATTTGAAGTAATTGATTGTAAATGTTTTTGATAATGTAGTTTCTAGGAAAAGCAACTTTTAATACTTCCATAGAAGAGTAACTATCTGTAATAATTAGTAGTTTATTGTAGTCGGAGGTAGAGAACCATTTTATTGCTTTATAAATTGCCATTAATTCTGCTTGATATATGTTATTCAGTGGATGATGTCGTATTGCTTCATCATGTATATTATTTCCATCTTTATATATGGTGAAAGCACTGGCTACACCCCCTGGCATGACAGAACCATCTGTGTAGGCTTCCACATCGTATTCTTTTGGATGGATGGATTTTCTATCTTCTATAATTCTGATATTTTGGACTCTGTAGTAATTGAGGAATCGATACGATTTTTCTTTCTGCATTATATTGTTAATGTTTAGCTGTGTGTTATTGATTAGCAAATTTCTATTTCCTATTTTCAGTTGGTAGTACTGAAATTCATTCTGTATTTTTATTAGGATTGGTGGAGTTCCTGTAAGAAGATACAGAGCTTCGTGAGAGATAGTCCTATAGGTCCGTATTAAGTTTAATAATGCCAAACGCTGAGTTGAACGTAGTAATTTTCGGCCATCAGTATTCAAGTTTGGATACCAAATTTCGTAAGCATATAGTATTTGGCGTTCTATGACTGTTTGATACCATATTTTCAGGATGTCTGGTTTGATACCTTTATTAAAGAATCGAAATCCTCTAAATCCGTTTACAAAGTTTGCAATCTTTGTTCGAAGGTCTTTCATGTGATCTGTAAAATTGAATTTAGAATCTAACAATACGCCAAGATATTTAATATTTTTTACTACTTTTATTTTTATATTTTCTAATTTAAATCTCGGAAGTCTTCTTTCGAGGAGATTGCTACCGAAAAGCATTGATTGCGTTTTCTGAGTTGATATTTTTAAATCGAGTTCATCACAGATATTCTTAAAATGGACTATTTTGTTGTTGGTTGTAACTTCCAGGTCTATTACGGTATTTCCCTCTATTGGAATCAAAAAATCATCTGCGTAAACAATAATATCTTCATATAGATTTTTATAATTTTTTATTATGTAGTTAGCTATAAGAAGCCATAAGAGTGGTCCAAGACAGGATCCCTGAGGGCATCCTTTAAATACCCTGAACCACTCTATATATTCATATTGATTTAAGCCTATACTTCTTTTGCTTATATAACTTTTTAATAAGGTTTTGAGGTATCTGGGTAACGGTGAGTCATCAATTATTTCTGATAATTGGTGCCAGTTTATTGAATCGAAAGCACCTGTAATATCAAATGATATGATGCCCACATAAGTATGTTTTTGTAATAATTGTGCAATTTTCTCTCTAAGTCTCTCCAGAGCTGATATAGTGCTTCTGTTTTCACGGAAGCCGAACTGTTCATCTTTTAGATAGTTTATTGCTTCAAGATAAGTTAAAGTTCTATTTTTTATTAATCTTTCTAGGATTTTACCAATCATGGGTAGTAGTGTAATTGGACGGTATGAATCAGGTTTTGATGGATCTTTGTTTTTCTTTCTAAAATAGATGACTACTCCTTTCTTCCACGTTTCTGGAAAGTGTCCAAGGTAGAGACATTTGTTATATAATAACTTTATAAGCTTCATATTATTTTTTATCAAATTTTCTAAAATTCTGCCATCTACCCGATCATATCCTGGGGCTTTCTTTTTATTTTGTTGGTTAATTGCATATTGAATTTCTCTATGGGTAAATTTAAAATTGTTATATTCTTTTATTGATAGTGTGCTTGTGTTTTGAAATGATGATTCGAATTCTGGGCTTGTATTGTAATGATAATGAAGTAACGTTTCTTGAATCTCTTTGTATGTATCATTTTGAGTTGAAGATTCCATGACAGAGTGGATGAGATCTGTATTTTTTAAATATTTCTGCTTCAGAATTTTAAAAGCAGTACCATACTTACTGTTTGTTTCCGAACAAAATGTTATCCAAGAATCAATTTTAGCTTTTTTAATATCTAATTTGTATTTTGCTTTGGCTTTTTTATATTTAATCTTGAGTTCTACAGAATCTGGATTTCTTTTATGTAGTTTATATATAGCATTTAGGTGGCTTCGCTGTACTTTAAGTTTGTCAGTATACCAGGATACATTAATTTCATGAGACAACTTTTTCTTTTTAAGTGATTTTTGCATGATGTTTAAAAGGATAACATTAAATTCCTCTGTCCACTTCTCTAACTCTGGAACAGAATTGACTGCTTTAAGTGTTGAAAGTAATGTTTCTTCATGTTTTTGAAACAGTTTATTGAATTTTTTAAACGTTTCATATTTGGTTTTGAAACGGTATAAATTTCTTATTGTGGGTGTGACATTCAGAGTAAAAGTAATATATTGATGGTCACTTAGTGATTTAAATGTCGAGTCTATTTTCCATGAATCTATAATATTTTTTGAATGTTCACCGCAGAGGGTCAAATCTGGTTTGCCTTTAAACTTGTCTCGCGCAAAAGAACATTCTGAATCAGGATCATTAATAATAGTTAATCTGCTCATTGCTAGATAGTCAAGTAGGATATATCCTCTAGCATTATTTCTTTTATAACCCCACGCCTGGAGGTGTGCATTGAAATCACCCCCAAGGATAAGGTTCGATGTATCTTCTATGACTCTGGTCCATTCTCGGAAGTCTTCATCAAGATTTCCACTCGGTTTTGAATATTGTGATCCGACTTTAATGAATTTTGATGACAGTGATAGGTTTATAAATACACTGTTATTTGTTTGTAGAGTCTGAATATGAATTAATAAGGGATTGGATACGAGTATTCCCGACGTCTGATTTATTGAATGGTAGAAGGAACATGAAATTGGGATTCCCGTGAAGGTGTTATTACTTTTGTGATAATCCTGAACTAAAGCTAAATCTACTTTATTTTCATGTATGTACTTCAGCAATTGGAGATTTGCAGCCTTACAATTATTAAGGTTTATTTGAACTATTTTTAAATGATTTGGTGGGGTCTTGGATTCTCCGAAATAATATCTATTGTCCAATGGGATAGTCTGATTTATTATATGTGTAGCATTGGTTGGAGGTTCTACAGTTGAATCTTCTATAGAGTCATCAGAGATATTGAGTGATTTTAGTTCTGAGAACATACTTTTGAAGGATCATAGGAGATAGTAGGCAGCGGGGACCAGGGTCGGAGGTTCGTTCGGTTAGAGGTTTGTACAATTCAATGTGCTAATATAGGGATTACCCGGTGCGTGCGTAGCACGACTGGTATACGGTGCCGAATTCAGCGGGGACCAGGGCCGGAGGTTCGTTCGGTTAGAGGTTTGTACAATTCAATGTGCTAATTAAGGGATTACCCGGTGCGTGCGTAGCACGACCGGTATACGGTGCCGAAGGCAGCGGGGACCCGGGTCGGCGGTTCGTCCGGTTTGAGGTTTTACAAGATTCGAGATTTTCTACAATTCGAGGCACCGATGTAAATTAGGGGCCCGCTGGCGGGCGAAGCCAGCTAGTCACTAATATTAAGCGCGGTAAACGTCTGTGTGTGTGTGTGTGTGTGTGTCTGTCTGTGCACTCCACCTTTGTACCCGCAAAGGCTCCGGGACCAGGCGACGCACGGACGGCGGACACAGACCGAAAAATTCGCAAAAAAGGCGCGACGCTCAAGTTTCGATCGGGTCGGGATTCCGACCCGGACCCGGGGAGTTATTAATGAGCGAAAGTGTTTTAATTACCGACCGAAACCGAAGTCGGAAGAGAAGTCAAAACAGCGAAAAGTTCGCCTCCGCCGAGGGTTGCCGGTACACGTCCGGTCCGGGAAGGAAAAGGCAGGGGGTTCCCAGGGAGCGATTTAAGCCCCAAACCGCAGCGCAGGTCCGACCCCTATCTCCGGAAGTCGGGGGGCCAGAAATTCGTAAGTCGCACGTACGCAACCGGGACGTCGTCAGGTCTCATAAATTCGAAAAATCGTTTCCGTGCGACGATTAGAACCGTAAAAATCCTTTAAAAATCGATCGATAAAAAATTATTTTTCTTTTCTTTCCGAACTGCGATTCCCAGATCAGAGACGCACGGCCAGACGATTGTCTGGATCGGCATTTTCTTTGACGGAGGTGAGGTCACATGACGTTCAACTGGGGTTTTACAGAGGGGGGGGGGGGCATCTCTGATTCTAAGAGGCGCAGAAATTCCAAACTTTGACAGGGCGACGCTAAATGGATTCTGCTTTCAGAATATCTAAAAATTATTGTCATATCTTCATTACGAGCCGATATATTATTTTATTGTATAATTAATCATCGTTATTTGTATAATTAAAGCAAAAGAAAGATTTCCATTACAGTGCCGGCTAGATATTACGATTTTAAGAAGTAGGCCGCGTCTAAAAACTGCATTACGAGTATTTTCAGTTTTTGTTTTAGAGTGGCAACCAGATATTATGATAGGAAAAAGCGGGCTTCGCCCGTTATCGATTTTTTTTTTTTTTTTTTTTAGTTTTAAGTTTTTCTACAGCTCACTGTCTTTGAACTAGAACACAGGTAGTCTACATAAGTTGTTTGAGGAAAAGCAGTGTCATCGCCAACCCCCCCCCCCCTCCCCCCGCTTTTTATGACAGTGCCGGCTAGATATTAGGATTTTAAGAAGTAGGCCGCGTCTAAAAACTGCATTATTATTTTAAGTTTTAGTATTTTAAGTTTTTGTTTTAGAGTGGCAACCAGATATTACGATAGGGAAAAGCGGGCTTCGCCCGTTATCGATTTTTTTTTTTTTTAGCTTTAAGTTTTTCTACAGCTCACTGTCTTTGAACTAGAACACAGGTAGTCTACATAAGTTGTTTGAGGAAAAGCAGTGTCATCGCCACCTCCCCCCCGCTTTTTTCTTTTAACTGTGGTCCGTTTCTATAACTAAGAAACTTGTTACGGATGTCCACCAAACTGATTCCAGACATCATAATTAAAGTAATAAGGACCCCCTATCCAGATATTATGATAGGGAAAAGCGGGCTTCGCCCGTTATCGATTTTTTTTTTTTAAGTTTTAAGTTTTTCTACAGGTCCCTGTCTTTGAACTAGAACTCATGTAGTCTAAATCAATTCGACTCGACATCGATAGAGCTTACCGATTTTATTTCGTTTTTTCACCACTAAGGGGCGCTTTCCTATCTTCGGTTCTACGGGCATGAAAACGACGGGGTATGGCTCATTCGACTCGACATCGAAAGTCTTAACGATTTCAGTTATGATCATATAAACAGATTGCGCCACCTGGTGGCGGAAGGTGGAACTAACGTATACTGCAGCGCGTGCGCAGCACGACTGCTATACTGTGCCGCAGGCAGCGGAGACCCGAACCGCAGGTTCGTTCAGTTAGAGGTTTATACTATTCCATGTGCAATTTAAGGGATTATCCGGTGTATGCGTAGCACGACCGTCATACGGTGCCGAAGGCAGCGGGGACCAGGGTCGGAACGACTGCTATACGGTGCCGCAGGCAGCGGGGACCGAAATCACCCACTCAAGGACAGCCACCCGTGAGGTATAGGAACAATAAGTCCACGAGGGGAAAAATAAACGCTACCCGGCACCGATAGCACCCATCCGTTCCAACCCCCACCGCAGGAGGCGCCTGTTTATTAGATTTTAAACAATGAATATAATTACATAACAATAATAAAATATAAAAGGTAAAAAATAACAATTTTTTGCAAATTGAAAGTTAAATATAAAATATTTTCGAAGTACTATAAGTTCATAATGTCCTAAATTTATGGTATTTTAGTTCAGAAAGTCAATGGTCAGTTCAGTCAATTTTTTTTTAAAATTCTTTCGTAATGAAAGAGAAATTTTTATTGAGAATATTATAATTCTCTTTTAACTTTTGAGAGTTTGAAGGATTGAAAATGATATTACGAAGGTTATATCTGAGAGTTTCGTTCTTATCAAAAGGGAAGTGATGGATCATAAGAGGGCAGCATCCGAATATGTAGTGAACTGCATCTCCTTCTGCTTTATCGCATGGACATCTAGGTGAGGCTCTTTTTCTTATTTTATGTAAGTATTGTGGGAAACTGCCATGGTTACTCAGATAATACGGCAGTGTTGGCTGTTTACAGAGATAATTTGGATCGACTTTATTTATAATTTTATAGGTATCTCTGCCCTTATTACATGAGTCCCAAATGGCTTGCCAGTCAGAGATGGTTTTCTTTTTAAAATACAATTTTGCTATTGAAATGGGGAACAACAGATCTTTTCTTGATTGATATTGGTCTTGTAAGATGGCTTGCTTTGCTAGGAGATCAGCTCTTCGAGCCGGAGGTTCGTTCAGTTAGAGGTTTATACTATTCTATGTGCAATTTAAGGGATTATCCGGTGCGTGCGCAGCGCGACCGGTATACGGTGCCGAAGGCAGCGGGGACCAGGGTCGGAGGTTCGTTCGGTTAGAGGTTTGTACAATTCAATGTGCTAATTAAGGGATTACCCGGTGCGTGCGTAGCACGACCGGTATACGGTGCCGATGTCAGCGGGGACCCGGTTCGGCGGTTCGTCCGGTTTGAGGTTTTACAAGTCACTAATATTAAGCACGGTAAACGTCTGTGTGTGTGTGTGTGTGTGTGTGTGTGTCTGTGCACTCCACCTTTGTACCCGCAAAGGCTCCGGGACCAGGCGACGCACGGACGGCGGACGCGGACCGAAAAATTCGCAAAAAAGGCGCGACGCTCAAGTTTCGATCGGGTCGGGATTCCGACCCGGACCCGGGGAGTTATTAATGAGCGAAATTGTTTTAATTGCCGACCGAAACCGAAGTCGGAAGAGAAGTCAAAACAGCGAAAAGTTCGCCCCCGCCGAAGGTTGCCGGTACACGTCCGGTCCGGGAAGGAAAAGGCAGGGGGTTCCCAGGGAGCGATTTAAGCCCCAAACCGCAGCGCAGGTCCGACCCCTATCTCCGGAAGTCGGGGGGCCAGAAATTCCTAAGTCGCACGTGCGCAACCGGGACGTCGTCAGGTCTCATAAATTCGAAAAATCGTTTCCGTGCGACGATTAGAACCGTAAAAATCCTTTAAAAATCGATCGATAAAAAATTATTTTTCTTTTCTTTCCGAGCTGCGATTCCCAGATCGGAGACGCACGGTCAGACGATTGTCTGGATCGGCATTTTCTTTGACGGAGGTGAGGTCACATGACGTTCAACTGGGATTTTACAGAGGGGGGGGGGCATCTCTGATTCTAAGAGGCGCAGAAATTCCAAACTTTGACAGGGCGGCGCTAAATGGATTCTGCTTTCAGAATATCTAAAAATTATTGCATATCTTCATTACGAGCCGATATATTATTTTATTGTACAATTAATCATCGTTATTTGTATAATTAAAGCAAAAGAAAGATTTCCATTACAGTGCCGGCTAGATATTACGATTTTAAGAGGTAGGCCGCGTCTAAAAACTGCATTATGAGTAGAGTATTTTCAGTTTTTGTTTTAGAGTGGCAACCAGATATTATGATAGAAAAAAGCGGGCTTCGCCCGTTATCGATTTTTTTTTTTTTTTTTTTTTTTAGTTTTAAGTTTTTCTACAGCTCACTGTCTTTGAACTAGAACTCAGGTAGTCTACATAAGTTGTTTGAGGGAAAGCAGTGTCATCGCCAACCGCCCCCCTCCCCCCGCTTTTTATGACAGTGCCGGCTAGATATTAGGATTTTAAGAAGTAGGCCGCGTCTAAAAACTGCATTATTATTTTAAGTTTTAGTATTTTAAGTTTTTGTTTTAGAGTGGCAACCAGATATTACGATAGGGAAAAGCGGGCTTCGCCCGTTATCGATTTTTTTTTTTAGTTTTAAGTTTTTCTACAGCTCACTGTCTTTGAACTAGAACACAGGTAGTCTACATAAGTTGTTTGAGGAAAAGCAGTGTCATCGCCAACCACCCCCCCCCCCCGCTTTTTTCTTTTTATTGTGGTCCGTTTCTATAACTAAGAAACTATGTTACGGATGTCCACCAAACTGATTCCAAACATCATAATTAAAGTAATAAGGACCCCCTATACAGATATTATGATAGGGAAAAGCGGGCTTCGCCCGTTATCGATTTTTTTTTTTTAAGTTTTTCTACAGGTCCCTGTCTTTGAACTAGAACTCAGGTAGTCTAAATCAATTCGACTCGACATCGATAGAGATTACCGATTTTATTTCGTTTTTTCACCACTAGGTGGCGCTTTCCTATCTTCGGTTCTACGGGCATGAAAACGACGGGGTATGGCTCATTCGACTCGACATCGAAAGTCTTAACGATTTCAGTTATGATCATATAAACAGATTGCGCCACCTGGTGGCGGAAGGTGGAACTAACGTATACTGCAGCGCGTGCGCAGCACGACTGCTATACGGTGCCGCAGGCAGCGGGGACCCGAGCCGCAGGTTTTCGTTCAGTTAGAGGTTTATACTATTCCATGTGCAATTTAAGGGATTATCCGGTGCATGCGTAGCACGACCGTCATACGGTGCCGAAGGCAGCGGGGACCAGGGTCGGAACGACTGCTATACGGTGCCGCAGGCAGCGGGGACCCGAGCCGGAGGTTCGTTCAGTTAGAGGTTTATACTAATCTATGTGCAATTCAAGGGATTATCCGGTGCGTGCGCAGCACGACCGGTATACGGTGCCGCAGGCAGCGGGGACCGAAATCACCCACTCGTGGACAGCCACCCGTGAGGTATAGGAACAATAAGTCCACGAGGGGAAAAATAAACGCTACCCGGCACCGATAGCACCCATCCGTTCCAACCCCCACCGCAGGAGGCGCCTGTTTATTAGATTTGAAACAATGAATATAATTACATAACAATAATAAAATATAAAAGGTAAAAAATAACAATTTTTTGCAAATTGAAAGTTAAATATAAAATATTTTCGAAGTACTATAAGTTCATAATGTCCTAAATTTATGGTATTTTAGTTCAGAAAGTCAATGGTCAGTTCAGTCAATTTTTTTCTTAAAATTCTTTCGTAATGAAAGAGAAATTTTTATTGAGAATATTATAATTCTCTTTTAACTTTTGAGAGTTTGAAGGATTGAAAATGATATTACGTAGGTTATATCTGAGAGTTTCGTTCTTATCAAAAGGGAAGTGATGGATCATAAGAGGGCAGCATCCGAATATGTAGTGAACTGCATCTCCTTCTGCTTTATCGCATGGACATCTAGGTGAGGCTCTTTTTCTTATTTTATGTAAGTATTGTGGGAAACTGCCATGGTTACTCAGATAATACGGCAGTGTTGGCTGTTTGCAGAGATAATTTGGATCGACTTTATTTATAATTTTATAGGTATCTCTGCCCTTATTACATGAGTCCCAAATGGCTTGCCAGTCAGAGATGGTTTTCTTTTTAAAATACAATTTTGCTATTGAAATGGGGAACAACAGATCTTTTCTTGATTGATATTGGTCTTGTAAGATGGCTTGCTTTGCTAGGAGAGGCAGCGGGGACCAGGGTCGGAGGTTCGTTCGGTTAGAGGTTTGTACAATTCAATGTGCTAATTAAGGGATTACCCGGTGCGTGCGTAGCACGACCGGTATACGGTGCCGAAGGCAGCGGGGACCCGGGTCGGCGGTTCGTCCGGTTTGAGGTTTTACAAGATTCGAGATTTTCTACAATTCGAGGCACCGATGTAAATTAGGGGCCCGCTGGCGGGCGAAGCCAGCTAGTCCCTAATATTAAGCGCCGTAAACGTCTGTGTGTGTGTGTGTGTGTGTGTGTCTGTGCACTCCGCCTTTGTACCCGCAAAGGCTCCTGGACTAATCGACGCACCGACGGCGGACGCTTACCGAAAAATTCGCAAAAAAAGGCGCGACGCTCAAGTTTCGATCGGGTCGGGCCTCCGACCCGGACCCGGGGCGTTATTAATGAGCGAAAGTGTTTTAATTACCGACTGAAACCGAAGTTGGAAGAGAAGTCAAAACAGCGAAAAGTTCGCCTTCCGTTTTGATAATCGCAGACATCCAAATCGTCGCTTTTTGACGCATCATCGAATAAAAAAAAAAAAAAAAAATGTACCGGAGGTATCGATCCAAAAATCGGGGTACACACGCGGCCGATTTTTGTCGTTGCAAAACGTCAAATTTTTTGAAATTCGGACCGTAACTTTTCTTCATTTCGGCCAAAAACTGACCAGACATCCAACATCGACCCCAGACGTAAAAAGAGGTTGCCGTAAAGAATGCAGGTCGACAGATCCGAGATCGAATCGCCCCAGTCCTTTTTGAAACAAGTGGAAATAATGACTCTACATTCGCGAAAATTTGCTAACACGTGTATAAAAAAATCGCGAATTCAACAAAAAAAAAATTCGTAAAAATCGACCAGTAATTTTTGAAGATATCAATTAAAACTCATTAATGACACGGCAAAAGAATTTATTTCTATTCGGAAGAGACAGCTTTTTTTTATTTCAACATTCAACGGAGACAAATCGTCTGCGGATAAGTCATTTCTGAAAGAGATAAAATAGTCAACTGCGTTTTTTCAGAGGGGGAGGGGGGGGGGAATTTCCGAATCTAAGGGGCGCATTAATTTCAAACTTTGACAGGGCGACTCAAAATGGATTCTGCTTTCAGAATATCTAAAAATTATTCTCATATCTTCATTAGGAGCCGATATATTATTTTATTGTATAATTAATCATCGTTATTTGTATAATTAAAGCAAAAGAAAGATTTCTATTACAGTGCCGGCTAGATATTACGATTTTAAGAAGTAGGCCGCGTCTAAAAACTGCCATAACGAGTATCTTAAGTTTTTGTTTTAGAGTGGAAACCAGATATTATGATAGGAAAAAGCGGGCTTTGCCCGTTATCGATTTTTTTTTTTTTTTTTTTTTAGTTTTAAGTTTTTCTACAGCTCACTGTCTTTGAACTAGAACACAGGTAGTCTACATAAGTTGTTTGACATGAGATTTTTTTTTTTTTTCCGGCAGTCTAATTCAGTTGTTTAAGGAAAAGCAGTGTCCTCTCCCCCCCCCACTTCAAGTTTTTTTATCTTAACTGTGGGGTTCTAGAGGTTCGTTGAGTTCGAGGTTTATCTTATTCGAGGTTTATTTTTTCTATTTGCGCCACCTGGTGGCGGAAGGTGGAACTAACGTATACTGCAGCGCGTGCGCAGCACGACTGCTTTTTTTTTTTTTTTTTTTTTTTTTTTTTTTTTTTAGTTTTAAGTTTTTCTACAACTTACTGTCTTTGAACTAGAACTCAGGTAGTCTACATAAGTTGTTTGAGGAAAAGCAGTGTCATCGCCAACCCCCCCCCCCTCCCCCCGCTTTTTATGACAGTGCCGGCTAGATATTAGGATTTTAAGAAGTAGGCCGCGTCTAAAAACTGCATTATTATTTTAAGTTTTAGTATTTTAAGTTTTTGTTTTAGAGTGGCAACCAGATATTACGATAGGGAAAAGCGGGCTTCGCCCGTTATCGATTCCGCATTGTTTATGTAATTAAGACATCAGATTTTTTTTTTCTGTTTTAAGTTTTTCTTCAGCTCACTGTTTTTGAACGAGAACTCCGATAGTCTAAATAAGTTGTTTAAAAGCGGGCTTCGCCCGTTATCGATTCCGCATTGTTTATGTAATTAAGTCATCAGATTTTTTTTTTGTTCAGTTTTAAGTTTTTCTACAGCTCACTCTTTTTGAACGAGAACTCCGATAGTCTAAATAAGTTCGGATTTTTTCTTTTTATTGCGGTCCGATTCCAAACATCATAATTATTAAAGTAATAAGGACCTTCTATAACATTTTTAAAAGTTTCTCAGTTTATACCGCTCTTTTCGATTAATATCAGATTTCATATTTTGATTTCCCAATATCTCGAGTTCTACGAGTCCAATCGGAACGCGGTTTGCCTCATTCGACTCGATATCGATAGCGCTTACATATTTTAGTTCCAAGTTTCACCACTAGGGGACGCTTCCGGAAATCGGGTTCTATGGGCCCGATTACGATGGGGTTTGGCTCTTTCGACTGGACATGGATAGCTTTAATGTTTTCGGTCATGTTCGTATGCGCTGCTCCCCCCCCCCCAAAAAAAAAAAAAAAATATTGAAAATTTATCATTATGTGACACGTCATTCCCTTTTTTTTTTAAGTGTTATGAATCGTATAAACATATTGCGCCACTAATATATTTGCATATTTTGTTCGCACTGCTCCCCCCCCCCCAAAAAAAAAAAAAAAAATTATTATTAAAAAAAAATTATAATTATGTGACACGTCATTCCCTTTTTTTTTAAGTGTTATGAATCGTATAAACATATTGCGCCACTAATATATTTGCAAGCCGGAGAATACAAAAGTTTCGACCGGTATACGGTGCCGAAGGCAGCGTGGACCAGGGTCGGAGATTAGTTCAGTTAGAGGTTTATATTATTCGATGTACAAATTAAGGGATTATGCAAATTATGGGATTATCCGGTGCGTGCGTAGCACGACCGGTGTACGGTGCCGAAGGCAGCGGGGACCCGGGTCGGAGGTTCGTTCGGTTCGAGGGGGATGCGAGCCGGAGAATACAAAAGTTTCGAGTTTGTATACGTTATTTGTATACGGTAAACGTCTGTGTGTGTGTGTGTGTGTGTGTGTGTCTGTGCACTCCGCCTTTGTACCCGCAAAGGCTCCTGGACTAATCGACGCACCGACGGCGGACGCGGACCGAAAAATTCGCAAAAAAGGCGCGACGCTCAAGTTTCGATCGGGTCGGGATTCCGACCCGGACCCGGGGAGTTATTAATGAGCGAAAGTGTTTTAATTACCGACCGAAACCGAACTGGAAAAAGAATCGAAAAAAATTTCCGTTTTGACAATCGCAGACATCCAAATCGTCGCTTTTTAACGCATCATCGAATTAAAAAAAATGTACCGGAGGTATCGATCCGAAAATCGGGGTACGCACGCGGCCGATTTTTGTCGTTCCAAAACGTCAAATTTTTTGAAATTCGGACCGTAACTTTTCTTTATTTCGGCCAAAAACTGACCAGACATTCAACATCGACCCCAGACGTGAAAAAAGGTTGCCGTAAAGAATGCAGTGTCGACAGATACGAGATCAAATCGCCCCACTCCTTTTTGAAACAAGTGGAAATAATGACTCTACATTCGCGAAAATTTGCTAACACGTGTATAAAAAAACCACGAATTCAACAAAAAAAAATTCGTAAAAATCGACCAGTAATTTTTGAAGATATCAATTAAAACTCATTAATGACACGGCAAATGAATTTATTTCTATTCCGGAGAGACAGCTTCTTTTTTATTTCAACATTCAACGCAGACGAATCGTCTGTGGATAAGTCATTTCTGAAAGAGATAAAATAGTCACGTGACTTTCAACTGCGTTCTTTCAGAGGGGGGGGGGGGGGGGGCATTTCCGAATCTAAGGGGCGCATTAATTCTAAACTTTGACAGGGCGACTCAAAATGGATTCTGCTTTCAGAATATCTAAAAATTATTCTCATATCTTCATTAGGAGCCGATATATTATTTTATTGTGTAATTAATCATCGTTATTTGTATAATTAAAGCAAAAGAAAGATTTATTTTACAGTGCCGGCTAGATATTACGATTTTAAGAAGTAGGCCGCGTCTAAAAACTGCCATAACGAGTATCTTAAGTTTTTGTTTTAGAGTGGCAACCAGATATTACGATAGGGAAAAGCGGGCTTCGCCCGTTATCGATTTTTTTTTTTTTTTTTTTTAGTTTTAAGTTTTTCTACAGTTCACTGTCTTTGAACTAGAACACAGGTAGTCTACATAAGTTGTTTGAGGAAAAGCAGTGTCATCGCCAACCCCCCCCCCCCCCCCCGTTTCTATAACTAAGAAACTATGTTACGGATGTCCACCAAACTGATTCCAAACATCATAATTAAAGTAATAAGGACCCCCTATCCAGATATTATGATAGGGAAAAGCGGGCTTCGCCCGTTATCGATTTTTTTTTTTTTAAGTTTTAAGTTTTTCTACAGGTCCCTGTCTTTGAACTAGAACTCAGGTAGTCTAAATAAATTCGACTCGACATCGGTAGAGCTTACCGATTTTATTTCGTTTTTTCACCACTAGGGGGTGCTTTCCTATCTTCGGTTCTACGGGCATGAAAACGACGGGGTATGGCTCATTCGACTCGACATCGAAAGTCTTAACGATTTCAGTTATGATCATATAAACAGATTGCGCTACCTGGTGGCGGAAGGTGGAAATAACGTATACTGCAGCGCGTGCGCAGCACGACTGCTATACAGTGCCGCAGGCAGCGGGGACCCGAGCTGCAGGTTCGTTCAGTTAGAGGTTTATACTATTCCATGTGCAATTTAAGGGATTATCCGGTGCATGCGTAGCACGACCGTCATACGGTGCCGAAGGCAGCGGGGACCAGGGTCGGAACGACTGCTATACGGTGCCGCAGGCAGCGGGGACCCGAGCCGGAGGTTCGTTCAGTTAGAGGTTTATACTATTCTATGTGCAATTTAAGGGATTATCCGGTGCGTGCGCAGCACGACCGGTATACGGTGCCGAAGGCAGCGGGGACCGAAATCACCCACTCGTGGACAGCCACCCGTGAGGTATAGGAACAATAAGTCCACGAGGGGAAAAATAAACACTACCCGGCACCGATAGCACCCATTCGTTCCAACCCCCACCGCAGGAGGCGCCTGTTTATTAGATTTGAAACAATGAATATAATTACATAACAATAATAAAATATAAAAGGTAAAAAATAACAATTTTTTGCAAATTGAAAGTTAAATATAAAATATTTTCGAAGTACTATAAGTTCATAATGTCCTAAATTTATGGTATTTTAGTTCAGAAAGTCAATGGTCAGTTCAGTCAATTTTTTTTTTAAAATTCTTTCGTAATGAAAGAGAAATTTTTATTGAGAATATTATAATTCTCTTTTAACTTTTGAGAGTTTGAAGGATTGAAAATGATATTACGAAGGTTATATCTGAGAGTTTCGTTCTTATCAAAAGGGAAGTGATGGATCATAAGAGGGCAGCATCCGAATATGTAGTGAACTGCATCTCCTTCTGCTTTATCGCATGGACATCTAGGTGAGGCTCTTTTTCTTATTTTATGTAAGTATTGTGGGAAACTGCCATGGTTACTCAGATAATACGGCAGTGTTGGCTGTTTGCAGAGATAATTTGGATCGACTTTATTTATAATTTTATAGGTATCTCTGCCCTTATTACATGAGTCCCAAATGGCTTGCCAGTCAGAGATGGTTTTCTTTTTAAAATACAATTTTGCTATTGAAATGGGGAACAACAGATCTTTTCTTGATTGATATTGGTCTTGTAAGATGACTTGCTTTGCTAGGAGAACAGCTCTTTCGTTGCCAGTATCACCCACATGAGATTTAGTCCATGTTATTATAATGGATTTATCAGGAATTTGAAGTAATTGATGGTAAATGTTTTTGATAATGTAGTTTCTAGGAAAAGCAACTTTTAATACTTCCATAGAAGAGTAACTATCTGTAATAATTAGTAGTTTATTGTAGTCGGAGGTAGAGAACCATTTTATTGTTTATAAATTGCCATTAATTCTGCTTGATATATGTTATTCAGTGGAAGGGTCGGAGGTTCGTTCGGTTAGAGGTTTGTATAATTCAATGTGCTAATTAAGGGATTATCCGGTGCGTGCGTAGCACGACCGGTATACGGTGCCGAAGGCAGCGAGGACCCGGGTCGGCGGTTTGTCCGGTTTGAGGTTTTACAAGATTCGAGATTTTCTACAATTCGAGGCACCGATGTAAATTAGGGGCCCGCTGGCGGGCGAAGCCAGCTAGTCAGTAATATTAAGCACGGTAAACGTCTGTGTGTGTGTGTGTGTGTGTGTGTGTGTCTGTGCACTCCGCCTTTGTACCCGCAAAGGCTCCTGGACTAATCGACGCACCGACGGCGGACGCGGACCGAAAAATTCGCAAAAAAGGCGCGACGCTCAAGTTTCGATCGGGTCGGGATTCCGACCCGGACCCGGGGAGTTATTAATGAGCGAAAGTGTTTTAATTACCGACCGAAACCGAACTGGAAAAAGAATCGAAAAAAATTTCCGTTTTGATAATCGCAGACATCCAAATCGTCGCTTTTTAACGCATCATCGAATTAAAAAAAATGTACCGGAGGTATCGATCCGAAAATCGGGGTACGCACGCGGCCGATTTTTGTCGTTCCAAAACGTCAAATTTTTTGAAATTCGGACCGTAACTTTTCTTTATTTCGGCCAAAAACTGACCAGACATCCAACATCGACCCCAGACGTGAAAAAAGGTTGCCGTAAAGAATGCAGTGTCGACAGATACGAGATCAAATCGCCCCACTCCTTTTTGAAACAAGTGGAAATAATGACTCTACATTCGCGAAAATTTGCTAACACGTGTATAAAAAAACCGCGAATTCAACAAAAAAAAATTCGTAAAAATCGACCAGTAATTTTTGAAGATATCAATTAAAACTCATTAATGACACGGCAAATGAATTTATTTCTATTCCGGAGAGACAGCTTCTTTTTTATTTCAACATTCAATGCAGACGAATCGTCTGTGGATAAGTCATTTCTGAAAGAGATAAAATAGTCACGTGACTTTCATCTGCGTTCTTTCAGAGGGGGGGGGGGCATTTCCGAATCTAAGGGGCGCATTAATTCTAAACTTTGACAGGGCGACTCAAAATGGATTCTGCTTTCAGAATATCTAAAAATTATTCTCATATCTTCATTAGGAGCCGATATATTATTTTATTGTGTAATTAATCATCGTTATTTGTATAATTAAAGCAAAAGAAAGATTTCTTTTACAGTGCCGGCTAGATATTACGATTTTAAGAAGTAGGCCGCGTCTAAAAACTGCCATAACGAGTATCTTAAGTTTTTGTTTTAGAGTGGCAACCAGATATTACGATAGGGAAAAGCGGGCTTCGCCCGTTATCGATTTTTTTTTTTTTTTTTAGTTTTAAGTTTTTCTACAGCTCACTGTCTTTGAACTAGAACACAGGTAGTCTACATAAGTTGTTTGAGGAGGAAAAGCAGTGTCATCGCCAACCCCCCCCCCCCCCGCTTTTTTCTTTTAACTGTGGTCCGTTTCTATAACTAAGAAACTATGTTACGGATGTCCACCAAACTGATTCCAAACATCATAATTAAAGTAATAAGGACCCCCTATCCAGATATTATGATAGGGAAAAGCGGGCTTCGCCCGTTATCGATATTTTTTTTTTAAGTTTTAAGTTTTTCTACAGGTCCCTGTCTTTGAACTAGAACTCAGGTAGTCTAAATAAATTCGACTCGACATCGATAGAGCTTACCGATTTTATTTCGTTTTTTCACCACCAGGGGGCGCTTTCCTATCTTCGGTTCTACGGGCATGAAAACGACGGGGTATGGCTCATTCGACTCGACATCGAAAGTCTTAACGATTTCAGTTATGATCATATAAACAGATTGCGCCACCTGGTGGCGGAAGGTGGAACTAACGTATACTGCAGCGCGTGCGCAGCAGGACTGCTATACGGTGCCGCAGGCAGCGGGGACCCGAGCCGCAGGTTTTCGTTCAGTTAGAGGTTTATACTATTCCATGTGCAATTTAAGGGATTATCCGGTGCATGCGTAGCACGACCGTCATACGGTGCCGAAGGCAGCGGGGACCAGGGTCGGAGGTTCGTTCGGTTAGAGGTTTGTACAATTCAATGTGCTAATTAAGGGATTACCCGGTGCGTGCGTAGCACGACCGGTATACGGTGCCGAAGGCAGCGGGGACCCGTGTCGGCGGTTCGTCCGGTTTGAGGTTTTACAAGATTCGAGATTTTCTACAATTCGAGGCACCGATGTAAATTAGGGGCCCGCTGGCGGGCGAAGCCAGCTAGTCAAAATAAATAATGTTTGGCATTTTTTTATATATATTTTTTGTTGTTTATTTTAAAATTAAACATAATAGGTTTACTCAATTAAATTGTTATTTTACTGTCTCAGATTTCACGAAATATACATTAATATTTATAAAAGAAAAATAAATAAATGTGATGATAATTTAAATTTTTTTTAAGGAATTGGTGCTCAGTGTTATTGCATGTCGTATTTAATCATGTAAAAATATTTTTATGCTAATGTATTTTTATGCTAATTGTGTATCAATCGGCGCTAAACATCAATATGGGCACGCAATCTAAATATAGAAATAGGACTTGTTGAAAATACATTACAGCAATATTTTATGCACCTTAAAACAATTAGAACGTGTATTTATTTATTTATTTATTTACTATTTCAATTATATATATATATGATAGTCTCGATGTCGTTTTTAGTAAATGTTATGAAAAAATATTTAACATTTTTGTAATATTTTTTAAATAGTCACATATCTCAAGCTTTTATCTGGTAATAACTGAATAGTTCACAGATGTAAGATTGGTAAAAGCGCACATTTGACAAGGGACATTTAAAAGAAAAATCGTTTGTGTCATTTGATGAAACGCAGCTGATTTCTTCTTTTTTGATCTACTAAATGACCTAAAATAAGATGATATATTACCAATTTGTTGGCCCACCAACTTTTGCTCAGAATTTACTTGCGTTAATAAATTACTGCATAAGTCTGGACTGATTTTTTTTCAAAGTTGTCTTTTATGTATTTTTTAATACTAATTTCGTAAAAAATACTCCAAAAAAAAAAAAAAAACTACCACGTAAACTTGAGAATTTATATACGTATAATGATGGTAAAAACAAAACAAAACATACTAACGTTATAGCAAAATCGTTGTATGAAAATGTGAGTGGTACCAATTGATTAGTAATGACGCCTCCTATTTAATGCTATGCTTAAATTTTGCTTAGAGGGTCTTCTACATACAGATATTGTAATAAAATGTTAAAATTTCAATACTAATACTTAATTTTGACAACAAATTTTAATTCTTCGGTAAATTTTACCTCTGGATACCACGCGGAGAGCCACGCGGAGAGTTAGTTTCTCAAGTAGTTTAGCCATTATACAGGTTTAAAGTGTGAAAATTCTAATATTAAATTCAGTTTTATTCGTTAAAAAACAGATTGTAATGCGGATATTTTTTTAAGCGTAACTTAAAAATTACTTTGGTAAATGAGCTGTAATTTCGAATTCACATACTAGGCTTCTAGAAATCAATTTCTATTTTTTTAAAAAGTCATAGGTTACAATTTTTTTTTTTCTGGAAAACTAATTTCGATAATATATTTTTTAATTTGTAGTTGAAATCCGTCTATTTGTCTTTTCGTTGACAGATTTTAGTTTAGCTCCAAATTAATCAGATCTTATGGTTAATCTTCCATAATCAGGTGGTAGCCAAATGACATACTTGAGCAAATGTCATTTCGCGCAATTTTTTTTAATTATTATTCTTTAATGGTATTCATAATACCTTTAAAGGACATTGAAACCATAAAGACAATGTTTGAAAACGGCCCCAAGTACGAACGTTTGATGTAAAAAAATTTTAAAAAAAAGAAAGAATTGAAATGCATTTTAATTTGCCCTGGTAATCAAATGCCAATTGTGTGACAAATCTGTTATTAGCTACTTTACAATACTGTCAAAAACAAAATTTTGGAAATGGACCGAAGTACGGAAATTTGATGTTAAAAGAAAAGGGGGAATAAGGGAAATACGTTTTAATTTGCTCTGGGCAATCAAATGTCAACTGTGACAACTCTGTTACTAACTACTTTACATTACTGTAGTAAACAAAAGTTCATTGCTCAGATATATTTAAAAATAATCATGTTTGAAAATTATTTAAAAAGCCATAAATGTCCCCAAATGGAACTGCAGTTTTCAAGCAAATTTCATATAAAGATATTTTTTTTTCCTATACTTTGATGGAAAAATTTTATCTTTCGAAAGTACATTTTCTTTTCGTATTTCATTATATAAAATTTGAAATTATTCTAATTTTAGAAGTGATGTATTAGAAATTAAAAATAAGACCATAGTGCCGATCGTTGTCACATTTATTATACATTTCTAAAAATAGCTATTTCTTTCTTCAGTCATCTAAAAGTGAACTAGGATTTTTTTTTACGACTACAGAATAGTCCGTAGTGAAAGAAATAGGTCTTTGACAAAAAATGTTATTTTGTAGACCTGTGGTATCTTCTACCTTTTTAAAAGTCGATAAAAATGTTTTACATAAAAAATGGTTTGCAATAATTAATTAGCACATTTCATGAATTTAAATTTTCACTCGTTTTATCTATGAGTATTTAACTTTAGAATCTGAATGAATTATATGGGTACAAATCAATTTTGAGGTTTTTTTTTTTATACAAAATAGTCTAAGAAGTAGAAATAACATTTTAGAATCATTAGAACAGAAAATTATTTCTTTAAATTTGTATATTCTTAAAAGGAATGGGTGCGTGAATTTGAAAACAAGAACGATTAGAAATGTTTTTCATGTATTGAGAATAAGATAAAATCATAAAGTATTTTGTTTGTTTTTAATGCTAATGTGTCTATACTGTTACTCAGAATTCATTTTTGTGGAGAATGATAGACTGTTGATCGGTCACCTCGCGCGTAGTAAGGCAGGGGAAATGACATCTTGTTGGCAGCTTGCAATTAGAAATCCCGAGCCACTGGAAGATAACTTCGTTTAAACCTTCACAAAATATATTGAAATAGCTATAACAGAGATGGCAAACAATTCTTTGCATGTGCATTCAAACATTTTTTAAATGATATCTAGCAACAGTGTAATATGACAAACGTTTACAAAAAAAGATATTACATAAAAATACATTGCATATTCCCCTTATACGACAACTGGGATAATTCAAATCACTCGTTTTCATGCATTAAATAACTAATAAGAAACATTAAAAGGTATTTGTATTGTTTGTGCGAATC
Source organism: Maratus michaelseni (assembly GCA_963931845.1). NCBI lineage: Eukaryota > Metazoa > Arthropoda > Arachnida > Araneae > Salticidae > Maratus > Maratus michaelseni. The sequence continues at coordinate 78,845,838 of OZ007587.1, forward strand.
AGTCTTCATTTAATGAAATTTTGATTCGAAAATGTAATTTATGAAGTTGCACACGCTGAAAAAGAAATAAAATTCGCGAATCTTTATTTTAGCAATTTTAACTTAAAATTGATGCAAGATCGAGCTTATAATAATCCCAATTCAATATAAAAATTGTATTAGTACTTTATGAATTAGATTTTTGCTTTTCTGCGCTGGATGAACATTATACATTGTTTATATTGTGTTATTTTTAGTAACATATGTATAGCAAAATTAGGTCCATTTGTCATTTTATTGCAGTGACTGTCTTACGAACTACATTTGGAGAAATGAATCTGTTTAAATTTATATGGAAAGACAAAATAGTTAAATGTCAAAAAATATTTATCACACACACACAAAATAATAATAATAATAATAATAATAATAATAATAATAAATCTATTACGTTAATTTATTCAAAGATACATTATTGGGATCCCTGTTTTGGAATATATATCTGTCCCTGAAATTTCTGTTGTCTTATCCTATTCTAACTTAATATTGTTTATTTGCTCCTGTATTCCTTCTCTTTGAGGAATAACACCAAAATAAATATCATGTCGTCATAAGAGCTATTTTTAATCCGCTTTCAAACACACAAACTCCGTTGTCGGAACAATACGATTAAATAAAACAGCGACGCTTAAGCTAGCAATTTAATTTTGTTTAAATATCTTAAATCCATGAGTCAGATTCTAAATATTTTTGCAATATAAGGTATGTGAATTTATGACCGCTAAAGTCGATTCAAACAAACACCTAGATAAAATCAATAAATCATGTTTCAAAATAGATTATGATATGTCTTCTGTTTTCGTGATAAATTTAATCTTTTTATTCATATGCGTAGAAAAATAACATTAGTTTAATTTTCTTTCAATTGATTAAATATGTATTCCCCACTTATTTGGAGTAAAAAAGCATTGCTTTTTAATTCTAGACTTTCTCATTAATCTCAAAATATAAAATTAATGAGGTATAAATAATATAGTATAAATTACTTATTTAAATTAAACTAATGATTAGATCCAACAAAAAAGGCTCTACATATTCATCTAGTTAACTTAATTACTTTTTAATTCACAATAAAAATAATTTATTTGCAAAGGGTTATGATCTTGTTTTTACAATAAAGATAATTTACTTCAAAAGGTTTTTAACTATATTCTCAATGAAAATATTTAAATTAATAGTCTAGGGATGTAAGATCTAAAATATTAATAGAAATTAATAAATATTTTTCTTGAAAAAATTTCAATTGAAATAAAAATTAGAACCTTTTAAAACAGACAAAAGAATAATTCATCGTATAGGACGTTTTGAATAGGTAAGTACATTTAAGTTTTGTAGGCTAGTAAAAGAACCCAAAATTAAATTTCTTAATGAGTGTGCGATATATATGCTGAATTTAAATAGAAAATAAGCTGAAACTGGTGTGAATCAATAAGAACTAAAAGGTCTTCTTAAAACACCATCAAAAACTTTTAAATGCGCATTTAAAAGTTTTTGTTGGTGTTTTAAGAAGACAAAAAAGGTGCTTGTAAAACTCTTATAAAAGATAAGATGCATTGAAACTTATACTTTAAGGATATAAGTCAGTGCATTTCCGGAGTAATTTCTGCCTAAATAAATTTTTATATAAAAAAAATAACGATTTTGGTAAAAAACAATTGTTTTCCTTATTATGTTACATACTTTATTCAGCCAATTTTTGTAATGTTGAATAAAGTATACAACACACATAATAAGAACCTGTACTCAATTGTTTTAGAATTATAATTTTTACAAGTTTCATTGAGAAACTAAATTTACGTAAACTTTTTAAATTAATTTATTAATTGTGTTGATGAATTACACGATATACTATTACTATGCTCATGATTACAGTATTTTAATCAATTCATAAAACAATTTTAGAATATTTTGAAAAATCTGTGATTAAATAAAAAAGTGGACAAAACCTGACAACGGTGAGGAGGGGATAAATATATTTTAGTGGGGACCAAAAACTTTTGCTGGCTACCAGATTTTCTCGGTGTAAAGCCTCGGAATAAAAGCCTTGATTATAACCATTCGGCCACGGAGCTAATTTGATAGAGAGACAGAATGCTCTAAGTAGATGTAATAAATTTGTCAATGTTTTTTAATTCATTTTATTTTTATTTATTTTATTTTATTTTATTTTATTTTATTTTATTTTATTTATTTATTTATTTATTTATTTACAGCGAATTATTTTAAGGCTATTTTCTACCTTTGGTCTTCTACTAACCTACATTGTGTTAGGCAAATCGGTGACCGGGGCGTTTGACCCTCTCCTTGGGAGTCATTATAATAAACTTACAGAATAAAATAGGCTTAAATTTGACTTTTGATGCTTTGCGTAAATGCCATTTTTTGAACTAAAAAATAAAAACGTTTTAAAATATAACGCTATTTTATATGTCGTATAAAGTTTTTAACCATATTATTCTATAATATACATGTGTAGTACATGTCAATTGTTAAAATATTAACAAAAAAAAAATCCTTTTGAAGGTTTATGTTTATCTTAAGACTGTTTATTGCCGTATTTTATATTTAGCTCCCATTCCAATGCGACTTTGAATTTTCTTCGGATGCAGTAGATGCATTGCAATGGATTATAACACCATTTGTTTTTCAACCACGTTTCAAAACTTCGGAAATCATACATATATGTCAGTTGTAACAAAAAAGAAATTGCGGTTAAAGAAAATCTGTATGGCTAGAAATGGGTTCCTGCCTTGGATGCTTACCTCATAACGAACTGCTCGTGATAAAATAAATAACCTTTCTTTTAAAATGTTTATTGAGTTTCATTAAAGTACACATCTAAAAGCATGCATTTTTCGGACGTTTAATTTATTGTATAATTCAGCACCTTTTGAAGCATAGCAGCGTTTAAAACTGGTACAGTCGGTCAAAAGAAAAATATGTATACATTTTAGGTAGATTTCGTAAGAAATACCCTACCTATTACATGCTCCCCTAAGTTGGAATTTTTGAAAAAACTTTACAGATCTACGCCGATCATGACTCCCAGAACACAAAACCACGCCCAGTTCAAAACTTTATCTATCTATCTGTCTATCTATCTATCTATGTCACTTTTTTATGGACACGATAACTGCAATAATTCTACACAAATATCTTCCAAACTGATACATTAAATTTAAGGGGCATAAAATCTCCGTCAAGTTCGTTAATGGGCAAAATCGACCAAGGGGGGAGGATATGGGTGTACTTTTTGTGAAAACAGAAAAAAACCCATTACTTCTTAATTATGATACGTATCGAATCCGTTTAAATTTATTATTACTTTTACGAAAAGGGCCGAAAATTTATGTATGACAGATTTTTGATATCATTAAAAATGGCCCCATGAAGGGGGAGGGGGAGAGGGGGTTTTAGAAGAAAAAAATTCACAACTTCGTCAATTCAAAACATATCAAATCCACTTAAATTTATTATAAATCCTCTTTATATTACCTAAAACTTTTACATTGACAAGCTTTTTATAGGACCGACCCTTATAGCAAAAAAAAAAAAAAAAAAAAAAAAAAAAAAAAAAAAAATCCCTGTCGGCTCCTCCGGCAAACAAGTTGTATTTCGAAGTGGGCGGTCCCAACTTCGGCATTATGGCAAAAAGGTCATTTCTTCCGCAATTCCCAACAAAAAGGTGCCCACGGTATGCGTCTTCGAAATCTACCTGTGCCTGTAGGCCAAGCCGCCGCGGATTTTTTATCTCCAAATTGCCACAGAACAAGACGGAAATAGACATGCGACTAAAAAAATGTCTTCTTTCAATTTATGTTTAAATAAATAAGTTTAAAGGGTCGTCTTCTTACTGAAATTGTACCAAACGCTGAAATTTTCAATACAAAAACCTAAATTTGACATCATATTTGGCTTTCTCGGTAAATTTTACCTTGGGATACGAAATAGGAAGTCACATTCGGTCAAGTTGTTTGAGAATGATGAAGGTTTAAACTTTGAAACTCCTAATTCATTTGTAATTGTTGCAAAACATATTCTAATGCGGGGAGTTTTTTTAACCATAACTCAAAAATTATTTGGCATCATGAGCTGCAATTTTGGATTCTTATTTCTGAAGCTTTTAGATATCGATTTCTGTTTAAACAAAAAAGTTACAATTCATACTTTTTTCGAAAATTAATTGAAAAATAAATATATTTCCAAAATAAATATTGTACAAAAAATTTATGATTTATAATCTAACCATTTTTTAACAGAAATCGATTTTCAGAAGCTTCAAATAGACGAATCCAAAATTGCAACTCATTCCACAGAGTAGTTGTTGAGTTATGTTTAAAAAACTACCCGCATTTCAGTCTGTTACTAATAAATTTAACATTAGTAGTTCGAAAATTTAAACCTTCATAATCAATTTTGAATTCCGTTACTTTCCGGGAGGGATTTCTGTGGTTCTTGGGGGGGGGGGTGGAAACGGCAGAGTTCCGGGTGGGAATTGTACTTTTTAACCTTTAAAAGCATAAAAGCTCAAATCTTCCGGGGGAGGGACACTTCAATGCTGAAGAGGAGGAAATTTTCCCCCCTGGCCACCCCCTGAAATCAACACTGTTCATACTACTAAGCTACTTGACCAAATGACTTCCCGTTTGGTATCCTAACGTAAAATGTAGCTAGAAAAGACAAATATTATGTCCAAATTAGATGTTTGTATTGAAAGAGTTTGGTACAATTTCAGTATGAAGACGAGCATCTAAGCTTATTTTTTTAACATAAATTAAAAGAAGACGTAATTTCCAGTATAATGGTTATTTCCGTTTTTTCTGGGACAGTTGGGGATTAAATGTATGGGTGTTCTCTTTTTTTTATTATTGGCGCACAGTACATGTGGTACACTATAGAAGTGACTGAATACATTTATAAGATACGCGAGTTCATTAATACACAAGAAAATTGTAAATTCTCTTTTAAAAACGTAAATTATAAAATCATTTCTAGCAGTGTTGAATTCAGACACTTTTCTCCGGGAGGGATTTCTGTAGCTGCGGGGGGGACATTATAGAGTTCCGGGGGGGAAATTACACTTTTTGACCTCTGAAAGCATAAAATTTCAAATACTCCGGGGGGACATTTCAATGCTCCGGGGGGGACATTCCCCCCCGGGCCACCCCCTGGATTCAACACTGATTTCTAGTATCTGAGCACTCCAATATTTGTTACGCAATAATTTTGAGATAAAAATTGTGCATCTGCTGTACTGCAATCCATCATCTTCTCTCCATTTCTTTTCAGTTAAGCATAATATTTTCAAGTTTTGGTTGACTACTTACCATCATAAATTTTGATATTATATATATATATATATATCATGTTTTCTTTTATATGATTGAGTGCTTTCATAGAATTTTTTTTTTCATTACGAGCCATGAAATGATTACAATTTTAAAACTTTTCAGCCACTTCAGTAACTGATTCAAAAGATTTACTGAAAAGTGTACCTTCGTACATTAATCGGTCACTTGTTCAAGTATATTTTGGACCCTAGAAATTTCAGTTTGATTTATTACGTCTTGTTATGCAGCATTTCCACTTACACTTGATTTTCATGTTCTTTAACACAAAATATTTTTCGCACAATTATTATTAAAATTAAATTTTTTTTTTATAATTTATGGTATGAAGTTACTTTTATTTATGGGTAACCTTTATGATTATAGCATGTAAACAGAATGTTTTACAATAGAGGATTAAGCTAAATAGGCTTAAATTGTATGGGCATGTTTGCAGAATGAGTGATGAACGCGTAAAACTTATTATAGACTTCAAGGCGACAGGTAGACGAATGAGGAGCAAACCAAGGATAAACTAGAAGAGTAGGATGGAAGAGACGCATTCGAGTATTATAAATTAAGCGATGATATTATCCTGGACAGAAAAGAAGGGAAAATAATTCTCCCAGAATTTTTGGTCAAGGAAATCCATTGCTTAGTGGAAATTCCTAATGAAGAAGAAGTGACTTTTAAAAAATATTACTATCACAAGTAATTTTTAACAAAAATAAAACCTACTTCACGAGATTTTTTTTTCTTTAGTTTGTAACCCTTTATCGTTATCCCCCATTAGAGTCCTGGACGGGTCGGGTTATACCGACTCGAACCCGAAAATTCTATTTCAAGTCAATTCAAAACCCGAAATGAAAAAAACTTAATCTATAATGGCATTATTAAAAAATACTCTTTAATTATATTTCTAATATCGATTTTATTCTCTATACAGTAAAAGGAAAATGTATATAAATTTACATTCAAATACAGTTTTATCATCTTAAAAAATATTGTAGTTTTTTTTTTTTTTTTTTTCATGATACCAAACCCGACCCGAAACCAATCTGAACCCGAAATAGTTAGAGCCAACCTTCCACGAATTGTCCTTGTAACAAAACAATAATAATAATAATAATAATAATAAAGCCTATCTGACACGTGTTTGGTTAAAATCGTGTTACCCGACTTGATGTAGGATTCTAATCAACATTTATTTTAAATCTCATTGTTGTCAATATCGCTTATTTTGATGCGCAGTAGACGATGATATATTAAAAATGTTTAGGTTTTCTATAATAAAATGCTATATACACAATATGACGACAATTTTAAAACGTAAAGTAGTAAACTGTGTACCTTAGCACGATACTCAAAATTCGTGACGATTGGACAATTTTTACGAAAGCTAAAATCTATAAAGTCAAAACAAGTGGGTGCGTGTGATCGAAGATTACACAAACTGTTTTGTTTAATATTCCTTTCAGAACACTTTATCGTTTAAATAATAAATCCAAATCATTAATTTATAATTTTCCTTTCCATTTATCAATACACTTTTTCAATAAGAACATAGATGTCACCCCCATTAAATTTGATAATAAAATGATAGCAAGAGGAAGCTATTTTTTAAGTCAAATTAAGAATATTCAATAACTGATTTTCAGACAATTGTAACCACATATGTTTGTATATCTGAAAACCATATTTAATTGTCTGATTTGATTTAAGATTTAAAAAAATCGATAACCTTAAAACCGAAACCCTTAAAAATATATACATATACACGAAAATTCTTTTAATTAAATCCATCAGAATACGGAATGTAAAAAAAAAAAATAAAATTCGTGTGACAGGAGGTATTCAACTATAAGTATGCAACATTTCAAATATCTAACTTATACAGTTTCCGAGTACGAATTCTGTGACAGGCAGACAGACAAGAGGAGGAGTGAGATGTATAGGGCTTCGTCAAATGAACGAAATCCTAAAAAGACATTGTATCGGACAGTCAAACATATCATTTTCAGATCCTAATGATATTGAAACGGAACCAACTGCAGCAAAAGACCTTTCCAACCAAAGAAAAAATAAATAAATAAATAAAAATAAAAATAAAGTATTAAAATCAGTTCAAGAATTATGCGTGAACATGAATAAGAGAAAAACAAAGATTCTAACGGATTGTATATAACCTCCTTCGTTACAAATCGTTTAAAAAGTAACTAAAAAAAAATAATTTTGTTATTATATAAAACTGAATTATTATGATACACAATTGCACAATAATGTAATTTTCTGTGAAATAAGTAAACAAATAAGTCAGAATTATAACAATTGTCTACAAAAAAAAAAAAAAAAAAAAAAAAAAAAGAAGAAGAAGAAGAATAAATTGTGTAGGGCACATACTATTTAATGCAGGATCAAATTTAATTATTCATCAAGTTATGTTATTTTTTAATCATAAAAAGGAGATTTTCTTTGGAAGAAATTAAACAGTTGGATAAATCAAATTATGAAATATTTCTAGAGAAAAGAAAAATGTTTATTCATGATGTGTTGTAAAGAAAACAGCATTTTGTTCAAGGCCCTTATGATAAAATATGCCATTTTATGATACTAGAAATCAAAATTGGAGTCGAAAAGTAATTTTTCAAAATCTCCTCTTCGTTCAGGTGTGAAATTTTTATTTTCACTAAAGTGTAAAGAATGTAAATTGTTCTTTTGGAAACAAATATTATAAAATCATTTCTTGTTTCTTACCAATTATACAGTTTTTGAGAAAATTTTTTGGTTGGTTGGTTGGTTGATTATTGACGGCCAATTATCTACACTAGGGATATAGGCCCGGGGGGAGTGCCCTTCGTGGGGGTCTTTCTAAGGGAACCTAATCCGTATTTACGCATGGATAAATCCACGGCTCGAAGAAAACCACGAAAACTCCGAACGATTAGACCGACGGGCGCGATTGGGATCGAACCCAGCACCTCCCGTCTACCAGCTTCGAGAGCACAACCTCTCAGCCACTGGTGGGGCCAGAAAAATTTTTGGAGCTGCTATACTGCTATACATTATTCTTCCTGTGTAACTTTTGTGTTGGACACAATTTTTTTTCTTTTCTTTTTTTTTTTTTTTTACTATCTAACATACCAACAAAAAGTTCAATATGCATATCACTACTTTTTTAAATATGAATATTTTAAAATCTAGAGAAATGCTTAAGTGATACAAAAAGAAACAACAAAAGGCTTATAAAAAAACCTTTTAATGATCAACATACGTTTCAACGCTCATACGGCGGCATTTTCAAGAAATATAACGATAAACAAAAATATTCTCGGAAATTTGGAAAATAAACTTGAATAGATGAATCACGGGATCATATATGTAAAAAAAATGCTGGAGCTTGAAGTAGCCAACTGTAATCGTGAAAATTAATATTTCATTATTGCTATTTAAAACGGAAAAGTACCTCGTGCCAAATTTTGGGCAATTCAAATGAGGCGGATTCATTGCAAATGTTTACGTTACGCATGTAGATTTCTATTGATTCATGGATAATAGATGGGAAGATAATAGATTATTTTGTCATTATGAATATTTTACTTCAGAGCTTTCATGGGAATAAAAAACTTCTTATCTGAAAAGTTACTTTTATAGAAATATTCATTTCAGGGAAAATTATTATTATAAAATGCCTATAAATAAATAAAATAAAAGTTTGATCCCTCCCCGGGATCCTTTAAATCATGTGGTCAAAGCATAATTTATTTATTTATTACGTAAAACTTTGCTTCTTTCGAATTTTAGATTTACGGCTAATAAAGTTTAGAAGTATAGAAGCAAGAACAATTAAAGTTTAAAGAAAGGGTAATTTTTTGGTAAATTTATTCGTTTTTTTTTTGGTAAATATGTGCAAAAATTTACGATTTTGTATGAAATAAAATATTTTGGAACATTTTATTATTCCATGTCTATGTAGGATACACTCGACCACCTCAAAAAGGTTTACAGTGGACCATTCTCTTATACTGATTCAATGGTGAAACTTTCAATAAAAAAACTTTAACAGTTACAACAATATTTTCATTTTTCATTTAAATTAACAATGCACTTAATAAAATGTTCTAGTACAGTATACAGGCCTGAAATATTTTAGCTGCGCAATTTTCATATCTTGAAGAATATCGCTACTAATTAATATTAAACTAAGAGCAATTTATTTAGAAGGTTATTTACTTTATTTTATCTTTTTTTTCTTCTTTTCTTAAGAACATAACAATAATACCACTCAAACAATAAATAATTAAGTCTAACTTTGTACTTTTTTTAACTGAAGTCATAAGGATGTTGCAAAGACAATTATTCTTAAAATTATTGTTTTCATATTTTTTAACACATAATAAATAATTTTCATTTAAAATTAAATATATAAGTAAAACGTTGATTGTGTTATCCATACATATAATGTCATTCTGCACAAAACTTCTTGTAAATGTTTTGTGCATGTAAAGGTCAACCGTTTTGTTCTGTGCATTGCAAAATACAACTAAATATTTCTAATTAAGTACTTTCCCTTTAAATAAGTAATTATGTTGTAATTTACCTTTCACTATGCATGGTTCGTTCCCTATGCCTCATGTACTGCTATTGTATCCCCGACATGGGATACAGTGGGACGCATTTTTAAGTCTTAAAATTTGTTTTTTCTATGAAAATATATTAAGACTTGTACTTTGAGAAAATTTATGAAGATCAGGAACTAAGGTATATTCAGGATTTGTTTCATGTAGATTTAGCAATAAATTTTAAAAAGAATCGATAAATTTCAAAAGCGGTCCATTTTGTCAAATCTTTCACTAATCGGACATGTTATACACAGTTTAAGGTGTTAAATATAATAAAGATTGTATTTTTAGCATCTAAAAAGCATTACAATATCTAAAACAAGCAATATGCAATTTTCAAAATAAAAAAAGTAAAAATTTTCAATAGAACAATAAATAACAGTTATTTAGCAAAAACAATTCAATTGTGATAAATATCAATGTTTTTCTAAATATTTTAAATAAATAATTTCTTTTTTAACGATTCTAATTTATTATTTAAGGACTAGTGAGTTTTATTAACATATATCCCCAGATCAAATCATTTTTTACCAAATAATATATGTCAACAGTGTAAATAACATGTAACGCTATATGTTCCAACCTACCCCACCTAGTGGGGCAGGTTGGGACAGTTGAAAGATGTACACTTTTTTTAATTAAACTTTTTCTAAGACACCTATTTGGTCACTTATTTTTTTAAAAACTAAGACAAGATATCAAGCAATGCGTAGTATTCACCATGTAAAAAATTAAACAAAAAATAAAATATACAAAAAATCACAAGTCAAAAAGTGCTCTAAGATATCCCACCGTTCACCACTGTGTTACAATACTGAAATACATAATTTTCCTGCAGCAAATGTTAGGTGATATTTCTACATAAAATTTCTGCATTTTCGTTGACTATCTAAAGCACCATCATAAATTTCGATATGCATGCCGAGCTTCCTTTAATATGAGTATTCCACTTGAACGGTTTCATGGTGAGATTTTTTTTTTCTTTTTGAACGATAGATTTTCAAATAATTACCATTTAAAAAACTTCCAGCTAGTTCTGGAATTGGTCCAAAATATTTGTTCTCTAAAGTGCATCTCCTTTTATTGATCGGCAAATCGTTGAAGTACAAATTTCAGCTATACAGATTTCATTCAATATGATTTTTACTTTATCGGTATGAGATATATCTACTTTATTCTGGGGGAGTATTCTTTTAGTATATATAAACGTTTGCGTAATACCGTTATAAGTAAAATAAAGTAGAAATAATTCCTTTAATTGCTGGTATTGTTGATAGTATTTCTTGATAGTTTATCCATGATATTGCAAACTTAATGATACGAATCAAAGTAAACTAAACGAGAACAAAAACAATCATGCACAAAGGCATAGATTGTGATACATTTTCCAACACTGTCGGGATATTGTTAAGAAATTTCTTCTTTGTTGATTCAAAGAAATGAGATATCTAAATAAACATTTTAAAAAACACACAACGCAGTAAAAATTCATTTTCAGCAATGGATGTCCATAGCCGGTAATGTGTGCAATTCTTCCATGCAGCCCTGTACGTACGTGATCTACGTACCTCGTAATATACTTCAAATAATCCATATATTTAAAGCAAAAAGCGTTTTCTATAAGATTCCACACAATATTTTCCACACGAAATTGATCTTTTTGCGCATGCTTCAATTTTTTTTAAGGCTTCTCCCCTCAGAAACGGGAAACTTATTTAGCCCTCATCCTCCCGGCTAACTACTGCCCGGAAGCGAAATCGAGAAGCGAAAAGGAATGACGAAAAGGGCGATTTTCATTCTTCCACGTGTTTTGTTTGAGAGAGGACTGAACGAACCAGACTGCAAGAGGCATCGAAAAGGGTTGATTGAAAAATTGAAAAGGGATGGATTTTGCAGCAATTTTCAGAGTGGGGCGCCCAATCCTAAGTTCGTTTAATTCGAGGTCCGTTTGAAATAAACCGACCAGCGTAGCGGGCGAGGCTCCACTAGTTTATGTTTTAAAAGGAGTATCGCAGATGAAAACACAATTCCAGCAGTTATGGTGCTGAGTCAGTCCTGTAAGCGAATTGTTTTGAGTGTTTCTGTAAATAAACGATAAATTCTGTGTACTCAAAAATCTATAGAAAAAATGTTGTAGTGTATCTCATTAATGTATATCTGTGTAATTATCTTTGAAATAGTTTAAAAATGTTAAAAGGAATTGCAAATGATTTTAACCCTTGGTTCATAATGTACTGGAATTATTGTCTGTGTCCATGTAAACGAACTATAGTTGTTAGTTTCTCGAAACTCTAAAGAACACATATTGCCACCCACCTCAGTGAGATATATCAAGTTCATTATATTTGAAAAAGTGCAATATTATTAGAATGCACGAAAACCGATTTTCCCCATTGACTGTAATGTAACGGTATACTTTTGAGTGTCCCTGTGAACGAACTATAATTGCTACTTACTCCATACTCTAGAGATAACACGTTATCGTGCTCCTCAATGGCACATACCAATTTATTATAGTTGAAATACTATAACAACATTAAAATGCATCGAAAATCTTTTTTATCCATTGATCGGTAACGGAATACTTTTGAGTGTCCCTGTAAACTAACCATAAATAAGACAAACTTCATTTTCAACACCGAACATGTCATGATATACTTTATAAATTACATGGCAATCCGAGTATATTTACGCGAATTAAAGTACGGACAAACAGACCTAATTCATAAACACTTTTCAAATTTGTTGGAAGGTGTTATAAAACAAAGAAGTATTTTTTTTAATGAAGCAACTTTTACCAATTGAGTCTTAATAAACGTTGCAAATCTCAAAAACACTCATATTACTATTGTTTATCATTGTCTATTTTTAAAACTTTCCAATGTAGTTGAAAAGTCTTTATGGATTCGGTTTGTCTCTCTGCCGTCTGTCCGTGTTTTAACTCTCGTAAATATACTCGGGTTGCCATGTAATTAATATATGTTATTAATTTCACTGTAGCAGGTTCACTATTAAAAATAACGTGTATTACATTTTTAGCTGGTTTAAAGGGGCATTTAAAAGAATCTCGTTACGCTATGGTCAATGGGGTAAAATCGTTTGCGGTGTACACTATATGGCCAATGATGACCGGTCACTTTCGATTTTAGACGTTTTGTTAAATATCTAGAAAAAAAAAATAAGGAATTATCCGGAAACTTCAGGCGTGTAAACAGCATAGTCGACGTCATATATTTCGGCGAAGATTTTTTCCCGAAACCCCATAGGGGGCCGTTAATAAATTGAAGAAAAACGAATACCTTTTGGATAACCCTATAAAAACTAATATCGCAAAAGCGTTGAAACGGTAGCACATACTTAGGAGGCTTCTTTTAATAAACTATGTTCATTTTTATGAGGATAGCACGTATACTCGTAGAGAAATTAAGGTTTTAATAAAAACAATCCCAAATTTCACCAAGTGTTTTGCTTATAATTTTCAGAGTTCTTGATATAAAATAATGTTCTTTTTAGGAACGATGACAAACAACATTATATACAATATCCTGTAATCAGAATTAAAAAATAATAAATATTGGATAAAAAATGAGCAGGTTCACTAAATATTGTTTCACTGCGCATGCGCAAATGCAATCACAATATACTGTGCATAATAAATTAGCTAAATGTATAGAGCAACTATTGTGAAAATTTCAAAAACATAGCTTGAAAATTCTGATAGTGATAGCCGATAGAATAAGCTTGAAATTCGCTGTTCCCAAAAGGAATAAAAAAGATGACGGGCGGTATCCAAATATATAATGAGAGACTTCTTATTATGTCAATGAATTATATCGTCTGCAGATTAATTTCTGTAATAAAATAAGTATCTCGGTCGCTTGACGATTAAACCTCGGAAGCTCCTATAACAAGAAAGCACCGATTTCTTTTTAAAAAATTAAAATTTCTTAATAAATATTTTTATTAATCTCTTTTAAAGTTTGATTCGATTTTCAAAGAATTTGAAATGTCTCGACAAAATTCTGCATTTGGTTGGATAGTTTTTGCGCTGTTATATGCGGATAGACGGACGGACGGATCAGACGACGAATATAGGTGCTACGTATTTATATAATTACGAACGCACCTAATAAAATTTATATAAATTTTTGAACACGCTTTCTGTATGGAATATGGAGTGCAAAGTATTTATCATTCATTTACATGGCCACACAAAAGAATTCCGTTACATTATCGTCTATGAACGATAAATACTCAAAGTGCGTTTTCAGTTTTGGTATGTGCTTTTAAATGGAAATATTTTTTGTGTACTACGTGGTGTGTATAAATTCTGTAAATTATATACAGGGCTACACGAAAGAATTCGCAAGAATTAGTGTGTATTAGCATGAATTGCTTATCTGTGCTTTTAAATTAAGTTATGCATTTTTCCAGCTGAACTATATTTAGTATATTAAAATGAGATGGTTGCAGAATATAAATAAATGCATATACAGGGCTACGCAAACAACAACTGGATACATTGACGTTTATGGATGGTTATTTCTGAAAGTACGTTTTCAGTTATTATGCGTTTTCTGAATTGTTTACTTGCGATATATTCTTTCACCTTATTAAACGCCAGTTAAGTTAAAACATATTTCATACGAAATTCTCCTATTTCATAAAATATTTAATATATTTTTATTCTAATTGTAGTATAATGTTGCTATCGTACTTCGTCAAGTTTTTTGAAAATGACGTTGTTTAATGCAAAATCCTGCCTATAAGCTAAAATCTTCCGAAAATGTTTAAAAAGAAACTTTTATAGCTTCATGAATATATGTTCTAATCCTTTTAGAAATGAACACATATCTTGTAAAGGACACGCAATGTCATTTGCTAAAGCTATACATCATTTCGAGCATTTTAATTTACAGGGTAATTGAAAACACTTTTTTATTCAATTTATTGTTGGTCTATTAATTTCTCTCGTGGTGCGAAATTAATTGCCCTTGTTGTCGAAGTACGATTAAACTTTCGGTGAAAAATATGAGGAAACGTGTTTTACATCTCTTAAGTTCCAGAAAAATTCGTTAAATATTGGAGTATATATTCGAGATATTCTTCAATTGTTGAAGTTTGCTCTAATAGTATCATAAACCACTGTAGTATTACACTTGTAGTTACACTTGTTAATTTTTTATGACATTCTAAATTCATTCTGCTATAGTAAGTATACATAAATGTTTCCGAAAAGATTAGAATTTTAAAAGCCGTAAGATTTTCTTTATCAAGCATAAAAAGTTAACCTTAACATATCCCCCCCCCCCCTTTTTTTCCTTCTTTAAATAATTATTTATTTGTCAATCGACTTTTATATTGATTGTAAACTTTGAAAAATCATTATTAGAACTTAAAATCTTGACCATTGTTTGAAACTAAATTTTCCAATTTTTGCTTTATAATCACTAATCATTATATTTAGCAGTTCACCAAATAAAAACAAATCATATTAAATCTTTCCTTTATGAATTTATGCTATTGAAAAACAGTATAACTTCCTTTATACAAAAGGATATTATTATATCTTATGTCAATAAACCTTTTAATTATCTATGTAAAGTAAACTCAAAAAGGTCTTTATTAGACGTTCAAATCTGACCTTCTAAATCGTTTTAATATTTTTACCACTGGTTGCAACTGAATTTTAAAAATTTATCTCTTGCCTTTCATGTATTGCATATTATCGATATTTTAATTGCTCATCACACAAAAGTAAATAAAATAAAATAAAATCATTCTCAAATTTTACCTTTATTAATTTATACTTAATAAAAAACAGAGTACCACTTTTTGTGCTCTTTTTATTGATATGCTTATTATTTATTAACAATCTCTCAGAATTTTTTCAGTCATTCACAGTTTCTTGTAGAGCAGTGGTTCCCAACCTTTTTTTAGCCACGCCCCACCAAAACATCTCTAAAATGATGATGACCCCCGTCCCCCTATAACATATAATTCTTATAAAAATTTAAAAAAATTTACTCCTGATAGAGTGAAAAGCATTTAACATTGATCCTGAAACGTGCCAAAGGTAATGGATGAATCAAATAATTTTTATAATCAACTGATACTCCTCGTAGTTTACTGGCACACGGTCGCCACGTATGTATAGAGTGCTCAGGATCCTTGATTAGAAAAATCAATAATTTTGAATAAAACATTTTTGCCTTACTTAATCGCAAAATTTATGCGATTAAATTACGCAACAATTCCTAATCAGAATAAAAAATCATAAAAGATTCTGTAAATGAAGGTCGTCAAGTAATTGTTAAATATACACTTGAATAATTTCATGTGTAAAATTGATTTTCATGTGACAAATTGCAGTGCGACTCATTCAATAAATAACCGAAAAAGTTGCTTAAAATTCTAAAATAATTAAAATCAGAAAAATTATAAAGAATTTTTAGATATATAAAAGTATCTGAACATCTTTTAAAGTTTTTTCTATAATTATTCTGGTAGAATTGTATTTGAAACTTTTGAATCGATACTTTTTAAAAATTGAATAAAAAGCTTATTTTTTTATTATTATTTTTTTTTTATTTGAATGTGTAACTTTTATTTTCAGTCTACAACATTACTATTAGAAAAACAATTCAGAAGGTATGAGTTCACAGAAATTCCGAATTGTCCCTTGAAAAGTTAAATCGCCCCCTTGAAAAGTCAAATTGCCCCCCGTTGGGAACCACTGTTGTAGAGTTTTCAATATGTAACTTTTAAAAGTTATTTTTGAAAAAAAAGTATATATAAAGGAGTTCTAACATTAATTTAAACAACAATCCTTCTTAAAATGCGCATTTTTTCTTTCAGCTATAAAAATTTCGTTTTTTTTTTTCTTTTGTCAATCACCTTTTCTCTTGCATCTCATACTTTAGAAAGACATTACTAAGCATGGATTTCTTTTGAAAAATTTTAAAATATTCTACTCATGCAACCTGTCACAAGGTTCAATTTGGAGACACGCCAAAAGAGTCCCATAAATTTATTCTGTATCCTAAGTTTAAAAAAAAAGTTCTGTATGCAGAACTTATTAAAAAGTTCTTTTCTGAATTACTTTATAGTGTACAAACGTCTGTAATTTATTTTACGACATTTAAGATATACTCTCAAAAGATGTTTCTGAAATTTTTTTAATTTGAAAGATTAGCGACGTCAAGTATAAAAACAAATTATTTCAAAGCTGTTAATTTTTACTTCCATCGGCTGTTCTTAAGAAAAAAAAAATTCCCCGCTCAACAACGCGAAACTTTCTGACACATTTACGGACTCATTTTTAAACCTAAACCCATCAAACAAGTTGGAAATTGTACGTCAAACGTGACAAATGAGGTGCGTTCGTACTATAGCTAGTTATATAAATATTCAGATCTTGATGATTGTTAATTCTGTGAAATATATTATATCGTCTGCAGATTAATTTCTGTAATAAAATAAGTATCTCGGTCGCTTGACGATTAAATCTTGAAAGCTCCTATAACAAGAAAGCACCGATTTATTTTTATTTTTTTTTAAGTTCAAATTTCTTAATAAATATATTTATTAATATCTTCTAAAGTTTTGATTTGACTTTCATAAAATTTGAAATGTCTCGACAAAATTCTGCAAAAATAATATATCTTAAATTTCAAACAATTTGGTTGAGTAATTTTTGCGCTGTTATATGCGGACACACGGACGGACGGATCAGTCGACGACTACAGGTGCTACGTATTTATATAATTACGAACGCACCTAACAAGCAGACATAACTATTCAAGGGATTTGAAAATGAATAGCGTTCTCCATTTTAACTTTCTTCCATCTTTACAAGAAGAAAGTGTTGAATTTGTGACAAATTTCGGATTAGCAGATTTTCTATGTATTTATACATTTTAAAAGTCCTGAACACGGTTTCACTGTTTTTATAAAATGTCTTTCCGTGAGTCTGCTTGTCTGTATGTGACACAAATTTTGTGGACGCTCTATCTCAAGAACTAATGTACGGAATTTAATAAAAATTCAGATTCACCTTGACATAAATTGGGGCTGATTAGATTTTGGTGTAAATTGTCCAACAGGTGACGCTAATATTCTACATTTTTTCAATGACTTTCGTGATAACTATATCTCAAGAACTAATGCAAGGAATTTCATGAAACTGCATATTCTGCTAGACCTTGACATATATTGGTGCCGATTAGATTTTAGTGTAAATCATCCAACAAGTGGCGCTGCTATGCTGTATTTGTCACGATTTCTATGATAGCTATACCTCAATAACTAATGCGCGGAATTTAATCAAACTTCATATTCTCTTAGATCTTGACATAAAAAAAAATGCTGATTAGGTTTGGGTGTATACACCCATCAGATGGCGTTGCTATACTCTGTTTTTCATTATTTCCAAGATAGCTATACCTCAAAAACGAATGGATTGTCTTTTAAGATTGGTTGCAAATGATTTTATTTACATACTGTGATTTATGTGATGGTTACAATATACTAGTTTGCTATCCCATATATTAAAATCCTGTGGAATTTCCTCCTCAAATTATCAATTAGCTCACTGCATTGCCTGTAACTTTTTGAGTTTTCATGATATTTGACTGGTCTGTTTATATGAGTTGCCCTATAGTATTGACTATCAAATCATGACAAAAAATCTTTGCTGTAGTTCGCGCATACACAATTAAAATTGATTTCATAAAAATACCCATATATCATCAAATATTAAATATTTTAATATTTTAATTGCAGTATACTATTTCTATAATTTTTTGTCAAGTTTTTGGAAAGCGGTGTTAAATTTGGTTAAAATCTCTGCATGCTATAAAAAAAAATTGAATTTTTCATAGAAACGCTAACAGCTTCAGGGATATACGTGCTACGCTCACACAAATGCACACAAATGTTGAACAGGACCTACCTACATAGTCATTTGCTACAGTAACAGACCATTTTTAGCATTTTCTGTTACTTGGGTGATATAAAATATTATTTTATTATAAAATTTATTATGGCCCCCTAATTGTTCTCGCGATAAAATCTTCACTGAAAAATATGAAGTCAAACATGTTCTTTACATCCTCAAAGTTCAAGGGTATTTCAGGCATTTTCTCACGAATTTCAGTAGATATTCGAAGAAATCGGTTACTGCTCCTTAATTTCTCGACATCAGTGTACTTCGAATGAATTTCTTTTTATATATAATTTTTAAAATATAGAATAAAAACTAGTGTTTGTAAAACTTGGTCTTAAATATAATTTCAATCCCTGTAAAGTGATATAAAACTTACTGGTACAGTTTTTAACTTTGCTTTACCAGCATCAACCATTCGACTTTTAATTGCTCACCCAAAATAAAATCAAACTACAATTTCCAATCAACTCTATTTTACGTATTAAACTGTTCGTGAAAAACTTAAACACATTAACCACCACCATTATCATTCTTTAAAAAACCTTTTTTAAATGTTTTATTTTCTACAAATCCTTTTTTTTTTTTGCATTAGCCTACATTTAATTTC
The DNA here is from genome assembly GCA_963931845.1 of Maratus michaelseni. Taxonomy (NCBI): domain Eukaryota; kingdom Metazoa; phylum Arthropoda; class Arachnida; order Araneae; family Salticidae; genus Maratus; species Maratus michaelseni. The sequence goes on from OZ007587.1 coordinate 78,865,377, forward strand.
CAAAAGTACTTTTTGAAAATCTAGAATGTAATAAGCTATAAAATCTCAATGTCAAGTTAAATAACAAGTCATTTCAAGATTTTCGTTTCTTCCATCATTGAGAATTACCTTTACTTGTCAATCACCTTTCTGCTCCCCCCCCCCCCCCATCCGTCTTTGGCAATCAAGAATATAAAATAGTTGGCATGAATTTCTTTTGAAAAATTTTAAAATAGCTCATGTAACTTGTCACACAGCTCAAATTGAAGCTCTGCCAAATGATTTTCGTAATTTTATTCTGAATCTTAGGGTTTTTTTAAAGAAAGTCTTATATCCATAGGTTAAATAAAAGTGCTTTTTTAGAATTTTTTTATTTTGTATAATCACATCGTATTTTTCCAACATTTAACATGTATTTTTAAAAGATGTTTTCTAAAAATTTTGAATCTGAAAAGGGACAAAATTTGCGATGTCAAGCCAAATAAGAAGTTGTTTCAATGCACCATTTTGTCTTCCAATTAAAAAAAAATATATTTTTACTTGTTAATCAACAGTATTTATTTTGATTTGAAATAATAATTATAAACTGAAAAATGAGTATTTATGTTGAAAAAGATTCTATTAAAATATTTTCATTTACTGTTAACCGATAGCCAACTAAATTATCTATGTGCTATCTGACGATCTTTAACTTTTCTCCGAAAGTTATCCAGCTACACTTTCTTAGTACTTGTATTTTAACACAGTTGTTTTAATTTATTTTATGTGCAAGGGACATGTATGTTATCGTTCTCTTTAAATATTTTTCGAATATTTATTTTATAGAATCTTTCGGAGATTTTTTTTTCCGCAACCTTTAAGCAATATCTTGAAAAGCATTTTCTGAAAATTTAGAATATAAAATGTCATAACTGCAACTTTAAGCTAAATAAAAAACCCATGTCAGAGTATTCATTTCATTTTCTTCCATCTTTAAGAATTAGTTTTGGTTTTACTTGTCACTCAGCTCTCGAATTTCACATTTAAGAAAAAAAATCACTTAGCATAAATTTCTTTTGAAAATTTGTAAAATGTCCTGCTCATGCAACCTGTCACACAGCAAATTTTGGAGTTACGCCAAACGATCCTTATAAATTTATTTTATATCCTACATACAAATAAAAGAAAGAAAGAAAGAAAGAAAGAAAAAATATGTATAAGCGTAACTTTAAGGGGACTCGGTACGCTTTGAACATTTTTAGGTAGCTTTCAATACAAAAAAGTACAAAGCTACCTATTGCAACCGTTCGGAGGAAAGCAGTTCCGGAAAATTTCGATATATTTTCACCGATCATGGCCCTCAGACCCCAAAACCACCCTCCGTTCAAATGTTGATTTATATATATATATATATATATATATATATATATATATATATATATATATCTGACCTATGTCATACGATAACGCCCGTATTTATGAATCGATTTTGATGAAACTAATTGTGTGTATTAAGGTCACTAATGTCTCGACCCAGTTCGTTGGCCAGCTTGCTCCGCCATTTTGTTTCAAGATGGCGGCCATTTAAAATTTTAAAACTAAAATAAATATACAAAAAAAATAAAAATTCAAATTTATTTTTTAATTACGTGTTAGGCCTTAATACAAGGATTCCAGAGCATTTTTTGGTTTACCTCTATCTTAAAAAATGGCTGAGATAAAGCAGTTTGAAGCAGTTGAAGAGGTGGCTGACATTTTGAAACAAAACAGCACATTAACGCGATTACTCGCAAATTACTTTCTTTCATTGTTGTAATAATTTTCCCAATCATACGCATAAAACTATATATTCATATCCGTTAGCGCCAAATTCTCGCCAAAATTGGCGACATTTGGTGAAATATGCCAAATTTGGCGACCAAAATAAGTCTTCATAAATGAAGCCAATTTGGCTATTGCTCAATAATTTGGCGAATTTTTTATTCAAATTCAGTATTAACGAATCTTTTGTAAATGTTTCTTTGCATTTTAGCTTGCTATTTTCGTGTAACATTAGCTAAAATTTTAAAACGAAGATATAGGAAAGCTACCTTTTCCTCCCGGTACAGGCCGGAAGGACTTTTTTTATATTTCATTATACCTTTTTGATATATTATTAAATGGTGTTGAAGGAAAATTATTTAATCTAGAAAAAAGACAGTTTTCGGGTTAAAATTTGAAACAATTAATTATTTTCAAACAAATTTAAGAAAAATCACCACATTTCTTCTAAAATTTTAAACTTTTTGCAATTTTTTTTCATACTTTATTTACAAATGTCCTTCACAACTATAAGTACCAGATATCCATATAAAAGTTGATTAATTTTTTAAAAAATATTAAAAAATAACTAATGCCTGTTGCTACTGCTGCCGTAATTGTGTATTGTGAGCTTTTTACTTTCTAGGCTTATATTGCAAAAACTATCGCATATATAAACATGAAAGCTAGTGGTGCGTTGTTGTTTAGTGGTGAAAACTAAAATAAGTGCGTTGTTGAAAAAAAAAATTCTATAGTCATTCACAGTTTCTTTTCAACTTTTAATACGCAGTTTCTTGACGATTTATGCAAATTTAGAATAAAAATGAGAAAATATTCGAATGTCGTTAAAAGAAGAAACGTGTCATTTAATATTATTCAATTTTCTTCTATCTTAAAAAGAATTTCCTTTTACTTATCTATGCACTTTATATTCATTAATTTAAAAGAAAATGAAAAAAATAATAATTACCAGTAGATGCATGAAAACAGACTATTATTATTATTTTTTTTAATTTGGAAGTATCCGTTAATAAGCTAAATTTTCTATTTTTTACTTTGATTTCCATGTATCCTCCATCAATCTTTCCATAATCCCTTCCCCCTCCCTAAAAAAGGGAAAAAAAGAAGTCAAACTACATCTCCCTCTTCTATTTTTAATTTAACACCTGTGTGTTAAACCATTTCGAACTTAAAAGCAATGACTGTTAATCACCATTATCAGTCTTTAAAAACTTTTTTAAAATATTTTATTTTGTAGAATAATTCGATCTTTTTTCTCACTTAATTTCAAAAAACATTCTCTGAAAATTTAGATTATAAAAAGTCATAAGATCTCAATGTCAAGTTGAATAACAAGTTATTTCGAGATTTTGATTTATTTCATCCTGAAGAATTACCTTTACTTGTCAATCAGTTTTCTTCCCCCGTCTTTGACAATCAAAAAATAAAAATACTTAGCATGAATTTCTTTTGAAAAATTTCAAATATTCTGCTCATATAACTTGTCACACAGCTCAATTTGGAGCTCTTCCAAACCATTCTCATAAATTTATTCTGAATCCTAGTTTAAAAAAAAAATAATAAATAAAAAGTTTATGCATATACTTTTAATAAAAGTGCTTTCCCCACGAAAACCTTTATATTGCATAGTCATTCGTGATTTCTTGTCTGATATTTAAAATGTCTAATATTTAAACATGTTTATAAGAAATTAGACTTTGAAAAGCAATAGGATCAATTAATATTTATCCATGAAAAGCTGAAGCGAATTTGAGTTTAATCATTTAATTTTAATTGCGTATTTTGAGTTTCACGACTTCAAGGAAGTTTTGAAAATAATTATATTAAATGTACATCTATTGTTTATTTATTTACTTTTAATTAATTTTTTTTTAATGAAAATGACATCTAATTAGATGCAGATATATTATTGTTTATCGATTAATCATGTTGTATTTTGATAATAAGAATAAAGAGAAGAGGTTTCATAGCAGCTTAAAAATAAAAATAAAACCGACATTAAAACGTCTATATATATGATACTTTTGGAACTCAGTGACAAACTCTGTAAGTGCATATTTGCTATTACAGTGACGAATTGAATGTTTGGTTTCTTGACATCAAGTTATGTATGGTTTGCGTACTTTACAGATTTCTAATATCATTTTCAGACATTTCTTGAATATTCCCCAGTTTCTTCACCTTAAAGTTTTAAAATAAAACACACATTTTTATATTTCTTCTCATATTTTCGCATATAATAATAGAAACTCAGAAGGTTGACCCACTGCTTTTATTTTATTTTATTTATTTATTTATTTATTATGATAAGCGCAAGCTATAGAAACGTATTATACGCCTTTTATAGTAATTAGTGTTGTTTTTCAACAGTAATTTAAAAAAACAAACAAGCGCAATATCTTACTGTGCCATGAATTTCGATCTCGAAATTAGCCAAGGAAAAACATATACCTAAAATCATTTACTTATGTCGTATAAACGAAACACTAAAATCTAAACTTTCCACTAAAATAAGCAATTTTATTTAAAAAAATCGTAAGCCCACTATCGAAACGATCTGGACTTCTCAATTTCATTTTCGATAAATCAAAATAATTCACAGCAGAACATCACATCATATACATCAGATTAGTGACATTATAAACTACACTATCGCCCATAAAAAATCGCCCATAACGCTTAATTTATAAATTCGTAGCATAAATATCGGTGAGCAGAATTACTTCGCAAATACACTAGAAGATTTTTTAACTCAGTTGTAACATTTCCCAACATGCATACCTCAGACTCAGACCATCAAATAAGGTTCCACGGTACTTCTTTCAGCCTTAATTTAAGATTTTGACACAGAAATACTTATAGGAAATAAAAAAAGCTTTGTCATAACATGTTTATATAACATTGCTTGTTATATAAACATATCTGACGTTATAATTTTTTTATTTACATTTTATTCATTTTGTACTATTTTATCACTTATAACTTTGCTAACTACTACTTCTAATGCTAACAGCAGCCAGCAGAAATAAAAATTCACCCGGGTAATTTATCAAAAATGACATTCTTTTATGTACATTAATCGATCATGTAGCCAGCTTTCACATAGTTTTATTATACATTTTCTTTTTTATATTTTTATATTTTTTATAAGAACTATTTCTGTCTAAAATACTCAAAACAAGTTTGCTTAATTTGCCCTCTTTATAACACTCATTTCAATATGTTGCTCGCCATTCATTCTTTATCATTAAGGGCAGGGTAAACTTTGAAAGCAGCCAAAAAGGCGATTTATTTTGTTAAGATTTATTGTTAAAACGTGTTAAAACCTTGTTGATTAAAACTGAATAAAATATTTAGCATGAGACTCGAAGTCTCAATTGAGCGTACTTACTATCGCTTCAAACAGCTGATCTATCTCTCTCTACACTGCAAAAAATAATTGTTGATTTTACAGTATAATACTGGCATCCCAGCTGCCAGTATTATACCGTAAAATTAACAGTATTAAACAGTAAAATAAGCAGTAATACGCTACCGCTACCGCGCATGCGCGGATAGCGGTATAATACTAGCTGACCCATTGGTCAGAAAATACAGAGCCTTTAAAAGCAGAGGTAATTTTTCACGATATTTTTAACAGTGTGGGTTGCCTCTATATGAGAGTGTTAATATACGCACAGGGCGCATGCTCAAACTGTGTTACAAACTGTGCTCAGACAGATGTTACAAAGGTAGCGGAAGAAAGAGAGGGATTCATGGGAATTGGAGATCCTCTCTTTCAAGTGAAAACATTTTTTTAAGCCTCATGTGGTGTACCAAAGACTGTCATTATCTATCTTCGATATTTAGCAATTCATCTTTGAAAAATACTCTCCTTAAAGAAGCGGTATGAATATTGATCATATTCTTAATGTGTAAATCTGACGGTCAGAGCTTCCGACATCAGTTCTAGAAGTCGCATTTTTATTTCTAACTCATTTCAGTTAATATTTGAAAAATTAAACCCACAATTTCATTTCCTTCATAATAATAATATTACTAAACAGTTTCAGGAGATTTGACATTTTCTAAATGTAACGCAAAATGCAATTACACCCACTGATACTCCAGGAGTATTTATTTTGTCCTTTGACCCCCCTTTTTTAATTATATTAGGAGACTTTGCCCCTTCTCTCCCCCGCTATTTCATTAAATTGGTAATCATAACTTTATAGAATCCAGTATCTTAAATCTTCAATCTAAAATATGTAAAATATATGTCATCAATAATTAATTTTTAACAAACAGTTATTCTCAAAAACATTTTCTTTTCATATTTATTCATAATCTCAATTGTACAGCTTAATTGAAAATAAACTCTTGAGCATTCTTGTAAATTTTGAATCACTACGTACCCACCTACCATCTACCATAAAAACTACCATCTACTATCTACTATCTACCATCTACCATAGTGGGTAATCTACCATACCCACTATTGCTACCACAAATCATAGCCATCGCATTCGCTGCATTTTTCATAATAACAAACATACATTATAGTATATATCCATCACATGCATCATAGTTACAATTGGCATTTTGACCATCATATTTTCAAGAGCCACGCCATTCACTTTGTCCATGGGATAACACTTTATTTAGATATAATCACTTCCAAATGGTTTTAATTTAAATTCATCTTTTTCTTTCCTTCCAGGTTAGTCAGTTTTGCCAGATTGGAGAATTTTTTTATTCAAAATACCAAACATTTCGGACGGGTAAACTTATCTTTATTTAGTCTCAGAATGTTTGTCATTAAATAAAGCAAAGATTTTTGTTCTGAAATTATGGCATACATTTTGAATAAAAAAATTCCCTGACTTGGCAATAATGACGTTAGTAATACGACATTAGTACGGGCTTTCGTGCTGTATTTTGCTTCAGTATTATAAGTTCGTTTGCATGCAACATTATTATATATTATTGTTTACAAAACTTTTTTCAAACCGTAAAATAAGCAGTAATACGCTACCGCTACCGCGCATGCGCGGTAGCGGTATAATACTAGCAGCTGGGGTGCCAGTATTATACTGTACAAAACTTTTTTCAAACAGTAAAATAAGCAGTAATACGCTACCGCTACCGCGCATGCGCGGTAGCGGTATAATACTAGCCTGGGGTGCCAGTATTATACTGTAAAATCAACAATTATTTTTTGCGGTGTACTATTACTCATCTCATTCATAACTAGCGATGGCAAACATTTTCAAAATATTGATTTTCGTTTTATGGACATCGATATATAAAATATATATGACAGAAAATATCTCTATATCGATTTTTCAATGAAGATTATGAGATATTGTGAGAAAATAGTCTTCTGTAGAAATACAATCCCTAAAGTCTTCATTTGCACTCTTAAAAATCCACCCCCCCCCCCCCCCCACCCTGCTTAAGAAATGAAAAACGTCGAATTGAGGCGATGCATATAGTACATAATATTTTAGATATTAGTTTTTCTATATATATTGTTTGTTTACAAATAATTATTTTGTTAATTTTTAATACATAAAAAAAATAACAATAAATAAATCTGCTTAATTGAGATCATATATGTTCCAAAAACCTTCAAATTTTCACCGAAAACTTTTATGTAACTCAAAATATCCGATACAGTCTTAATATATCATTGACAAGAAAATTCAATTAAATCTACAGACTGTCAGATTTTCTGACATAGTTTCATTTTAACAGAAACGATATCCGATGTTTATATATACTATAGTTAGTCGGAAGATTATTTTTCTTTAAATTAAAGAAAGTCGATATTTCGTTTGTAATAAGAAGACATATATTGAAAAGAAATCTCTTTGCTTATTTTTAATGTAACTGATTTAATAAAATAACAGAGTGATTTAACTTTCTAAGCAAAGCAAATTTTCATTTTTCCTATTTCAAATTACCCCTAAGTAAGTTTTTCTTCTCTTTTATATTTATTTACTTAGATTCGAAAATGAAACTGTGTGGAAAATACCCTAGCCAATTTTCCTGTTAAAACTCTAAACTAAATTTATTTATTATTTAATTTCGAAATATAAGTTGCTTAATGACCTCGCTCTCACATTCATGTCTCCAAATCAAAGGAACTCGCATATATGCATAATAACAATAACAAAGAGTTTATTGAAAACTGGGACCGACCAAATGTTCGGTTTCGTTTTCATTTACGGCTAGCTTCAGTCGAAAATCAAAGATTTGGAAAATATTTTGTCTCGGTGTAAAAATAACCGAACATTCGGCTCATACCGAACCTGCAGTCGAGTCTTATAAAGAAGTGCCTACGTAAATATACTTGTACGGGGTGCATTTAAATGTTTTTCATTCATGCTATTATATAGTTTGCTTATTTGAATCGTATTTAAGACGATAAAATGGTCAGTAATAAAGTTCATTCTGTGTAATAATAAAAGTCAAAACAACACATGTATGATTAAAATATATTGACAGAAATATTACCAGACTTGAATCTCAAAAAATACTGAAAATTCATAATTGTTATCTTAAATGTACATTCCTTTCGATAGTTTCCATTTTTGTTTTTTGTAAGATTTGTTTGTTTTGTTTGTTTAATTTTCCAGAATACCATAAGAATTTTAACAACACCTATATGATTTAATACGCATGATTTTGTATTCTAAAAGTGAAATATTATATAATTTTTTAATTTTATATAAAATGGATTTGTTTAATGGATTAAGATAGCCTCCTTTCTACAGTCGGTGTCGTCCTGGAATTTTACTCTGTTTAACCCTTCTTGCACCAGGTTTTAATTTAGGTTAAGCGTTCTTAGTTTTGCCTGATTTGATTCAGAAATTTAATTCTGTTAAACGTAACTTCTACCTAGGAGGTGTCTATTTGATTTTATTATTATTATTATTATTATTATTATTATTATTATTATTAAGTTTAAATTATTTTTATTTTCCTGTGCAAAATATGAAACTCTTCAAAACAAGACAAAAAATTGGTGTAAAAAAACCCCTCAATGGTACAAGAAAGATTGTATAGGTCTCAGCAATCGCGCATAAATGAAAGATCCTTACATTAAAATTAGTATAAAACATCGGTAACATATATATTCATCTTAATAGTATAAAAGTGTATTTAAACAAATAGATATATTCTTTAATTTTTACTGAAGTAGTTATAATTTAAAATGTATAATTCCTGTATTTCTCCCGCCCTTCAAGAATAAATATTACTCTTTAAAGCATAATTTTTAAACACTTTTTCTTTCCATCAAAAGCTAAATATTAAGCATTTTGAAACACTGTGCAAAATTTTTACTCTATGAATAACTGCATACATAATAATGAATAAATGTTTGTTATTCTTGATTTTAAAAAGTAACTGTTGAAATGTTTTGGCTTTTAAAAAGGAAGAGAAAACATGCACATATAGGCATATGCAGACTATGTCTTTGTAGACAGCTATGTGCGTTTGTGAATATTTAATAATATTTTTACATGTATACATACTTTAACAGCTTAAAACTTTCATCTAAGAAAATTTTGTTTTCACTTTTGGCTGAAGCAAGAAAGAGTACCGAATTTCGGTTTCCACCTGAAAAACATGTTTCGGTCGTTCACTAATTGAAATCGCTTAAAGGATTTTTGGTAGTGCCGGCGGGGGTTAATTTTTAAGACCTTATAACTTCTATAAAATTAACTTACACAACTTTAGAGACCTTAAGAACACAATTCAATTCAAAATAACTAGCCGAATTAAGGGGTAAGGCCATTTCGACGCCCTCATATTTGAAGGTTTTTTATACATATATATATACCATATTTTTGTTTAGTTCATATATTGAACAGGAACAAAAAATCATGCATCATACATAGAATAAGAAACACTTTCCATCACTATCGGAATATTAAGCTTTTCTTTTCATACAATGAAATGAAATCTCCAAATAAACAATATAAACAACACATAAGTCAGTAAAAATCCATTTTGAGCAAATGTTACCCATATCCGGAAATGTGTGCGAACTATTTCGTGTAACCCTGTATGTGATCTATAAAATTTATACACACCACCTCATAAGCTCAAACTTTGATAAGTTTAAAAATGCATACCACAATATAAAACGTACTTCTAGTTATTATCGGTCGTAGTCAGTCCTGTAAAAAAATTATTTTGTGTGTCTCTGTACATTAATGATAAATACTATCCATACTATCTATAGAAAACACGTTGTAGTGCACTTGTGATTTAATTATGTTTGAAGTATCACAACATTATTAAAATGGATCGCAGACGTTTCTCCCCCCTAGATCATAATGTAATGGAATTATTTTGGGCATCCCTGTAAACGAGCTACAAATACTACTTATGCTATACTCCATGGAAAGCATGCTGTAGTGTCCCTCAGTGACACATATTAATCTAATTAAATTTGAAATTTCGTAACATCCATAAAATTCTCCGCAAAAGATATTTCCTCCAAAACCATTATGTAATGGAATTCTTTTGTGTGTCCCTGTAAACGAATCATAAATTCTACACACTTCATTTTCAAGTACATGTGGGAGAGTTAGAGCATCCAAAAGCAGGCAGACAGACAAAGTGAATTCATAAACACTTTTCGACACTTAAACACGATGTTGGAAAGTGTTAAAAATGGCGTCTTGGCAGCTTATGGGCGAAAGTGCTTCGACAAAAGAGGGTCAAACACTGGACACTTAAGAATAGGTATACTTGATGTAGAACAACCCCAAAGTCTCACATGACATGTACTACCTCACATCCCACACAACAAGCTTCCTACCGGGACATAGTCCATTCAAATCCTACCTGCACAAGCTCACGATTGCCAGAACTTACAGATGCGAGTGTGGTGAGGTGAGCACTCCTAGCCACCCGTACTACGAGTATAACTGTCCACTCACGAAAAATTGACATATAAAACGTCCATCCACTCCACTAAATGAATGGCTACACAACATTCTAACGCGCCCCACACTTCTCACCAAAATCAAACGAATAAGCGAATACCTTCTACACTTATCCAACTTAACAAATTAGATGTCTAAGTTCACTCTGCATCAGTTTACTGCACCGAGTGGTATCGCCCCTTGTCGCGAGTAGAGCTTGCTCTGGCGGTATCACAGTGCCCCAGTCGCATGGGAGCTGGTCTCTAGCGCGCGCACCATTTTATTCCCTTTCTATTTTCCCGTTCGGGCTCCGGTCCCGGCAGAAATGGTCTTCCGCATTCCGGGTAATTCTGGCCCAATGCCAGAGTTCGTTCTCTTAGTTAATTATTATTTTCCACTCCGTCCCCTGTCGCATTCACAGAAGAATTCAGCTCCATCTAAAAATTGTATTATTTTCCTTTTTTCTGTATTTTTTCAGACTTTAATAAAAAGTACAGAGAGGCACATCTATGGTCTACAGACTTGGTCTTCTCGTCTGAGCAGTTCCTCTCAGGCTGTTAAATGCATTAAAAGAATTAGTTTTCTTAGTACAAAAGCTAGTGCAACACATAGCCGCTTTAAAAATATACGCATTCTTGATAAAATTCCATGGATTCAAAGTAAAATGTGAGTTTTCAACTATAAATTGTGATAATTAAAGTTACACCGAACAACGAGATATTAACCATTCGACAAAACTCTTCGTATTTCAGTAGACAAATATGCGATGATTAATTTTCAGAAAGATCAAGTTGATTGGTTCAAAATTATCGAGTTTGAGGGTCTACCAATTTTAAAAATACTGTTCTGAAAAAAAAAACAGGCTCAATATTTTTGTAAAAAATTTACTCGTTATAAGGGCGCTCTACTTCTATGTCTCTAAACTTGCCCTTTTACTTACTTTTGATATCCATTTCTAACAAATAAAATATGATTCCCTTGTGTATAAAGAGTATTCTAAGTAAAAACCAAAAATCGGCATTTTGAGCAGTTCAAAGTTAGAGTACTTTTTAAAATGTCTAAATGACTTAAATAAGTCAATTTTTAATGGTTAAGGCTCCATGAATAATACTTTATTCGGAGAGCACTAAGAGCAAACTTCTTACCGTGTGAAACTCACCCCAACTACTCGATTACGATCTCTCTGAACCATGTGATGCTGCAAAAGTCTATTTCAGAGAAATAATCTCTCAAAATATTATACGCGCGTCGAATCTGCATGAGCATAAAATCCACTCTCCATCAATACTCGAATTGCTGAGACGCGACAGCAATTTCCGAACTTAGAATTCTTGATAGATTAATTTCTATTCACGCACACGTTAGTTATGGCTAAGGCTCCTACAATCCGGGCTGACTCACGCCGCCATTTCATTGTCCGTAGGAGAAGAACGGTTTGGCACGCCTGTGTGGGCAACAATCGCTGATTGGTCTAAGTGGACAACAAAATGCTTGATGATTCAGCCTGTATTATAGTAGCCCTAGTTCTGAAGAGAAATCATCCCCATTCAAGTAAGATACTCGTAGATGTTTTTTTATAAGCAAAAATATGACGTTTTCCTTGCAGCTGCATAAGGAGTAGGTATGTACATGGTAAAAAAAAACATGTACATGGCAAAAGTAAGAAAAAATATCTTATTCTCAAGTATTCAAGCTTTCTTTTGGAAACTACATGAATTGCTTTTTATCTATTAGATTCGAAATTCGACTTGCTTGTAAAGTATGTATACACAAGATAAAATAAAGAAAATATATCAGGTTTCGAACTGTACAGACAACAAATATGGGGATTGGACATAAAACATTGCAGTAGCAATAGCATAGCTGCCAACCTTCTGTTTTTTATAAAGTCAAAAAACACACATGAAACCAAAAAATGTAGTCAGTAATTGGTGTAACATTTTGTTTCTGTGTGATACAAACTTGATTTTTTAAATAAAATTTCTGGTTAAAGTTCAAAGTGTGTTTATTTGATTTAAAAAAAAAAAAACGAAAGGTTGGCAGGTATGCAATAGTAATACAGAGCTATACATTTACAGTATAGAATGTAAGTACAATCACAAGGGGGATGCTTTATTGGTTTTGTCACTAAAGTAAAAATGTTTGATGTGTGCAACTAAGTATTGATTATTCTCGTAATCATCTAAAAAAGATATTCGAATAATACGCTGTAATATAGCTTAGTTGAAATGTCTTAGCTTAAAAAGGCTTGCTGATATAAGTACTTTGTCACTAGTAACTTCATGACGTGTCTCATAATAAAATTTTTAAATAATGTGCAAATGAAAAAATACTAACAAAAACTCAATATAATATTTAAATTTAATTTAAAAAATTAATTTTCCACGAATAAATTTAAATTACTGTAAAGTAATAACAATGGTAATAAAATAAATAAAAGATAATGATAATAAAATAATAATAAATAGCTACTTAATAAATGCTTAAAATTTCCTTTTTTTTTTCTTTTTCTATGATTTGTGAAATCCAGTGTTCCCATGTTCCTTTATACTAACAAAGTATAAAAAACTATGAAAAAAGCATTAGTATTTGTCTAAACACGCTAATTTTCGAATTCATGTGCGTAAGGACGTATGCGTATGTGCAATTATTATTATTATTATTATTATTATTATTATTATTTGTGAAATACTTTAAAAAACGTTTCTTTAACAATAGAATAAAAAATCTCTGAAAATTACGAATTTTTTTATTTTGCTTCATACACTAGTAGTAAATCGACATTGGGGTCCAATTTTACATTTGTAGGAAACAGTACTGGTTACATATTGGTTTTACATAGGAAATGTTTGTAATAAAACGCGAATATTTCAGAAATATTTGATTTGCACAAAAACTATTGGCACACCCAGAAAAAGGAATTGATTAAAACTACAAAACATGTTTTGTTGAGTACATTTTGGTCGTTTTAGCAAAATTCAAGTAAAATTAAACCATTTTACTTGAATTAACAAAACATTTTTTGCTGACGATACAAATTTTTTTTTTTGGAATTGCAAAAAAAAAAAAAAAAAAAAAAAAAAAATTGTTGATTCAATCAAAATTTTCATTGACCTATATTTAAACAAAAAGTTTTGTTTGGTCAACCAAATTTTGGTTGATTCAATAAAACTTTTTTCTGGGTTCACTGAAATGAAAAAAAAAATATTTCGGGCCATTATTGGGGTAATATTGGGGCATTATTGTAGCCTCAGTATTCAGGCAAAATTTCATGCGAATATTGGTCAAGATATAGTAATGATATAACCATTATATTAGCCAATACAATATTGTCCCTATGTTCTTTTGGTACTAAGGTACTATCGGCAAATCGTTATGCCATATAGTAGACATTTAGAAGATTAAAGATTTTTATTTCCGCATGGAGGCTAAAGAAACAAAAAGCTTTTTCCACGTCGCCTGCGGTTAGAAGGCTAAATAAGCTTTCCTTGCATAAGTAAAAGTAAGTAAAACTTACTATTCAAGAAATGCTTTCGGAATAGTAATAGAAATAATGCTATTGAGCGAAGAAAAAATACGCAGAAAAGATTCTAAGTAGAGTTGGATTCTGCTTGTTAATTCACCGTATTTTCTCGACAATGTGGGTATGTATATATTTTGCTAAAATTCAGTGTGATTACTAAAGTAATAAAAATAAACACGCACAAATAACGCGTAACAAGTAATTAGCTTAACATAGTAATTAACATCTAGTATTATAATTTAAATATTTTTTCTTTGAATGATTTTTTATTTACGTAAAACACCTAACGTCGAAACAGAGTTAACGTTAATTTTAAAAAAAAATTAAACCACAACCTAGCTTTTCTTTGTTTGCGATATTGCGTAACTGTTGTATTTTTTATTTTTATATTTTGCCAAAAGATAAATTTATAGTTTAGCTACAGCCAAAATTATTCAAAAAATATATTTAAATAGCTTCAATAGTTCTCGAGTAAAAGGAATGTCAATGCCATTTGTTTTACATGTGATTTCGTTTTTTGCGAAATCGCGTAACTAATTGCATATTTCTATTTTATTTCTTGTTGAATAATCCATTTAAAAAATAGCGAGAGTTAAACTATTAAATAAAAGGTTGAAATCCCTTCAGTGGTTACCGAGAAAAAGGTACAGTTGGTAAACAGCAAACACAACAACAACAAATAAAACCTCCCCTGATATGTTAATCGCTAAACTGTCGTATAGAAGAACTAAAATAACAATTCGATTGATAATTATGTGTTCTTTCAATTTGTGCTAAAAAAAATTAAAGGGCCATTTCCATATTGAAATTATAACAAACTTTGAAACTTTCAATATAAACACCCAATTTTAATAACTTTTATTTTTATTTTTTGAACAATTTTACCTTCGGATATCAAATGGGAAGTCTTTTGATGAAGTAGTTTAAGAATTATGTAGACTTAAAGCTACGATATTATAAAATTAAATTGATTTTTAACAGTTCCGAAACAAAATACCATCCGTGTATTTTTTTAAGCACATTTTAAAACAATTCAACGAAATCAGTTTATATTTTTGATTCACATATGTGAAGTTTCTAGAAATCGATCTTTGTTGACATTTTGATTTCGAATTTCACAATTTATGAAATGTCGAGAGGGCTATCATTTTTTTTTTTAATTTCAAGAAGATATAATTCCCAATCAGATGGTTCTTTTTTACTTTTTTATTTCCATTTGTAGTAATTTGGTGATTAAAATATGCTGGATGTTCCATTTTTTTTTCATTTTTTGGGCCGACTACACCAGCTATTTTACATTTGATACTGCAACTGCTGTCGCCCTTTTAAATTCGAAACATTAAGAATGGAGAATCAGAAAATTCATTTTCGTCAATTATGCTCTTTTATTTCAAAAAAGATAAAAATTCTAGTCAGACTGCTTGTAAAATTTGTGTTGCATAATTGTGTGTTATAAATTAAACAAGAACGGAAAATCATGCATCATGGAATAGATTATAAAACACTTTCCAACGGTATTGGAATATCGTTAAGAAGTTTAATTTTTGTTCATACAATGAAATGAGATATCTAAATAAACATTAAAAACACACACACACACACAACACAGTAAACATTTATTTCCAGCAGTTGCTGTCTGCGAATTCTTTCGTGCAAACCTGTATAGGATCTACACACTTCGTAATACACTAGAAATTAGTTAAGTTTTAACATGCATATCACATCTGAAAACGCACATCCAGCAGTTATGACCAATAGTCAATACTGCAACCAAATTCTTTTAATTGTCTCTGTAAATAAACGATAAATTTTTCGTTCTCAATAATCTATAGAAAGCATGTTGTAGTGTATCTCAGTAATGTATATCATTTCATTATGTTTGAAATATCGTAACATCAATGAAAAAAACTATAAACTATTTTTCTTTACAGATCATAATATTTTGGATAATTTTTTGTGCGTCCCTGTAAACGAACTATTATAGCTACATTCTTTATAGAATGCATGTTGCTACCACTTCTGTCATGCATATCAATTTCATTATGTTTGAAACAAAGTAACATCATTAAAATGCACTAAAAACAATTTTTCCCCATTGACCGGCATGTAACGGAATACTTTTGAGTGTCTCTGTAAACGAATCATAAAAGATACACACTTTATTTTCAATAACGAACATGCCATGGTAAACCTAAATAACATGTATCAAATACATAGCAAGTCTATTTACACGAGTTAAAGCACTGACAGACAAACCGAATTTATAAGCACTTTTCAACTACGTTGGAAATTGGTAAATATGCTCTTTTAATTCAAAATTTAATGTACTATCATTGACAATGGACTTCGACAATGCACTGAAAAATTTTAACAAAATCGATTCGTTAGTCATGGGATTTCTATGAAAAACGTGAATGAGAATAATTTCGTCACTGAAAATATTTAAATATACGTTGTCATCGACAGCGATTTTGTGCGTAAAATTTGAGCAAAATTGGATTCTAAGATATTTGAGTTCAACCGAAAACGTAAACTAATGTTTTAGTCTCTTGAAGAGGTACGGACCTGACAATACTCTGATATTGTACTGTCTTTAACAATGAACTCATGAGAATAAATTGAGCAAAATCGGTTCGTTAGATACGCGACTTTAATTTTAAAAAACAAAAAACGCAAAATTGACAAAGCAGATTAATATCACGCCATCAGAGAATTAAAAAGAAAATCTGAAGTCATATTGGAAGTTTAACGAATTTTTCAGATGTTTGAGAATAATACAAAGCGAATATCAATAAGAGTAATAGAGAATATTAAATATATGAGTTTGAAAAACATATTGAATCGTGATAAAAATCCGATTATGTAAATATTCCCATATTTTAACATTTTGAAGGTGTACAACATGTTTAATTCTGGTTCCAGTAATTCCGAAAAAACGAGGATATAGGACAATGGAACATCTCATATAAATATGGAACATCTCACGGCTTTTTTGTATTACTAACACTATCCGCGCAAAGGCTTCAGAAGCAGATAGAATATTCCCCCTTATATCCTATCAATAACAATACAATTCCTTTTCAAACTGATTTTTAGAGGATTTTTAAACACTTTAAGAAATTTAAATTACACTCTTTTTTCTTAACTGGCAATTTTTTTCTTTTTTCTATTTATAAATATAAATTTTTCACCCAGAATTATTCGAGCCCGTTTCGAGCTCGGGCTGAACCCGTCTTATCTCTAACACCAACAGACCGAAAAAACAAAGTTAAATAAAATTGTGTAAAAAAAGTATCAAAGTATAAAAACTGAAAAAAAAAACGAAAACGAACAACACTGAAAGTGTTAAAGTGAAATTTGAATTTTAATCCTACTATATACATATTATTATTTTATTTTGCTTGCACTGTTAGCTTTTAACACTTAAGGGTTTTTTTTCCATAAATGTTAATTGAATTTTTGGCTCTACTGAAAGATGAAATTTGATTTTTTATGATGCATTTTTTCAGTAAGGGGGAGATAAATATCCATTAAATTTTACTTTTGATACTGATGACCAATGAAAATATTTATAAATAAAGTTTTATGTTTTCTGGCAGGTTTTGCATTTACATTTTTTGAAGTCGTGTTAAACATTACTCTTTTATTTAATTTTTAATTTCGATTTATTTTGGTGCACTCTAATGCTTCATTTTTCAGACAGTTTTGCTGTAACTTCTATAGTTCACTTTCATAGTTTCATTTGACTACTATTTTTATATTCATTCATACCACAACTTACGAAAACCTTTCTTTGTAATTTCTTTCTCTTAAAAATATCCTGGTATAAGTGTATGTTAGATATTATTTTTCAAAAAATGGTGCGAATACAATAAAAAATAGTCGCTAGTACTAAATAAGTTCCAACCCCGTAATCAAAAGGTTACAAATCATAAAATCTCAAATCTTCCTAGGGGGACAATTCATTACCCTGGGAAGGGATTGGCCTGGGCCAACCTTTAAATTAAACACTACCGTCTGTCTTACTGCAGTTATCAACACTTTACAGAGAAAAAATCGAATTGTAGTGCAGTGCTAGCAGCTGCCATCAGACTTCCAATTCTACTGACTCTGCTAAATACTTAAAACTATTCTGAGGAATATTTTGGGGAAACCTATATTATAAAGCAGAAACATGACCTTGAGTAACGGCGACGTCCTATTGGCGGTGGCAGCACCTGACCAATGAATTTCGCTGTTACTGCAGTTTTCTTTAACTTCTAAACAGCGCACATTTTCAATTTTTATACAGTCAAATAGGGAAAAAAATTAACTTTCGAATACATTTTGTTTCAGAAAACGTAAAATTCAGAAAACTGTATCGTAGTTTACTGAATTTTTCTCTATGAATTTAAATTATCTTTCATGCATGATTTTTAAAAATCTATCTATCTATCTATATAGCATGCAGCTCGATTACAGAAGAAGAATAACCCGTTAACACTTAAATTAATATAAATAGTTCACCATTTTTCCCGGCTAATATTCGATAACGAAATTAAAACTTCATCACAGAATAAATAAAATAAAAAATATATAAATAAAATACAAATTTAATATACATGTAAACGAACTGCACGCTTAAACCACTGAAATTATCAGAAATAAAAAGGCTGCTCTAAGTAGCGAAATCTTTGGCGATTTCTGCAGCTATTAACTGTTGACATGCAGATAATACAAAATGTCGCTTTTAATAAATTTCATAAATTTATTTGAATACATTATTGATATTTTTCACATAAAAATGCTCTTTCTGTGAAATTTTGTGTTGATAATGGGTAATCTAAAAATATATATAAATATAATCTATTGGATTTTTTAAAATTGATTTCCTCTATATTCTTTAAACCGGGAAGCCCGGTTTGGATCCTTTAGTTGCTATAAAGTAAATATGAATGAACTAAAGGTATTACTGAAAGAATAAACTAAACAATGCTTTAAACGTTGATTTAAATATTTTTATTTAATTCCTTTAAGGACAGTGGGATATTTTTTATACCACTTAATTTTAATCATTTTTCAGAGCATTTTTTAACAAAATTTAATTTTATAACTTTCGAGAAAAAAAGCTTTAAAATTGCAGTTCCTTATTTTCAAATAAAATAGTTCGAAAATTCTGGTGTGAATTGAATATTACAGGAATGCATCTTCTTGCTTTTGAAAGGTTAAGGAGACAACAAGATATGTCAAATCCTATGGAATACAGCTGACATTGGAGTACTTTTTTCTCGGGAAATGCTGAAGCGATTTCAATATGTTAAAACTTTTCAACATAGTTGAAAATTATTTATGAATTCGGTTTGTCTGTCCAACTCTAACTTTCATAAACATTCTCGGAGTGCGATAATATTTGTATATGTTATTGAGGTCTATTGTAGAATGTTTGGTATTGAAAATGAAGTGTGTAGCATTTATAGTTCGTTTCCAGAGACACACAAAAGAGTTCCCTTACATTCTGGTCTATACTGAAAAATCGTTTCCGAGCATTTTATTGATGTTACGATATTTCAAACATAATGTAAATGATTTGCATCACTGACATGGACTACAATATGCTGTCTGATGACTGTAGAATAAGTATAACATTTGTAGTTCGTATACAAGGACGCACACAATAATTAATTCCATTCCATTATGATTTATGGGAAAAAATCGTTCGCGGTGCATTTTGATGATGTTATGATATTTCAAACATAATAAAATCACTATATTGCACTACAACAGGTTGTCAATAGATTTTGGGGTGCATAGCATTTATAGTTCATTTACAGAGACACACAAAAAAATTCGTTTATTACTCGATAGTTGCTGGAAGTACGCTTTCCACTGTAATATGCATTTTTAAACTTATCTCATTTTGAGTGTATAAAGTGGGGTGTATAAATTCTACAGATATCATACAGCACTACACGAAAGAACTCGCACACATTACTGGATATAGGCAGCAATTGCTGAAAATGAATTTTTACTGAGTTATGTGTTTTCTTAAGTTGCTTATTTAGGTATCCCATTTCAAGAAATAGTTATGCATTTGTGATTTTAATTATTTTTTCTAATTAAAAAACGATCTAAAAAGAAATATTTTCCAGAAAAACAAACGATTGAAATGTAAATAATTATAATCTAAAACTATATACTATATAGAAATCGTTTTAATTTAATATTAATATTTCATTTGGCAATGTTGTACATTTCTCTTTACTCTTTAATAGCAGTTTTCTTTGGAGATAATGGAAATGTTCGATATTTTTCATACAACCATAAATCTCAGGCGAAACTATTAGCGTCAATACTTCAATATGTAAAGCTATTTTTGGTCTTATGTTACTTTGACTAAACTTTACTTCATTATTCATCCAGTATTACTTCTTTCTGAAAATTAATCAGAAAATTGATGGAAGGTTGAACGTAGATAAAGAACATAGCATGATAGGAGTCATTTTAACTAGCCAAGATCTTTCGTCGAAATATTTTGTGTTTTTGATACTCGGCATATAGGAAAATTAGGTCAATAAAAATGTTGGATGATAAAATATATAAATTACAGAACAAATAAGACAAAATATTTTTACAAAACATTTTTAAGGGGAAGCAGAAAATTACATATATTTTCTGCTTTAGAAAAGAAAAACATTTTCCAATTCTATGTCTTTCACATATATTCTATTAAATACTGCATAATGTTACATTAAATACTACAACTTTAACTCTAATGTTTCACAAAAAGAACTCTTTCTTAAATCTGAGAAACGTTTTCGCACCGAAAAAACAACTATAGTGATTAAAAGAGCACTACAACTTTGACTTTCAGAACATAAGTTGAACTTTGCATTTTCGTTCCCTTTGACTATATTTCAATTCTACGCATACTACACTACAACTTACAACATAATTTTAATTAAGTGTTATTTATATCAATGCTATTCCCAAGTTAATGTGAAATATTTTTTATACAGTATTTCAATATATATTTGTTGTGCTTCAGCTGGTTATTCTACCTAATATTATTCACAACGCTGTACAAATACTATTAATATATAATTAATACTTGTTAATAGTACCGGCTGGCTCTAAAATTCTCCCTGCAAAAATAATAGCTTTCACGTTATTAAATCAAAATATAATAAAAAATACTACTGTGTCACTTACTGCTTTTTAGTAAGTAGGGCTTGCTTTTAAAATTAAGATATTTTATGTCTTTACTAACGCATTGGTGGAAATTGAGTAAATAATAAAATGCATATAATAATATGTAAGTAACCTGTAAATAAATGTACATAAAATTTTATCAGAGTTACAGCAACAAAAGTAATAAAAACATGTTAGTAGATACTGCTGAACATAAAAAAGGGGACACTAGAAGAATAATACACGAAAAAAACATCAACAAACTAGATTTTCATAATACTTTTATTGATTTGTTATGTAAGACAGTGGAAATACTTTTTGTATGTTTTTAGTTATTTCTGGCATTGTAAAAAAATATAACAATCCTTCATTATTATTTTTAATCATAAAAATGTTTTCATAAAAAACGTATGCTATGGTGCAATTCGGATGCCAAATTCAGATTTAGAAATACGAGATCTATATCGTTCTTGTTCTTTTTTTTTCTTTCTTTCTTTTAGGAAGCAAAAATTTTATTATTTTCTCTTTTTAATGGTCTTTAAGAATATTTTCGATAGTTTATAACACATTTTAATGCGCATAACACACATTATATCATATTTTAGTCCCATATAAATGAAAAGGAATATGTGTGAGAATTGTATAGTTTCCCCATTATTCTCTCAAATGTTGCACTAAATATCACTTTTTTTAAGGGGAAGATACTGTACTCTACTTTATCTTTCTATTGAAATTTTGTGGCAATCTCGGACTTCTTTAAATGATAAAAAATGATAACATATTCATAATTTCACTGCAATATGTGAAAAGAAATGTGCGATATAAATGATCCTTTTCATAAGAGCAAATCTTGCATCTATAAATATTGTTAGAATTTCTTAAAAATCATCGAAATCTTACGACAATTTTCACATCAGTTCCCACGCAGATAATAAATACGCTATAAACTTGTAAAAATTAACTATAATCATTTGAAAAAGGTATCCTTCAAAATAAAATAAAATAAAATAAAAAAACTGAATTGATTGCACTTGAATTTTTGAACATTTTATGGAATGCCATGAATTTAATTTCTGAAATAATGGAAATATACTGGACTTGTTGAACACTTTATAGAATACCGTGGATTAAATTTCTGACATAATGGAAACAGCTGGACTCGAACACTGGACCTCCCATTTCGAAATAGGAAACCTTACCTCTGAGTCACAAATGCTCGATTACAACGACGCAAAATTTATCACTGTCACATTTTCTTGGTGATTTTTCCAATAGAATCGGTCGCAAAATGGTTTAAATATCTTATCCGTCGGTATATTTGTACGAAATTCGATGCAATTCTTGTGACAGTGGTCCGTTTCGAAGCTACCGTGTTCAATCAGACACACATACATTACGATTACAATGCTTTCTTTCCACTAAGTGTTCGGAAAGTGAAAAAAACTCGATAAATCGCTGATAATATATTTTTGTGTGAACATAGATAAAGACATGCGTGCCACTCTATGTCAGTATTCTCCTTTTTGAAACACTTTATGTACTCGCGTATATATTGGCTTCCAAATTCGAGTGTAATAACAGGTTGAATACCAGTATTTCCGAAAAATTATCTTCTTCTTAGTTAATCGCAGAATTCGTATTAACTTTCTACGATTACATAAGAAGATCAATCTCCGTAAATACTGGTATTCTACCTGTTATTCCTCTCGAATTTAGTGGTCGATGTATACGCGAGCACACTCGTTGCTATAAAAGATAGTTACAAGCAAAGTCCTAAGAAGAAATACAGCTTTGTATAGAGAATTTCAGTATATAACTTTGTTAATAACTGCATTAGTTCTACAATTGGTCAAACTAGCATTCCTATCACAACATTTTCTATTAAACTGTGGATATTTTGCACCTCCCGAGTTTAATAAACTTACTGTAACTCTCATTTCACATGTAAGCGTAAGTAAAATAATTATGGACACAAGCATAATTGTATGCATACCTAAAATGTCTTTGCTACACACCTTATATACATAGAAGTTGCGACCGAATCGTTTCTCATAACACCGTACAAATCTCCTGGCAGCAGATGCAAGCGGCTTTCCGGGGCTTTACCGAGTTTAATTCAAAATTAGATTTAAGTGTATTTTAATGCGTTAAGCTTTTCCTCCTTTATCACCAATTACAGTGTATTTCTCCAGAATTATATGTGAGCAAACTTAAATTATTCGAGTAAAATAACAATGTTCAAAAGCAGGGAAATTTGGACGCATTTCAAGTTGTGGAAATTTGATATGTAAAAAAAATAATAAAAATGAATTAAAGCAAAAGTAATCATTAAATGAAATACTGTAAAAAGTTCGTTTTTATAATGTCATATTTCTCAAAAATTATGATACAATTATATTCATATATTCATTTTTCCTCTATTTATATTCTCTCAGAACTTACATTTATCCGTTGTTAACATTTAATTTCTTTGATCCGAGGAAGACCGCAAGAAAATATTCTATTTCAGTAAGCCACAAAAGAGATAAAATAATTTTTTTAATAAAGCACCTTTTGGAAAAAAATACTGAATATGAATAAAAATACTTACTATTTATCTTTAAAACTGTAGAATATAAATAAATGCGTAAAATGCTTTGAATAAATATTTTTAGGAAGTATTTCCGTGATCTGATACTTAGTCAACTGAAAAAAGTGATGGATTAATATTTTCTAGTGTTTTATAAAGCCATAATGTGTATACTGTAGTGGCGAGTAGAATCCTGCATCATGTCGGTTAACCAAATTTTACCCGAACCCGGATCAGATCAAGTTGGGGCTATTCTTTACGCTGCGGGTTGGGTTGACTCTGATTGTTACAGGTTCAGGTTCATGTTGTTTTGAGGATTAGAATTCTTTCAATGTGACAAATGACAACAATAACCTCAGCACTTTTAAAGACTGGTGTAAAACAGAATATTTTAAATATTTATACTTTAATCTGTTAGAAATGTAAGATATATGGAAAGTAGAAACAAACCAATAATAATAATAATAAAACCTTATATATATATATATATATATATATATATATATATTAACAGTAAGTTAGTTTTTTGTATGAATACATATTTGATAGATATTTGTTTTATTAAGAAATTGAAAAATAGTGACATTTATTTGAATTCAGACAGTGCCCTATTTTCGGCTACTTTTTTTTCAGGTTCCATCCTTTAAACTGAGATTCAAAACAGACAGACAAACATAAGCCACAATAAGTCAAATCAAATTTAATATAGTTTCCCAAAACATGAAATTTATTAGAAAACTGAAAAGGAATAATTTTTACGAATTAAATATATTCTTTTTTTAAATACAGAGGAGAGTGTAACAAAAATCACAATTTTAATGATCTGAAAGAAAAAACCGTTTTAAAAATATTTCTTTGTAATTTATTTAATAAAGATAAATGTCTACACTATTTCTAGATCTGAGTTAGAAATTAAGCTAAAGTCATAAAATGAGAAATGTCTAAAAAATCATAAAAATGACAATTCTCTCAAACTCATTTTACAGCTTTTTATTTTTTTCCTTGCCATTTCTCACAGTGATCAATGTTTTATTTTATTGAAAAATTGATTATTTAAAATATCGATAGACATATTTAAAATGATTCTCATAATTAGCTTAACATAAAATATAAATAGTATAAAAATAACATAACTGCCTTATTGAACGATTTTATTTACGCGCTAGTGTGGCAAAGTTTAATAAATATTTTTAATTCATCTTTTGATAGATATATTTTGCCCGGTGGTGATTATTTTGAATATGTAGATACAATTTGACTTTTAATGTTTCCAACTGCATGAATACGTGCAGAATTTTGTTTGGGGGGGGGGGGGAGGCGAGAGTGGTAAGTACCTATCTTACATAACAACGAAAATTGTTAGTTTGCGGGAGAAACCCTCAGTATTATTTTCAAAACTATCATCCAATTTTTTCAAATCCATAACAAAACAGGCTCCAGAGAAAGGGTAACAGACTCTCCACAAAATAGGTCATAAGAAATTTATTAATATGCTTTTATTTAAAAGAAATGCATTGTAGCTAAAACCACATACGCTCCTTTTCACAAATTCACAAACAGCATTTTGTGCTTAGATTCTACCTATACTTTTTAATTCTTAATTTTTCATTTATTAGCGGAAGCTCACTTCTCCCCCCCCCCTCTTTAAAACGCCTATGCTAATTGATATATATATATATATATATAAGAAGATGATATGTTAAAAGTTGATTTACTGGAATTATACTATGAACGACTAGACGTTAAATAACAAAATATAAACTTTAATACAGTCCTAGACAGATAACTCTACAATACTTTACTTCTAATTTCTTCACAGCTAATACACTTTTCGCCCAAAATATACAATATATTTATTTTCCAATAGTCCAACTAGGCCTAACAGCGCCTTTACTAGCTATTTCTCATTTCGATGCTTGCTTCACAATAAAAATTAGAAAACTGGCTCTTTTTTCCAATTTTGAAGATATTCAAATCTTGATCTCGCGCTCCAAATTATTTATAACTCGTGCATTTAAATCATGGATAATAATAGTACTAGAGCGTCAGTAATTTGATTATCATGCACGTCATAAAGCAAATGAAGTGTTTAAACTGAAATCCTACACACACATATATATATATATATATTAGCATTATTCTTCGTTCTTTCTTTCAAGATCGAAGTGCTTTTATCATAAATATCGCGCCATTTTCCCTGACGAACTTACGCCACGACGAATTGAAACCGCGATGAATTGTGCGCGATGAAATGTTACGCGATGAATTGTGCGCGATGAAATGTTCCGGGATGAATTATGCGCGACAAATTGAAGCAGGCATGGATCACGGAACTGGGAAAGGGTACATTCGACAAATCCAACCTTTTCGTTATTGTGAGTTCTAGAATCCATTGCTGTTCAAAAAATACAATTTGTGTGATCAAAAGCAACATCTATTCTATTGCCAATTTAAATAAAAAATGACGTTCATTAAACTTCGAATTCTCAGTTGGGTACTTCGCAAAAATCACATATAAAAGAAATTTCCTCTCCATTTTAATTATTGATAATTTTAGACTGAATCAGTAGAAAGCTGAGTAATACATGAATAATAATAATAATAATAATTTACCTGTATTTAAAATCGCCCTGTAAAATATTATTCATCATAATTCGCTATATCTAGAAAAAAACAAATCATTAATAAATAATTTTACTATATTATCTTTACTTTAGCATCGTCGCCTTTAAAAACATTTTCGCTACGATGAACTGACGCCACGACGAATTGATACCGCGACGAATTGACGCTTCGATAAGTTCACGTCACGACGAATTGAAGCCGCGATTAATTGTGCGCGATGAAATGTTCCGCCATGAATTGTGTGCGACAAATTGAAACAGGCATGGATCACGGAACTGGGAAAGGGTACATTCGACAAATCCAACGTTTTCGTTATTATGAGTGCTAGAATCCATTGCTGCTTAAAAAATACGATTCGTGTGATGCATAATATCTTAAAATCTTAACGCATTGTTGCCGGGTTGTTCGCGTCCGTTACTCTTGTATGTTAGTATATTTAACAAAAAGATTTTCTGTGTTCGTGTTTATATTATAAATGAAAGTATACAGGGTGTCCCCAAAAAATTAATCTCGGTTTTTTTCCGTAAATACTGATCATAGACATATATTATAAATTACAAAATTACGTAAAAAAAGAGTACACAATTTTATGGAATCGATTAAAATTTTCAGGGTATTAAATTTTAAGAAATGCAAAATTTATATTTTTATACGACCCCCGTACAAAAGATTTCCCAATGAGCAATATGTGCCCTATGCACTGATAAGGTAGTCTACAAAATTTCAGCATCATAATTCACAGAAAGCAAATTAAGTTTGCTTAAAATATCGTTGCTCTATCTCCGGTATAGTTAAAAATTATGAAAAAGAGTTCGAGTTTAGCTAGAAGTAAGATACCCTATATTTTGAACTTAATACAAGGAATGCGATCCTGATATCCTATAAAAGAATTGTTAGTCATGACATGTGTTATAACTCTTGGAAATTCTTTCCATTACTTTAGAAACACCCTGTGTAGTGTCGTATACCTCTATAATAAATATTCAATACTTTGCTTCATTCAAGTTTAAAATGATATTTTTTACTTCATTAGTTTACTTTAATGTTATTCAGTTAAAATAAATTTTCATATGATTAAAATCTAAATTTATTGAGCTATACTTACATTCTTCACAATAATTCAACATCATTCAATATTTGCTTGTAAGTCAAAACTTACTTTGTACATTTTTTTATCGTATGCAAAGAAAATAATGTAAAAGGATGTAAAACATGAAACATTAAAGAAAGAAAAAAAAATGCATCTTGTTATTTGATAAAATAACATTTGTTGTCTAGTGAATGTTATTGTCAAATAACTTCGCTTTTTGAAAACGATTTTAGTTTTCCTCCTAATTCACCATCCTTGTTCGAAAATATATTTCCTTATAGTTTATAGGATACACTCTTTCTTTAAAAAGAACATATTTACAATTTACAATGCATCAGCAGATTTTTCTCTTTCAAAAACAAAGTGAACAAAAAGATACATTTCAAAGAAAATATTTTGTTCTTTAAAAATTTTCCAAAAATATGATTTTTAAGTTTTTTTTAGCTCTTTTGAAATAAGTAAATAGTATGTCTTAAAATCAATTTAAAATATCTTTCAAGTGGAAAAAATACATCTAAATGTGAAATAAAACAACGTTAAAGAAATGCATTCAAAGTAGCATACATTCAAATTTTAAACATAAAGGCAAATTGAATTATTTATTATTCATTAATAAGTAAAATAGCGTTCGATGAAAATGAAAGAAAAAAATGTTATGGGAAAAGAACATTTAATATCCAACCATTGGATATAATTTACCTAGTTGAATGCACTTTCCTCTGTTCATTATGAACATTTAATATTTTGTATTTTTAATTAATTTACAATGAATTAGCTATAATAAAGGTACTTTTTACTTATATTTCTTTGCGTATGGTTATAACTACAGATACACACATACACAATAGTGATTGATTTAGAAATTTTTCCATTTAATAGCAATTTTATTCTAATTTAAAAATAGCTTCACAAGTAATAAAACAATAATTACAGTTACATTCTACATGGCTTTATTTATGACAAAACGTATAAAGGTCCGTAATCCCAAGATTTTATGCGTAAATTTGCTTTATTTTTATTTAAATTATTTCTATACATTACAAATTATTTTACTTTATCGAAGTAGCTATTTACTTTATTTAATTATGATTTTAATTATTGGTTAAACATATAATATAATTGAACTTTTTAATTTTATAAGTTTGTTTGTACAATTAAAAAATATATCTGATAATGTACTCCCGACTATCTACCGATTTCAATTTTCCGACATACCGCTGGCCTGTGTGTGTCGGATAACACAGGCCAAAAACAACAATAAATTGTGTGCGCCTTGGTTTTTAGGGCTTGTTTAGGTGTAATTCGGGGTTTGATCCGGAAAATATCATTGGATTTACCGTATCAGCTCTAGTTTTTTTAGATATGGTTAAATGTATAAAGCCAAACAAGAACATTAGGTAAGGAAATATTGGCCTCCAAGAGAGCATATATGGTTTGAGTACAAAATGTTATCATGAGCAATAAACCTTTAGTAGAACAAGATAGAATCATACTTCACTAATACATATAATGTTAAGCCTGATGAAACAATTTGTGAAAGCTTTGAATAAAGACAGTTCGTGTTTTGAATACATAGCATAAATTATCTGGGCTTAGCCTCAAAAAGGAAGAATTTTTTATGGTCCACAGATCAGGCAACTTATAAATGAACCACATTTCATACCATCAATGAATGAAGTATAATCATGCGCCAAGACATCATTTGCTTTTGTTGTGAAAAAGTTTCTGAGCAAAAAAAAAGGCAGACAACTACAGACAATTAGTAGAGGATATGTTGTTTAATTTCAACAAACTTGGCCCTAATATGGGTGTTAAAATACATTATCTGCCCAGCCACTTGGATCGCTTCCCAGAAAACCTTGGAGACTTAAGCAAAGAGCAAAGTGAAATATTTCACCAAGACATAAAAACAATAGAAATCAGATATCAAGGATGATGGGATGAAAACAAGATGGTAGTATTGTTGAAATCTAATACGGGAGCGCCCTGGAAGAGCCCGTTCTCGAAAGTCTTACAAAAGTAACTTCGTATGAGTCAACTGAAAAATTTGTATCAGAAATTTCTTGTTTTGGATATGAAATAAGTGCTTTTTCATCTAGTACACTCTTCTCTTAACATTTAATGTTTCATGTCACACTTCTTTTTTAATATCTCATGCTTACAAGATATTAATTTAAACACTTCATGAAACTATCTTGATTTCCAATGAGCAGAAATTGGAAAACATGGTATATGGATTATTATCTATATTACAAAAGCTAGAGCTGATTTGGAGGAACTCTTGCTATTTTTGTATTAAACGAGTGGCTGGGTAGATAATGTATTTTAACACCCATATTAGAGCCAAGTTTGTTGAAATTAAACAGCACATCCTCTACTATATACACCCAAAAACAGGTCTAATATTCCATGCACCAAAATGAGTGTTGTTCTGTGTAATCGGAAGTCGTTTAATAAATTATGTATCATTTATCATCAATAAATTATATATAATTGAGTATTAGACTCTATAAGAAAACATGAATTGGCCAAGCAGAAATAAAATAAATAGTAAAACAGATTTTTGCTTTCAATTGCTGGCATCGTATAGTGAAAATGTATACTAATCAGCTGCTAATATTCCTCGATGGACCACTCTTGTAAATTTTCTTTCCATTGAAAGTAGTGTTCCATGTGTCCCTATTTTGAAGGGTTACAAGACCTGTCCTGCCAAACCAGTGTGCGGGACACCTGTACCACTCTTCGGATTCGGATGGGTTCAGACTCAAAATGAAAATTTTATTTATCCACAAGTTGAAAAAAAGAAAAATAAGTTACTATTTCAGAAATAAAAGAACGTACATAATCATATATTAAAATCACTAATTAGCATTAAAATACAGATATAAAAGCTTAAGTGATAAAAACAGAACAGTATTATTACACATATAATCTCGTGGTTTATGTTTTGCAAGTTTATTTTCAAACATTTTCCGAGAATAGTTTATTTATCATGTAGATCATGATCATGGCGCCGTTTCTGCGTTCGAAACATGTCGATCATTATATTAAAAGGTTTTTATAAGCCTTTTTGTGTTCTGTTTTTATCATTTAAGCATTTATATCTGTATTTTAAAAGAATGCAGTTTAATTTGCTTTAAGTATTTTACATTAATTTAAAAATCAGTTTGAAAGGGAAATGAATTGTTATTGACGGGGTATAAGGAGAAATTTTCTGCCTGCTTCTGTAGCATTTGCACGGTCACTGTTAATAATACAAAGCAGCCGCGGGATTTTCCTTGACTACGTCGTTTTCTTTTTGAAGTAGTATATAAATAAATTGAAATAGATTTTATGACTTTCTGTCATAGTTTTGCAATGATATTTTAAAAGAATAAGGATTATGACTTTTACAGATTTCTGCCAGTTATTGGGTATAAATAAAAAAATTGCTATTTTAAATCGAGAACATGAAAATCACGAAGCGTTGTCACGATGAAATATTTAGGATTAGTATTTATTTCTATGTAAGAAAAGATTTTAAAATGAAAAAATCAATCTTGAAAAATTTTAAAAGTTATTAAAATTGTAAAATGTTATTGACTGTTTTAACTGCGTACTTTCAGTATCGGGCTTGGGCTGCAAAATTTTTCAGGTTCAGATTTCAAATCGTCGGGATCGGGCTCCAAATAAAAGAGCCCGAACTCGTCTCTAGTCACTGGCGATTCTGTTTTTACAGCTTTTATTGTACTTTGTTCAATAAATCTTGTAAAAACAGAACTTGCCTATAACGGAAACCTGTTTTAAACATTAAAAAATCCATGATCTCCAAGGAAGGAATAGCATACAGTTAAAATACATTATTATACAGTTACTTGTGGAATTTATCATTCAAATTTTTCCGGTATTGATTGAGCTTTAAAATTTTCCCCGATCCGGTCGGCAGTCGAAGTAAAAGGACCTCCTGTGTCGCGCGCCAACCGCCTTCTCTGCGAATTCGCCGCTGTTTCTCAGCCCAAAAATATGAATGCTAAATTCCTCAAGTTTAATGCATCGAAAACCGGTGAGTGTTGGGCTCTCGTCCGACGTACACAGAGCCCCGAACCCTTCTCGCTTTTCGATGCTTAGAATTTAGCATTCAAATCTTTCCGGTATTGAATTTTAAAAATTTTAATAATATATATTAACTGCTCAATTGAAAACCTCTCCAATACTGAGTTATGTGTCGGTCCTTAGCGATTCCGCTTTCACAAATTATTTATTCTATCTATGATTATTGTATTTATTTAGTCCCTATTTAGACAAAATCTCAAGTGAATAGAGAGTTTCCGTTTTAGACAGGTTTCCGTCAGACAATGGACTTTTTGCGGACATGAATTTTTTAAGAACCTAGATTAAGATAAACATTTGTCTTTTTTTTTTCAGTGTAGTTTCAATATGTAAAATATCTATCAATATATCAATAGATATAATCAATATCTAAAATATTTTCTTTTTTATAATAGCAAAATACATAAAATACGTGAAATGAGTTTATACAAAACAAACATACTGTGTATATGTTTAAGCATATAAAAGCAAAATATCTCTTTTAATATATGTGATTCTGTTATACTTTTATAGCATCCTATTTAATATAAATGTAAATTTCTCTATGCATAAAATAAAATAACCAGAGTTTATTGTATCTTGAATGGTTTTCTATTCTTAGTTATTTAGAAGTTTCTTATAGTTTAAGATAAGATTATGATTAGTTATAGTTTTCTGAAAATTAATTATATTATTTTAAATAGGTTTTCATTTACAATGTCTGAAGTTAAGTAACTTTGTAATAAGATATTTGTAAAGATTACTTAATAGTTTATGTTTAATGTAATATAATTTTATTATTATTATTAAAAAATCATTTACATTCCCATATTAACGAATTCTAGATTGACTCATAAATAATTTCCCGTTACAATTACATCGAACAAATTAAAAAATCACAGACAAAACAAGTGCGATTTATCATATAAAGTATCTTTTATGCATTTTACTCAAATAATTTCTATAGTTATATATACCATCACTAAATTATATAAAAACAATTATGGATTATGCAAATGTGAACACTCATTTAAATATCAATTTTTGTTACGAATTTTATGACACAACCATGCATTATGATACGTATTATATACATAATTAACTCGAGTGAAAATAGTTACAATGTACTATCCTCGAAGATATGCTGTTGAAAAATCGAGTATCATCCAATTAACCCAAAAACACGAAACTTTCGTGTTATCTCTATTACTTTGAACCACGTTAAAAAATTATTTCGTAAATTGCAATATAATGGGATTAGTTTCTCAAAATCTTTTTCTATATATTGCGAGCTAAAACTGAAATTTAATGTTAGTAGATTGAAGGATAGAAAGCAATTTTAAGCATCGTACCAGCAATTACCCACAATTTTTCCTTCAAATCACATATCTTCCCGGAAAAAAAAATAACAAATGTAATCAAAGTATAAGTTTTCCTAGAACTAACTACCTTTTTCTCAGAAGTAATTTGATATTTATCTTAAACAATCAATGTTTCTTTACTTTGTCTGCGGAGTATTGTTTAAAATATTTACTAAGTATATAATATTTGTTACTCTTTCGAAATGAGTAATTGATAAATTATGTTTACGAAACGAATTTAACGCTGAAATTTTGCTCTTCAATATCTAAAGAGAAAAAATAATAGTTTATTTCGTAACTTTTTATAAATAATAACATTGAATTATGAGAAGAAACATTAAATTATTTTCTTATCCTAATGGTAAAATACACTGCTCAAAACAATTAAAGGATATTTGAAGTTTTATATAAAATAAAGATATAAACGAAATTTTTTTTGCCGAAAATAGAAGAAGAGAATCACAAATGCAAATTTTTCTGGTTTTCAAACTGTGGAGTATGCAAATTTTGAGTTCGACGTCAAAAACGTCGCTTCAGCGGCAGCGAATGAAATTTGACTTTCAACTGCATAAAAGAGAATGAAGACAAGGATTATCGGCATTCAGTGATTGCTTTGTTTCGATGAGTACGATGTCTCAGCGAAGTCATTTGACAGATTCAGAAGCTTGGAGAATTGTTGGTAGGTTAGAAGGGGGCCAAACTCAAGCCGAAGTAGCGCAAGCCATTGGAGTGTCACAAAGTGTCATTTCCAGGATCTGGAACCGTTTTTTGGAGAGTGGATGTGCAGGCCGAAGACCAGGGCAAGGTCGTAGACGGGCAACAACGCCCAATGAAGATCGGTATTTAGCGTTAACAGCTCGGAGACACCGAAACATGAACGCTACTCTTCTCCAACAACACCTTCGCTCGGCTACAGGTACCACGATTTCAACTCAGACTGTCCGAAACCGGCTCCATGCTGTAGGTCTGTATGCTCGCCGACCGATGGTATGTGTTAGATTAACATCAAGGCATCGTCGCG
Organism: Maratus michaelseni; assembly: GCA_963931845.1. NCBI lineage: Eukaryota > Metazoa > Arthropoda > Arachnida > Araneae > Salticidae > Maratus > Maratus michaelseni. The sequence goes on from OZ007587.1 coordinate 78,899,501, forward strand.
ACCGCAGGGAGTGGGCAACCGAGTATGTCAACTGGAGGAGAAATGAATGGAGCAATATTCTGTTTTCTGACGAGTCCCGTTTATCTGTGCATCCGGATAATAGGCGTATTTTCATCTGGAGGGACCGTGGCAGTAGGAATAATCCTGCGTTCGTGCACGAAAGTGTCAGATTTGGCGGTGGAGGAGTGTTGGTGTATGGTGGCATCTCCATTGATGGGCGCACTGACCTCTACATCATTCGAGATGGAGCTCTGACTGGTCGCCGATATAGGGATGAGATCCTCAGACCTATTGTAGTCCCTTACGCTGCAGCAATCGGAGATAACTTCATTTTAATGGACGATAACTGCAGGCCACATCGTGCAAACCTGGTGGAGGATTTCCTTTTCGAGGAAGGAATCGTTCGAATGGAATGGCCAGCGTGTTCTCCAGACATGAATCCAATCGAGCACGTTTGGGACGCTCTAGGAAGACGAGTTTCTGGCCGCCAACAACCCCCACAAACTCTCCAAGAACTGGAAAGAGCTCTTCTGGAAGAGTGGGGCAGAATACCCCAACTCGTCATTAATAGCCTCATTGAGTCCATGCCTCAAAGGTGTTCAACGTTGCTGGCCGCCCGTGGAAATCATACCCCCTACTGAAAATGATTTTCTTTGAAGAAAACACCTTTTCTTATTCTTTTTTTCTCATATGCACAAATTGTGTTTTTTTCCTTTTGTACACAAATGCGCAATAAAATGCATTTTTTCTGCCAAACATGTGCAATTCATTCTCATATAACCTACTATGTCTGTCGACCATGTATCAATCAGCTAAAAAGTTTCCCAGATACAAAATCCACCTAAAACTGCAATATCCTTTAATTGTTTTGAGCAGTGTATATGGTAGGCAGGAAGTCTGTATACACTTTAAAAATTCTTAAAAAGCTAAACATATACACCAGTGGGATTTGTACTAAAAGGATTGTCAGGATGCGGGATATGTTTAACATCGAAAATAGTTGTAGTTCAAAAAGTCATCGAATCGGGAGCCAACACGATTGTATCTTTCAAAAGTACGCAACTGCGAATGATTATAAAAGAACTAACGCTATGGATTCTTTATTCACCGTAATCATGAATTTGGAGTGTATAATAAGTTACTTCGTATCGAAGATCACATTCTTCTTCAATTGTTTTTGCTGTCGAAATTTTTGAAAAGCATTCTTTGCAGCTTCTTCATTTGCAAAAATCATAGAAATCAACATTATGTCTGTAATTTGTCCTACATACCAAATCGATGATTAAGTCTATTAAGAGTTTCACAAAGTCTCACCCTGATTACAAAACGCTAACACAAGGAGACTGTTGAAGATATTAATATAAAATGTTTACTATTGCGTAACACTGTTTCTTAAGGTTAATTATCACCGAAAAAAATTGCACTACTTGTTCATACATTTAAGCAGTGAATCAAATTTCGATATTTAAGGAAACAGCTTCCATGTAGAAAAAAGTGCAATGCGTTTTGTCCATCCATGAAATCAAACCGCCATGTCTTTCTAACAAGAGTTTAGACATTGTAATGGACACAATCATTCAGATGTCATGACTGGTAGCGTTGGTGGCCTTCTAAGAAATGATCGGCCATTTTGTTAAAAATTAACTTTTGATTCACTGCTTAGGTTATGAACGCGTAGCGCCATTTTTTCGACGATAAAAAAAACGGCTATGACATGGTAAAAATGTTATATTAATATCTTTAACAAACCTTTCGTGTTAACGTTTTGTAATCAGGGTGAAACTTTGTCCTCACCTTGAATGCACTTAAGGCTGAAAATTTTGATTTCTTGGTTAGATGTTTTGTTATTTTATGTTGAACGGAACCAACCGAGTGGTTCAAGGATCCTGCACATTCGACAGCGACTTCGACCTATAAAAGTAATCCAAAACTAATCTTTTTGCCCGATATAGTAAAGTTGTCCTCTTTTCAATAAAGTTTATTCATAATCTTTACAGTGATTTTTGAATTTTTCGTGATATATATATTTTTTTAATAATCCATTTCTCCGAAAATGAGTAGTTTGTTTTGTATCAATCAATTTCTGTTTTATACCTTATCCATTCAATATTTTATTTTATACCCTTATATGGAGTGCACTTTAGGGTATCGATAAAAAAAATGGAAGTATTTCTTTAATTAATTATTAAAAAATACTAAAAACATTGATTTTTTTCCCTCAGAAATGCAGCAAAGAAACAGTAAAACATTCCAGCGTTAGTTTTCTAAATAACCACTTTATCACCAAAACATGACAATGCAGGTGACCTAACGGTGTTATCTTTTTTTGCTTTTATTCGGGTATGGAAAGAGGTGACTGGGAACTTTATGTTTGTTAATGGTCTACAAGTGCAATCCCCCCCCCCTCCTGTAACTCCACAGTGTTCGGGAGCTTCAGAAATCACTCCCGCAGAAAAATTTCTGAATTCAATGCTGATTTTAGGTACATTGTAGCTTATTATCGCGGACCCTGGCAACGCCGGGCAGGTCAGCTAGTTTTTATTAATCTTCATTTGCATGCTTCCAAAAGATAGTAGGTTCCTATTAGTTTCTTTTATCAGTAATGTTTAGTACTACAACTTTTTCTGAAAAAAAAAATCCGCATCCTCATAATGCTTTTAATGGAAACCGCATTTGCGTACTTTTATTCACACACTGTCTCCTGATACATGGCTAATTATTGAACCTTTAAAGTGTCTTCTTTTTCATATTTCGTCTTTATTAATATTTAAATTTTATTTACATTAATTACTACTTCGTCTAAAATTTACTTCTTTTAATTTCACCTTCTCTTCATTCATAATAGAGGGCAGGACCATATATTTATGATTTAACAAGTCTATTCAGCTTTTCAGCTATTTCAGCGATTTCAGCTTTTACTTTTACTTTTATGAGATAGATGGCAACACCAAACAATTTTTAATTTCATCTCATCATAAGTTGCAAAGCAATGACTAGTATTTTTAGCATCCATTTTGGGCACATTGTTTTATAATCAAATTTCTATTTATGTTGAATAATAGTATATTTATTTTATTATTTGATCTCTTGTAGGTTATTTTATTTCTTTGTTTCATATATATGTTATTATGACCTTAAGGCCATTCCATCTTGGTCGCGTGTGGAAACGCAAGCATACTTACATGGCTTAAACTTTTAAATCAATTTTTAATCTTTTCAACTTTGGCACTGATCAGGGAGCTTTCGAGGCTCCGAAACAGTTGTTTGCTATTTTATATATATTTCATTTGTACTAGTTTTACGTTGATCATTTATTTTAAATAAAGCGATATCCTTCAAGCAGAGTACACGGAAAAAGAATTAAAAATATAAATATAATTTCCTGGGGAGATATTTAAAAAAAGAAACGAATGCATCACACGGCTATAGGTTTAATAATAGCGAGCGGAATTTGAAATCTCTCTGATGAAGAGATTTAATCTTTAAAAACAAAACCGCATTGCAGTTTATTTTGCAACTATTAAAATGAATTTAACATCAGGAGTTTCTAAACTACTGCACCGGTTAACTTCCCATTTGGTAAGATGAATTTCACAGAAAAATCCAAATATGTCAAAATTAGCTGGTCTTATTGATATTTTAAAATTTGATGTAATTTCTATATGAAAAAAACCTTCTAAGCTTGTTATTTTAATATAAACTGAAAGAAGACATAATTTTGAGTCGAGTGGTTACTGCGTTTTTTTTCTTGGACAATTTTATGATTAAAATGTTGAACGTGTTTAATTGAGCATTCTTTTAATGAAATCATATTATTCTACTTAAACTTTCATATATGCAATGGCAGCTTAAGTTTTATTTATTCCAGCACTCAAATCTTATTACATACTTGCTTCAGCAATCAGAAAAAAAATCATGTGATAAATTAGATAATAATATTATCGGATGAAGAATAGCTATTTCATCTTGAATGAGAGACGTTTCGCCAAGACAACACGATTTCTTTAGATAAGTTTCGTGACATGCTTATTTATTCCAACAGCACAAAAGTCATTTATTAAGTAAAAGAAACATCGTCTGATACAGTGCGTGTTATTTCATGATAAATAAAGGAATATATTTATTAAACAGATACATTCTATATGTCATCTAAAAATATGAATATTTTATACTATTGGATGAAAATTTTTACAGAAAAATGACGTTTCAATAAATGAAATAATTTAGTTATTTTATAATAATTATTATTGAGCAACAATTTTAAATAAGCAAAGATATTTTTTAAAGGTGGAAGTTTTAACTGATTCCACATCATCTATTACTTCACGCAACACCTGTATTCATATGAATAAAAAATTGAAGAGTTTGGGAAAATTCTGTTTGTGGCAGAAAGAGATCTTTCTAACGGTGTATTCCACTTACAAAAAATAGTATATACAGGCCTTATAATGAACACAAAATCGTAAAGTGTGTTTTTAGTGCCAGAAAATGTTGAAGATTCATAAAATTCAAAGTGTCATAGCTCGGTACGTCCGGTTCGTAAAAAATGGGCATTTTACAGTTATACCTTTACAATATCAGAAAGGGTTTATAAATATAAGTTACAGGATCTAGAGATCGTATAAAAATTTAAATTTTTTAACTTTTTGAAAAACATCTATTTTGATTTAAAAGATTTTCATATGATGAAGAACGACATTTGAAACATGTTTAAACTTTAAACTATACCTCTATAACTAACGGTTAAGGAATTACCTATTAGTTAACAATAAGTAGGGACTATTTATATAAATACTAAAATAATATGTACGGAAATTTTATTTTGTGCAAATGAAATTCCTGTCATTATTGGGGCAGAAACAAGTGGGTTCGGGCATCTGAACAGCATCATATTTTCAGCCATACCAACTATCGAAGTGTTTTAAATACTGTCCTACTTGTTGAAAATCAGTTGGAAACTATTCAATTAAACATTCAAAGAAGCGATAGCGATAATTTGTTAACTCTGCATAATATCTTATAAAAAAACATCTTATTTCGATAACATTAATTTTGTTTAAAATAAAAAAGCATGCTGGGAGAATGCCAAACACATCAAATAAATAAACATTTTATAATAAACTTCTAAAAGTCAAAGGGCACACAAATCACAGTGAAAGAATAAAGTATAGAAGATTAAGAAAATTAAAGTACTGATAGGAAAATTATGTAACGAAAGCTAGCAGCTAATAATGCTTTCAATAATAAAATAAACTTAACGGAAAAGTGCAAAAAAGTTATATCTTTATTTTTTGTCCATATACTTCTAAAACTAACAGTTTTGAAATTGGCTGATTGATGGCCTATTGTTGGCCAGTAGGGGCCAAGCGGCACGCTGTACATTTATTTAAATACTAAAATAATATGCCTGTAAATTTTAATTTGTGCAAATGAAATTACAGTTATTATTGGGACAGAAATGAGCAGTTTTGGGCTTCTAAACAGCATTACATTTTCAACCATGGTAATGTTCAATAGCTTAAAGGTTTTTAATACCACCCTACTTGTTGAAAACCTGTTGAAAAATATTCATTTAAACTTTCAAAGAAGTGACAGTGATTATTTGTTAAATCTGCATAATAGCTTATGAAGACATATTTATTTCGATAACATTACATTTGCTAAGAATACAAATGTAAAAAAGCCATGCTGGGAGAATGCCAAACACATCAAATATAAATAAACAGTTTATAATAAACTTGTAAAAGTCAAAGAGACATAAATAAAAGTCTTATAAGAAAGTATAGAATATAAAAAAATAAAGTACGGATAGGAAAAATAAGTAACGAAAGCTAGTGACTAACATTGCTTTCAATAATAAAACAAACTTAACGGAAAAATGCAAAAAAGTCGCATCTCTATATTTTGCCCATTAAAAGATACATTAAATTAAATTTTTTTACTGACTTTATTAGCGCTATTTAAAAATAGAGAGAAAAATATTATTAAACAATCGCATATCCATTAATTTTAGCTTCAAAATGTTTAAAAACTAAATCAAGTTCGTATCAGTGTTTAATATTCAAAAAATACTCTGGAACATGCAAAAACTTTAAGTGTAACGTTAAAAGTAACTTATATGTGTGTGGTGCGGGTGTTTGACACAAGGCGCGTGATTAGTACGGATTTGCCAGTCAAGATGGAGCAGAGTGCATTGAGCATTTTGCCATTGAAGATTTTATGCAAATGGTAAATCTCTGACAAAAGCAGAAATGAAGTTATTGGTCTCCTAATTACTCAAAACAGAAACATTAAAGGCAGTTGAACAGGGGCATCCCTAACCATAATGCTAAAAGCAATTGAACAATATAGTGCAATTATCTGACATAAAAGTAACAGTAAAAAGATAAATAAAAATAATATGTGCCAAACTGAAGAGTTGATAAGGACATAAATTAGTTTTCATCGGAGACAAAGTCTACCTGTATCCTCCAAATAGTGATTATGATTCAGAAAAAGGAGTTCATTATATTTTAAATTAGATCCATATATTGGAAAAGATATTTGACTAAGACAGAAGTATAGAACATGTAAGTAAACCGATCGGGGAGAGACATGTGGTTATTTTATGAATGTAGTAAGCAGACATCAATGTGCATTGTAGAACATAATGTTGCAAAGAGGAAATTGAACTATTTAAAAGTAATTGTACATTGTTCTACATCCACTTTAGGCATACTAGGCCTCTTTTTTTTTTTTTTTTTGCTTGAAAACGGAACAATTATCATTTGCGAAATCAGGTTCAGTGGCAAAACGCGATGCGCTTTGTCCCATTGCTCCATCGTGATTAACAATTACAAACTGGAGGAATCATCCACCAATTGAACCGTACCTCCGTCACGTCACGTCGCACAGTGGGGCGTTTTGATGATCTAGGTGGACAAAATTCATTTTTCCGATTATCTCGGGAACGTCTCTTCTGTCGAGATCCGTACGAGTTTTGTCGAAAAAATCCGATGTGTGGATAAACTACGACCGTAAAGAAGGCAGTTGGTTTGAGGGAGTGTCAACAGTTGCATTATTTTTCTGTAAGTTCGAAAGCAAGTCGTGACTTTTCTGTTTTATTCGAAAGCAGGAGTTTACTGGACATATGTCACATGCATTATTAAGAAATAAGCATTTTTTAAAATCAAAGTACCATTCCTAAAGTATTGAAAACTTAAGAAAGCTCCTGCCAAAATTTGCGAATCATTAAGTTATATTAACTTGATGTTTGTGTTTGAGTGTTTAATTCAAATTTTGCAAGTCAATTTTAAACCACTTTTAATTATCCGATTTTGCTGAAACTTTGAATACATGTGTAGTTTCAAGATAATTACAAAATTATAATATAAATAAATAATAATAATGTAAATAATAATAATAATAATAATAATAATAATAATAATAATATAAATTATTAAATAAGCCAAATATTTATCATTGTTTGATTATTTTATTACTGATAGATTCGAAAACCCAGCAAAAACCTAATTAAACTTCTTAAATAATTTTGTCCATCTAGATCCTCAAAACGCCCCACTGTGCGTCGCACCTAACATTCTTTAACTATAGCAGTTTGCTGTTTGACTATTTAAACAGAAGAAAAAAATTATAAAAATAATATTTTTGGTCATATTGCAAATTCGTATATCAGTTACAGAATGTCACTTTAAACAGAATTTCTATTGAAACAAAAATAGAGAACTGCTTGGAGTTCGATAAATTCAAGAAATATCGCAAAGAGCGAAGTTATATAAGTAATATAAGTGTTGAATAACGTGGCTTTTCGTCTACAAATGTCGTTTAAATGAAGTTGCCTTTTTCAAATGTTGTTTAAATTAAAATATCAGCATCAAAACACACACAGCAAACACGTGCATTTTTAAATTAAAAATAGTTTTGGGCATTTTTTGCTGCTAAATTAAAAAAAAAATTAAGCTAACTAAAATAAAATAAATAGCTTTATGCTAATTTCAAGTTATTTTGTGCCTTTTGTTTCGTGAGTTTTAGAAACTAGCATTGTAAGACAAAGATGCATTACTTAGAAGTCCAGCATATTTTTTTTCTTATAATTAGTTTCAAACATGAGATTTTTTAGTTAAATAAAACTAAAATATTCTCAATAACTAACACATAGATAATAATACCTTTAAAATTTTTTAATAATATCCAAAAAAAAAAAAGTTTTTAAAGAACTTTCAGATAATTTCAAAATTTTCACATAAATATAAATACAATTTATATTTAGTACATGTAACAAAATATTTACCTTAATCGTTCACTAAAAAAAATATTAAAATATACAATAACGTACCTTAAATTTGTATTTTAAAAGTTTTTTATATTATACATTACAGTCGAAAACATTAGCCCTGAATAATTTTATTTTTCATCGATCATGTGAAAAACTTCCTCTGCATTTGTTAGGAACATAAGTACCGAAGTAAATAAAGAAATTCTAAGCGCCTTTCACATTAATGCTATTAAATTTAACTTCGAGTTCTTCGGCATATTGATTCTTGGAATAAAAAGCTCAGCTCTGTTGATTTTTATATCTCTCCGACTGATTTTCCAAATTGTAACTCGTTTTTTTCGCTCCTTTCCCATTTTTTTAATCAGACAAAAGGATTGAGTAACGATTTGTACTTTAAAAAGAATTTAAAGTGTAAATAAAAGCCAAAAGGCGAATGAACATGTCAGATTACATGCTAACACATTAGGAGTATGTTCCATTTGATAAGAAATTCTATTAAATTTGATTTATGACGAACATAGACATGCATATTTATGCATAAGTACGTGCATGCTAGAGTTATATTAGCATCATGTATATATATATATATATATATATATATTGTATGTATTATGTACTATGCATGCATGCTGATTTGCATGCATGCATGCTGCTCTTTATCAACCCTTTAAGCAGTTTTCCTATATTTTCCCGTTTCCCCAAAACAACTTAAATCAGCTGTAGAGACAAAAATATTTTTTACAGAATGATATTTTATGATATAATAAAGATAAAAAGATAAAAAGTGTAGTTTAGAAACAAACATTGAAAGAAAATTTAAATTAACATTAATTTTACGAGCATTTTTATAAAAATACAGGAAATCCCTCAGACGCTCAGAGGGTTAAAACAATGTGGATGACTACAAGGTAGAAGTATAATACATAACGGTGAATGTAAATAAATAACTTGTGTTAATGTATTTATGTTAAATTTCGAGAAAGTAAGACGAGTTTTGTGTAGTTGAATTGTACATGGGGTTCTCGTACAGCAAAGGGGGGCATCATTTTCAGATAACCTGAATTCACAAAGACTAACGTACAATAAAACAACGCAAAATAAGGATTAGAGGCCATTTTAGGGATCAAGAGTGGTTTCAAACCAAAAATTGTGAAAGATGACACATTATTTTTGATGGAAACTTCAAATTCAGCAACAAACTTCAACAACACAAATATCCAAAACATTCCAAACTGTATTGTAACAGTTACTGGCATTTATTAGGCATTCGTCCACATTTTACAATCTCTCTCTCTCTTTATATATATAATATATATACAAGGTTTCTCAAAAAAGTATACACATTAAAAATAATTGTAACTAATTCTTTGTTAATACACACTTCATTTAGAATTGTGAAATGGAATTACCACAATAAACGTTTTATAAAATTAACGCCTAATTCAAACTGAGGGTAATTGTTTTTCAGGCGTTGTTGATAACATGAGGAAATTAAATCGCAAGTAACATGAATCATTTCGTTTGCTATTTGCGTGCATTCTCATTCAATGGTTGCTCCAAATTCATAGACTGTTGCCAGTTTTATACGGTAATCACCCCCCATAACAAAAAAAAAGTGACCAATCCAATGGAAGTTCTTTTATTCCCTCTTAATATAAATAATTTGTATACAAACCTAAAAAAAGTAAAATTTATTTTCCCCAGATAACTTAAAATAATTAAATGATAGAGTGTAAAAGTATTTATTTTTATTTTAATATGGCTCATTGCATCCCTCCTCCCCACAAAATATCTCGAACAATCCTTTGATAACATGTTGAACATGCGGAAGATCGAGCTCTTCCGGCGCCGCTGTTTCGGGAAGATTAAACAATTTCAGTTAGGCTTACAGATTATATTGATAGTGCTTTAAAAACTAGACATGTAATGCATGAAAAAATTGCGTTTATTCTTCTCGTACTGTTTTTTATTGCTCTGTAATGCAGAGGCTGTTCGCATATTTGTTAGACAAGTTTGCTTTGGTGTAAAAAAAATACACTGCAGAGAGAAATTATTTTTCACAGCTAATATGTTTTTGAAAACATAAATTTATGGACTTTGGAAAGCTATTCAAGAGGAATGGACCAAACTACCTCTTCCAAAACCACAAAAGACATTATTGCCATGGAAATTACACTGTAGAAGGGTAGTTCAGAATAAAGGTCACAAAACTCAACATGTAAAACACAAATATTTTATGAAAAATAGGTTTTGTATGTACCATGCAAATCATATAAAAATGTGCGAACACCCCTGGACATTATATGAATGTTTCTATCATAATTTAGCTTGAGATTTGCTAAAATCTATTTTTGTGTCTTTTCAGCCAAATTAGATGCTGTGAAAACGTACATGCGTATGCGTAGAGTGCCTGAACACCTTACGGTCAAAGTGATTCGCTGGTTCGACTACCTTTGGTTAACGCAGAAGTCATCAGACGAAGAGAGATCTGTGGGATGCCTTCCAGACAAGCTGAAAGCAGAGATTGCCATACACGTCCACCTCGATACGCTCAAAAGGGTCGAAATCTTCCAGAACACAGAGGCAGGATTCCTTTGTGAGCTAGTGCTCAGATTAAGACCGGTACTTTTCAGCCCCGGCGATTACATCTGTCGGAAAGGTGTGAGTTTTGAAAATGTTGTCTTAACCTTGTTTATTTTCAGTTTAGGTAAAGGTTTTCGGGAGAGTTCCACATCCTGTGCCGTTTGGCGCGGTTGGCAAAAAAAAAAAAAAAAATCCAAAATGGCGCCAAAAAAGTTGTTTTTGTATCTTACCATTTTTTTTAAGATGGCGAAAAAATATGGTTTTTAAATACCTATGAACATACGTTTATGAAACCATGTTTTTGCGCCGCCTTAAAAAGTTATGTACGATGCTAAAACAACATTTCATCACCATTTTGAATATTTTTACCAGTAATAAAAAATACATAAATAAATATATTTAACAAACCTAAACGGCCTTTTTGGGATTAATAATTGTTATTGTCAGGTAAGCTCTGCACCCCCCCCCCCCTGAACTCCCCGTTTTCTAAAAAAATAACTGTAAATAATTATTAAACGAAAGAAAATAACTTGTGAGAATATCAGGAAAGGTACATCTCATATAAATAACACACTTAAAATTATAAAATTTCGAAAAGGGTAGTACAAAAATGCAAAATATTATACAACTTGTATGGATCATTATTGTTATGTAATATTTTCGAAGGCACAGATGAAAAAGTAAAAATCTCGTTCTCAACGGCCATTAATATATATATATATATATATATATATATATATATATATATATATATACATATATTTTTTCCATATATATATATATATGCAAAAAAAATGCCAAAAGACTCGTCACATTTTCCCGCACAGGTTAAGGGATTTTCCCCAAGATTATATTTTTTATCGCTGTGATGCATAATTTGAATTCAAATGAATTCGCAAACTAAGATATAACTTATTATATCCATTAAAAATTTTTATAGGTCGTAAGCTTGCCTTCCAAATAAGCGTAACCATTTGAAGAGCGGTGGTATATATTATTTATGCTAAATAATTTAAATTACCAACTGCCAATATTGCCCTATGATATTGGAATAAAATTTTCTTTTTATCAAGTATGTAAATAAAAGTATTTATTTATTTTCAAATGAATTTATTCGTAAATTCTGGTGGAAGCCAATCATTTCAGCATGTTAGTGACAGAATTACTTTTCCCTTGAAAGGGTTAAAGTAGAGTTTGCCATAACACTTCCACCTCGATGCACTTAAAGGGATAGAGCCGATACTTGTTAGTCCTGGAGATTACATATGTTGGAAAAATATTAGTTATTCAAATGTTATCTGAAATCTGAATTATGTTTATTTTGAGATTAGGTAAAAAAAAAAGAAAGTAAGTTCTGAAAATTTTGTCCCTGTGCTGTATAATTTCAATTTATATACAATCACATGATAAGATATAACTTAACATTTTTTATTAAAAACTTTAATAGGACGCAAGCTTGCCGCTTGAACAAGCTTAAAATAGAGATTTCCATACACGTCCACCTAAGTAGATATATGCTCAAAAAGTTCGAAATCTTATAGAACACAGAGCTAAGATTCCTTTGTGAACTAGTGCTCATATTAAGACCAGTACTTTGCGATTATATCTGTTGAAGAGGTGAGAGTTATCCAAATGTTATTTTAATCTTGTTTATTTTCAGCTTAATTAAAGATTTTTTTATAAATTATTGCACTAATAACTGTTTTGGATAATTGGAATTCAAATGAACCCAGAATTGCTAAAGTTTCTATCACACACGTAGTATCATATAATAGGCATTATTAAATGTCCTCATAATCAGGCTTTCAAGAGGAGAGCGGTCGAAAACACATCGTGTGACCTCTTACCTCTTGTAACTTCATCAATGACGAACTTTTCACTTTTTGTATCCCCTACGCTAGGTATCAGTTCAAATTCAGTCAATTAGAGTGGCGTTCTAAAAAATATTGTTCCCAGTTCTCGGATTTTACACTATATTCTAAAACACATAGCGTTGATTACGAGCTACATGTTTCGCCAGTTTCTAAGTGACTCTTTCTAATCACACAGAAAACATCCAACTGACAGTCCATTTCATGCCAGGTATTGTGAATGCATTGTGCCTTACTCATTGTGACTTTTTTCAAATATCGCGATATGCATTCTTTGCGTAACAGTGAAGAAACTGAAGATACGCATAGAAAAAGAGCTGATATTCTATGTCTATACCAACATGCTTCACAATAACTTGGTGAGTAATAGACTGATTGATTTCATGTTTTATATATATATGACTAAAAATATCTAAATAGAAAAATTATGAAATACGCAAGCAAAATTTTGAGATTTATTCTATATTGTGTTTAAAGCCTTCCTTCCATTATTGTGTACAACACAGTTATATTGACATTTGAAATTGGATCATTCTTTTTGAAACAACTCAGGTAAAGATATTTTATACACTATTACAATTTCAATTCAAATAAACTTACAAGAGGAGCTAAAATATTTTTATTTAAAACTTTAACAAGATAAGGAGCTGAAACAACCAGTTTTCTAAAAATTTCCTGAAAATTTGAAGTTATAAGCATAAATTAAATGCTTTGATCGAAGCTCATCTCTGTGCACTATATTGAAGTCTCACAACAATGATATAATTCTTTTACTAAATTTGAAGTACGTGAGTTCAAAATAGCTTTCTTCTAAATACTCTGATAAATGTCTTATGACTGATCAGATAGCTATAATAGTCAGAGTATTATTGTCTGAGTGCAACGAAGACTCATACACAGCGCAATATTACTTTGCCCCATATATAGCTACGATGGATATTAAAACCTTTCGTCAAGCATAACTCAAAAAATATTTAACGGATTTCGTTCGAATTTTTACAGAACGTACCTATAAAGGTGACAACGACGTCTATTTATTACCAAGAATAAGTGTCAAACCGTTTGGAAATTATATTAAAAAATAGATAAAAAAGCACAATTAAAGTACATACGTCACGAAATGTGTGCGTACGTCATTTTCACCGGCGGGAGATTTTCGTAGACAATCGGAATTGAAAAATTCATGGAATACATGGAGCAAAAAAATATGCACGCACTAATATTCAGCTCAATAAAATATATTTCAATTTAGTAGAAATAGAAAATTAATCTGGATTTTTTTTTCTGTTTGAAAGAAAAACCCCGCAATAACTTGGTAGACTTGGTATTAGAGATTTGGCGCAAATCTCAGCAATAGCAGCTTTTTTTATTTTGCGTGTGTAAATTTAAAAAAAAATATTTGGTGTTTAAATAAAAGGTTTCGATTTATGGCCTTATTTCTTTTTTTTCTCTTTTTAGCATTTTAAATGGGATTAATGAAAGGCATGTATTTTAAATTAAATGAGTGAAAGGTTTATATTTAAATGAAATGAATTCAATATGAAAATGTTATAGGAACAATATTTGGTGATTTATCAACTGCGCCAGGATAACATAAAAGTACCAATATATCAAACAGTATGTAGTATGTGAAATGAAACAATTATATTATAATCACCCATCGAACAAGAAAAAAACTAATATTCTGCATTCAGAGGGAAAAATCCATCTCCTGTGCCGTAAGATTTGGCGAGTTCTATTTTGGTGATAAGTTTTTCGATGTGATTGGTGGGATCTGCAGGATTTGGCTTACTTTTTCTAAATCTTATTTTTTTGCAGATGTAGTATTATGTAAATATATTTTTTTTGCATAATTTTTCTATTTTGTATATTTGGCATTCTATTTTGTATATTTTCTATTTGGCATTTGGAAAAGAGATTTTTACCTTTTTATCTGTGCCTTCGGAAATATTAAAAAAAATAATAAAATATTTACATATATCAAGCGTATAATGTTATGTTTTGCATTTTTATACGGACCACTTCTCAATTTTTAGATTTTAAATGCTATTTATTATTTACTAGCCGTTTATTAATTGTTTAAAATTTAACCCCCGGACAATAACAATTATTTATCACAAAAATGCCTCTTAGGTTTGTTAAATAAGTTTGTTTATGTATTTTCATTACTTATTAAAATATCGAATATGGCGATAAAATTTTATTTTAGCATCGTGCTTAAATTTTTAAGATGGTGCAAAAACATGCTTTAATAAACGTATGTTTGTAAATATTAGAAAAACATGTTTTACCGCTCTCTTGAAAAATTTTGTAAGATGCTAAAACTACCTTTTGGCACCATTTAAATTTTTTTTCGCCAACCGACATAGGATACGAAACTTTTCCCCATTCAGATGCACAGGCAAGGCTGGTCTCAAACAAGAGTAAAGCTAGCAACAATATTGTTTTAACTCTATAAGAGTTAGAATAATGATATTAAATGTTCCGATTAGCTTTGGGCCCAATTACGAAAGTTTCTCCTAAAAAACTGTAGAAGAAGTCTTTTACATTTGTTTCAAATGAAGCTCGGTCTACGAGGTATTTGCTAATAATACAAACAACACTAATGGCATGGAGGCAAAAGTTTTAATTTAAATGTATATATTTGAAACCCTTCCCCCCTCTACCCCCCCAAGAAAAGAAAGTTACAGTAATGAATTTAAAATGGCATTAAGCCACGCTTTCTGACATAAGCAATTGGCTGCAAACGCGATAACGAAACTTTCACTTAACTTAATAACATGTAGCTAATATAGCCCTCAGGGTACTTTGCAGTTATACAGACCTTGTGGTTTCTTTAAAAAGATTGAGACAATTCATGTTTAAGAAATTGAGATTTACTGTCAAATGATATAAACAACTATGAGCACAAAACTGACGAATTCTTATTCAGGTTTATGTATGTATTTAAAAAAATTGCATCTGATTACACTTATTACATAAATTACTTCTGTTTGCATTTAATAACTGATAAACGGCTTCGGTATATTAAATGAATTGTTTAAATATTGGAAAGAGGTGGCAAGAGGTAGAAAGACGAGTAAACAAACGGGTAGACAGACGGGTAGAGAGACGAGTAGCGACATAGGTAGGCTGACGGGTAGCGAAACGAATAGACAGACCGCTAGAGAGAAAGGTAAAAAGAGGGTTGACAGAGGGGTAGCGATATGGGTCACGAGACGGGTAGCGACACCGGTAGACAGGAATGTAGCGAGAAAGGTTGCGTGGTAGATAAAGAGACAAGTAGAGAGATGAGTACAGAGACGAGTTGACTGACGGGTAATGAGATTGGTAGCGAGTCGGGTACAAAAACAGATGGATAGTGAGATGGGCATACAGACGAGTAGAGAGACAGTACATGGGTACGGAGATGGGTAGAGAGGCGTATAGCCAGACGGGTAGAGAGACAGATAGACAAGTTGTGAGACAGATAGACAAATGGGTAGCGAAGTGGATAGAGAAAATGCTAGGCATACAAGTAATTAGACGGATATACAGACGGTTAGAGAAATAGATTGGCGGGTAACGAGACCGGTAGAGAAATATAGAGACAGATAGCGAGACGTGTAGAGAGATAAACAATCTGTTAGAGAGATGGGCAGAAGAATGGATAGGGAAACAGACAGATTGTGGAGAGACAGACAGACAGGCAAAAGAAAAGTCTGCGGATTGGCGCAGTAAAGGCGCAGGGGGCAGAGCCTCCTAGAGAGTAATCAAGAAGTATCTGTTAAGTTAAGAATTATCTGTCTGCTTAACTTTGAAATATATATAATTTTTCAATTTTGCCGATATGGAGATTTAATGTAAAAGTTATTTTACAGAAGTCATCGAAAGATTTTTTGTATACTTTAATAGAAATTTAGACTATAGTTTTGCAATCTGGTTTGTAGCAAAGCATGCTATCAATGTGGTTTGAAGTGTAAGAGTTTATATAAACAGTTATACAAATAATAGATATATAATGAAGGAAGAAAATTTTTAAATTCACACACAAAAAAAGGTGCAACAATGAAATTAAATTTGCGTTAAGCCACGCTTGATAGAATAATCTATTGGCTGCAAATCCAATTACGTAACTTTTACAAGCTTGGCGTTTTAAAAGATCCGGCGGGTTTTTTTTTTTTTTTTTTTTTTTTTTTTTTAAGTTTTGAAACAAGTAACAAGATACACGCTTAAGAAAATGAGATTCTTTGCCACATGTTAAAAAAAATATGACAACACATCTGATGAACGGTACTTCTTTTCTATTTTTTTAACAGTGTATATGAATTTATATATGATATTTTGTAATTCTATCAATTAATTTGCTCTTGTTCTTAATATTGTAATTATTAACCCTATGTTCTCAGCAATATCACTCAGACTAATCCCTTTGAGGGAAGTCCTAGTACATGTAAGGAGACATCATATAGTGGCCCTGATTGCGTTTATAGCGCAAAAAAAGTTATTGCAAATTCTTTTTTAACACAAAATATCCTCCCGATAATTTTTGATATAATTGAATCTGATGATAGTATAAGGTAATAGCGTACTTTGGCTAGTCTATGTAAAACAAGTCTCTCATAGCATATACCAAGTTAAAAGTACTTTTTTGTTTCATTAGTCCAGTCAGTTTAGGAAAAATAGCGGAACAAATTAGAAAAAGCTAGATTTTTGCACAGGTGCTAGTTAGGGTATGTAGTTTAACATATTAAAAGTCCTCATGGATCCGATGTGAACTTTCGCCACCAGGGGGCGCGAATGATATTGAAAATAGGTTTTTTGTACATATCTCATTAATGAAAGCATCTACATAAAAAAGTGCAATTAGAAAAATTTAGAACATTTAATTTCCTACAAAAAGTGTTTATAACATTTTTTGTCACATCAAACTGTCCCTGTCAAAAATCAAAAACAGTTAACATACTTGGAAGAAAAACGATAAAAATACGGAAAACCAACTGCTATTTTCAAAGACATTATATTGAAAGTCTAAAATTTTTACTTTTGAAGAAAAGAGGTAAGTATATAATATCCCTTACATACTTATTTCCACGCCACCCTTGAGGTAAAGCATTTAGCGCAATTTTTATTGCGGTGTCCCCCATAGGCATAGTCCACATATAATGTCTGGCTTTATTCAAATCTCAATCGTTTGGCTGCTTGAGTAGTCATTTGCACATCTTCAACTTCTTCACCCGATTCAGTTTCGTAATGATCTGTATTTTTTTCTTCAGTTGCAACCAGAAAATACAGCCTTCAGGTTTTTCTGGTTGGCATTCGATATCGTCATTTAATTCAGGTGTAGCGATTCCCTCATCCCATGCAATGGGCACAACATTATAAATATCCTTCTCGTCTTCAAATTCAACTCTTATTTACATTGTGACATGAGACTTTGCAATAATTTACGCAAATATCAGAACGTTTCAATCTGATTTTTCGTATTCACATGCTTTACCACATCCTTTGGAACAAGTACAAAAAATGGATTCAATAGCATTTTTTGGTGCGGGCGGTAAGGTAGCTGGAGGTGAATCTTGCCAGCCCCAGTTTTCAGGAAGAAGTTCATTGCCCAACCAGTATTGTATTTGGTAAAAACACGTAAACTGTGAAATCTAGCTGCGTAGTCAGTAGACAGCAACGTTAAAAGGCTTTTTTTACCAACAGCAACTCCTTCCTTGAAACATATGTAACGGTGCTTGTTCAGAGAAAGTTCTGCTTTACCACCATATGAAGCAAGAAAAATAGTTTTCCTGTCTCGGATATTTCAATTCGGGATGCTTTGCCACTTTTAAAAGTGCTGGCAGCTTGACTGTTACGCACTCCTTCCTTAAAAAAAAAAAAAATTGATAACGACATTTTGCCTTTCCCAAACAATGCTGGTGTAGAGTCACAACCTGTAAAAGCGTGAATGAACAAAATGTGATCTTTCAGAACTGCATCATTATTAAGATTGTGCGACGAAAACAAGGTGGTTGGTTTTCTTCCTCTTCCAGGCTTAATAATAAATATCTCTGTCTCTGGAGGTGCTAAGGCAGTCAACAATATGAGCAGAATAGAAACAGAAACAGAAACCTCTCACTCGTGGACAGCCAACCTCTCGGCATAGGACCTATGAGTCCACGAGGGGAAAACCTATATCTACCAGGAACCCCAGTGTCCAAAGAACCGGAGTCCCCAGCAAGTTTAAAAAAATAAATAAATAAAATAAAATAAATAAATAAATACAAAAAATCACACGAGCTACCCAATATTGCTTATTGCTGGGTGAGCTCAAAGTTATTACATGTATATAGTTCTGTATGAATATACTGATAAGATTACATAATATAAAAGATAAATATTTACAGATATTTACAATAATAAAAATTGTACTTAAAATTTTCAATTGTATTATGCACTAGTCTATTAAGTCTTTTAAAACATAGTTTTTAAAATCTATAGATCTAGAATTTTATACAGGTTATAATAATTCTTTGTCAATATCATCGCCGACAATAGCAATATGCACACCAGACTTTGCTACTTCAATGGCTGTGTTAACAATAACACATGGGCTGAAAAGTTCCTGGTCTGGTACACAGATGGCGTTGCAATCGCCGAACCGATGCTTTTTTTAGTAAATACTAACCTTTCAAAGGTAGCAGAAAAAATGTTATGACGATTCGCTGTGTGGATAAAACGCTAGAGTGGTTTTAGTTGAACGATTTTGTTGATAAACAAAAAAATGGATAAACAAGAATTTCAAGAATTGTTATTTGATGGGAAAAAACACCGTTCAAACAAAAGCTTGGCTTGATAAGCGTTATCCGGACACTGCACCAGGTAAATCAACCATTATTGACTGGTTTTCTGAATTTAAACGTGGTCATACGGATACCAGTGCTGCGCCACGCAAATGAGGTGAATTCTCCGGAAAACATAAAAAAAAGTCCATAAAATTGTGGTGGGGAACCGCAAAGTGAAGTTGCAGGCGATAGCTCAGACTCTGAAGATATCCAAAGAACGTGTAGGTTTTATTTTTAATGAACATTTGTCTATGAAAAAGTCAAAGTGATAATGTTGTCAAAGTGGGTGCCGCGCATGTTGACTTTGACCAAAAACAACAACGAGTCGATTTTAAGCACTGTTTGGAGCTTTTTCGTTATAAAATTATGTTATTTATTATAAAATTATTATTTTTATTTATTTATTAAATTATAATTATTAAATTATTATTATTATTATTATTATTATTAAATTATTATTTATTATTAAAGTTATGTTATTTATTAAAGTTATAAAGTAATAAAGTTATAAAGTTGTAAAGATATGTTAAAAAGTTGTGTTTTCTTTATAAGACCGGGAACTTATCAGCCCATGTGTTAAGTGTGTCAGCATCGCCCTCTGCTTGTTTCGCTTTGAAACCATTCTCCATAAATTTCTCCATGAGTATAGAGATGAGATGTGTTTTATTTTGCTGATTAGGAAAAAAAATCTTGACTAATAGACACATTCATTTCTTCGTTAAAATAGATGTCGGGAGTTACAATTTTCGAATATCGAGGATTTCTTTCGGCCGTTTTTGTATTATAAACTTCGTCAGAGTAACCATCGAAAACGATTATACCTTTACCACAGTAGTTTATTAGGACATAGGAAATATAACTTTCTACGATACTCCTGCATGTTTCACCGAAGGGCAAAAGAACACGATGAAAAAGCCATCCTCCATCACTTGAATTTTTTTGTCCGTTTTTATTTTCAAAGATTGAATATAATAAGGATTTGGTTGTTTTTCTCATATCATTTTCATTAAATGATAATAAAGGATATGGAGATAGTTCATATTGAAAGTAAGTTTCCAAATCTTCTTGATGCTTCATGTAAATGGAAATACGTTGAAACAACAACAGTGGATCATCACAGCTCACAGTATCTTTAAATTTAAACGAATTATTCATCATCGCTAATGATAGAACTCGATCTTTACATGAAAGTTTCAAGTCACCAATTTTTTTTCCCTGAAATCTTTTCAACGACTTTGCTTTCGACGCTGTATGCATCATGGCAGTTTATTCTGTGATCTCTGATAATTCCGCTATGTATTGAGACGTGGTACATTTCAATATAAGCATGTGGTGACATAATGACTATTGCACAACAGCACAAGCATGCGAAATCGGTCTACAAAGGAACAGTCTATGTCAGGAGAGAAGGAGAAGGGTTGGAAAGTAAACTATTTGTTCTTCTGGGGCGCGTTCAATATGATCATGTTTTCCTATTTTTTTCCAGTTATGGTCACTGTTTTTTATATTTGACAGGCAAAGTTTGGTGTGACAAAAAAAAATGTTACTAGACATTTTTTGTAGGAAATAAAATTTTCTATATATTTCTAATTGAACTTTTTTTTCTAGATGCCATCGTTCATGAGATATTCACAAAAAACTATTTTCAAGGTCGTTTGCGCCACCACGAAAGGTCACATCGGATCGATGAGAATTTTTAGTATATTAAACTAAATACACGAATGAACATCTTTGCAAAAATCGAGCTTTGTTCGATTTTTTTCGGCGATTAAAAAAAAAATACTAAAATGACTGTAGTACATCTAAAATATATATATATATATATATATATATATGACTTAAGTTTTCAAGCCATATGCCAGTAAGTGTTACTGATTTTTAATTACTTTTGCGAAAAAATGTCCTGTTATAAACATTTATCTAATGTTCTTCACCATTAATTAATCTAAAAGAATGATGAAACTTCTAATATTTTTCTTGAAATTTTATTTAATGGACCGTGATTTCGAACATAATTGTTTTGTTATTCTTCCTTTTTTTGAACTTTTGAACATTATTTTATTTACAAATGGTTAAATTAGATGTGAAATCAAACACTAGAGTATTTTCTTCCATTTAACGACTGGAAAAAACTTTTTCAATTTGTCATGGATCATCCCATCTGAGTTTCTCAACATTTGTTTTCAAAATGTTCTTAAAATGGTTAAATGAAAAAAAAAAAGATACACAACGTGTCTAGTCTGACACAGTCTGATAGAATACTACATTATTGTTTTTAATTCCTTGATAAAATCAATTTAGGCTCATAAGAAAGTACTTCTAAGTTCATTTAAGCATTTAGTTGAACGGCTTTAAACATTTTATAGGGTGGTTGTAAAAATCCTTGATACATTTTAAAATGAAATTAAAAATCAGGTAATCGACGGCACTAAATCTGAAAGCTGCCTAAAAATTCATCAAAAATTTGAGCCGTAGTAGTTTAATCACAGATGGCGCCTTTTATTCTCACATTGAAATTTCTTTTCCGTTACGTATGTTTTTCGGTTTATCTTTTTTTTATATTTTTATGTTGTTGTAACTTAGTATGATGGGTTTCAATTGAAAAAATTTAAACTAAGAAGACATAATTAAATTTTAATCAGACGTTGTGTAAATCATAAAGAAATAAATCCGAATAACAATGAGTATGAATCTATATATTTAAAACGAAAAGCGCATTCTGTCAAATCCACATAAAAATCGTTTCTTTGCGCATGCGTCAACGTTTTTTTAAAGTCTTCTACCCTCAGAAACGGGAAACCTGATTGATTAACCCAACCCTCACCTCTTTAGCCTAGGGGGATTGGAAAGGGTTGATTGAAAACTGATGGAAATGTACCATTGCATTGAAAGCATAGACATTCTAATATATTTTTGCTCTGAGGTTGAAAGCTAAAGCTTTTTTTTTAAAGAACTCATTTTTTAACTACCAAATTTGCATATTTTTTGCAAAATTTTAAAGGAAGTTTGGATACAGCTACAGTTATAACCGATTGAGTTCGGGAGTTCGGAAGATGAGAAATATTTTTTTTTATTGCTATGTTAAAGGAGCCGACGCAGAAACAAACAAAAAAGCGCGAAGAAAACATTTCGTTTACAACTAGATAACATAATTTTTTTCACGAAATTTTTACTCGGGGTGTAAAACCGTTTTATTTATCACCAACAAAGATGTCAAAGAGTTCGGACAAAAAGACCTTTTTATTTTAAAACTATGAAACGACCCTGGGTTAAAAAGAAAGAGTGTTTTTATCACTACACTGCAAAAAATAACTGTTGATTTTACAGTATAAAACTGGCACCCCAGCTGCCAGTATTATACCGTAAAATTAACAGTATTAAACAGTAAAAAAAGCAGTAATACGCTGCCGCGCAAGCAGTAATACGCTACCGCGCATGCGCAGTAGCGTATTACTGCTTGCGCGGCAGCGTATTACTGCTTTTTTTACTGTTTAATACTGTTAATTTTACGGTATAATACTGGCAGCTGGGGTGCCAGTTTTATACTGTAAAATCAACAGTTATTTTTTGCAGTGTATATATCAATATTTATTCGCGATTTTTTCATTAAAAAATATAATTTCATACAAAATCAGGTTAAAGATATAAAATAATAAAAACCTGATGTTTTATTTATTTATTTATTATCACGGGCCCGGCGAACGCCAGGCTGGGGTCAGCTAGTCTTTATTTAAACTAATTAGAAAATTTGAAGAGAAGATTTCGGAAGAAGAACTATTCGGAAAATTTGACAGCTTGCTCCTAAATTTCCTGAAGCAACCTAAGCTCTTATTCCGCAGTAACTTAATCTACGATTTCGCAGCAACTTAAAGATGCTTTCACAGTAACCTAAGCTCCACCCACTTACGTATCCCATTTATAACACACCCACACACGATCATACTTACCTGGCATTGCCTATAGCTGCGGAACAGATTTCATCGATTCAAAAGTATTAAAATAGTATTAATTATAATGTAAATGCTTAATGCTCTTAATTCAGAATTTTTGTTTGTTGAACATGAAAATGTTTACTTGAGAACTGATAGCATCCGCAAAACAGATATTTCGTTTTGAAGGGAAAAAAACACCCACCGTAAAAACTATGTGGAAACGTTTTAAAAAATTACGGACATGAAAATAAATTTTTGTTTCAGAAATGTTTCTGAAACATTCTGAAAATGTATTGGTTTGTGGGGTTTCAGAAGATAAAGAGAAGCTTTTCCGAATCTTTGGTAACTTGGAAGAGTTTATAGTATATTTTTGTACATTTTCTTGGTAAATCAAGAAACATATCTTCTTTTTTACTGTTTTTACGGAAATTACAAAAAATTAAAAAAAGAGAGAAGTGTTTCTTGCATAGCAAGCTTGCATCTTAGCAAGATGCTTTACAAAAATGTAATTTATCCTCTACCGAAATTACGAATTATCTAATCGCGATTCCAAAAAACGTACCTTTATGTTCATAAACCTCAGATATCAATAGATTTCCAAAATTTAAAGAAGCATTTCTGCAACAAAAGTTTCCTTTGCTACCCATTATTTTCGGAAACGTTTCCGACTATATTTAGAATGCATTAATTAGTTTTCTCATCCCGATATCAAACGAAATATCGTTTTCTCGTATGTTATTACTTCTCAAGTAAACATTTTAAATGTTCAACAATTATATTTAACAGACAAACATGATAAATTAACGGCGTAAAATGAACATTATTATGTTACTCTTACATGTAAAAAATCTGTTACATAGCTGAAACAGCTATACATTAACGTACTACCGTTTACGTACTTTTGAGCATAAAAATGTAAATTATTGAAGCATTCCAAAATGATTGGAGTAACAATGATTTTTTTAACGTAACTTAAAGTAGTATAAAGTGAATAATAAATAAAGTCAAATTTTATCAAAGAGACATTCATCATGTATATGTTTTAATACTTTCGATCATCATTAAAAAGAGTTCTTGATTTCACTTCATCTGTCTGTCCGTCTGTCCGCACTATACCTTTTGTAAATATACCTGAATCGTCATGAAATTGATCCATGTTATAGCATGTTCCATATTGAAGATGAATTGTATAATTTTTTGTTCGTTTACAGAGACATTCAATTTGTATACATTATGATCTGTGGGTGATAACTGTTTTAAGTACATGTTATTTATACTACACTACTTCAAACATAACAAAATCAATATGCAATGTTGATATGCAGTACAGCGTATTTCCTAAGGAAAAAGGTATGCGTTGCAAATCTTCTTCATATACAGAGAGACACAAAAGTATTTGCTTTGATTTTTTTTAACGTAACTTAAAGTAGTATAAAGTGAATAATAAATAAAGTCAAATTTTATCAAAGAGACATTCATCATGTATATGTTTTAATACTTTCGATCATCATTGAAAAGAGTTCTTGATTTCACTTCATCTATCTGTCCGTCTGTCCGCACTATAGCTTTTGTAAATATACCTGAATCGTCATGAAATTGATCCATGTTATAGCATGTTCCATATTGAAGATGAATTGTATAATTTTTTGTTCGTTTACAGAGACATTCGATTTGTATACATTATGGTCTGTGGGTGATAACTGTTTTAAGTACATGTTATTTATACTACACTACTTCAAACATAACAAAATCAATATGCAATGTTGATATGCAGTACAGCGTATTTCCTAAGGAAAAAGGTATGCGTTGCAAATCTTCTTCATATACAGAGAGACACAAAAGTATTTGCTTGAAGTTCGCTTTGACAATGCTATACTTATTCTAACATAATGAAATTTGTGTATGTTATTGGGGTACGCGATAGAATTTTCCTTGCAAAAAAGGGTGCATGTAATATTTAATGTTATTTTATAGATCCACACAAAAAAATTCAGATACATTATTGCCTGCTAGTGACAATTGTAGGTACTGCGTTTCAGTTGTGTATAAATATTATAGATCGTATGCTAGGCTCTCCAAAAAAGTTCCACTGAATTAACCAGTATGGATAAGAATTTCTTTTAGTGCGTGTGACGTGCATTACACGTTTTGTAGCTTAACTAAATTTTATTATACAGTGTGATTAAATGAATATTCCAATTTGAAGGGCCATATCTTCTGAACAATAAAAGGTACTGTTCCATTTCACACATCGAAGCGAGTGAGAAGTTATGTAGTTTCATAAATGTAGAAAGAAGAAGAAACACGAGCCAGTTTTCGCCACCAAAAGAAACACGAAAGACATCAACTCTGTAGGAGAATTCGTCCCACACGGTTTTCAGCATGTCGGGTGTTACAGTTGCAATAGATGCAGCTATCCTCGTTTTCAGTTCAGCAGTGTCAGCTGGTAGAATCGGAAAAACACTTTATCTTTTATGTATCTCGGCTTCAATTGACTGAATGAACTCGCAACGGAACATGCCGGTTCACTTTCAACCCGCCGCTAGTTGCGCCATCTATCACCAAGAAAACGAACATTTACATTTATGAAACTTCATAACTTCTCACTCACTTCAATGTGTGAAACGGAACACTACTTTTTATTGTTCAGAAGATATAGCCCTTCAAATTTGTGATATTCATTTACAATCACCCTGTACTTTGTGATACATGATAGCACTAAGTTATATGTACCTAATATATTGCCCTCTATTCATGATAACAGTCAGAAAAGCGTTTTCAGGTTTGTTATACGTTTTTTAACTTATTTAATTTTTTACTAGTATGTGGCAAGTATAAAAATCTTTAAATCACGTACAAGGTTGCACAGAAACATTCGACTACATTACAGTATTTAAGCGGGAGTTATTGAAAATGGGTTTTTAAGTTTCTTACGTATGTTCTAAATTATTTATTTAGATATCGTGTTTTATGATATGAAAAAGAAAAGTTTGGTAGTAGTTTTGTTCTACATAATATTATTGTGGTATTAAAATGTGTCATAATATAGGTTTACATCCTATTTTTTGTTCTTGTTCAGTCTATCGTCACAGAAGTAATACAGCAAATCCTCAAATTTTTTCCTGTCATTAAATATTGCTTCCTTTTATGTGAAGAATCGCAGTGTCACAATGAAATAAGTAATTGTTTAAATACTTGTAGAGAGGTCTATATTAATATTTAAACAATTACTTAATTTATTGCAAAGTATTGCTATTGTAACATGTATTGATTTAACTACTATTTTCAATGATATAGTTAACTTTTAACATCATGCCCTGTCAGTAAAAAATAGGATAGGAGAGTTGAATGTTTTCAGGTCGTATTTTATCCAAGTACATGAAAGACGGAGTAATTTGCTTTGGCTTCATTCACCCCTATCTTCCGAGATAGACTATCAATCAATTCCATAGATTTAACTGCGAATATTTTACAATTTATAATCTGTCAAAAATCTATGCTCTAGATAAAGGTATTTTTTATCGAAACAATTCGTTAACTTTTTTTTCCATTTTATATAAATATGATATTCTAAGATATTTTCTTTATGTGGTTTAGAGACTTTCGGATTATGTCTTTCTTGAGATATAGAGACAAAAAAATCATTATAGAAATTCAATTTTATGCAATTAAAGTAACAATTTCTAGCACCATGCATAAACTCATGAGAAATCAAGCATACTACTCGTTCATATTTTTTATTTACAGAATATCATAATAAATATTTAATTATACATTATATATCTTATTGAAATGATGTAAATGTTTTTTTTAACTTTTTAAAATAGTTGAAAAGTTATTTGACATTGATTTTTCTGTATGTCTGTCCGTGCTCTAACTCTTTTATGTTATTAAAGCATGTTTGATATTTAATAATAACGTGTATATCATGTATAGTTGGTTTACAGGGACTCACAAGAGAATTCTGATACGTTATTACCTTTGGAGAAAATTCGTTTGTGGTACATTTTAATGATGTTGCGATACTTCAAATATAATGAAATTGATGGGAATCCCTGAAGTGCGCTACAACTAATTTTCTTTATATTATGGAGTTTATTATAGCATTTCCCGTTCATTTACAGAGACACACAAAAGAATTCTGTTGCAGATCTGACTACGCCCGATTATTGCTAGTAGTACGTTTTCAGCTATGGTATGCATTTTGTAACCTAACTGAAATTTAGTGTTTAGATTCTATAGATCAATTACATTGTTTACGAAAGAATTCGCGCACATTATCGGTTATGGAGAACAAATGTGAATATTAGTAATTTTTACTGCATTATGTGTTCTTTAAATTGTTTAACTAGGTATCTTATTCCATTGTATTAAAAACTTAAAATTTCATGGTGTAATCGTCCAGCATTTATATTACTTAAAATTCCTTAAAAATTTTGTGATAATGTAGGAAAGTGTGTCATAATCTATGCCTAATGCTTGATTTTTCGTTCTTGTTCACAGGAGAAGTGGGTAAGGAGATGTACATTGTGAACAGAGGACGCCTGCAGGTTGTAACGGACAATGGTAAAACAGTTCTAGCTTGTCTCCGAGCGGGTAGTTACTTTGGAGAAATCAGCGTGCTCAATATGGGGACGGCTGGCAATCGTCGCACTGCTTCTGTTCGATCTGTTGGATACTCAGACCTCTTTTGCCTTTACAAACAAGATATGTGGGATGTGCTCAAAGACTATCCAGCTGCTAGGGTGAGGCTTGAAGCTATTGCCGTAAAGAGACTCGAAAAATACAAAAAGGACGAGGATGTAAAGAAAAGTAAGACATTGCATTCTGAAAAAAATACAATAAATTGATACACATCTACACTGTAAAAATAAAAAAAAAGTTGATTTTATGGTACAATACTGGCATTCCAGCTGCCAGTATTATACCGTAAAATTAACAGTAATAAAGAGTAAAATAAGCAGTAATATACTAGCGCGTATTACTGGCAGCTGGGATGCCAGTATTATACCGTAAAATCCTCTATTTTGTTTTCTTTTTTGCAGTGTAGAAAAAATTAATGTACCATTGGGGTTACTTGAAACCTTGGCTACTTTGACTTAAAACTAAAAAAAGTGGTTTAAAACACTCCTGCACTCACTGTGCTGAGAGTATAGACGTGAATCACCAATATAGTTCACCCCTATCGTTCACCCCTAAGGACAGCTGTGGTGTATTGATTCTGGTGTATTTAAATTGACAATAAGGGAAATTCAAAATTGTTAACAGAAAAAAGGCTCCATCTGATTTCTCGACAAACCTCCATTGCAATTCTCACAAAATTTAAACACTGATTTTATTTTAAAAAGAAGAATAAAGTAAGTAAACTCCTGCTAATTAACTGAAAAATTAATTAATCAAGATTAAATAATTACTTTTTTATACTGATAGTTAACCTTGTTATTCTCCTGTATTGTGGTACTACAGAAAAAAATTGATTAAAAAATATCCATAACATTTCAATTCATAACCACATAACATTTAATACTCCTCTTAAATCGCTGTAATCAATATTTCTTCAGTCAAATGCCGAAAAACATCTGCTCAAACCAAAATGTGTATATCTTATTATAAAATGCATCGTCATGGCAAATTCATTTTATAGTATTTTATTCCTCTATGTGGTTGCCCACGTTTATTACAGAAATATATTTTATTGTTTTATAATTCAATATAAGGGAGAACATCTGGAGCAAAATTAAAAGCAAGCGAATATTTTTCTTATTACACTAGGTTATAGGTCCCAAATGGCAGAGAATATCATTTACATTGGTCTTATGATATTAATATCTTATGGGATATCATTAAATAAGAATCACAGATACCTCAGCTCTTACCTTATACCATATTTATAAAACTTGGTTACGGATATTAATTTTGCGACTGTATATGCCCTCAGAGGATAATAATATTATTAATTTCTGGCAAGATTATCTCCTGTCAGGATTGTAGAAGTGATTTTTTTCTCTAAATAAGGAGTATATTTTATATATTGTATCACATATTTTATATTTTTAATTGCTATGTTATGTTAATTTCAGACACTGTTTTCTCAATTAATCTTTAAATATTTAAATAATGCATGAAAGTTGTGTGGTAGTTTATTTTCTTTTGAAAATTGTTATAATTACTTGGAAAAAAATATCTAAAATTTATACTCATTTTAGCTCTATTGTTTGAAAAACAAATGACGGAAAAAAAATTAAATTGCAACAAATTGAAACAATTTTTTTCTTTTTTTCTCTGCAATGAGAAAGGAATTGTGCAAAAAATTCTTTACATTCGACATATTTGACGAAAGTTTTACTATTTATAATGTTATCAACTTTCAAAAGATTTCAAAATATCTTTTCAATTTTATCAAAATGTTCTTTCTTTTATTATTCCTTGTGGTAAAAATAGACTGGTCTTCAAACATTAATATAAAGACTACGTTAGATTGAATGGAGTTTAACCACAGATACATTTAAATAAACTCTTTCAATATAGCTTGTGATATTTAAAAAAAGAAAAGAAAATTCGTTTTTGAGTTAAAGAAGCCGTAAAAGTAGACTTCTTGAATTATACAACGAAATTTCTTTATTTACACTATAAACCAATATACAGCTCTAGATATATGATTGATGTAAAGTATGAATGTACATACATAAATGTACACACATATTTTTTATCTCCAATTCAAGAAGATACACTAAATGACTAACATACAGTATTTGTTGCTAAATATTGTGTAAAACATACTTTTTAAACAAAGACAAAAACCATACAAATCAAGGTTATTAGTAGCGTACACCAGAATGGGGAAATTGTAATCATTCGTAAGGATTTTGAGCAATATCTTTGTTTATATATGCAAATATATATATGTATATGTGTGTGTGTGCACAGTATAAATATATGTATGTATAATGTGTAAAGAATTCTGTAAAAGTGGTGATACTCATGACATTACATTATGAAAATTTAAATCCTATCTGAGAAGTATAGGTGAAACAAATCACATAGCCAACTTAGTTTTTCCATATAAATTAAAACTCTAATAGCCTAGGTTAAGTTGAAACCACTTTGTCCTCTTGGGTTTAAACATATTTTTCTTTGTTCAGTTTTCTATATGCAGAGCGCATTTTTGCCAGCTACTCCCTATTAGCGTGAGAGAGTCACATTTTCCATTTTTGAAAGTTTTTAAGCTATTAAATTTATTTTAAAATAATATTGTTTAACATCACAAACTGCATGATAAAAAAAAAAAAACAAGAAAGAAAGAAAGAAACAGAATTTTTAGAATGAAACCAACTAGGATCTTAGAGATTCTTTTCTCTTACAAGGAAGGTCTCCTTAAAGCGCATACTCAGAATATTTTGGAAAAATGCTCAAGTACGTAATAAAGGATCAGTCAAATTTAACTGCGGAATCGCGGTAGAAAATCTGCAAAAAAAATAAAAAACTTTCGAATATTTGGTGAAAAAAGACGCGATTTGGCTAGCAACACTTTTTCTTTCCAAAATGCGAGCGATTTTAATGTATTTAGAAATTGATTTTCAAAGTGAGTGTTTAAATGCGTAGTACTTTATGAATTTAAACTTAAACGATTAAATACTGCATTATTTTTTCTATAAGCTTATGTAATATATATGCAAGTTGCATATTGCTAAAGTTATTTATTTTTACACGGTTTTGCCTGCTACGTTTTAAGTGTATTTTAACAGTTACTGCCCGATTAGGAACGTTCTAATAATACATATCGATATTGAATAAGTCGTTGTTTCCATGGCAACAATATTCTTCTCTTGTTTTTTACTACAGTATCAATATCGAAGTCAATTGACAATACTCAGAATCGGACATTAATGTTTAGTTTGAAGCATTTTTAATGAATTTAAATTTTGTTCTAAACCGTAGAATACGATTGTTAATTTTCTTTTTATATACATATAAATGTATATGGCAAAACCGTAGTTATAAAAGTGTATTCATTTAAGTTAAACTTACTTAAACTAGTTCAGTATGACGAGTAGAAAAAGTTTTTCCTAAAAAGCATTTCTCATAAAAGCGCATTTTTTTTTTCATTCTGTCGCCAATCAGCTATAAATCGCCTAAAACAAGAAATTTTCATTTTTTTACGGACATTATATCAAAGTTCCGCAGCAATTTTTTCTATAAACGCATATATCCTCATCAGAAGAATATTCTGTAATTTTTTCAAAAATTTCTGAGTATGCGCTTATGGAGACCTTCCTTATTAGAGACTCTTTTGGAAAGACTTATTCTTATAGACCTTTTTCTTCACTTAAGACACCCTTTTCTCTTATTACACCTCCAAAAAGTGAAAATTGGGGTACTAAGGGACATTTCTCAAAGTATATATTTGAAAATACTAGTAGAATAAGAACTAAGATTTAAACGTCTATTACATCCAAAAATAAAAATGCAAAATCCAGAAAAGTCAAGGTTGCAGCAAAAGTCATTCAATATCTATCCTATCTTGAAAAAAAAAATACATGTTTCAAAAGCCATACTTTTTTGCTACGATGTATATGATTATTTATATGTTACCGACAATGCCCGAAGCCCGGCCATCTCTTGAATTAACCGATCATTTTGCACTTTAGCAGGAAGGCGTGATCAAAGTCCGATATACCTGAAATAAATAGTGTATATGCTATTTCGGCACGCCATTTCCCGAAATAATTGGAAATCAATGTCTAAAATTCAATGTGCGTAGACAAAGATATTGCAGCTTCATCGAGAGTACTGTATTCCACATATTTGTATAATAATCTATGTGAGTATAACAAGATAAACAAAATGAACATTTTTTATTTTTTATTATTTTCTACAGTAAATAAATAACTTTAATTCAACTACCTTAAAGCACCACGTCACCTGTAAAGCCAAATTTTGTTGTGAAAGCTTTCCCTAGAAAAAAAAAATACGTTTGTTTCGTTTCAAATAATAAAATGTCCCTTATTGAATATCAATATTAGCTAAGATTCGAAAAAAAAAATATATTAACAAGTATAAAAATATCCTTATGATTAATCAGTGGTGCGAACAAAAATTTTGTTTGAAGGGATTTTTAATCATTATTATTCATTTAAACGTTAGACAAAAATAATATGCACAGTGTTTTATATATGTAGAGTTATTTTTTAAATAAATGTATAATGTATAAAAACCAATATAAACAAAAGCACAGTCAATATTTTAAAGCATGTGATGCTTTCCATTCTCACTTTTTTTTCATTTTGCATTAAACAAACTGTTTCTATTATAAAGCCTTAAAAGAGATGCAAGCTACATTTACATTGCGAGGCTTTTATTTGCATGGGTTTTTACACATCATGTAACCATCATAACACATCAGATTTTATTTATCATATCTGGACCGTCTGTGCTTCAAGTCCATAAATCGTTAATTCGGGATTACTATAACGGGCTTGGCTTGCTTCGAGCCCATAAAAAGTTCGTATTTCTATTTGTCTATAAAGAGGCTGGGTGCGCATCGCACCCATAAGTTGTTAATACGACATTTACTATAACGGGGCCATTGTGTTTCGCCCCAGTAAATCTTTAATATAATAAGTACCCATAAATAGATCCATCATCCCATAAAATCCACATCCGCATAATCTCATCGTCCCATAAATCGATCAGTACTTAAATCCTAAATTGAAACCGCAAACTGAACATCTTTGACTCCGAATAGATTATGCCATTAAAACAAAGCAGAAGTAGATTCATCGAAAAAGTTAGTTAACATCACTGATATTCATTATTTCATCACGCACAAAGCCCCGCTATATTGAGGACCCCCGTGAAAGTTGCTGCCATATTAACGATTTATAGGCACGAAGTGCACAATACCCCGTTGTAGGATTACCATATTAACACATTATAGGTGCAAAGCACTCAAAGCGGCGTTATAATGAGGGCCCAATTTATATTGATTGCCATAATAACGATTTAATGGCTTAAAGCGCACAGGGGCCCGAAATGATAAATACAAAAACTGATGCGCCACGATGGTTATTGGATGTGTAAAGGACAACGTAAAAAAGATTAAACAAAGTACATTTAGCTTGCGCCTTTTTCAAGGCTTAATAATAATAAGAAAGAAAATTCATGTATCATACATAGATTATGAAGTACTTTTCAACGCTTTCAGAATATTTTAAGAGAAATTTGATGTGGGGAAAAGACGAAAATGAATAACATTAGTTAAAAATTCAATTTCAACAATTCTCGCTCAAAATCCTTAAGGTATTCGTATTCTTTTCTTCAGTCCTATACGTGATCTATTGTTATTTACACACTAGCTGACCAGTCCAGCATTGCCCGGGCCCGTGAAAATAACCTTAAACAAACCTCAAATTTGTATGATTTTACATCTTCTGAAAATGTTTCAAATGGGCCTAGTTTCGGGGGTCCCACTGCATTCGGCAGCGTATAGAGTTTCAAATGAACCCTAGTTCCTTGGAACCCATTGCTTTTCTGTAGCATATAATGTTTCAAATAAATCTAGATTCCGAAAGCCCACTGCCTTCGATAGCATCTCCAAACCAACCTCTTTCTGAACGAAGCTGTGGCCTGGGTCCACTCTGCCTATGGAAGCGTATACCAGGCCTGTTCCGCATCAAAAACCAAGTTGAATGAGCCAAACCCCTTTGTAATAAGGCCCATAGAATCCAAAATAAGAATGCACCCTTTGGTGGCGGGGGGTGGAACTAAAATCTGTAGGACAATGAAAAACCAAGTTGAATGAGAGAAACTGAGTTGTAACTAGGCCCATAGAATCCGAGATAAAAATGTGGAAGATGGAACTAAAATCTATAAGACAGTCGTAATATAAGTTGAATGAACCAATTCCCGTTGAAATCAAACCCATAGAACTTAAAAACAGAATGTGAGGTTACTGTTCGAAAATGGTGGTAACGAAACTCTATATTTAGGACTGTTCGAAAATGGTGGTGGCTTTATCATTAACGCGATTTTTAATTTACGAATTCCCTTACCCTACACTAACGCGATCCTTAAAAAAAGAATAATATTTTTGTGATAATTAAAACACATGGAAAGACACTACACTAAAATGACCGAAGATGGCTGCTCTTTCCATCTTCAAATTCAAAACTGTATCTTAATTTTTGTTCAATAGTAAAAAATGGCAATTATTTCCTTTCATTTTTGCAAAGAAAATGGAGAAACAGGTCTCTTTGTAGTTAAGTTTCGAATGAAAGCCGACTTCTGTCTAGCACTTTCTTAAATTTTTTCAACTGGCGCTGTCAGATTTTTTTCTACTTTTTGCACAAATTAAGAAAAATTGCTGGCTGATTTTTACAAAAATTGAATTTTCTTATGCAGAAAGTTTTCTGATCAGAATTTTCTGATTTCTGAAATTTTCAAATCGATATCTTAACTAGTTTTCTTAATATTAGCTAATTAGTGAAGATTCTTAATTTCTTTCATTTCCGCTGTGGAATCAGGTCTAGATGTGTGTGCCCTTCTGCCATTTTGGGAAAAAAGTCTCTTTTTTGATAAGTTTTTAATTAATATCTTGATTAATTATCAAACAATTAAAATCCGAGCCTAAAAAGCATAAGCATCGGCCTTGAACGATCCCCATCCAAATTTTTCAGACTTCTACGTTTAGTAAATTTTGCTAGCCATCACTAGCAGACAGATACACAGACAAACAGGCACACATAGCGGAACTTTCTTTTATTAATATAGATACCACACAATATGTTAAAATTTATTTTGGCAGATAAATTCTTAATACCGTTGAAAATTCACTTTCAACAATTTTCGTGCATAGAAATCAATGTGATTGCATTCTTTTATTCAACCTTGTATATATTACATACTTTTCATACACATTACCTACTATTCTAAAATTTAATTTAGTTATACAGCGCATATCGTAATTAAAGCACACATGGGACAATCACTATCTGGCGATATGATTCGGGTATCACTATCAGGATGGCAGTATATCCAATTTATTTAGCGCAGCCTTGTGTATGAATTTATTTACATTCTGAAAAGTCTCTTAGTATACTAAAATACAGTTCTGCTAGAAAATGCATAACACATTTAAAACACACTTTAAGAAATTCTCTCCCATAGACGGTAATGCTTACAAGTTATGTTGTGCAGCGCTGCATATGATCTATATAATTTAGCCACACCATGCAATATACAAAAATTTACATAAGCTTAAAAACGAATAACAAAAATGAAAGCAGGATTCCAACAGTTATCGCCCACTGAGTACTTAAAGCGAATTATTTTGTATGTCCCTGTAAATGAACAATAATTGTTACACACTCCATATTCCATAAAAAGCATGTTGTAGTGCACCTCAGTAACGCATATCAATTACATACAGTCGGTCGAGAAATGAGTTGTTCACCCTTCCCCTCTCTGCACGTCTCTTTTGCCCGCGTTTACAAATTTTATGTTAAAAAAGAAAGCATTCTTCAACAGTGTTTTGAAGATAAGGTGTTCAAAAATAATGGTTTTAAGACTGTCATCTTTGAATATATTTCTTGATGATAGGTTGGATCTAATAATGGAATAAAATATATAGAAAAAATATTCTAGAATTTTTTCTCATTTCCACCCTATGATGATGGCCAAGTTCTGGTCGAAAGCGCTCGGCACTCCGATGAATGGTTTTTAACATCTTAAAATGGTTTTAATGTTTTAGAACCTTTTCATTTTTATACCTATTTTAGTAATTACACAAATTATGATTCATTTTAATGGGTTCATATTGTAATCTAATAATGGAAAGCAAAATTTGAAAAGAAAGGTTTGAAAATTTTATGACGGGGGGTACCGGTGTTCAATTCATTTTGCTTCCGACTGTAGTATTGACATAGAATAACATTAAAATACACTGCAAACAATTTTCTCCTATCATAGTGTAACGGAGTTTGTTTGTGTTTTCCTATAAAATCAACGTACTCCATTTTTAATAATGAACGCCCCATAGTAAAAGTCAATAATAAATACCGGTTTACGACAGTTTGAGCGTAGGCAGACGACAGAAAAACAGACGATCCTAAATCATAAACGCTTTTCGATTACATTTGAAAAGTGTCAAAAACACTTTTTTTAGTGCCAAATGAAAAAACAGTGAGAATGGAAAGCAGCACATGTTCTAATGTTAATCTGAATGTCCTTTTATTTATGTTAATTTTTATATATATTGTATACTCATTATAAAACTAATTTTACATTTACAAAACCCTTGATATATTTTCTGTAGAACTTTTAAATGAATAATAGTATTTCAAAATCCCTTATAGACAAAATTGTTTTCGCACGTTACTGATTAATAATAAAGCTGTTTTTTACACTTTTTAAACTAATATACTTGAAACTAATATTAATATTCAACAACGAGCATTTCCTTTTTAAAACGAAAGTAGAATTTTTTTTTCATAATATTTGACAGCGTTGCAAAATTTATAAATGATGTGCTGCTCAAGGTAATTGGATTAAAGCTATTTATTTGCTATAGGAAAGAAAAAACTGCTTTTTATTAATTTTCCTATCTGGTGTCTTAGTTGCAAAGTAAATAAGCTAAAGATTTTTTTTTTTTTTAAATAAACGATATATTTTATAAAGATTACTTTTAGAAAAGCAACAAATGCTCATTTTATTTATTTGTTTATCTTACTGCAGAAACTGAGAAACAAATATAGAATAGTCATACAGAATATTCATATAAAATACTATAAAAATACGAGAAATAAGTACACTTGATGAAACCGCCATGTCCTGGCATTCAACACATTGAATTTTTGACAGGGATTTCCACCCATTTCAGGAAATGGCCGGACAAAATAGCATATACGCTGTGTATTTCAAGTACATTGTACTTTGGCCGCACTTCTCAGCCAAAGTGTGAAACGGCTGGCCGATTCGAGAACTGATCAGACTTCAGATTTTAGTGGTAAACATATACAGCGGGTGCTAAATGATAGGAACGACATAAAAACAAAGAAATCCATTCGCATTTCTATGCAAAATGTGCAAATATATCTATTAAAATTAAATACAAGATATTCCAATTAATAATAAAACAATCGCTTACAAAAATTTTACATATTTTTTCAAAATCTATGTTAAAATATGTATTTTGCTAAAATTACGCTGGACCAAGATGATAAGAACGCCGTAAAAATTTTGAAATCGCTGATCGTGATTGATGGATATTGTTGCATATTATTTAACAAAGCATTTAGAACATATTTTGGGCGCATCAATTTAGTTCGCAGAACTTTTTGACGATGGGGAAACGAAAAATGTTTTCTGACTTCGAAAGAAGCGAAATTCTATCTTATAACAACATCGGAATGTCACTTATGCTGTTAAAATTAAACGTTCAAAAACTGCCATTTTAAATTTCTTACATTAATCCTGCTACTTATGATACTGAAAAATGTACAAGAATGCCGGTAATTCTTTCGAAACGATTCGAAAGTTTGATTGTTCGCACTGTCGCAAGCAAAATAATGACAGAAAAGGAAAATGGAAGCAAAATAAAGACGCCGGCATCAGTATAGAGTATAAGAAGTGCAATAAAAGTCGAGAATCCTTAAATAGGTTCAATCACGTCGGTGTTTTCGCATTTAACATCTGGCCATAAAAACGCCCGCATTCAGTTTTCAAAGAAACCTCTGAAGCAAGAAATGAATTGGTCCAAAATAATTTTCCGTAATGGAAAGTAGTTTAATTTCGATGGTCCTGATGGTATTCATTCATATTGGCATGACCATAGAAAAGAAAAGGACGTATTTTTCATGCCTCAACTAGATAGAGGCTCTCTAACGGTTTGGACTGCTTTTCTCTGAGGATGTAAGCTTAGAATTGCTTTTCTAGAAGAATGACAAAATAGACATACGTATATTCACATGTTAGAACGCCATTTGTTAAACCAGGGTGAAAAGTTTGACGGCCTTAAATATATTTTTCAACAAGACAATGCCTCAATTAAATCTGCAAAAGACACAAAGAAGTGCTTTGAAGATACGTAATAAGATTCCCACACTTGTTGAGCGGCCAATAATCTGGACCTAAATACCATGGAGAACGTTCGAGATATTATAGTGCGCAATATCTACCGAAAAAATTGTCAAATGGTCCAGTATAACACGAAACCAGAATTAAAATCTGACATTTGTGAGGTATGACGTGCTTTCTCACCTCGACAAGTTCAATCTTTTAAACTACCACACCGCTGCAGTGAAATTATTATACACAAAGGGAACACAATTGAGATGTAATATTTCTATAATTCAGAAAAATCTATACTGTTCTTATCATTTTGCCTCTATTGCATATCCAATGAAATTGCATTTTGTTATATTGTAATAATAACAATTGTTTTACAGTGCTGTCGGCATGTTTTACTGCCTATTTAGTCTGATTAAATCAATTTGTACGATTTATATGTGGATTAATATAATTAAATTTATTATTTAATCACTTAAATGATCGTTCCTATTTTTTTAATCCGATGTATATGTTTATACATATGTATGTTACAGTTAAAGTGACCTCATCTACGACTACTAAATTTCCTCATCTACTGTCAATGTACATCTAGGGTGTTAACGGTTGGAAGGGGCGTAGGCCTTCTATTCTAATAACTAAGCAGTGATTCAATTAGAAATTTTATTTAATAAAATGTATAGGAGATTTTAGTTAAATAATACTTATTATTAAAAATTTTTTTGAGGGAGCTTGTACGAAGATTTCTACAAATTATGGTGTTTATTAAGCATTGAACACATTTCTTACTCTTCTTAAAATTGTGTTGTGCGTTCTTCTAAAAATATTAATTTTGTACTACGGTTTAGAATTAATTATTAAGGTTTATTGTTATTATTAAGGGTTATTATTAAGGTTTGTACTACATGGGATCGAGGAGGCGTAACATGAAATGAAAATGGGGTAGACATTGTTTAATAGGAGTTTATTTTCTATGGAGAAAGTATTTCTATTAAGGAGAGAAGAAAGAGATTTAGAAATACCGGCGAATTTTCCCCTGACATGACAGTGAGAATATAGTTTTTCCAGGTAAGTCTTGTATCTAGAATGATCCCGTGGTATTTAGAGTCATTAGTCCATATGATGAAATATTATTAATGTATATGCGGTTAGGATACGCAAAAGCTCTAGTTGTTTTCTTTAATTATGCGCGCGTTAGAATGCATCAGTTTAAGAAAATGTCAATGTGTTTTTGGAGTTTAGCAAAAAAATGACTAACACTGAGATAATCAAAGTAAAAAAAAACTTCTGTAATTAGGGAAATTTTTGGCGATTTCTTTGGATATTAACTGTTGGCGTGCGGCTAATACGAAAGTAATGTTTTATAGTGATGGACATAACGATTATTTTAATTATTCAAATGAATCATTCGGGCATGTGCCCAGAAGAATATCTGTCAAATTTCAATTTTTTTTATTCAATTACTACCAAAAATTTTGAAAAAGAAAAAATAAGTTTCAGATTTTAATTACAATTAGATCTAATCTAATTCTAATCTAATTCTAATTGAAATCAGAAACTTTTATTTTTCAAAATTTCTGGTAGTAATTGAATTAAAAAAATTAAAGTTTGATAGATATGCTTCTGCGCATGCCCGAATGATTCATTAGAATAATCAAAATAATCGTTATGCCCATCACTAATGTTTTAAATAGATTTCCAAACTTTATTTGAAAACATAATAGATGTTTTTCATATAAAATTGCTTTTGGGTTTTATTAGTGGGCAGATTAAAAAAAATATGTTAAAGGTTTCCAATAAAAAAAAATCTCCTCACCTATGTTCTGCTCAGCGGGCAGTATGTTCTGCTAGTCGGGAAGCTCGGGTTGAATCCCTTTCTTAAAATAAAACCATATATGCTTGTCAACTAATCTAACTGGTGTTGTAAATATTTTACAAAAGGTTTGTAACTGCCAGTTTAATGTGAGTTTTAAAGAACAGCTCTTACCTAAATTTAATGTTATTTTATTTATTTTTCTATTGTATCGTTAAAAGGTAAGGAAAATAATTATTAAGGTGGAAATTTTCACAAATCATAATTTGAGACATAAAGTGTTACCTCTCATGCATGAATTATATTTAAAGGGGTGAAAAACATATTATACAATTAAAGTAGATTTAAAAGGGATTATTCAGAACTAGCGGATTTTTGATCCAAACGAATCTCAAAATAAATGAACCTGGGGCTGGGGTTCCACAACTTTCGGCAACGTACACCCATGTAAGCTACACCTGCTCCGGTGCCAAATCAAGCTAATTATGAATTTTTTTTTATCGAACCACATTAAAATAAAAATTTTCAGCATTGTCGTTCTCTTTGAACCGATTTGGTCCATTCCAACGTGAGTTTAATCACGGCAGCAACAAAACTTACCGGAGAGTTCTGTTATAACATGCATTCAAATATATCGTTCTTTTAAGAGTAAGTTGCCAAGTAAATTGCTCTTGAAAAACCAAATTACATCGATTTGGAAGTTGCAAAGAATGTAAGGTCTAATTTGGCCAGCTATCAAATCTCTCTTTAATATATATATATATAGTATATATATACATTCACTGCCAAAAGTTAAGCACACAGTGATAAAATGCGGAAAAAACGGCAAGTACTGCGTGGATTGACACGAAATGCGGCAGAAAAGTAGAAAATATATTTATGAATGAAACAAAACTCAGAATTTAAAAAAAAAGA
The DNA here is from genome assembly GCA_963931845.1 of Maratus michaelseni. Classification (NCBI taxonomy): domain Eukaryota; kingdom Metazoa; phylum Arthropoda; class Arachnida; order Araneae; family Salticidae; genus Maratus; species Maratus michaelseni. The sequence goes on from OZ007587.1 coordinate 78,940,762, forward strand.
TAAAAACAATAATGAATTTTTATAAGTTATAAGATAAAGTCATATTTTAATCATTAACAAAAACATGTTTAAAGCCAAAACAAATAAACAAAATTGACATAAATTGACTATGTGAGCACGCCTCAAGTGCATACAAAGTTTGCAGCATGTAACCATGCTTTCCATGAGGTGATCAACCAACGTAGAGTCAAGTAATCACCATTCCTCCTGTAGAGCAGTTTGCAACTCTGTGAGTGAGGCTGGGGGTGGGAAACGTGTACACACAGAACAACCGAGAGCATCCCAAATATTTTCAACCGGATTACGGTCGGGAGAGTACGCCGGCCACTCCATACGTGCAATACTCTCACTCTACAAGTAGTCTTCGATTAGAGCAGCTGTCTGGGAAAGCGCATTATCATCCATTAAAATGAAAGAAGAACCAACTTCTGCAGCGTACAATCTCACAGTGGGGTCTAGGACTTCATCCCGATACCGGACATCTGTCATAGAACCCTGTCTAAAGATGTGCAGGTCGGTGCGATATCCCAACGAAATCCCTGCCCACACCATGTTGCTTCCACCTCGGAATGCGTCATGTTCGGTGATGTTCTGGAGCCGATTGCATGTGCCTACTTTTCTCCATACTCTTACATGCTTGTCATCTGGTTTGAGGGCTCATCCGTGAACATAACGTTGCTCCAACCAGACACAGTACAATTGATATGTTCCCGACACCACTAATTGTGCCCCTCTGGATTGGATGGATACAGAAACACAAACGCTAGGTATCCGGGCGTACAGTCCATTCATGTGTAGCCTTCGGTGTACACTAGTGGCAGATATCGGCAGATATAGCTGCAAATACGTTTTGCCCATGCTGCAACCATAGATGTCACACATGTGGAGGTTGCTCTTCGATTTCGCTTGGCTACAGCAGCAATATATCGATCATCCGTCGGGGGGTTGTAACCCTTGGATGACCGGTCACAACTCTTCGGACAACTCTTTGACTGGTTAGGAATTGTTTCTATAATCTTGAAATTTCAGAATGATAAACGCCGAAGAAAAGAGCAACATCTGTGATTGATTGTCCCGCTTCAATGCGTCCCACGGCACGCCAACGCTTAGAATCTTCCATTCGTCTTCTAAAAGCCATAGAAACACGCCTGTCTTAAAAACAAAACGTACGAAACTTCTTAACACTTTTTTATGAGCACTTACATGCAAATCCTATAATCCTTCACAATGATGGCTTCTTATACGACTGCCTTTTTTGCCTATTTCTCGACACGAAACCCATGATTGACTGTTACATAATATATTTGCTCACTTCCATCTAACTCCGCAGCAAATTGCAGCATCTCCAATTCAGATTGGCTTCCGAAAATTATCATTTTCCTCTGAGTGCTTACTTTTCGCAGTGAATGTATATATACATACATATGGTTACCACGTACGTTAGAAGTAAGACTCCTAAAAGTAATGTTGACGTCAAAACGATGTGGTGAATTACAGCAATGAAACTAATTTTCTAATTAAAAGTAAACAATCGCAATGTTAGAATAACTAATTGGAATAAGTAAAAATTCGCATAAAAAATCTAATCACAAAATCTAAAAACTGGCTTCGAGGTGCATAACTTCAGGCATTGAGGTACTTTCCTGCCAAATCTTGAAGCTCTACGCGCAGCTGTCTTTTCAGAACACAACACACACAGACACGCATACACGAACAAATATCTCTATAATTTTAGATAAATAATGTAGCGTTTTCCAAAATCTTGCATTTGTTACAAAATTGTAAAACATACCTCGTGTAATGGTTAGAAAGATTAAAAAATTATTATTAATTGTTATTAAATAGTTTTTGTGATATTTTAATCTTTGGGCACACCAACACAATATACAAAATAAAGAAACATTTTTGTTCGTATTCTTGTTCAGATCCAAGGGCAGAAATTCTTTGCGAAAATCTTTTTTTTGTGATACAATACCGAAATAAATTCGTTAAAGATGAATTTTCCAACTGTATGTTTGAAAAGAAAACTTTTCTGCTATATATTATTGTATTTCACAAGCTTTATTGAACTTCAAATGAGATTTATATGTGATAAAGGATAAATATAAAATATGCCTAGTTCTCCCATGGTTATTTTTCAATACACCGTTATATGAGGTTATGGGTCATTCATTAATTACGTCACATATTAAAAGGGAGGTAGGGTTCGTAATGTGTGAAAGAGCGGGAGGATTTAAGACATTATGACATCGCAACACAATATAAGAACTATTAAGTAGGCATTATTTGCAAGCAGAATAATAAAGTGCATTAAAAAAATTGTTTTTACTCATGTAGTAATAAATATGTTATTCACAAGTTTTAAGTAGAAACTTGCTAGATCTTGATGTTTTTTATAGTATTTATATCAGCAAGTAACAGATTTTATGTAACTTTTTTTGTATAAAATTATCTCTTAAATTAATAGTTGCAGAAAATGTGAAGTCAAAACAAGAGAGAGGGTATTACTCGAGCGTAAGAACCTATGAGATAGCGGTAGGGAATGATAAAAAAAATGCGAAATTTGTGTGGCGTAATTAATGAATGACCCCATATCATGCATGAGCGGGTTAAACAAGTTCACTTAAAATATTTCTTAGCATGCTCTTTTCTTTTCTATATTCCATTTAGTTACACCATTACTCTCTGTCAATCCTGCAGTGTCTATGGGAAGAAGTCGCAGCACCCCAGGCCTAGTGGAGTCCCGAGGAAAAGTTCCTTTGGAGGAAATGCCCATGGAGGAGGATCCCAACCGACTTCCAAGCACTTCGGATCCTGACTATTCCGGACGTTTCCGAACTACCAACAATTTCCTTTCGCCATCGGCTTCCTACGCGGTACATCCAGCATCTAGTCTACATTCCTGTGCGTCGGACTCTACCAATGCAGACAGGACCAATGTTCTTTCTGCAGCACCTTCTTCCCCATATAGGACGAGGTCTCCGCTTCTTGGTTCCAAAGATTTTACTTCGAATTTAGATCAACGATACCCACCACCTCCTCCCTTGCCTTTCGCAACAGGATCACCTTATCCTGGAAGGGAAATATTATTAGCAGAAGTGAAAAGACTTCGTGAAAGGCTGGTGAGCCTGGAGGCTGACAATGCAACAATGAGTTTGAAGCTCAGTCAACAACAGTGGGATGTGGAAAGTAGACTTGCTGAAATTGAATTGCAGCTATGCACAGCAACTACTACGACATCCCCCAGCATACCAAGCCCAGATGATAATAATCAAGAATCGATTATTTGATTATTTTTTAAAAACCTTTTCAGGAATGAAATGTTATGCAAAGACGCAACAAAATTAGCAAAGACTTATTTTGTACATTTTGATAAGTCTGTTTATTTTCACGTGTGTTTCTTGAAAGTTTGATCCTGAATAATGAGTCTGATAGCAGGTGAAAATTAAATTATACATGCTTATGAAAATTTCACATCAAGTGTGATAACTAGAGAACGTTCAATTGCAAAAGACATATTTTACATATTTTATACTTATCTCTAAATCAGTGCTAAAATCTAAATGTGTACTTTTTGTTGATTTTTTTTTTCAGATAAGGCATATATATTTTTTAATTCTTATATCAGTACCACAGAATAATGTTTTTCATTTTGAATAAAATATTACTGAATAAAAAATGCGGTTTTAAATTCACAAAAATGCGAAAATGGCGGGCAAAAATAAGGCAGTAACATTTTTTATTTGCATATAACTCAATAAATTATACAAATTAAAATTTTGTAGTAATTTTGAAAGAGAAAATTTTTTCTGATTGTTAAATCGCCTATTAAAAATGTGTATCAAATAATCTAGTAATTTTTAAATCTAATAATGCCTTATTTTCAACCACTTTTTTTCCTTTTATAAAAGTTATATTAACACTCCATTAATTTGTCACATTTCAATCACTACATTGCAATTACTAGCAATAATTTTCAAGATAAAATGCAAAGAAAATACAGCAATATATTTGTTAGATGATCTTTATCTGTTTAATAAATTTAAATTGTTAATTTCGATTTTTTTAAACATAAAAAATCAAATATATTATTTTTTTAAGTTTTACAAAAGAAAAATGATTTACTAGTCTAATTAAATACCCATATTTAGCTTTAATATTTTGCCGGTGTTCCAGACAAAAAGATTAAAATAAAATGTTTTTGAAATGTTATGAAACTAGTGAAATTCGCTTGTCATCTAATTTATTAATAATAAGCTATTAGTATTGTATAATGTGTTACTGGGTAACTTCTTGAAACAAAAATCATACCTTTTTCTTATTAAATATTCTCCAAATACTGCATCATTTCTGTTATAAACATGCAATCTTTTTCAATTTATTATCTTCCAATTTTTGTCAAATATCGATTCTTTATTAATTGGCTTAGAATATTTGTATTTTGTATGTGTAACAAATATTTAATTCATGTTATTGTGTAAATGTATATGTCAACTTTAATTTAAAAAATATGAATCCAGTCCTATTCTTATTGCATTAAACAATGAAAAGTGCATTTTAAAAGATTTCGAAATTTAAACAAATTTCTTGCACAGTTCTGGCAAAACAGTAATCAACCCTACTAATTATGCTGCAAATAATCGTATGAAGACCTTAATTTTATTTTTCTAAATGTATGAATAAACTGCTATCACATTTTCTTCTGTTACTCTATGAATACTTAAGAAACTAGTCGTTTGGGGCCACCGTAATACTTACCTATCATGGATATGCATAATATAAAATATTAAAATAAAAATGTGTAAACTACTTATAAAATGCATTGCAATTCAAATAAAATCGTGGCTTGATGACGTCATAAACTTTAAAGGCTCGATTACTGAATTGCTTGAAAGAAACCTCCTTATTAGTGGTTTATTGCATCTGATTAAGCGTCTCATTTCCAATTAAAATATATCTTTGAATTGAAATTTGGATGAAATACAGGGTCATGAAAAATCGAAGAGTGTGGAAAATAGGATTCCAAATATCTCGGCAACTAATTATCAGATCGACTTCATGCTTTATGCAAAATTTATGTTTTTTTTATTGTTTTTAATATTCACTTCTTAAAATAAACAATTTCGAAAATTTTTATGTACCTTTTATCAGAACGAATATTTTGAGAGTCCGAAAAAAATGGTTCTGGTTAATAGAGGTTATTGAAATTAAATAGGCTTCTTCCCATTATTACATGCTAAGTACATACCAAATTGCTAGTCTCTAACTCAATTTTTTCGGGAGATAGAGCGTTTACAGACACACAGACAGACGGCAAAATTTTTTTTTCTAAAAATATGTTTTTCAGAATCTCCATTGTCTGAAACGTGTAAATCCGTCAAAAAAAAATTTTCGATTTTCAAAACGATTACAAGACTTACCCTATACCACGTATGATGGATAAGTAAAAGTGCATTAAATATATACATTTCCTTGCTGCTTTGATACAAAGAACTCAGTGTCAAAGAAGGGTGTTATCGTTTGAAAAAAGAAAGTGGCACAATTTTTAATATGTAGGTGGTTCCATTGTGTATAGCATTGAGTAGTACACAGTATTCGCAGTCGACGGGTATCTATATCTATTTTATACGATCATTTACTGCTTAAATAGTAGGAAGTGATCTTTTTTTCTTCAGTACTGTTCATTACTTTTAGACACAACTGTCATTATTAAGTTGAAAAACATTTTAGTTGCTTTTGTTTCTAAGCCACGAATCATGATGACTCTGCCATATAAGTTATCTTATTTCATACATTTAATTATATGAAATATAAAGTTAGATTTAGACTTGAAGTTTTAAAAATATTTAGAAATACTTATTATAATATTTTCTTTTATGTAAAAGTTTGTTAAATGCTCGCACAGTTTTAGAATTTTTTGAATAGAAAAATTTATTTCAGATTATTCTACAATATGAATGTTACCTAAAGTTTATTAGATAATATTATTCAACTTAAAATATCATTATTTTTATTTTACTTAAAATTATTATTTTTAGTTCCATAAAAATACTTAATTATTATATTTAATAGAATTAATACAATATTTTTTTAAAATAAAATATTTCTTCCTTGGCTATCATACAGAAAGAAGGGAAAATACTACGTAAATCTTTTACCAAATCTGTGATTTCTGTGATGTTTCTCTTTTTACTAAAAATACCGTTAGATCACTGTATAAACGTGCACTTCACTGAAAGCTCTAGTATAGTGTGTGAATTCTTGAATTCACGAAATCTTGGAAGAAAAAAGGTAATCCCTGTGGGATAGTTCATAGTTTCTTATTTAGAAGAAATATTTGAGAAACATGCACTTTTCAAACGAAATATTTACAGATACAAGACCAGCAAAAACTTTTCAAAAAATTGAACAAAGGCAATTAACGAGTATATAGCATTGTGGTTCACATTCAAATATCTATCATAATAGGAAACTCTCTATATTTGAATTTAAAAATATAAAATTTGGTGTATACATATCACTATATCACTACAGTTTGAAAGCGTTAACACACCATTATAAAATACCTGATACAAATACAGTATAAAAATGGAATGCCTTTAAAAAAATGAAAAAGATCATATATAATTCAATTTCTGCATCTATTATATAATTTATGCTATTATTTTAATTTATGTAGCATATAATTACATTTTGCAAAGTTTGAGCGATTTTTGAGCACTTTAGAATATGCTCCAACATACTATGTATTTTTGTGAAAACGAGATCTGTAACCGAATGATTTATTTTGAAATACTAATTTTTAATGTCATGCTTTCTTTTAAACCCTACGCTACGTATTTCTCGCTAATTGATTTTTCATTTTCATTCAATAGTATCACATTTCTTAAACCATTATTTTATCATTTTCGAATGCAATATAAAAAGAAAATTCCAACCTTTTTTTAAAATAAGAAACCTTCGTTTTTATTTAGCAAATATTTTTTAATAAAATTAACATATTTAATACAATGTAAGACAGCAATAATCTCTGTAGCATAGTTCATAAATAATCCACCATTTTACATGTATATAACATTTATGGCAATATGATATAGTAAATGATTGTCACAGATACTTTTATTAAACTATTATATATGTTGCATTATCTTAAAATTAATATATAGATAAATAATAGTAATAAACAAAGTTCCTCTTATGTAATTCGCGGTAGCGGAAACGCACAACATAAAGAAAATGCAACATCCTGTAAATGCCCCTTTTTACCAATAAACAATGAAAAATAGGCAGACACGGCAGAAATATTTTTTCAAGTACTGGATGTTTTTAAATGGCAAATATACTGAATCAGTAGTCACGTTAGAAGTTGTGTACACCTTTCCGTTTTCTTTGGGGGAAAAAAACGGAATGCGTTGCCATTCAACAGAGTATTGTGGCCGTATATACGGTGAGAATATCATACGAGAGTCAAGCTGAAAATTTTTAAATATGGATAAATGGCACAAGTTAAATTTATCAACTGTTAGGTGTGTTCAAAGTAGTTTCCTCGGAGATCAATGCACTTTCGTGGGTGAATTGGCCGAAGATTAAATGCCTCAAGCTATCCATTTCTTGAAATATAAAAAAATATGCTTTTATAATCTCGTCAAACTTATCTTTGGAATAAAAACGACATACAACTATTTTTTTAGATTAAAAGTAGTCAAAAGTCACACATTACAAGATCAAGAGAATAAAGTGGATGTTCTATCACTTTGGTACTTTTTTATTCAAGAAATTCGACTGTAATACTTGCTGTATGAGAAAATTCATTGTCTTGGTGAAGCATGAGTTCCCTGACATTCACCTCTTGAAGAATTTTTGGAAGACATTTAGTGGCGTACCAGTCAGCTGTAACTCTATTTTGTCCCTCTAGCTTTATGGGTTTGACCAGTCCATATTTATGAAGAACGCGGCATGCATTACCTTTTCCATTGATCGTTGTATTTTTACCACTGTTGGTTTAGGGTCATCTTCAAAGACCCACACTTTACTTTCTTGACGTGTTAGAACATCTAAAAAGGTTTATACGTCTTATAACCAGTTATAACTTTATAAATAAAGCGTTGCCCACCATCATTAAGTAATTTTAGGGTTTCTTTACTGATTCTGACACACTCCACTTTTTTGTGTTTTGTTAAATTTTGAAGGACCGAACTGCAAAAAAATCTTTCATACACAGTTTTTCATGAATAATTTTATGTAGTTAAGTTCCTTCTGTATCATTTAGTAGTTACAGAGACTTTCATAAATTAACATTTTTAGTACGACCGACACATTTTAAGGTACTAGAGCTGACAAAGATTTTCCGGTGTTTTATTTTTTCATCCAGGAGAGCATTTCAACCTCTTCCAAATTCTGTAAACCATCTAAATACAGTGTCTTCATTTTCATATGCCAGTTGTACACGTTGAAGGCACATTTCTTGATTTAGCAACACTTTAAAATGGTGGAAAATCATACATTGATAAACTCTTGCTTGAACTCCGTTTTCTCTTTTTTCCAAATGTATTCTGCGATAGCTAAATTCGAATTGTTGCCACAAATTATCATATGCTTGCATAAAAGAGTTCAAATTTAAATATCCGAAGAATGCTTTCTTCTTTGACGCATGTCGTCTTATCATTAGCCTTAATCTGTATATGAAGAGCAACATGTTCCTTTTTCTGCTGTAACGAAATGAACAACTACTCCGAATTTATATCATAACTTACTCATTTAGAATGTAATTTAAAACAACTGGTATCGTTTCGCTTCCGACACCGCTCATTTGCGGTCTCGGAAGAAAGATGCAGAAGGTAAATACGGGTATTGGCACAAGAAAACTTACAAGATACCGAATTTGTGACGTGCGTTTCTGCTGTTACGTATTACATTAGGAAAACTTATTTTTTGACTTACCTAATATGTAGTTCTCATGGCATTAAAGTCAATAGGTACAATCGGCCAAACATAAAGAAGAACAATCCCATACGTTTTAATTACCTAATTGCCACATGGATTAAATACAAAGTAGCCATTCTATAGGGAACTATCTCTGTCAGGTTTATAGTTAAAAAATGAGCTCTATGGGTCGCCTCCATATTAAAATAGTAACAAATTAAAAAAAATTGCAATACCAACAATTAAATCTGATTTCGATTTTAAATTTTAACTTTGGATACTAAGCAGAAAGTCATTCGTTTATAAAGAGTTATCGAGTTATAAAAGTAGAAAGTTTTAACCTCCTAATGTTACATTATTTGTTAATATTTTGATTCATATCTTTTGAAATACCTATATTTTCATGCTGTATTTTCCTGTGGTGTTAGCATTAACCATTCTAAACATAATTATGTGGTTTACATAAATTTAAAAATATTTATATGTGACATATGAATAATTAAATTTGTATAAAAAAAGTTACGGATAGTAACCTATGAATTAACATCTTAATTTCTAAAAGCTTCTAATATGCATATGTAAAATTAAAGCTTGATCCGACAAGTAGCTTTTGAGTTATGTTTATAAAACCAAAAGCACAACAGTTTGGACAAACACTATAATTATTTTTAAAAAGAATAATTTCATAAAAACTTTTAATAAATGTAACTGCGGTCTTAATTATTTGTTAGAATATTTTAAAAACTTATTTAACGTTTTTCTAACACAAATAATACTTCCGATTGAAAAATATGTCTGAAATTTGTATTAAATCTGAAATTAAACTAACGATTTTAACTTCTGAAACGACTTCCCAAAATTATACTAAATTTCAGTATTCGATATCTCTTCCGGCTATACATAAAAATTTCATGCTAATTTATATTTAGTCTAATTTGAGTGCCAGGAATCGTAATTTCATGTTCAAAATTAGGTATTCGAATTGAAATTTTCGAAAGTTTTCTATTTGAACTATTTCTGTATGGAAACTACCTATATTTAAGTTACATTTTTAATTGTAAATAGAAATAAATAATTTCTAATAAAATGGCTATTTTCATTTTTATCCGCAACAATTTGGCGATTAAAATGCATGTGGCTCTTTTTCTGCTTTTCTTTTGTCTTTTTGCCAACCGTATCTGTTATATTATTTTTTTTAAAACAGCAATAGGCCATTGATTAAATAATTGTACTCACTGATTTAATTATATATTAATAGAAGTGATTTTATACTATTTACACAAACTGATAAAATATTAAACATTTCAATTATATTAAATTTACAGGATGTTTTTAATTTATTTTAAAAGTACAAGTGGTAATTAATAAAATTAGTTGCACATTTTTTTTCTAGCAATAAAAACATACACCCAACTTTTTTAATAATAATAATATTACGATAATTATTTTGATACTTTTTATCTTTGATGTATCATTCTTCTTCAACATACAATAATATTAATCATGTTTTTGATACATGATACAGTAACTAAGATACATATTTATTTCGATCATAAATGTTATTCATGTCCTTTTATTAAATTATAGCAAATGTAATTTCTTATATATTTTTCTCTCTTTGTTAGATATATTATTTTGTTGTTGATATCTGATATTTTGACAGCTACTTTCTTATTAATAGGAATAAATAAATTTAACCTATGGTTCCGTAATAAGTAGCATGCAAAATCATGGATTACATCATTACGCTATAAGTTAGCGAGATATTAGTAAAGAAGTGTGTATTCTTAATTAAAATTTAATTATAATTGAATGTAAAATACGTGTTTCTTTAAAATTTTCACTCGATTTCAATGTGCTTTATCAAATTTTAAGTAAGTACTACAAATTTTGTGTAAAAGTTAGTATATCAAAATTTTAACGAAATGTTCACAAATGTTTAATGAGGCTCTTCCAGCAGAACGGCACACATCAAACGGTCCAAAACATCACACACCCATACGCAGGCTCAACTCGATACCCTACCCGAAATCGACACGAACCCGAAATGAAAAAAAAAACATTAATCTATTATTTAATACAATTATAGAAATGTAGTCTGCAATTATACACTGTTAAAAATATTCGTTTATTAACAGGTTGTCTTCCGTGAATTTTGATCAAAAAGTTTCCGTTTTGTTAGAATATCTCTCCCGTATATCTGTTGCTACCCAGCTAGAAAAAGTTTGCAAAAAAAGTGCACAAAATCCGAGCGTATTTGGCACCTCTACTTATGCATAAAAACTGCAAACTGAATTGTGCACAAAAAGTGCATAAACTGTATCCCTAAATTGTACACTTTTTCGACTTTTAAGATTACAGAGTTTCAAATACGGAATTATTAATGTAAAAATCTATCATCCAATGGGATTGCAGTATTTTTGATCGCCACACATGCGCTTAAAATCCTTCGCGTCTGTATCGTGCCATTTATGGACTACAAAGACGGATCATTCCTCAAAAAACGAAATATTAAGGCAACTATGCTGCCAGTCCTTTTTCCGTAAATTGACGGAATTTTTTATTTACAGTATACTGTTAAAAATAATCTGAAATTCACGGGTATTTTTTTCCTGAATTTCACAGAAAAAGTCCCGTTTCAAGACAAAAGGGCATTTTCAGTTAAAAGCAAAAAATTTCCTCATATAAGAAAGCAGCCAACGGAGATATTCCGTTATCTGCTGCATGTTTATTTTCAATGTTTCAAAAACTGACATGTTGCTGCACAGAAAAACTAAAAATTCCATAAATTAAAATTTCAAGTTTATTTAAAACAACAACAAGAAAATAGTGCTTTCGAATTGAAAAAAAGCAAAAATTAATTCTTACCATTCTTTTAATATTATTTGCAATTCATTTTTTAAAGTTATAAAAAAGTATTCGCACTTAAAATATATTCTAAGCAAACAGATTAATATATATATAAAATAGCTAAATTAAGTTTAAAAAAATCGATTCTATTTAAAAAAGCAACAAACAAAAATAACGCTTTCGAATTAAACTCATTCCTTTAAAATTATTCGCAATTTATTTTTTAAAGTTATAAAAATACACTCACACTGAAAATATATTCTAAACGAACACATTTAAAATACACATAATAGTTGATTAAACATCGATTTTCGCAAAAAAGCAAAAAAAAATATCAAATTTAATTCAAAATATAATATTTATATTTTACATCTAACAATCAAAATAAAGAATATATATAATTCATGTTTTTATCCTCTATTAATACTATAGTTTTCAACCATCATCTCATTACGAAATATCCCCGCAATTAACTCCAAAATTACCAGTTTTCCAAATCCCAAATTGTTTAAGTCCCAAGCTGCGATTTGAAGACATCCCGTATCATCGTTTCCTACTCTTACTGTAGCAAGGACCCGATGGTCTTGCGGTAAAGCACTCGGCTCAAGCCACTAACGTCCACAGTTCAATCCTCAGGTCTGGCAGAAAATGTTCTTGCATTATATCAAATATTAAATACTCCCGTAATAATCAATAGATGGCAGCACAAATAGAGATGACATTTTTTAAAACCGAGTTTATTTATAACGGAAACTTACCGATTCTTCAAACGGAGTTTTCCCTTCCTTTATCTTTCAAAACGGAAAATGTACTAACGGAGCGGAAAAAGTTCGGCAACTTTGCTGCCAGTAGTTTTACCGTGAATTGACGGATTTATTTTTAACAGTGTATGTGTAGTGTACATTTTATTTTTGAAATAGAAAAATCACTATGTATTTATACTCATTTATATTCGAAAATGTAATTTTTCATGTAAAAAAATATTCTGGATATTTTTTTTAAGAAATCTCGTCAGCCCGAACTCGATCCAAAAGTGTTAAAACCCAACTCAAAACTGACTCTAACTAGTACCGTTGTGAAAAAATAGAATTCAACCCAATCCGAACCGGTCGAGTTCGTGTAAAATCGGTTTACCAAACTCGATGGAGGATTCTAGGCTGCAATGCGTATATTACGCTTTAAAAAAAAAACGTTCATGGTAAGGCAGGTGCACCGAATCTTTAATTAACCGTTGCTGCATGGTTGAAGCTGGCTACTAAAAACATTTGTGATTATTTCTTACACACGTCATTTCTAAGACATTGATATAATTATAATCCTTTCACATTTTGCAGTAATTTTGTATTGTTTATTTGAAAGTCAATGAAGAATTTTAAAATCGGATCAAGTCTTTAGAGAACCTGGCAAAAAATAATGAAATGTGCTATATTAGACGCAAAAAGAAGTGAGCATATCATAAATTATGATCACTCATTACACGGTTTAAGCAAACCTGTCCAGCGTGCCCGTTTAGCACTAAATAACCATGGTTAAATGTCGCAAAATTCAATGCCCGGTAATAAATACATTCATATTACAAATCTATTCTGGTATCATTTTTTAAAAAATCATATTCATTCTTGTTAAAATCACTAGTTTTAAGCAAAAACTTGGCGTATTTATTTTTTATTTTTTAACTGTCTGCTGAACTAATTACCCAATCAACTTATCTGAAGTATTATTTAATTGCAACACATTTTCTGCATTAATATTTAATACCAATCTATTTAAACTCTCTTTTTAAAACAGTTAATAGTTAACATATTATAAGATCTAACACATAGGATTTCTCTTTCTGAGGCTTTCATACTAATCCAAACAATTTTATTTCAGTTGTTTGAAAATTATGTTTTACATGTGTATTGTTATACAACATATGTGAAATGTTCGATAAAATAAATAATTTATAAGTTTTATTGTCAGTAAAAATATTTCTAAAATTTATATATGTGATAGTATGCACGAGATATGTCATTACCATGATATTGTGAAATTCACATAAAAAACTGAAGTGTCTTTTAAATGGCTTAAATAAAGTCTGCTTTGTATAAAACTGTATATTGTTTACTAATTAACTTTTTGTTATTTTTCGTACACATTCTATACAAAATTAGTAGCTAATACTTATCTAAACTGCATTCGATAGCAATTTTACTTAAGTGTCAATACTTTTCAACACTTTTTTTTTTTTCAATTAAGTTACACTAACTTTATTTCCAGTCGTTTAAAAAATATACCAAATATTACTAGCATCGTTTTTGCCTTTTAGTTCAAAAATTGTTTCTTGAACATTTAATTTTTAAAATAATTTAAAACTTAGATATTGGATCATTCGTCATTCGGATAGTTCTGCTCTTTTTTTAAAAATTATATATTTTTAAAAGATTATATTTTGCTACTGTTGATAAGGAATGACCTTGAATCAATCAGATATGTAAATTCTGTCTTTTCTTATAGCGTTCTATAATTCTTGCTTGGGTTGGGGCATAATTTGCTTCAGTGCAGTGCTAAGAAGGAGGACCAAAACATTAATTTTTGTCAATTATACTCTTTTATTTCAAGAACAGTAAAAATGCTAGTCAGACTGCTCGTAAAATTTGTGCTGGATATGGACAAATAAAGGTTTCAGATGACACAGTTCAAAGGTGGTTTGAGAAGTTTAATCACGGAAATTTCTGCCTCGAAGAAGATGCACTCTTTGGGCGACCATCATCCGCTGTATATTCAAATTAACCTTTGAATAACTTTATTTCAATTTCAACCTCTTAAAAGAAGCTATCAAATGACCATACACTGTACATTTTGGAATACTTAGTCTGTGTGATAACTTTTGAACTAGGTTAGGGGATTTTCAGCGATAGCTTCTATTAAGGGATCCTACTTTACAGATGATTGTCATCCAAAGTGGAATCATCTTCGAGGTTGAAATTCCAGTGCTTAAACTTCTCAAACCACCTTCGAACTATGTCATCAGAAACAGCACTTTGTTCAAAATTTTATGAGCTGTATGACAGGCATTTTTACCTTTCTTGGGAAAAAAAAAACATAATTGACGATAATTGCCTTTTTGGTTCTCTATTCTTAGACTTCAACTGAAACAAAAAATATGCCACAATACAAGCAAGAATTATGCAACGCAAGCAGAAAAAACCGAATTTATACATTTGGGTCATTCAAGGTCAATCTTAATCAGCAGTAGTAAAATATTTAGACGAAACCGCGTTTCGGTTTGAAAAACCGCAGAACTTCCCGGATGACCCAATGAAATTTAATCTGTATAAAAAATGTATATTGTTTACTAATTATTTTTTCTTATATCCCGTATACATTACATACACAATTCGTAGCTAACACTAATATAAATTGCACTCGATATCAATTTCACTTAAGTGTCAATACTTTCCAACACTTTTTTTATCCAATTAAGCTACACTAATTTTATTTCAATTTAATTTACAAAACATATTAAAAATTACGGGCATCGTTTGCCCTTTAGTTCTAAAATTGCTTCTTGGCCTTTTAATTTTTGAATAATAAAAAACTGTTCAATTTTCACAAACATAGTAATTATAATTATCTTTTTCTAATATACAATTTCTGACACTTTAAATATATACCTGAAAAAATTAACACTTCACTAGCTTTATTATGAGAATGAAATTTATTTGAAAACTGTATTTCAATTTATTAATTACTACGTTTTTTAAAATAATTTTCAAGCACGATTTTTTAAAAATATATCTCTATCGCGTGGGGCCCTATAACGAAAGATTAATCCAAAACAATATAAATAGTACTTTTTTTACGGCAAATATTCTATAAGGAAATTAAAACTTCATGAATAAATAAATAAAATACAAATTTAACAGTTTAATAATCAGAATTAAAAAGCATAAATAATTAAATAATGGCGATTTATTTGGCTATTAACTCCCCGCATAAGGCTAATAGGAAAATATTACTTAACCTTTATTTGAATAATTGTTATTTTCATATAAAAATGATTTTTTGTGCTGTTAGTGTGAAATCTAAAATAAAAAAAATGTTAGTTTTCACTTAACAATTGGTTTTTATCTATGTTTGGTACACCAGGTGGTATGTTATGTAATTCGGGAAGTCCGGCTTGGTTCTCCTGGTATAAATAATAAATGAAAATTAATTTTTTTTTTATTGTTACGCTCATTATGTAGTTTTTTTTCACACTTCACATTTCGTTACTTAATTGAAATGTCACTGCTACTAACGGTAGACCGCTATTTTACCATTATTTTCCAAACCTTAATATAGTCAAAACATAAAATATTATTCGCATATCCCTACTTTTGTAAATTTAATACTGCTGTAGAGAAATAAGTTATCTGTACCACATGCCGATTAGAAACCTATTGCCAAAAAATTGGGTTACCTCATGTACTTTGCTTTCTTGTAATTTGTTAAATCTAATCTTCATCATCTCATTAAAACGTCAAGCATATCAAGTTTCTATCTTAAATATATCTCTCTACACAACAAAAAAGAATGATACACTTTAGCGCCGATTAAAATTTTCAAATTTTCTGTTAATTTTGGACATAAAATCGCAAATTTTATGCAGTGGAAACTTAATTTAACAAATACAGAAGATATGAATCTAGTTTTAGATTCCCAATAGATGCGATTTATGTGTAATGAAATAATTAAAAAAAGATATGATTCAAAAACAATAAGTTCAATTTTCCATAAATTTAAATATCAAATTTATGCATGAAAATGCATTTTATTTAAGAAGCATCAAAAGTTATCTTAGGTAATTTCAAATCTTTATTGTTGCGAAATTCAAATTCAATCACGTTATGATCCATTAGCTAATAAGAAAAGATAAAATGAATTTGATCAAATTACTTTGTCTTCTCTCTATTTCACTATTAAAACAAAACTTAACAAGGTTTAAATTAAATATATATATATATATATATATATTACATGCATTGTGTGATTTCAGTTTTATTTTTAAGAAATTCCATTTTAATTAGAATGCCAACCATTGGATAACAAGAAAAGAGTACATAGGAGTTTGGTCAAATTACTTTAGCTACTCTGTATTTAACCATAAAAGTAAAACCTACAATGTCTACTTTAAGAACTTTATTATTGACTAATGTCATTTCAGCCGCTTAATTATCCTATTTATGAAAAGAAATAGAATAATTTTGCCATATTCATAGCTGACAATCTTCTTGTTTTTTTTCAAGCATAAAATCATATGGAATCATAAAATGTATTTAATATAATTATTTAATAACATTTCTTTGTGGTGATTGAAATATTAAGAAAAATTCTGGCACAAAGTATGTTTTTTTTTTACTTTAAAAATCCGGAAGGATGCAGCTATGCATATTAATATGACTTCTCTGTAACTGAATATGTAAGCAAATTTTCAAAGACTTTTCCTCCTTTAAATTGCTCTGGTGCTTTGCGATTAGTCGCATGTGTTTTACAGGGTAAAATAGTGAAATCTTTAATTAGCATTTACGGATGACTGTAACCTCAAGTGCTAAAAGTCGTAAATCGACGTATCAAGACGCCTTTGAAATGTTTGAGATGCCAACAAAAGCATCCATCTTGCACCTTTCACCAAGCCCCTACGTTTACCAATTAATGTGGAGTATGACATATTCAGAACCTGAAGATGTAACAGTCATTAAATATATAACATATTTCAATAATTAGGAAATAAAATGTTAACAATAAGAAATAATTTTACGTGTCGGTTTATTTGCAATATTTCAACTTTGATTTTATTTGAGAAATGTATTTTAACTAAGTGATTTAATTATTACAAGAGACCAGATACATAGTGTATTATGATATTGTACCGATGGAGTTGGATTATAATAATAATACCATATCCTCTTATGAAATAAGTTAAAGGAATGACATTGTAAATCAGTAACTAATAAAGCTGTATTTTCACTTTCTACTGTGTTTGTTTCGTTACTGATAAAAATATTAGTTTACAAGAAAAACAAGAAAAAAAATCACGCGTTATGGATAGATTATGAAACACTTTCCAACAGTTCCAGATTTTTTTTAAAAATTCATCGTTTAATATGGTAAAGAAGATATCTAAATAAGCAATTTAGAAAACGCATAACACATTTCCAAAACCAGATTTCAACAATTTCCGTCCCCAGCCAGAAAGGTATTCCAATTTTTCTGTGGAGCCCTGTATATGATCCATAGATTTATATACTACATAGAATGCTAAAACTTACTTTAGTGAGAAAACGAATAACACGGATAAAAATTCACCTTTAGAAATTTCTGCCAATAGACAGAAATTACTTGAATTCTATTATACAACCCAGTATATTATCAACAGAATTTTATACGAGCCACATATTAAGATAAATTTTAATTTATGGCAAAAAAAACACTTAAAACTAGTGTAATCACGCTTGTAAAAATTACCCTCCATAAAATGCAATGTATCCAGTTCTTTGCGTAACCCTGTAAATGAATTTATTTATATTCTATAAATATATCTTAGTATAGTTAGTATAGCACATCTTGAAAAGGTTTAACTTAATAAAAAAGCTATTTTTAAGCAATTCACGTTCCTACTCAGTAATGATTACGAATTCATTTTACCTCTATATATAATCTATAAAATTTATACACAACACGTACTATGCAAAAATTTAATTAAACTTAAAAGCTCATCCCATAACTGAAAACGCACGTCCAGCATATATCGCTAATTATTTTCGATATATTTTGTGTGTCCCTGTAAATGGACTATAAATGTTATGCACATCATATTCTACAACGGAATTTTCGTACTAAGCCTCAGTAATATATATCAATTTTGTTAGGTTATCCATATTTCTGATTAGTTGTACATTCAAAAAAGCAAGCTTTTTATTTTGTTTTATTTCTATTTTTTGGATGTACAACTAATCAGAAATATGAATGAACAGAATCTTGATTGCACGGTGTTTAGGAAAATTAACAGATCTAACTCCACTATCCCGTTTAATTGCAGTTCACCCATTAGTTACAAGTTAGCACCTTTCAATTTTTATGTAAAAAGAGCGTTGGAAGTTTGTTCATGCCTTTTCCTTAATGAAGAATTAGATGTAATTAGAAAAATAGCAGCCAAGAAATCAGTTCCATCCCGTTTTATTGAAAAAATCATAAACAAATTTAAAGTGAAATTTGAAGAAAAACGAAATACAGGGACAATTAAAAGTTTGAAGTTTTGTAAAGTTAACTACATCCAAAGTTTTTTTGAAAGTATGAGACATCCCCTTTTTAAGTTTGGCATTACATTAATAGCAGTCCCTCCTCCAAAGTTGCAGGTTTTGTTAAACAGAAAAATTGACCCAATCCATGCTATTAATAGATCAGGGGTATATATTATACCATTCAAGAAAGATAACAAAGATTTTATGTAAGTAGGTATGACACTGAGGAAATTATGGGACAGAATAAAAGAACATGAAGCAGATCTGATATTAAATAGACCCCACACTGCGTTAGCAAGATTAGCACAAACTGAACCTATAAAAGTAGATTTCAATGGATCCAAAATTATATTCCGCACAAACAATC
Organism: Maratus michaelseni; assembly: GCA_963931845.1. NCBI lineage: Eukaryota > Metazoa > Arthropoda > Arachnida > Araneae > Salticidae > Maratus > Maratus michaelseni. The sequence goes on from OZ007587.1 coordinate 78,960,166, forward strand.
ACCAGGAAGCTATCATAATAGAGTCTTTAAAAATAATATCTAAAAAAGAAATAGTCTGCAACGATGTATTATCATATGATATCCACGCATTCTGGAATGAATTAATACATCATTGATTAACCTGTACTTATTCTTGAAATGTTGAATGACCTTTCCCATCCCACCTTATATTCCAAACCCTTGAAATAAAATAGTTTATTCCGGGCAAGCAAGATAACGCAAAGAGACAACAACTCAACTCAACAATTAGTTTTTCACTGATGATGACCGAGAGGTTCGGTTGAAAACGTTTTGATTTTTTAAAAGGACTTTAATGTGCTTTTAAATGTTTTATGTATGTTTTTATGCACCTTCAAGCAATATATTTACATTTAGTTGTATCTTTATGAATTTTAGTTATTAAACAAGGTGAATTTGTACTGAAATTTTAACTTTTTACTAAAACAAAACGTTGCAACTTGCGCGAATACGTTGACCCCGTGCCAACTGTAACTTTTAATTCAACTGTGTGCCTTACACTGGCCTCCAAAAGTTAAGGTGCAACAAGTTTTTCGAAGCTCACCAGACAAAAAATGGAAGTCAGATTAAACTTCATAGTTTATATGAATGACAATAATAAACTTTAAAAAAACTTACGCAAAAATTACAGCTACCAATTTTATTTTATAGAAAAGAATAGGTATTTGTGAATGAGAGAAAAATATGCAATTACGAAGCTTTCGTAATTTCGCGTGCAAGTTTTAATGTATTTGGACTATTGTTGTCAGTTTTGTTCACAACAGCCAATAGAGTCTAAAAATGTCTAGAAGAAGTCGTTTGCCAGATTCATTAAGATGGCGGGTGGTAGGATGGATGCAAATGGGGTTGTCACAGGCCGATACTGCTAGACGGCTCAATGTGTCTCGCAGTATAGTCCAACGACTCTGGGATCAGTATGAATCCGGAGATTCTGTGTCCAGAAGACATGTTCCAGGCCGCCCACTGTAGAAGACCGGTTTCTAGTTCTTTCGGCCCGAAGGAGAAGACGCACTACTGTGCCGCAACTCATTGCAGACCACTTTGCTGCATCAGGTGGAAGAATCTCCACTACTACGGTGCGCTGACGTCTTCACAATGCAGGTCTCTATGCAAGGCGACCAGTTCTGTGTGTCCCCCTCAACAGACGACAGAGAAGGGTCCGCTTATGTTGGGCAAGAGAACATGTTTCCTGGACTAGACAACAGTGGGCTTCTGTACTCTTCACAGACGAGTCCAGATTCCACTGGAGAGCGATTCAGAGCGTCTTCTGATCTGGAGAGAACAATGCACTCGATACAATCAATCAAACACTGTCGAAACACACAGGTACAGAAACGGTGGAATCATGGTTTGGGCAGGGATCTCACTTGGAAGCCACACTGACTTGCATGTGTTCCATGGAGTAACTGTGACTGGTGCGAGATATCGGTATGATATCCTTGATTCATATGTGCACCCATATGCCGGTGCTATTGGCAATGGTTTCATTCTAATGGATGATAATGCGAGACCACACCGAGCTGTGGTTGTTGAACGGTTTGGAGAGAATGGAATGGCCAGCTCACTCTCCAGACTTGAATCCGATAGAACATCTTTGGGACTATCTTGGAAGACAGGTTGCGGCTTTAAGTCCTCCTCCAAGATCATTAAATAGGGCTGGAACAATGACTCCAAGTCTGGTCAGAGTTACCAGATGACTATTTCGGTGTCCGACAATTTAATTGAGAGCAGGGAAAGTCGATGCCGCCAATGCAATCAAGTCCAAGGTGGACATATTCCGTATTAGAACCAGATTTTTATTGTTTCTGTCACATTTTACTGCATAATACTGCAATGTACTGATTTCTCCAAGAATGGAATTTTCCACCATGAGTGCTTTCTTGTTGTAATTTCATTTATACGTTTAACTTAAGTAAATTTCTATATCGCATTTAATAAATAACAGTGTAGCACACACTTCCTCCAAATTTGTTGTTTCTATATTCATTCATTTGCAAATTAGACGCAAAAAACCGGTTTTACCTTAACTTTTGGAGGCCAGTGTATTTGGATCTTGAATGCGCTCTCTTATTACGTGACCAAACATACATGCAAACGAATTGTAAACGAGTTTCCGAAATGAATTAGTTAGGGCAGTTATTGTCATTTTTTCTGTTGAATTATACCAAACAAATATGAAAGTGCATAAGTAAAAGTAAATACTTTTTTGAATTGGGTCATATTGACCCGAACAGTACATTAGGGATAATATTAAAAATATCCTTGGAAATACAAAAAACGTAAATCCTTCTAGGAGTACATATTTATATTACTTACCAACAAAGTCATGAAATTTCATGAAAATATCTCCGTGCTATACTTTTTTATAAACAAATGAAATTTGTTTTGGTTCAAATAGAACCGAACAGAACAGCACTGTTAGAGTCGAAATATTTAGAAAGTGATTGTAGTCCATTGGGTTAAAGGCAAAACGTTTACACAAATACTATTTAAACTATGGAGACTAGATTTATTACAAAAACACATAGCTCATATTTTTGTCACTGGTCAAAAGTAACACTGCTTTTTCGGCAGTAAAATAAGCATAGTAATTAAAAAAGGAATACTTCACGTGATTATTTTGCATTTTACGGAATATATAGTTTGTATGCCTACTTTACTGGAATAAGAACATAAAAAAGTAAATTTCACATAGCAAAGCCTGAACTATTTTCTTGTTAAATCTATTATCCGTTGTCTCAACTCTTTGAAGATGTTTAAAAACAATCTTAAGTTATATACTGCTGATTTGCTTCAAGATACTCCAATAAAGTGTCAAAAACAAGCATACTATTTGAAAACTATTTAGTACTATTTGAAAAATCCATTAGTCCAATTTTTAATATGTAGAAGGCTTTTTATAGAAAAGAATAAATTTATATTCGAAAAGAAGAAGTTATTCTGAAGCCAATGACAGCTTTGTTGTGAATTTGTTGTAAACGATCTGTGAATAAAGGCGGGTGCATCTTCTTTTTTTTTTCTTTTTGTGGCACAGACGTTAATGTAACATTCAATAATATGGACAAACACTGTTAAAAATTTAGTTTTACATTTCAACAAAACATGGTGCCACAAAATGTTGCCACCATAAGAATATGAAAACTTGCTCCAACATTTAACTTTTCAGCCTAGAATAACAGAGACTATTTGCAGCATAGAACTACATGCTATTATTTGTTGTTACAATTCTAGGAATAAAAAACACGCAATAATAGAAATTCGTGGAGAATTAAAACAAAGAAAATAACAGAATTTTAAAATTATAATGCAAGTACAGCCAGTCAGTCAGTCAAGGGAAAAAAATAAACTAACATACATTTTATCACCAAATTTTCTCAGAGGAATGTGAGAGGCACTGTTCGTCAGGGAATTGTGCTACTTTCCAAATGTGAATACATATATTGAAATAAAAGTCTGTCTAAATATTAAAAATTGTACCAACTTTGAATTTTCAAACGGTAACATATGCTTTTGATACAATATTGGAGTTCCTTAGTTCAAGGCAGCCTGTAAAAAGACATACTTTATATACATTTCTTAAATATTCACAAAATTAGAAGAGACTTAAGAGCCCAAATTACGCGATAAACTTTAATTTATATCTTCCCCAAAAATCGTCCTATTGAAATTTTTAATGAGATACAACGAATAAAACATATCACATGTATTTTTACGTTTCAAAAGTATATATGTAATTATAAAAATTATTAATAAATTCATATTTAAAAAAGTCCTAATTATAACCTGCACTAATTTTTACATAAAACAAATAACATTTGTCAAAAACATGGGAGTGTACGTTTACAGATCAGTTCAACCATTACTTTTAGAAATCTAGAAAAATTTTATTTTTCGACGATCTAAGCAGACATATCAAAGCCTTCACAGAACATAGATTCATAGAGAGTAACCAGAAAAAGTTTGTGAATTTGTTTTTCCTAAAAGGTAAGTTATTTTCATAGCCGCCAATGGTATTGTCTATTCTATCCCTGACAAGGCTGAGCTCATTGCTGACAGTCTTAGATGCCAGTTTACACTTAATCACGATATCGTCAATCTCCGGATGACTGACATTGTTGATTTCAAAGTTGAAGAGTTTCTACACACTGAACATAATAATACTCTCAAATTCCTCTAAACTTTATTTTTTCCTAACTTTTCTTATCAATACTATGCTTAACCAAAGCATGTTCCCTGACGGCTGGAAGAGGATGTTGATTGTACCAATCCCAAAACCTGATTTCACAGTACCAGCGTCCCTGCACAGCGAGAGGACTCCTCGGAGTCTTCGGAACAGGTCGCTGGTGGGTAAGATGAGAGACGTTCTGGGGCAGGGGGCCGAGAGGTCCCGACCCTGCGGCCCGAAGCCTAAGCTGGGACACGTGTCTATGCGTCCAGGGATGGAGTTTTCCTCGACCTACTGGAAAAGTGAGAGGTACCTAGTTCTTTGACACCTCTGACGAGTACAGTAGTAATCTTCGTAGGAATTCTATGATCGAAGGCAGTGGTACAGTAAGAGTTGTCGGGGATACTCGGCATGAGCCCGGTTTTCGGCCCCGAAGCTGTCGGGGGACTCCGGCTTCTCCCCAAGTGTGAAGCGTCGGTGTACTAAGAGTTCTAGGAATCAATGCAAATCTCAGAGACCTCTGTCGTCAATCATTTAAGGGCAGGGGAGTGATGCGCAGGTGGCGGTGCTCCTCATTGGCCGAAGAACCCTCCTGTGAGGAGTGCCGGGTAAACTGGGCCCTCCTATTGGATCACTCGCAAGGATTCACGAGAACCTAGACTGGGCGTTGAAGTACCCAGCCTTACGCTAGGTAGCTTGGTATTATACCTATCGAAGCATTGCGGTCAATCAGACAGTACAATTTAAACAGTACATTTGGCAAAAAAAGAACGCTTGCCATTCTCAGTAGAGATGGCGTTTTCGGCACTCCCTCCAAAAGGTGGAGGAGCGAACCTCTTAAACGCATCGTTGCGGTATTTCTAAATTCAAATTGATTTATTTTGCATTTTTCCTCTGGCTTTATATTTTTTAACAAAACTTACAGTTTTGATGTCTTCCTGCCCAGACATTTGGCACTCGAGTATAGTTCACCTTATCTTAAAATTTTATTATTGAAATATTATTACTTTTATTAATTAGCTCATTTAACTGTAACTAAAGTATATATATAAAAGACTGTATGACCCTGATGTTTTTTCCACCCCTTCCCACAGTGTTTTCTTCTCACCATAGATATTAATTCCAGTGTTCCGAAATTTGCTCGTCAAATTAAAAAAACCTGCTAAATCAATCTACGCCCCACGATACCATTAACTTCAAAATAATGTAAACGTAAGCATTGCGACATACGTAGGCAATTCGTGAAATATGCATTGGTTCATCGGTTCCATCCATAGGCGAGGCATCTAATTTTTTAACTGGGTGTAAGGTTGATGGCAACTCGAACATCCTTGAAATCTGCCTCACACCTGTATGAACTGTTTGCCATATTTAGAATGTCTGTTAATTTTTGCAGTAACAAACTGAGAGATTCCGTAGTTTTTCTTTAATGATCTTAATTTTATTTTTCGAAATTTATTATAAACCTAAACACATTTTTTATGACTGTAAATATTTAAGGAAAAATACATAAACTGTACCTCTTCCTGGGATGCTTAGAACCAAGTAACTCAAATAAAGTATCAAAAGTGGGTGTTATTATTTGAAAAAGAGAGTTGACGCAATTTTTAATATGTAGCCAATATCAATTTCAAAAATTGCCTTCGTATTCGGAAAGTGGACACTCTTCTCAGCCAAATGGTATCTCTCGGATTTCCCTGCGAAAATTTTGTGATAAAACAGCAAGAGGTGGTGTGTTCTTTTTTCCACGATGGTAGATGTTGCCATCGAAATGTGAAAAGTTGAACTAATGTTGAAGTTTCACCATAATCAGGAATTTTGCACATCAAGTAAACCATATTGTGGTACTTTTGGTTTTTGCACCATCATGTATATGCTTCATGAAGAACAAAATTTTTTTTACAATGCATCCATGATTATTTGAGAATCGCTTACCCAAATCGGATAAACCAAAACAAATGTGTTTTTTGAATATGAATATAAGCAATATATATATATTAGTGGCTCAGCCAAGGAGGGGCGTTGGGGGTTAACCCCCCCCCCCTCCCAGAGCTAAAAAAATTACTATAATTGCCGCTTATATGAATCAAAACTAAAGTTTTAAATTTTTTGGACTTTCCGTCTTGGCGGAACCCGCCGCTTTGTTAAATCAAATTCTATTTAGCAATGTGATTCAATTAAACGGCGAAAATTCTACTTAAAACTGTGAAAGCGCATATTAAATGTATCGGTTAAGTCGAAACTGGTTATTTGGACTGCGTTACTTTGTCGAGACGTCTTATAGTAAAAGAAGGGTGATATACTGCCACACAGACGCTTTGAATTATTATATAGTATACAGTGGGCCGTTTCTTAATTTCATTTCAGTCTTTGTTCCATGTTCGAAACAATAACAGACCATCGAATTCCAGGGAAAAAATAAAACATGCTTTTTTTTTTCTCTCAATTATATCTAAAACCATGCTATGTGCATACCCAGGAAAAATTCTTTGCAAAAGAAAGAATTTAAAAAAAAAGTACTTTAAAGTTATAAAAAGTGAACGATGGTGGGACGAGTTTGGCTATCGCGTCGATGTTTGCTGTGCAGCAAACGGTGGACACATTGAACTTTTATAATGTCTTAAAAAAACTTTGAAACTTCCTCTTTTCATTGGTATAAAGATTGTTCATTTTGGATTTGTACTTTAATAGATACAATTTTTTGAAAATGGGTCCATCATTTAGAATAACCCTGTATAAAGACATTCTTGGCAAATAGGATTTTCTGAAAATTCCTCATTTTCGATTTCAATGCTTTTTGTTCTGTTATTATTATTAGTATTTTTTTTGCTCTATTTATTGCTTACTTGTTTGCTTATTTTCTGGTCTATTCATTTATTAAATGTTATTATGTGTAACTGGATATTATTTTTTTTACAAAAGACGAAATTGCTTTACATTTTACAAATAATATATGAAATATAAATATGCGGGTGGGATAACAATCATAATGCATCACTCCTTCTAATGAAAGTGGATTTGGGTTGATGGTTGTTATTACTGCTGAAAATTAGAGCTCCAGTACTATTTTTGCTAGAATTTAAGCCCTGCCTGTGTGTATGGATTTTGAAAAGAGAGGCGTTAAATGTGCGGCCTTTTCTTAGAAAAATAATATCTGAAATTACACACAATTTTACGCTAATCATGCATTAATTTAAATTGATCAGCAATAAAATAGTTATACATTGATTTACACTTATTACATTTTAACGAATGCTACCTGCATGTCATTAAAATTATACTAGCTGACCCGTCCGGCGGTGCCCGGGCCCATGATAAATACCTCAGATTTGTATGATTATATATCTTATATCGATTTTATATTTTTAAATGAAATTTTCGCTAGAAAAATATTGATTATTAGAGGAGAAAGCACAGAGTCACATAAAAAAAGGCTAAGTCACAGATTTAGTCACATTTAATAATGAAAACATGAGCCGAAGCCGAGCGCACCAAACCGAAAACCTAACTTTTCTTTAGCATTTTCATCGAAAAATTCTGAGATTTTTTTTAAATACTTTTATTTATCGGAGCTTTTGAAAATTTTTGTAGGCGCTTTAAATTTTATCTTCCGAGACGCTTTTAAAAGATTGTGTCGAAATACTGACGTTTAGTTACTTTTAGCATAGAAAAAAGATCGTCTTTGAAAGGCGCGATATGACGTGCGATCTAAATAAATCGTAATTTGGAATGCTTTCAGCTGTTTCGCACCTTTAAAATGCCCATTTATATTAAATTTTTATACTGAAAATTTGCATCTTAAAAGTAATCTCTATACTAAATTTCAAGTTTCTAACACTAACAGTTTCAACTAATCATAATTTAGAACGCTTTTAGAAAGTTTTCCGCTCTTTTCATCCTTTAAAATTTTGATTTTTTAAAAAAATGTTCTAAAGAAGCATTTACTACATAAAAGTAATCATCATGCCAAATTCCAAGTTTCCATACCAATTGTATCACATAAATCATAATTTTAGAATGCTACTTACTTTTGCATTCTTTTAAATTTCGAATTGAAAAAATAAAAATTCTGGGTGAGAATTTACGTCTCTTAAGTAACATCCATATAAAAATTCAAGTCTCTTGCCCTAAAAGTTCTAAATATATTATGATTAAGATCATTTTTAGAACGTTTTTTGATCATTTCACTTTTTTAATTTTCGATTTTTTTAAAAACCCTTTTGAATGAGTATTTATATATTAAAAGTAACCTCTATGTCAAAAACCAAGCATTTATGCCAACAGTATCGCACAAATCGCAATTTTAGAACTTTTTTGTTTTTGCATCCTTTTACATTTCGAATTTTTAGAAAACTGTTCTGAGTGATCATTTACATTTCTAGAGTATGTGCCAAATTTCACCTATCTAGCACAAACAATTCCTAGTTAATTATTTTTAGATCATTTTCAGACCGTTTTCCGCTCATTTCATCCTTTTAAATTTAGAATTTCTTTAGAAATCGTTCTTAGAGAACATTTACATCCCAAAAGTTACCACCATGCCAAATTCCAAGTTGCTGTACCAACTGTATCACACAAATCGCAATTTTAAAACTTTTTTTTTTTTTTTTTTTTTTTTTTTTTGTTCCTGCAAACTGTTCTGGGCTAGCATTTAAGTCTCTAAAGTAACAACCATGTCAAATTTCATGTTTCTAGCACTAATTTTACAAATAAATTGTAATTTAGAACGTTTCCTGCTCCCTTCCCCTTTTTAAATTTCGAACTTTTTAGAAACTATTTTTAGTGAGCATTTACATCTTTTTAAAGTAACCGCTAGACCAAATTTCTAGAACCAACAATATCGTAGAAACCGCAATTTAGAATGTTTTTTTTATTTTTGCACCCCTTTTGAAATTGTTGTACCGAAAAAATTGTTTGGAAATTGTTGTATAAAATATAGCCTATGTTAGAGAGGAGATGGTTACCAGAATTTTAACACCATTATTATGGTTCCATACTTAAAAAGTAAAAAATTGAAGTATTATAAGATCATTCATGTGTATTATTTTTCTGGCGCTCTTCGTTAAGGGTTATCTACGCAGAATCATCTAAGGATTGTTGGTAATCGTTTAAAAAAATGTGTCTGTAATTATCTGATATATTAATTAAAAACTCATCTAGAAAACAACGGTATGTATCAAAACAGTGTTGCTACTTTGCAACCTCCTTTTGAAACGCGCTTGGCACAATGCTAAGATAAAACTTTGTACCAGATCTTTGCTTTAGGTAAGACGAATCATAGTGATAGTCAACATTTATCATTCCAATTGAATTCAATTATTGAAGACAAATATTGAAAAATAAATCATAGAATAATTCCAAGACATTAAAAGTCAGTAATTTTGAGACAACAATCGCTTATAATTTAATATATAATTCTTTTATAATGAAAAAACCTTCGATAACAAATCACTTAAATTATCATGCCTGCATATGCTTTCATTTTTGAAAATGAATCGGTTTCCCGTTGTTCAGCATACTTTTTTTAAATGCTTTAAAATTGTCTACTATTACGTAAAATGTGATTGACAAGTAACTCTTCGTGTGAAACTCAGTGACTTCTTCCGAAGCGTGATTGGTTCTCTGCCAATTTTAGACTTTGTACAAGGTCTTTGTTTCAGAGGGAGATATATTCATTGTTTTTCATTCCAAGCAGTAAAATTAAATTATGGCATGTGGTATTGTTTTAGGTATGTGAGTATATTGTCTTTGAACAGTTCTGATATTTTGTGTGGAACCATTTGTACACGAATAAAACTCGCATATGACCAATTACTTTTAAATCCGTTCTGTACTTCCAGAATTACCCCTTGCAAAAATATGAAACGTTGCTGTTTTATAATATCAGTATAGATACGACTTCAATTGAAACTCTGATATTTTTAAAGAACTTTAACAATAATAAATATATTTTAACGAAATTTTCATCAGATTTACATTACTTAATGCGAAATTCGATGTCATGTAAAGTACTGGAAGGGAACAGTAATTTGGTCTACAATACCGTGTTTGATATCAACTACATTTCAAAGCATCGATTACCTAATTGAGTTGTTATATTTGGCAAAAAGCAAGGTAAGTATGTCTATTGAAAATTTTGTTAAAATTGCTTCATTATTATTAAAGTTAGGAATAAGAATTCGTGATTCTCTTGTAATGAAACCTTGTGTATTTTTGATTGAATAAATGGATTGCAACTCTATTATTTTCCATGCAAAAATTATTTGCTGTACTGTTCTCTTCCATCTTAAAGTTTTCCCCTCAACATTTTTAAACACTTTATAAATCTAACCTAGTTTTGTGTTATTTCATTGGTGTATGTCATAGTTTGTAACTCTAATATTGTAAACGTTTTTTAAATGAATCATAACCTACGTAATTGTGCAGAAAAGTATTATGATTTTATTTATTTAAAAGACTGATTCCATTAAACGGTGACTTATATAACCGGCGACCACCTTTATCAGAAACTCAAAAACCCCCCCTAGAACCGAATTCTGGCTGCGCCACTGTATATATATATATATATATATATATATATATATATATATGTGTGTGTGTGTGTGTGCGTGTGTGTGTGTATGTATGTATGCTAGTTGACCGCCATAATAACCTTAAATATACCAAAAAAGTGGATACCTTCGAATTTGAATGATTTTATATTTTTAAACGAAAATCTATCCAAACGAACATAGAGTTGGGGCCCCACTGCCTTCGACATCATACACTGAGCGTGCGCAACACGCTCCAGTCTGTTATCATAAACGAACCTCCAATTTAAATGATTTTATATTTATTAAACAAAAAACTTTTCAAACGAACTCAGGGGGCCCCCGTTATAGGGATTGCCTATTAAATTTCGGGCATTTAAATACATTAAACTTTAAATTTTGACCAAAGGATTCTTAGAAAACCCAAATAATATAAAATGTGCACCCGTGTTTTGCTCTTTTAAAACGTGAAATGAAAATGTAGAGCTTTTGGACATATGCCGAAACGAAAATCTCTCCGAAAATGTTTGAAAGAACAATTATCCTTGCCATCACCAGAAAACAGACAGACGCATCTTTCTTTATTAATAATGATAGATAAGTATTTTAGAGGACAGTTCATAAATTTAGAGAATAAAATTCAGATTACATACGAAAAAATTTCTTTGTCTTATTTTTTACAACTATTTATATAATTATTTCTAAGACTCCTTTAACAAGAGCAGCAGATCCCTTTAATTTGAATAAGTATTTCACACGATTGGCATTTCCAATATCGCAGGTAAGTGAAAACGTAGTCAATGAATAAATTTGCATCACAATATAAAATATTTTGTTGTATTTTGTGTGCAACAGTGATCTGCCATCTTTTGCATTTATTATATTAATATCGGACTGTGTGTTTTTATTTCACAACTAATCATCCTAGAATACGGAACATTGCACGATGAAACTAACACCAGTTATTCATGCGTATATGTAATAACTCTCGTAATTTTGAAATTTAAATTATACTCCGAGATATTAATATTTTTTTGTAAATTTTAATGATAGTTCTCTAAAGCTGACAACGAAATTCCTCTATTGGTGTAGATAAAATGAAAAAAAAAAGAAAAATATAGGAATTATCAAAATTTTATTAACATCATTTTCTCAATAAAATTGAAAAGAAAAGTTATTTTTTAATTGAACAGATTGTGAAAAAAAAAATAGCTTGAATAAATTAACTTTTTAAAGAAAATTTGAAGAAATAAAAACAGATTTTCGCATATTCAGGCTTCATGAATGAGCTTATTATAGAACACAAAAAATCGTCTGTCTGCAAATTGAAGTAATTATTTCACCATATCTCTTTTGAGTTTTACAGTCAGCCAAAGATGTTAAACATAAAAAAACAGTTCAACTTCTTCTTCAGCTTCTTGACCGGGAAATTTATTGCTCAATTTTACAAGAAAGGAATTTAAAGACTTAACATAGCTTTTTAACTAATTATTTCTTAAAGATGGCGATTAGAACTTCTTTCAAGAATACTAAAAGTAGAATGTTTAAGAGAGAAATATGACATTTTTTAAAGAACTTATTGTAATTCAAAAGTCCGAATATTTTTTTATATGTTCATCAAAATAACGCCATTTTAATTCCACCAGCCTCAAAATTATAGGCTAAATCTTTTGGCATGATATCATTAAAAAAGTGAATTTTCATTGAGAAAACCTGTAACCAGCACTGTAAATATGATATTATACTTCAAATTTAGGATTTAAAATTTTTCTTATTATAAATATTTTCTAAACGCGCAATTAAATTAGATTTCTTTCATTCAAAATATCGAAAGATTTCATGCCATTTATTTCCATCACAACGGGTTGCCATGAAGCTATCTATCTATAATAATAAATCTATACTAATATTATAAAGAACCAACGTTTGTTTGTTTGTTCATTTGTAGGCGTAATCTCAGGAACTATTAAACAGATTTCGAAAGTAGTGCTGGCGAATTGATGGTGACAATCCCTGATACAACATAGGCTATATTTTTTTATGTCGGCATCACTATCCCAAGGGGGATGCAGATGCGAAAAACGTTCTAAAATTTCAATTTTTGTGATACTGAAGGGGCTAGAAAGTTGAATTTTGGCATGGAATTTACTTATAAGATGTAAATGCTCTCTAAGAATAGAATCTAAATAATTCGAAATTTAAAAAGGTGAAATGAGAGAAAAGCGTTCTAAATTACGATTTCAGTGGAATTGTTCTGTATATGAACTTGACATTTGGCATGGCTGCTACTTTTAAGAAGCAAATGCACACTGAACAGTTTTTAAAAAAATTCGAAATTTTAAAGGGAGATAAAAACGTTCTAAATTACAATTTTTGTGATATTAAAAGGACTAGAAACTCGAAAATTAGCATGGCGGGTACTTTCAAGTTACAAATGCTCGCCATGAATGGTTTGTAAAGAAATTCGAATTTTAAAAGTGTAAAATAAGCGAATGCTTTCTAAAAACATTCTAAATTGTGATTTCTTATGGAATAGTTAATTATAGAAACTTCAAATTTGACATGACTATTACTTTTGAAACGTAAATGGTAGCATAATACAGTTAAAAAAATCAAAATTAAAAAAGGTGAAATGCACGAAAAGCGTTCTAAAAAAGTTCGAAATTGCGGTTTCTATGGAATTTTTGAGGATTGAAACTTAAAATTTGACATGGCTGCTACTTTTAAAACGCAAACGCACGCGCAGAACAGTTTATTTATTTATTTATTTATTTATTTATTTATTTATTTTAAATAGAAATCAAAAATGATGCAGAGAAAAAAACGTACTAACATTGGGAATTTTGTAATAGTGAAGGGACTAGAAACTCGAAATTTGGCAGCGCGGTTAATTTTAAGATACAAGGGCCCGCTAAGAATGGTTTCTAAAACAAATCGAATTTTAAAAGGATGAAATGAGCTGAAAATGTTCTAAATACGTCCTAATTTACGATTTATGCGGAATTGTTAAGGATAGAAACTTGAAATAAAAGCCAATATTGGTCAAAAAACGCCATTTTTGGCCAAAAAAGCCGGTTAAAACGGATAAAAGCCAACACAGCGTGGATCTTATAGATTTTAGCCAGATTTTTTTCAGCCCTGCTGTATAGTAACTTGTTTCCTCTTTTATTTATTATTTTTTTGCGATTATTTATTTTATTTTTTTATTTCAGGCCCAGACAACGTCGGGCGGGTCAGCTAGTCTATATATTAATAAAAGAAAGTTTCGCTCTCTGTGTGTGTGTATGTGTGTTTGTCTGCGATGGTCAGCGAAATCTAGCGCACCTAGAAGTCCGAAAATGTGTATTTAGATAGTCCAAAGCCTGATCTGATGCACTTGAGATTCAGAATTATAATATTTTGATAATTACCTAAGATATTAATTAGAATCTCATTAAACATCGCATCGAAAATGCGATCTTTTTTATAAAAATGACTAAAGAAAAGAAACCTGTTCTCGATTTGCAAACAGAAATGAACAAATTTGAAATTCATTTACTAATTAGCAAATTTTAAGAAAAGTATTTAAGATATCGATTTGAAATTTTCTGAGCATATGTAGAAAACGTTTCTGCATCCGACAAGGCAATTTTTCTAAAAATCGGCCGGTAATTTTTCTTAATGTTTGCAAAAAACTGCCAAATATCTAGCGGCGCCAGTCAAAAAAATCCGAGAAAGTTTCAGACAGGGATCTGCTTTTATTAAAAACTAAACTACAAAGAGATCTGTTTCTCCGGCCGATCTCTCCATTTAGTTTGCAAAAATGAACGCTTTGCTCTGATTTACACAAGACAAATTCCTTTTAAGAAATCTAACATTTTTAGCATCTTCCGTAGAATTTTATGAATGTTATATATAGAAAATACCAGAAATTTCAAACAACGATTTTCCTAAAAATTAAATTATGTTCCTAATAAAAGTACAAAAACCATATTTACTTGATGTATGCCAACAATCAAAGTAAATAATTTGTTGTTAAGTGCTTGCATTCTTATCTCGGGTTCTATGGGCCCGATCACAACGGGATTTAGATGATTCGACTTGGTTTTCTATCGCGTTACAAATTTTAGTTCCACCTTCCACCGCCATGGGGCGCATCATTTTTCTCGAGTTCTATGGGCCCGATTTCGACGGGAATTGTTTCATTCAACTCCCTTGATACAACAGGTACCTATGTCGGATGTTCGTGTAGAACAAATTGCGGACTGTGGCGAAAGTGGAACTAAAGTATTTTGCAGTGCGTGCGCAGCACGCCTTATATATAGTGCCGGTGGCAGTGGGGACACGTGTCGGAGTTTCGTTTGGAAGGTGGTCTGTTTGGAACAGAGTGCGCTCCTTGGCACGGAAAGGGGAGCTAAAAGATTTTGCAACGTGTGCGCTGCACGCCTACTATACGGTGCCACAGGCAGCGGGAACATGCGTCGAAGGCTCCTTTATATCAAAATGCATTCCCTAACGGCTGAAAGTGGAAATAAAGAATTTTTCTCGCGTGCGCAGCACTTTTAAATAAATAATTTTATACTAAATTGGGTTAAAGATATAAAATTCTACAAATTTTAGGTTTGCTTAATTTTATCACGGGCCCGGGCAACGCTGGGTGGGTCAGCTAGTATAATAATAAAGATAGAAGTTTGTCTCTTTGTGTATGTTTTTTCTGCTGTGTTCCGAAGAGACCGTTGTACATAGAGCTCCAAGATTAGGCAAGAAGGTACCTCTATGTCTTTAGTTATGCACCTCAAATCCCAATTTTCGATTTTTTAATTTCAATTTTTTAAATTTCATTTTTTATTTAATTTTTGTATGAGATTTTAATTTTTTTTTAATGTTTCGCGGCGATTTTTTCACATTAGTAAAAGGAATCCGCCCGTCAACCCAATATTGTAAATTTTGTCAGTGATTTTTGATTTTTTGGCGAATTTTTTAATGCGATTTTTAGAGAATTTTCGTGTTTCGGTGAAATTTTTTGACATTCGTGAAAATGAATTTGGTTTCAAACTTTTAACCCAATATACAAAATTTTGCCCTCCGCGATTATTTTACTTTTTAGCGAACGTTTGCGTTTTGCGGCCTTATTTTGACATTAATAAAAGGAATTCGGTTTGAAACTTCCAGCGTAATATAATAGATTTCACCCTCCGCAATTTTTGAATTCTTACGATTTTTTTATGTGACTTTTAAAGGTTTTTTTATTTTGTGTGTGTATTTATCCATTCGTAAAATGAATCCGGATTTAATCTTTTAGATCAACATATTTATTATTGTCCTCTCTTAAATAAAGTTTATTTGGAATTCGTACAGCGAGTTTTGAATTTTTCCCAAATGTTTTATCCGAGTTTTAGAGTCTTCGCTCTCTGCGGAGATTTTTGACAGTTGTAAAAGGAATTCGGTTCAAAACATTTTAGCCTAAAATAGCAAATTTTGTCCTCCGCGTTTTCTGATCTTTTACCAAATTTTTGATGAGATTTTCAATGCGATTTTGAGCGTTATTTTGCGTTCCGTGGCGATTTTTGACATTTGTAAAAACATTTGTAAAATTCAGTTTAAACTTTTAGTTTAATACGGTAAATTTTTGTCCAATTTTCAGTAAAGTTTTTTCAAAGTTCGTGCAATGATTTTTAGTCTTTTCGTGTTTCGTGCGATTTTTTGAAAGGCCCAGGCAACTCCGATGTAATCTAGTTATACAGGGTGGTCCTAAAATGTATGTCAAAAATGTAAAGGTAGGTAGAGGTGACCTAAATAAGCATATTTCGGATAGGAATGTGTGTGCGGTAATGACATATTAAAGCACTAGCCTGTAAAGCAGTATGAATCAAAGGAAACTGAAAAGGCAAGTAAAGACAAAATAAAACAAAAAAATATTAACAGTTTAAAAGAGGTGCTCGAAAGAGCGGCCACCAACAGCGATACAAGATTCACTGCCACAAGATTCACAAATCGGCGCATAGATCGGCGTACTTTAGAAAAGACGTCAGGCAAGTCGAGCACATGTAAACCAGGAACAGACAAGCGGACAACAAGATCTTCTTCAGATGTGACGGGACTCTCGTACACCAGGCTTTTAATATGACCCCAAAAGAAAAAATCCAAGCAGGTTAAATCAGGAGAACGTGGTGGCCAGGAAACTGGACCGCCCCGTCCTATCCAATGCTGGCCGTAGACAGCGTCCAGGTGATTCCTGACATCTCGACAGAAGTGAGCTGGGGCTCCATCGTGCTGAACCACATTCGTCTGCGAACAGCTGGAGGAATATCTACCAGAAGTTCTGGTAAAACCTCCTGCAGGAAGATGTTGTATGTATGGCCAGTTAAACGACTAGCTAGAATGTACGGTCCTACTAAGTTATTGTGTACAATGCCTGCCGAAACATTAATGGAAAACCTTTCTTGGTACGCGTGTGCTATTGTGCCATGTGGGTTGCCATGCGCCCACAAGTGAGAATTATGGATGTTAAACATACCCGACCGCGTAAAGGTAGCCTCATCAGTAAATAAAACATCTGCTTGGAAGGTTGGATTGGCTGTCGTCTGCTGTAGGTACCAACGAGCAATGTTGAGACGGGGAAGATAATCGTCAAGGGTCATTGCTTGCACTCTCTGTAAATGATACGGATGCATTCCGTCTTCATGTAAAGTCCTCAAAACACTTTGATGGCTCAGACCGAACGCACGTCCTACAGCTCTCGAGCTTGTCGCAGGATTATCCTCTACTGTATTTAGTATTCTGGTTTCCACTGCAGGAGTTCTGCGATATCTTCCAATGCCAGCTCCGCGCCTGGAAGCATAAAACGATCCACTTGTGCGTAACTCCCGATGTAGACGCTCGAATGTTCGACGATCTGGCTGATTCCTATCCGGGAATCGCTCCCTGTACCTCCTCTGAGCAGCTAATCTATTTCCTTGTGCTGCCCCATACATGAAATGCATGTCGGCAAGCTCGACATTGGTGAAACGATGCATGCTGTTTGAGATCCTTGTGGGAAATGATGAATCCAGCTAGCGAAGCGCTTTTATACACTGCAGTCATCAGCGCTCCCTACCGGCTCAAGGCGGCATTACCGCACACACAATCCTATACGAAATATGCTTATTTAGGTCCCCTCTACCTACCTTTACGTTTTTGACATATATTTTAGGACCACCCTGTATAATAAAATGCAATTCAGTTTTTTTTAAGTCCATAGATGTGACTATTTTTATTCTCTGGAAAATATTCACATTTTTAGCCCAAAGCCGACTAGGTACCTTTTTGACTGATTTATTAACTATATTTTCGTTTTTCAAGAATTTACTTCCTACTGTCTTATCTCTTCATACTGCGTTTAGGTATTTTGAAAAATATTTTGAACCCCAATAACCGAAACCTTTATCATCAATATTACCAAATTCAAATTAATGATTTTCAATATATTTTGCTGTGTGAGGACAAACAAGATAACTCAGGAAAAAAAATTGCTTATTACATTCTGCATATTATAGAACTCTAATTTGCATGTTTTGAGACATTCCGTTCCTGGAAGTGATATTTTTTGGCAAATATTTAGACTAGAACGTTTCCTCGTATTAAAAAAATCTCTGTTCTTCAGGATATTTTTTCTGTAAACCACATTTATTCTGATTCCTTCAGCTTTATAAATCTTTAAAATGTGTAAAAAGTGATGGGATACCCGAGGGAACTATGTAGTTCAACACGAAAAATTTACTTTTGTTTACTGAACTTTTTAAGAACTAAATTGATAGAAAAAAAATCAAGGTAAGTAAAATTTTGTGTTTCGGAATTCTATAATGTACATTTTAACTTCAGAAAAAGTACATTCTCTCAAACAATTTTCAAAATGTAAAATTTATTCAAAATAAGTCTGTTCCTTCAGCTGTATAAATATCAGCATCCAATTCAGACTGAACATGCAAACATACATTTTTTATTCAAAAAAGTCTGCTTTTATCTTTAATGGAACTTGAATGACGGTTCGCTTAGATTCTAATGTTTGAATATTTTTCTAACAAAAATGGAATAAGTGAGTGAATACATTAAGAAAAGATTATTTTCTACGTTCTCGAATTATGGAGAAAAATTTGTTTATTAAACGTTAGTAATTGAAAATTCTAATAGTAAGCATTATCGTATTTTACAGGTTATCGCCAAAAAGAATGCCTGAATTTCAAAATTCTATTATTAATTAACTGAATTATGTATAAAGATTAAATAAATTAAGTAGCTCATAAATTTTGCACATAAATATTTAAAGAAAGTTAAACTTTTAGTCAATAAATGGAACTGCTGTATCTCAACCATTAAGAATTTTACCAAACTAACTTCAAAACTTCAAATGCAAACCTAGGCGAATGCAATACGACGTAAACAGCGAAAAATCTCAGCTGGAGATTGCCGATCGCTGAGTTGAGAGGATGGTGGACCTTAAATTATTTTTTTTTAATTTTTATCATAGAGATATAAATTTTTTTGCATATATTCATTTCATCATAAGTATATAAAACACCTTAAAAGAAATTTCCAATATTTTTGTAATTTTAAGATTTAAAAAAAATTAAATTTTTAAAAGGAAATTTTAAAATGCTTCGGGCGTCTTAGTTTTTGAGATATGTCCTTGCTTTTGAATTTTAATCACTTAAAACTATATTACAAACAAATCTGTGCACTAATTTTTTTAATCTCTTATATAATTAATTTTTTTAGATATTTTTTTCTCAATTTCATATCGATTTTCATCAAAATTTTGCCTTTTAACAAGTTAAAAATGAAATTTAACTATCTTAATGAAGTCGAATTTCAAAATGCATGCACAGTTTCCTTGTACGCAATAATAGTATACTTCCTTATCAATTTCATGAATTTTGATCGAAAACTAAGTTCGAAAACTAAGAAAACTAAGAAACTTAATATCCTATCCGGATCATTTAAAAAATCTGAAATCGTTGAAAAATCAGTTTTGAGAAAAACAGATTTAAAGTATATTAAAGGGCCGAAAAATCTTATGTATGAAATGATTTTTGTGAGTATTTGTTTACAAAATTCCAACGCTTGTAACTTTGAGAAAAATAGTGCGGTTTTGCTCAAATGGCTCAGAACAAACTGGTGAAAAATAATATGCACAAAAATAATTTTCGATTTTTAGGTCGACTTTTGCTCAAATTTAAGGTCTTCTTAAGGGTTTATTGGTGCAAAATTCTAAAAAAATGAGTAATACTAGACATTTGCAGAAAAAAAGTATTTACCGCTTGATTGGTAATTCCAGCGTTTATGATAAAAATATAAAAACATTTTAAACACAGTTATTCTACGTCAGGGAGCATCTAAATTGCCCACGTCCTTAATTTCTAAACTCCGACAGCTATAGTGATAATAAATCGTTTCTAAGAATAGTAAAGACTGCTTTCAATGAGTTATAGTTGTGAAACTAGTAGTTAGGCTGATTTTAGGCTGAAAATTACACGACGTACGGGAAAATAATCAATAATAAAGCTGTAGCACAACATCGATTTTAGAAAGAAAAGATACCGTGCGCACATAAATGCTTAAAAATGGAACGTGTATAATGCTTATCTGTTAATTCGCTATTTTCAACACTGTAACAAAACACAAAGCGTGATAGAAAGATAAAAGTATAATTATCTTTAACGAGGTATAATTACTGCCGGTGTTCAATTTGCTCTTCTTTCGTTACATGCACAACTGGACTCTTGGTTTAATTTCCAGCTGAACATTTCGCTTCATATCAGATAAAACGACTGGCAAGGAAGGTCTCCTTAAAGCGCATACTCAAAATATTTTGAAAAACAAAAGGCTAACGAAACTACTGATGCACGTTATAAAGGACCAGTCAAATTTAGTTGCGGAATTCCAGTAGTAAAACTGTAAAAAAATAAGATATTTTTGAGTATTTGGCGCAAAAATACGCGATTTTGCGAGCAGCACTTTTCCATTGCCTAATTCCTCAAAAATGATTGATTTTGATGCATTTGAAAATTGCTTGTTAAATGAGTGTTTAAATGCTCAGTACTTAATGAATTTAAACGTAAAAGATGAAATAGTTTATTAATATCCCTATAATCTTACATAATATATACAAGTCTCATGCAGCTGCAGTTATTTAATTTTATATGGTTTCACCGGCTAGATAAGTATTAAGTGTTTTTTAAAAGTAACTGCCGGATTAAGAGCATATTCTTTACATATTTCGAAATTGAATATGTCGTTGTTTGGTAATAATATTGTTTTCTTTTGTCTCCGATACTAATAATATCTAATTTGAATTGAAAGTGTTTAGAATCGGGCCTTAATTTTGAACCTAAAACAATTTTTATCAATTTAAATTTCGTTCTAAACCATATAATACAACCGTTAAATTTCATTATATATACATATAAACGTAGACAAAATTGTATTTATTTAATTTAAACTTACTTAAGCTAGTTCAGTATGAATAGTAGAAAAAGTTTTCCCTTAAAGAGTATTCATCATAAAAGCATATATATTTTTTTTAATTTCACTGTCTCGCCAACCAACAATAAATCGTCAAAAAAACGAAATTTTCATTATTTTTTTATGGGCGCTATATCGAGGTTCCGCAGATTTTTTTTTTTATATAAACGTATATATCCTCATGACAAGAATATTCCGTATTTTTTTTTTTTTTCAAATTTTTCTGAGTATGCTCTTATGGATACCTTCCTTGTAAAGTTCTATTCTTAGCATTTTTGTGCCTAAGATGTCTTTTCGTAATTAATCGATGTTACTCCACAGTTTTGTAATTGGCTAATTTCTCATATCTTGTATAATTTTCGAGATCAGCACGCTAAATCCTAATTTTACTGCTATGGAACGTTGTAAGCAGTTTTATCAAAGAGCATATAGACACTATACTATAATCAACGCACCATTTTTATCGTAGCTATCGGTTTCAAAAGTTATGTGCGTAAGAATTGTAAGAGTTTCCTGAACTAAAATACATTACTTCACAATATCTTATTTTTGTATTACAATTGATTTTTGTTAATAAAATAAAATTTGAATTTTTTTTATATATATTTAGTACATATTTTTTGAAAGATGTTGCAGCAAGAAACATCCAAATCGGTGGTCGGTGATGTCTTTACGAATTCAATATATGATTGTACTCGATTTTTTGAAAACCTTTATTGTCACGTTACAGTAAAAAACATATAAGGGGCAATAGCTGTGCATTTAAAATGATATTATTGAACAAATAAAGGTTTAGAAGTCAAAATAGCAAAAAAAGGTAAAAAAATATTAAATGTTTGTATATTTAGAATTAAAGAGGTTAATTTATGCATTTTCGCAAAAAAATATTGATTAACTCATTTTCGGCCAAAGGTGCGTAAACGCTCAATTTCAATAAATATATTTTTATTTGTGACGTATATTTTTCACTAATTTTATTTTTCTGCTATTGTTAAGGGTTCTGGAGACATCTATAAAATATTAGTAATTCAATTGAAGTAATCACTTTCTGTTGAGAAATTTTTAAAATACGTTGGTGTTTTTCTTGAAACGGTTATTGACAAATTTGACTTTTTGAAAATGTATAATTATTCCACTTGAGATTAATCATATGTTTTTATAATGGAGTAAAGTTGCAAGTTCTGTAAATAAAATAAAAATAAAACTAATGCCATAAGAAAACTTTTATTTAAATTTAATGGTAAATTATTAATGGTAAATTATTAATGGTAAATTAATAACGGTAACGTCAAATAAAATAAAATATTATTTTTCATGTATGAAACTTTTTTGGAGTCTTAATGAATGTAATTTAAGTAAATTTCAATGCAAATAATACCACATTTTATAAAATTTCTATGCTTGGCCTAAAATGGGTTAAGTACCCAAAACACAAATTTGTATAAATATTATAATAAATAACAAGAAACACCACTCATTAGGTATATAGTTTATAGCAGATTTTCTATGTATGCCTGTTAATAACACTTTCATTATCTACTATGTTAAATTATCTCTTTTAGCAATCCGTAGGAATCGGATCACCTATGGAATCGCACCCTTTCATTATGCTTATGCGTTATTTAAGAAAAATATATTAATGTTTATGCTATAAATACTCCGTGCTTCAAAATCAATATGAATAATCACATTTACTAAGCACATTCCCTTTATAATATAAACATAATTGGAAAAAATAGTTTACAGGCTATTTGCCTGATATAAAAAAAATGTTTCTTCAGTTGCTTTATGCTTTTCAAGACATAATGGAATACTCTTGATACAACTATTATTGAAATAAATATGTATTGTTAAAATAAAATACTTGTTTAGGCACGATAATATACGAGCTCTTTTTAACACCTTTCCAACATAGTTGAAAAGTGTTTATAAATTTCATTTGTCTGTCTGTTTGTCTGCCTCTCTGACTGTCCGTGCTGTAACTCCCGTAAATATAGTCGGATTGTTATGCAATTGATATATGTTATTGAGGCTTACTATGGCATTTTTGGTATTGGAAATGAAGTGTGTAGCGATTAGATTTCGTTTAGAGGGGCACTCAAAAGAATTCCGTTACATTACGGTATATGGAGAAAAATCATTTGCGGTTTATTTTAAGGATGTTAGGCAATGTCAAATATATTGAAATTGATATATATCACGTAGGTGCACTACAAGAGGCTTAGTATAGAATATGGTATGTATAGCGCTTATAGTTCTTTTACAGGGACACTGAAAGAAATTCCGTTACTTTACGGTCTATGGAGAAAAATCGTTTGCGGTATATTTTAATAATTTTTCACTATTTCAAACATATTGAAATTGACATAGTTTTCTAAAGTGTATTCCTAGGGTAGTTCTAAGGTGCATTACAAGAGGCTTAATATAGAATATTATGTGTATAGCATTCATCGTTCATTTACAGGGGTACACAAAATAATTTGGTACTGTCTGATAACAATAATTGGTGAAGTGCGTTTTCAGATGCTGTGAGCGCGTTTTTTAATGTAACTCATTTTTTGACTATTACTTGGTGTGTATAAATTCAATAGGTTATATAGAGGGCAGCACAAAAGTTCTCCCCGTACATTTCCGTTTACTGACGGAAATTCCAGAAGGGGAATTTTAAACTGTGCTACGCGTTTCCTAACTGAACTAAAATTTAGCATTCTATGTATAGTACATATACAAATCTATAGATCATATACAGGGCTGCACAAAATAAATCGGATATTTTTCCGAATATTGTTGGTAGTTTCTGAATTTGGGTTTTATATATGTTAAGCGTTTTCCAAGGTTTGACATTGACTTGGTTTACTTAGATATCATCTTTCACCTTATTAAACGGTAAGGATTTCTAAAATTATTTTGGAAATGTTGGAAAGTGTTTACATAATCTATGATTGAAGCATGATTTTTCGATCTTGTTTGCATTACAGTGACTTTTAATATTTAAAGTTTTACTTCAATGATAAATTATAAACTATGTTTAATTTTTGAAGCAAATAAAAAAATAAGAAGTCTGCGAAAATATCCCTTTGCACAGACGATAATTTATCTGGTTATTTCTCTTACAAAGCATTTCAACTGTGAATTATTATTGCGAAAAGAATGCAAAGCATATATTATACGATGCAAAAGTCAACATGGTGGATACTGAAAAAACGTAGTGTAACTTTTACAAATATAATTCTCAATTTTATTTGAGAAGAAAATGGCTTTTATGAAAGAGTCTAAAAATGTAGCTTGGCGTGAAGCTTTGTAATGAATAAAATATCCTTAGAATGTTATTACATTTTCTGCTGAAAGAATGCGCATTTATTTTAATTTACTAATATGATTTTCATGCACATGTACTATAATTATTTTTATCTCATGTTTTTATGATGCATATTTCCATTTTGTTCGTATGTTATTAAAATACGCAATCATAACAAAAGACAAAGACAGAGAATCATGCATGCATCGTGGTATAGATTATGAACAACTTTTCAACATTATACACTACACACTGCATACAACATTATATACTGTTAAGAAATTTGATTTTTCTTCTTACAATGAAATGAGGTGTCTAAATAAATATTAAAAAAACACACAACGCAGTCAAAATTTTCAGTAATTTCTGTCCATAGCCGGTAGTGTGCAAATTCTTTCTTGAAGTCTTGTATATGATCTACACACTTCATAATACAGGGTTATTCTAAAGGATGGACCCATTTTCAAAAAATTGTATTTATTAAAGTACAAATCCAAAATGAACAATCTTTATACCGATGAAAAGAGGAAGTTTCAAAGTTTTTTTAAGACATTATAAATGCTCGATGTGTCCATCGTTTGCTCACTTCTTTCGAACTCAATAACGCAGAAAACCTTGTGCTCCACAGCAGCCATCTCACTCACAACTGACAGTGAAACGAAATCTCGGCCTATTTCTGCGCGACCTCTACCGGCCGCCTCTGGAACCATCACCGCTTTGAAAGCCGTGCACTTAGTAACAGCAGATACGCTTTCTCGTGTGTGGGCCGCGTTTAGCTATCGCGTAGATGTTTGCCGTACAGCAAACGGTAGACACATTGAATAATAATGTCTTAATAATGTCTTTAAAAAGCTTTAATACTTCCTCTTTTCATTGGTACAAAGATTGTTGATTTTGGTTTTGTACTTTAATAAATACAATTTTTTGAAAATGGGTCCATCATTTAAAATAACCTTGTACACTAAAAATTAGCTAAGTTTTAAAATACATATCACAGCTGAAAACGCACACCCAGCAGTTATGGCTCATAGTCAGCTACGTACTCCATAACCTATAGAAAACATGTTATAGTGTCTGTAGTAATGTATATCTAAAGTATATCAATTTCATTGCGTTTTAAATAGTGTAATATTATGAAAATATAACGATTTTCCCCATAGATCATAAGTTATGGAATTCTTTTGTACATGACAGTAAACGACATATACGTGCTAGTTACTCTATAATTTATAATTTCATGTTGCCAACTATTTTGTTGATGAATATCAATTCATTACGTCTGAAGTAGTGTAAAACCATCAAAATGCACTGAAAATAAGTGTTTCCCATTGACCGTAATGTAATGGTATAATTTTGAGCGTCCCTGTAAACTAACCATAAGTGGTACACTCTTCATTTTCGATACTAAATATGCCATGATAAACCTCAATAATATATATCAATTATTTGGCAATCTGAGTATATTTACGCGTTAGAGAGCGGGCAGACAAACTGAATTCATAAACATTTTCAACTATGTTGG
Source organism: Maratus michaelseni (assembly GCA_963931845.1). NCBI lineage: Eukaryota > Metazoa > Arthropoda > Arachnida > Araneae > Salticidae > Maratus > Maratus michaelseni. Next base: position 78,986,178 of record OZ007587.1, read on the forward strand.
AAAGTGTTAAAAAAACAGTATTATATTTATAATAAATAATGAAATTTCTGTCAGAAAATTTATTTATAAGAAAACAATATTTTTAAAAAGTAGTCCTGCTAATTATATACTTATGTTTCGCCTGTGTTATTATGAGAGAAGATTTTTTTAGTGAAAATTTTAGAAGTTGTTTTCATCAGATTTTAACATACAGGGTGTTTCACACAGGACTTGTTTATAGAAGCATAGAAAGTCTGTTTATGCTTCTGAACTCTCTTTAGAAGGATTCTTAACGTTCTCAGCGCTATCTATCGGTGCTATTTTTAACTAAATTTTGAGATTTACGTATAAGATTCTTACGATTTTTTTAATAAACATACCACTGGTTCCATGTTTCTATCTATCACCGTTTCCGGGTTATTGATTTTTAAAGTTAGGGGTCCTTTGTGAAACACCCTGTATATTAATAAAGCAAATACGTATTATTAGATCTCATAATTTAGTTTCATTAACAAAATTCCATTTATCATAAAAAATATAATATTATAATAGTGGAAGTCATGTGATTGTCATAAACAGCTAATAAAATAAATTGTTGCATAATAAAATAAAACTAACATGCTTTTCTCGCCAAAATGGCCGAAAAACAAAAATTAAGCCATCCTCTGTGCGTCTGTGACTTCTGTTTTTTATATTATGCAATTATGCATAAATGCTTCTGCAATTGTCATTAGAGTATTTCTACTACATAATAGTGACACTATATATAAAAAAAGTTTTGCCGTAATTAGTATTATAGGCGACCTTGTTGGCGAGGTGTATTTACCTGGCACGAAGCACAGAGCTCCCAAATGGTCCGCTTTTTAAAAACCGGTATTTTCCTAAAATTTTATTTTTAGATTCCACTTGCAAATTTTGCAGAAACGACTATCGGAGATAAATTTATGCGAAAATGTTGTAGAAACCGACCATGAATTTTCTGCATTCAGTTGCAGCCCTGGAAGCATAAATGCCGAAGTCAGTGAGTCACACAGTTATGAAAACTCCTAAACTGTATCAAGAAAGGAGATTAAAAATAAACAAAATTGGAAAGAGATCGACATCTAGAAGAAGGTCGGGGATATTTTAATCAGATTGCACGCCATGTGTCGAAAGTGAACGATGCTGACACCAAATATGATTTAAAGCGAATGTGAACTATCATAAGTAGTTTCAAAAAATTTCATGTTTCACCAATCATACTTGCTAGAATACGTAAATTAATATGCAGCCAATATGCAGCCCGATTATGACACATTATCCAAGACGATTAGATGAGAATAATGATACATTTTCTAATCTTCCGTAATCGAGTCTATAGCAAAGTTTAGCGTGAAACAAAAAAAATATTACCAACAATATTGTTTAATGTAAATGTTAATATCATTAAAGGCTTTTCACAAAAAAGAGTTCATTGCACCAAATAGTATTAGTTAAAATACGCCAGTTGGCAGTGGACCCAATTACGGAAGATTACTTAATATATTTTTAAATCACTGCATTAGCGAACATATTGCAGTTTATAAGCAAACGGACATGAAGTATAAATAAATAACTGAGTTAAGCTTATTTTTCAAGAAAGATGTATACTGTAATATGTAACAACAAAAGAATATACGAAGATCTGCCATGATCGCAAGGAGTTCTTTATTTATCTATCAAAATCTTCCGATTTGGAGAAAGATTAAGCAAGTAAATTAAATTGTGAATAAAAGTAATATATTGCGATGCTTAGCATACACTTAAGGCAAACCAAACTGGTCGCCAAAGGCGGCTAGTCAACAATATAAAGCGAATGTTAAAACATTCTTTAAATAAATAGAAAAAAAAACTGAATGTAAAAGAAGATCATGAGTATTGAATGAAAACTGTCCAGACTCAAACTGAAAACCCTGTAACCTTGTGGCGCGATAAAACCCTCTAAGTAAATGTAATAGTATTTCCGGGATTTTTAAATTTATTTTCCTTTTTTTTAATTTTTGATAGTTTGCTTCATGGCTATTTTCTACTTTTGGTCTTTTACTAATCTTCATCGCGTTAGGCAATTCGGTTATCGTTTGGTCCTCTCCTTGTGAGTATATTAACAATTGGGTATATTTGACAATTTGGTCATGAGCATGTTGTACTAGTAAACCAAAGATAGATATTGTTTCAATTCGTGTTAACAGTGATGAGACATTATTATGAGAAACGTGTTTTTCCATTTTCAATGACGGAAACACCAAAAATTCATAAAATTCAAAGTGTTATAACTCGGAATGTTTTGGTCGTTACAATCATGATTTACTTTTGTTTTACTTGCTAAAGCATGGAAAATGTTTTACTAAATATATCTTGTCATTTAAAACATAATTGGATGTATAACTTTAAAATTAAAGGTTCAGAAATTATCTGTTTCTTAATGATAAGACGGAACACCCGTAATATAAGATAATAATATAAGAAAGTTTTATGGATCTTGAAAAATTGTAGGCTAAATGGAATACGATTAAACAATAATAACCTATAACTGATAACGTTCAAAAAGTCCCTTGCATTGCTCTTGACAGAAATAAATAGTGAATATTATATATTTATAATGTTTTGTCTATTGCCTGATAGACAAGCAAACAGCTTTATGAATTCCAAGTAACACCGATTAGACTATTACTATTATAGTTAATATTGGTGTTACCATCCGGTGAACATTTTTGTAAGGTCCATTTCAATGTCACAATAAATCTCTCTAATCAGATTGAAGTGAATATTTTCAGGCAATTTAAAAGGAGACCATTTTTTGAAAAACCGCATCCCAATTACGTTTTAAAGAAAAATTGATGTTGCTATTTTAGATTCCTCTGAAAAATTATAAACTATTTAAAAGAAAATGTATGCAATAATAAGCCACAAATAGTAATGTGTGTTAAAATATTTCGTGCAGTAGCGAGTTTGTAGTTAACACAACAACCCGTGTTAATAAGTGTAATGGTTATTTATATAAAAAATAATGATGAGTTTTATATTTGACTACAACCCAAGTATTTTTAAACAGGAATTAAACACACGCTCAAACGGAAAATATTAATTTATCAGTTAGTTAAAAATCTTTCAATGTTAATATTGTTAATAAATTTAAAAATATACATAATTCAAATCTCAATACCCGTATTCGAAAACATTTCTGGAACAGTAAACCTTTTCTCTAAAATTGTCGTAAAAATTTATTGCGGAAAAGGTGAAGTTTTACGAGCATTTACGAATTACTTTTTAAAAGTATTCAGGCTTATTGAAGTAAACAAATTTATTTTTAAGAAAAGTTTCATCTAATATGTGTGTCATTATATCATTTCAATCTTTGTATGAAGTTATCTTAAAATTGAATTCTATAGGAGTATTCGCAAAATGAATTTTTTTCTTTTAATGATTCTTTAAAATGGTTTGTATTGAAAGTAATACAGTAGTAAATATAAGAGCATATTATTTACTATACTATAATTCAAGTATAAAATTAAACACAAAAGTTACTAAAAGAAAATGTACATTAAATTATTAAAATTTATCACATTTAATCAGACATTACAAGACTGAAAACACACACTTAACTAAAACAGTAAAATAGTAAAGCAAACATTTCAGGCAACGATCAATCAACAAAACCCTCATCAATGCAATGTCATACGATAACCAGACTATTACCAAACATGTTTACAGTCAAAAGTTTTACCAGTTAAATTCATGAAACAATACAGAGCATCGCGTATCTTTCTCTGCAACTCGTAAAAAAATATATATATATCCTTTATAATTCTAGTTATATATCTTTTCATTATTACAAAGATCTTTCTGAAAAAATTTCTTGTCTTATACAATTTAATAATAACAGTATAGCTTTCAAACCATAAAATATATTAAAAAATATGCTATGTAAATCAAAACCTTGACTCCGACTTAAAACCGGCGCAGTCTAATAGTTTCCCCTGTAAGGACTGTGACTCGGTTTATGTTGGTAAAACAAGTCGTAATTATGTCATTCACCTTGCCGAATATAAGCGTGCTTATAAATCTGGAAGTCTTCAATCGAAACTAGTACAACATTCTTTAAATACTGATCATACTCCAAATTTCGCAAGTATCGTAGTAATTACATTCATCTGTAATGAAGTTAAGAGTAGAGTGTTCCTTGAAGGTTCGTTCACGCGTTTGCAGAAGTCGCCGATTAACGAGTCTTGTACGATTCCACCAGAATATACAGTGTTACTTTAACGTAAACTATGTATTGTTTCATGAATTTAACTGGTAGGACTTTTGACTGTAAACGTGCTTGGTAAGGCACGCCACACACCAAGGAGACAAGCGACGCGGCACATGTTGCATGACTCATGAAAACGCGAGTCGCGATAAAGGCAAGTTTCATTTTCTACTGTCATTCTCACACCAGAGCGACTCGAGCACACGAGATACAATCGTTTTGGCGATATTTATTGCCAATTAATATAAAGAAACCTTTACTTGAGTAGTATTTTAGGTGCATTTAAAAAAGTCACATAACTTTAAAATTTTATTCAATGTAAATAAAATAATTTTTTTTTTCATAAAATGTTAATAAAATTTTGCTTGCATTGTAAATAAAATGAATATTCATTTTCAAATTGTAATTAAAATATGACGAATATATAACACCATTTGCTCAAATTGATAACACTATATTAAAATTTTATAAATAAGTAATAATTTTCATTTTACATACATTGAAAAAAATTTAGCGTTATATTCTTTTTTTTTATGAATGTATCTAAAATAGGGAAGTTTATTTATATTAATTGCCGTTAGATGGCGCCAAAACGATATTTTCTTGCGACACAAATAAATGAAAATTGCAGTTTGTAGCTTAGCTGAGAGGAGAGACGAAAGAGCGACGGAAGCAAAAAACACATACAATATATGTACTTCGTCGCATGCGTTTTTGGTGTTTGGGCCCAGTGAAGAAACAATAGGCTGCAACCGTAGATTTGTCGCACGAGTTACACAAATGTCTCTTGTCTCCTTGGTGTGTGGCGCGCTAAATAGTCTGGTTATCGTATGACGTAGCACTGATGAGGCCTAAACCGTTTAAGCTGGTTGTGAAGTAGAAAACCATTTTCTTTTGGGAATAGATCAATGCTATAATAATGTCAAAACACAAAACTCGATTTAAAAAAATCTGTAGATCAGCGTATATCAGCGTACATATATTTCAAAAGTTAATTTCAAGGATTTCAAAATTTGAAATATAATTTGCATTTTGTTGTTACTTATCAAAAAACGTTAAACTAATAATCATTTGTAAATAGATTAATGCGTTAAGTCATAATGTCAAAATACAAAATTCGTTTTCACAAAATTATAGATGAGAGTATACTAGATTTAAAACAATAATTTTAAAGATTTAAAAATTTGAAATATATTACTTATACTTTGTTCTTACCTATTACAGTGTGTTAAACTAATAACTATCTTCCAAGAGCGATAAATGAACACAGAACGGAATAAAATTACAAAAATTAAAAAAAAAAAATCTACATTCATAACTTTCTTCATTGAATTTCAGTTCATAATGTAAAAAATTTCGAAGCTCATTTTGTTTTTACTTCCAAAACAACTCGACAACTTTTATAAAAGTATTTCACAATGAAACACCAGGAAATGGGTTATGCAAATATTAATCTAAAAGTTCTTCCAATAAATATTTTCCCTTCACAGTTCCAGCCTCAGGATATGGATAAAGTAACCGTCTTATTTAGAAAACTTCCTAAAGCCACTGGATATATAAATATTTTATCTTACTTTACAAAGATTAACTTGACATATTTTTCCGAATATGATAAATCGAGAAAACAATTCATGTTAAAAATAGCAAATAAAACTTTTATACAAGAATATTAAAAGGCAGAAAACCAACGTTAAAAATGCACAAATAATACACAAAAAAAGCAGCAAACAGCTGTTTCGAATCCACAAGCGAGATTCTTCTTCAGTGCGACAAAGAACAAAGCACAGTGTGCCAGAAAGAGCAAGATTGGGCAAAACGGCAGAAAGGCGTGGTGACTTATAAACCCGATGCGGGTGCTTTTGTGTATCATTTGTGCATTTTTAGCGTTGTTTTTCTGCCTTTTAATTCCTCTTAGTTCGAATAATATTTCAAATAACGTGCAACTTAAGTACAATGAAACTTTAGGTATGTTACAAAACTCGAATTATTTCTAAATTAAAAATCAGCGCTACGAGCCCATAATATTTTTCGTTCCTGTTCACTTAAAAAAACATATTCCGTTTCGGTTCCAATTTTCGATTATGCTCCGGTTCAAAGCCTTATTTTATTTTTTTTTTTTTTTTTAAATCCGCGCACTTAGACTAAGGTAAAATATTATTACTCTAAATTGTTATTTTCTTTTCGGCCGAGATTTTCCAGAGTTTTACAAAATTGTTGTTTACTATAGAAGGTAAAACTTTCATATTTATTCCTTCTTAATATACTCAGTACTCAGTTCGGTCCTAAAACCACCTCTAGTCTCGAAATTAGATGAAAAAAGACTTTGTCGGTTTTGGCTGTGTCATTCGGATTGGCGTTTTTAACACTTTGCAACCTAGTTGAAAAGTGTTTATGACTTCGGTTTGTCTGGCCGTATGGCCGTCTGTCCGTGCTCTAACTCCCGTAAATATGCTCGGATTGCCCTGCAATTTCTATATGTTATTGTCGTTATCTATAGCACGTTCCCTATTTCAACGGAAGTGTGTAGCACTTATAGTTTTTTACAGGGACACTCAAAAGAATTCCGTTACATGACGGTCTATGGGGAAAAATCATTTGCGGTTTATTTTAATGATGTTACACAATTGCAAACACATTGTAATTGATATATACCACTAAGGTGCATTACAAGAAGCTTACTACAGAATATTGTGTCTATAGCACTTATAGTTAATTTACAGGGACAGTCAAAAGAATTCCGTTACATTATGTCTATGGAGAAAAATCGTCTGCGGTTTATTTAAATAATGTTTCAGTATTTTAAACGCATTGAAATTGATATATATAACTAAGGTGCATTACAAGAGACTTACTACAGAATAGTGTGTGTATAGCAGTCATCGTTCATTGACAGGGACACACAAAAGAATTCTCTACTGTCTGTTAAAAATAATTCCTGGAAGTGCGTTTTAAGTTGCTGAACGCGATTTTAAATTTAACTCACTTTTTGTTTATTACGTGGTGTGTATAAATTCTGTAGATCCTATACAGGGAAGCACAAAAGTTCGCGAACACATTTCCGTTTATTGACAGAAACTCCAGAAGGAGAATTTTAAACTGTGCTACGCGTTTCTTAACTGAACTAAAATTTAGCACCCTATGTAGTATATATACAAATATATAGATCCTATACAGGGCTGAATAAAAGTATTCGGATATTTTTCCGAATATTGTATATATTGAAAATTCCTGAAATAACGTTTTTAAATATGTTATGCGTTTTTCAAATTGTTTACTTAGATGTTATCTTTCAGCTTATTAAACGGTATGATTTGTAAAATTATTTTGAAAGCGTTGGAAAGTGTTACATAATCTATGCTTGACGCATGATTTTTCGTTCTTGTTGACATATGCGTTAAAATGGAACTGTTCATTTTTAACAATTTCCAACAAACTTGTAAAGTGTTTATGAATTAGGTTTGTCTGTCTGTCTGTCCGTGTTCTAGCTCCCGTAAATATACTCGGATTGCCAAGTAATTGATATATGTTATTGATGTTTACCAAGAAACGCTCGGTATTGAAAATGAAGTGTGTAGCGATTACAGTTCATATAGAGGGGCACTCAAAACAATTCCGTCACATTATGGTCCATGGAGAAAAATCGTTTGCAGCATATTTTAAAGATGTTACACTAATTCACACGTATTACAATTGATATACATTACTGAGGTTCAGTACAAGATGCTTACAATAGAATATGGTGCATAGCCTTTATCGTTCATTTACAGGGTCACACAAAATATAGCAGTCTATTAGCAATAATTGCTGGAAGTGCGTTTTTAATTATGTAAGCGCTTTTTGATTTAACTAAATGTTTGAATATTGTTTTGCGTATATAAATTCTATAGATCATATACAGAACTGCACAAAATCATTCAAGTGCATTTCCGCTTATTGGCGGAATTGCCAAAGAAAATTTGAGTCTGTGTGATATATTTCCTAACCGAATTTTTACATATTGTGTAGACTGTACAAATCTATAGATCATATACAGGGCTGCACAAAAGAATTCGGATATTTTTCCGACTATAATTACCGATTAATTACTGGCAATTGATGAAATTGGGTTTTCAAATATGTTATGCGTTTTCCACATTTGTTGAATGGTGACATATTGTTACAATATTCTGAATGGAAAACATTTCCTAATCTATGGCTGAAGAATGATTTTTCTTTCTGGGTTAATACATTTTCTCAGATTTGATAGTTTTATTTGTTTCAGTATAAATAACTGCTGAGATACATGCTCAGTTAAATTTTGACGGATTTTATATCCAAAAGTTAAATATCAGGCAGGATTATATCGTTGCTTATACGTGAATTTATGAGTAAAAAAATTAAAATTTAAAAATCATTTTTTTTCAAACAAAAACTATTTTATATTTCAGATTCGAAGCATAAAAATACAAGTTAGTCCCAGTTCCAGTTTTCGTTCAATCAGAAGTAACGGGTCTCTCCTGTTTTAAAATTTCAGTTCGGTTGCAGTTCAAAGCCCTGATTATTGCTAATAAACTTAAAAAAAAGACGAACGTTTCTGAATATAATATAACCCTGCACGAAAATATAATATAAGCTCTTCCGTGTTACCCACGATACCGAAAAGCGCTCTTTATCAATAGAAAATTCAGAAGCCAATATATTTTCAAGATTTAACGAATCATTTATAAAAACAATGTTTATTTTTCTGCGACGGATTTTCGAAAACGAATCAGAGTAATTTTTGTAGTGTAGTAATCCGTTTTCTTAACCCGCTACATAGACTTTTTGGGTGCTTTCTATTCTCAAGTAAACATTTTCATGTTCAGCAAGCATGTTTTACAGATAAACATGATAAATTAATTAGCATTAACATGAAATTAATCATTAGCATTAACATGAAATTAATCAGCATTAACATTAACATTAAAATTAAAATTATTTTGTTGCTCTTGTATGTATACATTTATTTAGGTAGCTGAAGCTGTTCAATTGAGAATTGATAACATCCAAACATTCGAAATTCCGCTTTGAAAAAACTGAGCAATATATTTAAAAACTACTCGGAAATGTTTCTGTAAATCCGTGGCAGCAAAAAAAACTTGGTTTTTAGTTATTCCTCTTTAAATCTCGAAAATAAATCTTAATTCTGTGGTTTCTAAAGATAAAGTACGGTTTTCGGAGTCGTAGGTAACTCTGAAGAGGTTGTTGTATATTTTCGCTCTCTGGTTATATTATAATTTCGTAGATTAAGAAACATTTGTCTTATTTTTTTTTTTTTAATTTCCAGACGCACCGAATTTTTTTAATTTTCTAACACTTACATCATATCATCAATAAGAATCATCTTTTAAAAGGTACGTTTCCGTAATTCTCATTTTCATGAAACGGTATTTAAAAGAGCTGTAGTACTTTACGCATTCCTAATTAGTCCTAAATATACTTTAGTTTGTTATGCAGTTGAACATGGGTAAATACATTCTTATTGAACAAGAAAAAGAATCGAATTGAAGAATTTTCTAAACACGAGGTTTGATTCAAAGAAATTTAATAAATTTGAGAGCAACAATGTGCATACATAAAGCATGAAACACGCTGTAATAAAAATACGATTAACATGGACTATTTAAGGGCATATTTCAGGAATACAGAGATAAAAAAGACCGGAAATTCTTTGGTTGAACCTCTTAAACTACAACCAATGTACAGCCATAAAACTGCCTAATAAACCATGGTCGCCTGGAAATCTTAAGGTGCTAGTTTGGTTAGTTGAGAATTATATAAGTCACTAATTTTAAAAACTGTCGATATTTACATGGAGAGTACCTAGGCATCTCAAAAGCCAATACTAAGAACGGTGTACGTCTTAATTTTCCAAAACAGACTGTAGATAGTCACTAGAATATATTCAACCGTATTTGAGTGCATTATAAAACTTTTACTGATTCCTTTGATTTTGGTCATTTAAAAATATGCGACTTATACAACTATGATTTTAACGGCATCAATCGTTCCTAAGTTTCTCTTGATTAGGTTTTTTCTGGCTGTGATACCGTAATCAGTCTAATCTAATAATATCCGTAGCTAATACTGAAATGTAAGTAGTAACGAAATAAATAACTTAGAACTAATTTTTTGGACATTTCTTTCAACCAGTGGTATAACTATAAGTTGCAGAAGTAGGCAAATATCATGGGCCCCTAAATTCACAAGGCCCAAACCTCTCTATTTTTGTTTAGGTTTACAGTCAAGAATAGAGCTGGGTGCCAAGAAAACAGCTTTGCCATGGATCCCCTAACTGATGTTGTTACGCCTATGTGTTCAGCATCATATCTCGAATTATTTCTTATGAAACCCCGGAAAAGAAGAAGGTATCTTAGAATTATTCCTTTCTTATTTTCAAAATAGAGAATTTAAATGATTACATGGCATTCATTCCACATTCCAAATTTCTGAAAATGAATTTTGACTTCTTATTTATGCTCACTGCTTTCAGTACGATATCGCATAGTAAAAATATTATTAAATTACGTTTCCTCTAGCATTCCTATTTTGGAATTTCTATTACATTTTATAAAAAAATGAATTATGATCTACGCGAGAAGGGATTATGTCCCAAACATCTTTTCAATTTAACTTCTCCGTTCATAAAGTATTTTCATTACCTTCAGCTTTCTGTCAAAAGATTCGATTTTTTCTTCAAGGCTTTTATTTTCCAAGAGAGTGTGAAGAAGATTGATTATATTGATTATAGGATAAAAGCTGCCAATACTGCACTAGGAAGTGCTGAAGTGTAAATAATTTTTTGGTTCAGTGATTACTAGTTATATTTGCCTTTTACTTCAAGCCATGGAGTAAGGAATTTGCTATCAACGGCATATTAATATAAACACTAGTAAATATAATCAGTGTGTTTGTGCACGGAGCATGATACTATATGTGCCAGAATTACTCTATCTGTAAATAAAATAGAATAATTTCCGCTATTTCAGTCTTTCTTAAACTGAAGGAAATAAGTCTTGTTATCTGCAAGAATGAATAAAGTAGATATGAAAATATTCCACTATCATAAGAAAGTTTAATTATTGATTTCATGTCTCTCGGGGAAACAAATCACACAAATAGCATTCATTATTTCATAAATAAATAAACCTATATGAATTTTTTTTATATCTCTATTCTAAAAAAAACGAACGCTGCTGCTGCTTCCGTAATTGAACTTATTGTGACTCTTTCAATTTCTTGGCTTATACTCGGCTTATACTAGTAGTTTTTATAGAGAAATGTTAGATACATACGCTGAAGCAGACAATTTTGCAATCGAAGCTTTATTTTAAGCGCTATTTAATGTTGAAATAATTCAAGATAGTTTAGTTAAATATGTTTTAAAGAGTCAAAAACTATACATAGAAATTTAACCATCCTTTTCAAACACATATTTGACTAGATTGTAGTGTGAAATGTCCAATCATTTTTTAATTTTTTCTAATGTTTTAAGTATTTTTTCCATTTTTTATTATCTTAATAGAGATTTAACTCAAAGTTTGAAAATGCCATTTTTAGCTAATGTTACCAGATTTTTAAAAAACACAAGCAATGAATAATAAACATGAATTGTTACATTGCTAAACTGAGCGTAAAACCGACAGAGTGGAAAATGTCCAAGCTGGGAATCGAACCCGGGTCTTTGGAATAAGGCTCCCAGGTTCTACCACTGAGCTACGAGGACGACATTCAACTTGGCATCTCTCACTCCCATATGTCGGCCATACAACTGTCATATAAGATGCGCCACAATCAATTGTAATTTACTTATAAGCAAATGTAATATTTCCATACACTTTTCAAATGCAGATTTAATTCCACGTCACTATTAAATAAATCGACGAATATAACTCGCTCTAAAAGGGTTCCGTACATTAAATTTATTAATTAATAAATTCCTATTACCCCTAATTTTTTCATAATTTTAGTTTCAGTAAATTCGGAAGTAGGAAGAGGGGGGGGGGATATTTGTCCAGTATATTTTCGACGATATCTCTCAAAATATAATATCTAATAATAAAAAATACATATTTTTGAGTTCGATATTACGAGATCTTTCGAACGATATCCTACACGATACATAAAAAGAATTTCTTTCAAGTAACTTAATTAATATCCCGGCTAATTACCGACAATTTTTTTCGAAAATCATTATCTGATATCCTTGGATGATTCTGCGTCGATAGATACCTGAGCGAACTTCAACCCCCCCGCTGACCGCCCGAAAAGTAAAGTTTGTGTGTAACGGAAAAATGCGCTTTTTTTTTTTTTTTTTTTTTTTTTTTTTCAAAAACTATGTTATTACGTTACCTAGGAAAATCGCTATAGTTTTCCTCCAAGGTTTAAAGAAACTCCTACTATCCCTAATTTTTTCATAATTTCAGTTTCAGTAGATTCGGAAATAGAAGGGGGGGGGGGGGAACATATTTTTGCAGTGCACTTTCGACGATATCTCTGAAAATATAATACCTAAAATTAAAACAAATATATTTTTGAGTTCCGTATTACGAGATCTTTCATACGATAGTAGAGAGAAAATGGGGCTCCGGCCCCAGGAGGTGGAGTGTGGAGGAGGAGGGAGGAGGGCTCCTCCTCCTGAAGTGCCCTCCTCCTCCTCCTCCTCACAAAGTGCTCTCCTCCTCCCGAAGTGCCTTCCTCCTCCTCCTCCTCCTCACGAAGTGCCCTCCTCCTCCTCCCGAAGTGCCCACCTACACCACCTAAGATAAGGGGATTAATTAAGGATTAGTGTTAATTAATTTTAATTAGGGAACTTAGAAATTTTTTGAAGCAATTTTTTTTTTTTTGCGGAGAATTTCCTACTAGAGTATGAGGTGTGTTTCAAGGGATTTATTTTAGCGAATTAGAAATTTAATTAATTAATTTTAATTTTAATTAATTTTAATTGGGGAACTTAGAAATTTTTCGTAGCAATTTTTTTTTTCAACGAGAGTATGCAGTTTGATTATGAGTATATGCAGTAGAAGTGAATGATTAATTAATTAAAAATATTAATTAAACATAGTAATTAATTAATTTTAATTGCAGAACTTAAGAATTTTCGCGAGATTTTTTTTTTTTCAACGAGAGTAGGGTATTCGATATACACGTTAGTGGAGAATTTTAAAAGTCAATAATGGTTTAATTAAAAAGGGTCATTCATTAATTTTAATTAGGGAACTTAGAAATTTTTTTTTTCAACTAGAGTATGCTATTCAATATATATGTTAGAAATAATGATTCATGCATTAAAAAAGGTATTAATATTTTTTTTTTCTTTTAAACCAAAAATAGAATTTAGAGTTAAAATAGAATTTTTAGTTTAAAAAATTGCCAAAACTAGGATTTTCAACTGAAAGTAATCTAAGATATAAACTCTCAACTGAAATGAATTTTGCCTTAAGGTGTGAGCTTTTAGCTAGAAGTGACCTAGAGTCAAAACTTCCTGGTCCCAGGAATCACCACGGGAGGGTTATAGTAAAAAATACAGGGTCCCGTATGAATTATACTGCACTCAATTCTAATAGCTCGCCCCCTCCTTTTTTTTTTTTTTACTCAGAGGGGTCCTTCGATGGACTAACAATACGCACTTCAAAAATACAGAGTGATATCAAAAGAAGAATTTTAACGTATACATAAATTAATAAATAAACAAGAATGAAAAATCATGCATAGCGTCATAATTTATGAATCACTTTCCACAAAAATACAGATTGGTACCAAAAGAATTTTAACGTATATATAAAATAAACAAGAATGAAAAATCATGTGTAGCGGTTTAGTTTATGAATCACTTTCCAACATTATTGAAATGTTGTGTGAACAAAATATAATTTTACCATATAGTGCATAGTTAATTAAAATAGTGAACAGATCCCCTTTTTAATAAAAAGGCACCCTTCACAATAATCCATTTATGCATAAGGACCCTTCATAAAATCAGATAATTTACACTTTACCCTGTTTTTTTTTCAATTCAAGTTAGGGTAAAAGTACAGTTTACGCATCGATAGATTCAAAATACAGGGACCCTTCGAAGTGTGAACTCGCATTAGACTATAGGGCCCCTTCATAAAATAAATGAGATACATGCCCTATTCGAATAAAACAAAAGCCCTTCACAAAAACTGTAGGGGTTCCCTTTTGGAATAAAAAGGGCCCTTCACAAAAATCCAATTATGCATAAGAACACTTCCTAAAATCAGATAATTTACACATTCGCCTTTTTTTTTTCAATTCAAGTTAGGCTAAAAGGACAGCTTGCGCGTCGATATGTTCAAAACACATAGTTATAGATATTAGGCTACCTTCACAAAATAAATTCAATAGATTCATGTTATATTATGGCGACAGAAATACAAGGGATATTGACCTTTCATAAAAATGCAAGGTCCGCTGTTTGAATGAAAAGGCCTCCCTTCACAATATACCCTGTAAAAATATTATGATTCCACAGATATTTTAAGAAATAGAGTACTAATCTCAAATGAATACGAATTCATGCAATGTAAAAAATAGGTTTTACACGAATACATTTTTAGTATAACGTTCAAAATATAGATTTTAGAAAAAAAAAGTACATTTTTCACCAAATTTATCATACAAGTCTGTAAAATAGGGTAGATCGTTTCATGAAAAATAATTGAATTTTCGAATGATTATGCTTTAAAATACATATTTATAACTGCGACTAAGATTTGAGTGTTACCCCCTCAACATACATATCGCTGAATTATAATGAGTCATATTATCAGATAAGCGAAGATCTTGCTTTGACACGGTGAATCACTCGCGATAAGAAATGCGGCTATTGGGCTTTTTCTCAAATTTAAACAGTTCTGACACATTTTTTGTAGGTAAATGAGCTATTTAAAACCGTCAATGTATACGAATTATTTCGTGTAGTCCTATATAATTATTAATCTGTTAAGTTTTAAAATGCTTCAATGAAAAATAAGAACTAGTCATTAAGCGATACCCTTAAGAATTTTGAGGCAAACAGATGTTTAAATGAATTTGAACATGTTTAAATGTACCTGTGTTTAAATGAATTTGACGCATGTTATGGTAAAAAAAAATACAGGGTCCCCCTATAAGATATATGAATTAAACTTTAAATATTTTAAAATTACATTAGTCTATGCTTTTTTTGTATAGAAAAATTATACTAAATTGTGTTTTTAGTATTTTAACTTAAAAATGTCTTTTGAGGAATGAATATAATAACTAAGCTTTGTTTTTATAAAATATATATTGTACTAAATAGTTAGGGTATTATTTAAAAAAATTTTGTTTTTAATATTGAAAAAAAGTTATCTTATCTAAATATTTAAACCATAATGTACTGTGGACTTCATCCAAATTCGACTGCATGCATGCCTTACAACAACTAAACGGTATAACGTGTTCGCTTATCTCTTAAAATTACGGGATATCGTGACGTCATGGATAAAGCATAGGGTAGAATACAGAATGAATAGGTATTATAAAGCAGAATCATAAATTTTGCATACTTTACACTTGTAGTATGTGAAATGATTGCTACTATTGCCTATATGAGAAAATGAATCATCAACGAATCTTATTAGTGTATGTTATATTTAACCAACAGGCTTGAAATGCGTGAATTTTGACTAGAATTAATCATTGAATGTAAAAATGATTTATTTTTAGATCTAATATGTATATCGTTTAACATTTAAAAATATATACATAAATTAATCTTACCTTATTCACAAACTTGCAATCCCGTCTTCAATATATGACTACAGCATGAAAAAACATGCGTGCTACTTGTATAGCAACTAGACCAGAAATGATTTCAGTACAAGTCCATTATCTTATTGTTAATCTATAGATTAGTAACATCACGTGACTGATTGCGATAACATTCTATACAAGATTTACTGATAAGAATACATTTCAATTCATTTCTCCCAAAAGCAAGTGTATGAGTTGGTTGTAAGATCTAGGTAAGTATCCTTACTTTATATGTTTAAAGTTATAATATATGAATAGATATAATATTAATGTATTTTTTCAATATGTATGGTAGGCAAAAAGGAATAGGTAAGCAAAAAAGAATAGGTATTATTGCATGTTTCCTCTAATTTATTTTAAAAATAATTATTTTAAAAATACATACTAACAATTTATGCGATGAGTCACACAGCATGATCGAACGATATATGAAATTTATTTTTATATTATACAAGCTCCTATATACAATTCATATGCGTGAGCAAAATTATTTTTAGACTAGAATTATTCACTGAATGTAAAAAAAAAAAAATGATTTATATTTAGATCTAATATTTATAACGTTTAACATTTTAAAATCCTATTAAAAGTATATACATTAGTATGCTTGTGAAAGGCCTATTGTTAATACGAAACGTTGTGTGAAGTGTCCTTGTTTTAGGGTTAAAAGTTTCGTGAAGGGGTCTGTTTGAAGGAGCCTGTTTCGAAATGACTTAAGAACGAACAATTTATTCCTAAACATTCAACTCGATTCGTTATATATGCTTTATTAAGTATTCAATAAAAAATAATAACTAAGAAATAAAATTAAAAATAGTAATTAAGAGATACCCTTAAGAATTATTGCGATATCTAATTCGATACAAGTCTTGTTAAAACAGAGATTATAGTGAAAATACACATTAATTATACAGTATTACACTGTATTACACAATGCGCTACCTCACCTATATTATCACAGAAATACCTTCGATAAAATTTAGACTAACAATACACACCTAAAAAAATATATACAGAGTACCCAGAACATGATAGGAATGAATGAAAAATTTTAACATAAATTATAAAATAGGATCTACAATAAGTGACAATAAATAAATATGAAGGAAAAATCATGAGTCATGGTATACTTTATGAAACACTTTCCAATGCTATGTGACTATCGTTAAGAATTTGAAATAAGTGAATTAGATTTAATAATTCATACTGGAAATGTATTTTAAAAAAAATTAGTAGCTTCGCCTACTTTTAAATCATTCAAGACATATGATGAAGGCTTGGCTGCTGTAGAAAAGCTTAATACTTGTATCTTAATGAATCGACCTATTTATGTCGGATTCACAATTTTAGAATTATCTAAATTAGTTATGTATGATTTTCATTACAATTTTATAAAGAAAACATACAAAGATCGTGCAGTTATACTCTTTACGGATATAGATTCCTTAACTTATCATATTCAAACACATAATATTTATAAGGATATGGAGCACCATCATGATTTTTTCGACTTTTCTGAATACTCGAAATCCCATCGTCTAAACCGCACAAGTTTCGAACCTACAAACATATAATCAGACTTGTCATTTTATAACCAGGACGCTAACCACAGGGCTAAGTGAGCCCCCGCTTATTTTATAGTCACCACGCTGACTATTGGGTTTAGTAAGCCCCAGGCTAATTTATATCCACCACGCTAACTATTGGGCTTAGTGAGCCCCAGGCTAACTTATACCCACCACGCTAACTTTTGGGCCTAGTGAACCCCCGCTTATTTTATAGCCACCATACTAACCACAGGGCTAAGTGAGCCCCCGCTTATTTTACAGTCACCATGCTAAGTATTAGGCTGAGTGAGCCCCAGGCTATTTTATAGCTACTACGATAACCCCAGGGCTAAGTGAGCCTCCCGCTTATTTTATAGTCACCACGTTTACTACTGGGCTGAGTGAGCCCCAGGCTATTTTATACCCACCACGCTTACAGGGATAAGTGAGCCCCCGCTTATTATATAGTCAACACGCTAACTACTGGGCTGATTAAGCCCCAGGTATTTTATACCCACCACGCTAACTACTGGCTGAGTGAGCCCCAGGCTATTTTATACCCACCACGCTTACAGGGCTAAGTGAGCCCCCGCTTATTATATAGTCAACACGCTAACTACTGGACTGATTAAGCCCCAGGTATTTTATACCCATCACGCTAACTACTGGGCTGAGTGAGCTCCAGGTTATTTAGTCGCATGAATATGATTTCCAAGGTATATGTCCTAACTTGATTTAGACCATTGCCTATAGTAAGATAAAGCTGCGAAGTAAATTGGTAAACTATATGCACATTTCCCATGGAAACTCACTTGTGTTTTCTTAAATATCTGCAGAAATCAGCATAGTTTATTAAAATTATATACATTCTCATTAGTTTATGAATCTACTAACTTGTAATATCCATATGGTAACTTGGATTATTAGTATTCCCACTTAAAAATTTCTTTTGTAGATTTAATATGATAAACACTAACATGAGACTGACTAAACTTTTACCATTTTCATTTCAACTTAGTTTTAGGAAATTTATCTACATAGCTTTAAATTTTACTGTTTAGTAAGTCTATTATTTTAAAGTATTATTTTTTAGTTCTAATATTCAAAACATATTCATATCGTTTTACATAGTAAGTATCAAGTTAATTTAAAGTCATATTAAAAAAATATACATACAAATACTATTCTTACCTAACACGCCAGCTAGCTAAGCACCCAACCGTCTCACACCAAGGCTCTGAGAAAAGTGAATGCTTGTTCAGGGCCTTATCAGTTAATATAATCACTGATAAGACTTGATCACGTGACATGTGACGTCACTGTTTAAGTGATATCACGTGACCATGTGGTATCATTCAATACGTCACCAATGACGTCAGAGATCACGTGACTAGGTCATAAAAGAACCAATTGCTAATTGCAATTAAAAATTTACCTTTAATTGTTTTGTATAATATATATAGATAAATTAATACATGATTTTTCTATTATTTCGTAAAACAAGGTACATGTGCTATGTATTACGAAATAATACATAGAAAAATCATGTATTAATTTATCTATATATATATTATACAAATCAATTAAAGGTAAATTGTTAATTGCAATTAGCAATTGGTTCTTTTATGACCTAGTCACGTGATCTCTGACGTCATTGGTGACGTATTGAATGATACCACATGGTCACGTGATATCACTTAAACAGTGACGTCACATGTCACGTGATCAAGTCTTATCAGTGATTATATTAACTGATAAGGCCCTGAACAAGCATTCACTTTTCTCAGAGCCTTGGTGTGAGACGGTTGGGTGCTTAGCTAGCTGGCGTGTTAGGTAAGAATAGTATTTGTATGTATATTTTTTTAATATGACTTTAAATTAACTTGATACTTACTATGTAAAACGATATGAATATGTTTTGAATATTAGAACTAAAAAATAATACTTTAAAATAATAGACTTACTAAACAGTAAAATTTAAAGCTATGTAGATAAATTTCCTAAAACTAAGTTGAAATGAAAATGGTAAAAGTTTAGTCAGTCTCATGTTAGTGTTTATCATATTAAATCTACAAAAGAAATTTTTAAGTGGGAATACTAATAATCCAAGTTACCATATGGATATTACAAGTTAGTAGATTCATAAACTAATGAGAATGTATATAATTTTAATAAACTATGCTGATTTCTGCAGATATTTAAGAAAACACAAGTGAGTTTCCATGGGAAATGTGCATATAGTTTACCAATTTACTTCGCAGCTTTATCTTACTATAGGCAATGGTCTAAATCAAGTTAGGACATATACCTTGGAAATCATATTCATGCGACTAAATAACCTGGAGCTCACTCAGCCCAGTAGTTAGCGTGATGGGTATAAAATACCTGGGGCTTAATCAGTCCAGTAGTTAGCGTGTTGACTATATAATAAGCGGGGGCTCACTTAGCCCTGTAAGCGTGGTGGGTATAAAATAGCCTGGGGCTCACTCAGCCAGTAGTTAGCGTGGTGGGTATAAAATACCTGGGGCTTAATCAGCCCAGTAGTTAGCGTGTTGACTATATAATAAGCGGGGGCTCACTTATCCCTGTAAGCGTGGTGGGTATAAAATAGCCTGGGGCTCACTCAGCCCAGTAGTAAACGTGGTGACTATAAAATAAGCGGGAGGCTCACTTAGCCCTGGGGTTATCGTAGTAGCTATAAAATAGCCTGGGGCTCACTCAGCCTAATACTTAGCATGGTGACTGTAAAATAAGCGGGGGCTCACTTAGCCCTGTGGTTAGTATGGTGGCTATAAAATAAGCGGGGGTTCACTAGGCCCAAAAGTTAGCGTGGTGGGTATAAGTTAGCCTGGGGCTCACTAAGCCCAATAGTTAGCGTGGTGGATATAAATTAGCCTGGGGCTTACTAAACCCAATAGTCAGCGTGGTGACTATAAAATAAGCGGGGGCTCACTTAGCCCTGTGGTTAGCGTCCTGGTTATAAAATGACAAGTCTGATTATATGTTTGTAGGTTCGAAACTTGTGCGGTTTAGACGATGGGATTTCGAGTATTCAGAAAAGTCGAAAAAATCATGATGGTGCTCCATATCCTTATAAATATTATGTGTTTGAATATGATAAGTTAAGGAATCTATATCCGTAAAGAGTATAACTGCACGATCTTTGTATGTTTTCTTTATAAAATTGTAATGAAAATCATACATAACTAATTTAGATAATTCTAAAATTGTGAATCCGACATAAATAGGTCGATTCATTAAGATACAAGTATTAAGCTTTTCTACAGCAGCCAAGCCTTCATCATATGTCTTGAATGATTTAAAAGTAGGCGAAGCTACTAATTTTTTTTAAAATACATTTCCAGTATGAATTATTAAATCTAATTCACTTATTTCAAATTCTTAACGATAGTCACATAGCATTGGAAAGTGTTTCATAAAGTATACCATGACTCATGATTTTTCCTTCATATTTATTTATTGTCACTTATTGTAGATCCTATTTTATAATTTATGTTAAAATTTTTCATTCATTCCTATCATGTTCTGGGTACTCTGTATATATTTTTTTAGGTGTGTATTGTTAGTCTAAATTTTATCGAAGGTATTTCTGTGATAATATAGGTGAGGTAGCGCATTGTGTAATACAGTGTAATACTGTATAATTAATGTGTATTTTCACTATAATCTCTGTTTTAACAAGACTTGTATCGAATTAGATATCGCAATAATTCTTAAGGGTATCTCTTAATTACTATTTTTAATTTTATTTCTTAGTTATTATTTTTTATTGAATACTTAATAAAGCATATATAACGAATCGAGTTGAATGTTTAGGAATAAATTGTTCGTTCTTAAGTCATTTCGAAACAGGCTCCTTCAAACAGACCCCTTCACGAAACTTTTAACCCTAAAACAAGGACACTTCACACAACGTTTCGTATTAACAATAGGCCTTTCACAAGCATACTAATGTATATACTTTTAATAGGATTTTAAAATGTTAAACGTTATAAATATTAGATCTAAATATAAATCATTTTTTTTTTTTTACATTCAGTGAATAATTCTAGTCTAAAAATAATTTTGCTCACGCATATGAATTGTATATAGGAGCTTGTATAATATAAAAATAAATTTCATATATCGTTCGATCATGCTGTGTGACTCATCGCATAAATTGTTAGTATGTATTTTTAAAATAATTATTTTTAAAATAAATTAGAGGAAACATGCAATAATACCTATTCTTTTTTGCTTACCTATTCCTTTTTGCCTACCATACATATTGAAAAAATACATTAATATTATATCTATTCATATATTATAACTTTAAACATATAAAGTAAGGATACTTACCTAGATCTTACAACCAACTCATACACTTGCTTTTGGGAGAAATGAATTGAAATGTATTCTTATCAGTAAATCTTGTATAGAATGTTATCGCAATCAGTCACGTGATGTTACTAATCTATAGATTAACAATAAGATAATGGACTTGTACTGAAATCATTTCTGGTCTAGTTGCTATACAAGTAGCACGCATGTTTTTTCATGCTGTAGTCATATATTGAAGACGGGATTGCAAGTTTGTGAATAAGGTAAGATTAATTTATGTATATATTTTTAAATGTTAAACGATATACATATTAGATCTAAAAATAAATCATTTTTACATTCAATGATTAATTCTAGTCAAAATTCACGCATTTCAAGCCTGTTGGTTAAATATAACATACACTAATAAGATTCGTTGATGATTCATTTTCTCATATAGGCAATAGTAGCAATCATTTCACATACTACAAGTGTAAAGTATGCAAAATTTATGATTCTGCTTTATAATACCTATTCATTCTGTATTCTACCCTATGCTTTATCCATGACGTCACGATATCCCGTAATTTTAAGAGATAAGCGAACACGTTATACCGTTTAGTTGTTGTAAGGCATGCATGCAGTCGAATTTGGATGAAGTCCACAGTACATTATGGTTTAAATATTTAGATAAGATAACTTTTTTTCAATATTAAAAACAAAATTTTTTTAAATAATACCCTAACTATTTAGTACAATATATATTTTATAAAAACAAAGCTTAGTTATTATATTCATTCCTCAAAAGACATTTTTAAGTTAAAATACTAAAAACACAATTTAGTATAATTTTTCTATACAAAAAAAGCATAGACTAATGTAATTTTAAAATATTTAAAGTTTAATTCATATATCTTATAGGGGGACCCTGTATTTTTTTTTACCATAACATGCGTCAAATTCATTTAAACACAGGTACATTTAAACATGTTCAAATTCATTTAAACATCTGTTTGCCTCAAAATTCTTAAGGGTATCGCTTAATGACTAGTTCTTATTTTTCATTGAAGCATTTTAAAACTTAACAGATTAATAATTATATAGGACTACACGAAATAATTCGTATACATTGACGGTTTTAAATAGCTCATTTACCTACAAAAAATGTGTCAGAACTGTTTAAATTTGAGAAAAAGCCCAATAGCCGCATTTCTTATCGCGAGTGATTCACCGTGTCAAAGCAAGATCTTCGCTTATCTGATAATATGACTCATTATAATTCAGCGATATGTATGTTGAGGGGGTAACACTCAAATCTTAGTCGCAGTTATAAATATGTATTTTAAAGCATAATCATTCGAAAATTCAATTATTTTTCATGAAACGATCTACCCTATTTTACAGACTTGTATGATAAATTTGGTGAAAAATGTACTTTTTTTTTCTAAAATCTATATTTTGAACGTTATACTAAAAATGTATTCGTGTAAAACCTATTTTTTACATTGCATGAATTCGTATTCATTTGAGATTAGTACTCTATTTCTTAAAATATCTGTGGAATCATAATATTTTTACAGGGTATATTGTGAAGGGAGGCCTTTTCATTCAAACAGCGGACCTTGCATTTTTATGAAAGGTCAATATCCCTTGTATTTCTGTCGCCATAATATAACATGAATCTATTGAATTTATTTTGTGAAGGTAGCCTAATATCTATAACTATGTGTTTTGAACATATCGACGCGCAAGCTGTCCTTTTAGCCTAACTTGAATTGAAAAAAAAAAGGCGAATGTGTAAATTATCTGATTTTAGGAAGTGTTCTTATGCATAATTGGATTTTTGTGAAGGGCCCTTTTTATTCCAAAAGGGAACCCCTACAGTTTTTGTGAAGGGCTTTTGTTTTATTCGAATAGGGCATGTATCTCATTTATTTTATGAAGGGGCCCTATAGTCTAATGCGAGTTCACACTTCGAAGGGTCCCTGTATTTTGAATCTATCGATGCGTAAACTGTACTTTTACCCTAACTTGAATTGAAAAAAAAACAGGGTAAAGTGTAAATTATCTGATTTTATGAAGGGTCCTTATGCATAAATGGATTATTGTGAAGGGTGCCTTTTTATTAAAAAGGGGATCTGTTCACTATTTTAATTAACTATGCACTATATGGTAAAATTATATTTTGTTCACACAACATTTCAATAATGTTGGAAAGTGATTCATAAACTAAACCGCTACACATGATTTTTCATTCTTGTTTATTTTATATATACGTTAAAATTCTTTTGGTACCAATCTGTATTTTTGTGGAAAGTGATTCATAAATTATGACGCTATGCATGATTTTTCATTCTTGTTTATTTATTAATTTATGTATACGTTAAAATTCTTCTTTTGATATCACTCTGTATTTTTGAAGTGCGTATTGTTAGTCCATCGAAGGACCCCTCTGAGTAAAAAAAAAAAAAAGGAGGGGGCGAGCTATTAGAATTGAGTGCAGTATAATTCATACGGGACCCTGTATTTTTTACTATAACCCTCCCGTGGTGATTCCTGGGACCAGGAAGTTTTGACTCTAGGTCACTTCTAGCTAAAAGCTCACACCTTAAGGCAAAATTCATTTCAGTTGAGAGTTTATATCTTAGATTACTTTCAGTTGAAAATCCTAGTTTTGGCAATTTTTTAAACTAAAAATTCTATTTTAACTCTAAATTCTATTTTTGGTTTAAAAGAAAAAAAAAATATTAATACCTTTTTTAATGCATGAATCATTATTTCTAACATATATATTGAATAGCATACTCTAGTTGAAAAAAAAAATTTCTAAGTTCCCTAATTAAAATTAATGAATGACCCTTTTTAATTAAACCATTATTGACTTTTAAAATTCTCCACTAACGTGTATATCGAATACCCTACTCTCGTTGAAAAAAAAAAAATCTCGCGAAAATTCTTAAGTTCTGCAATTAAAATTAATTAATTACTATGTTTAATTAATATTTTTAATTAATTAATCATTCACTTCTACTGCATATACTCATAATCAAACTGCATACTCTCGTTGAAAAAAAAAATTGCTACGAAAAATTTCTAAGTTCCCCAATTAAAATTAATTAAAATTAAAATTAATTAATTAAATTTCTAATTCGCTAAAATAAATCCCTTGAAACACACCTCATACTCTAGTAGGAAATTCTCCGCAAAAAAAAAAAAATTGCTTCAAAAAATTTCTAAGTTCCCTAATTAAAATTAATTAACACTAATCCTTAATTAATCCCCTTATCTTAGGTGGTGTAGGTGGGCACTTCGGGAGGAGGAGGAGGGCACTTCGTGAGGAGGAGGAGGAGGAGGAAGGCACTTCGGGAGGAGGAGAGCACTTTGTGAGGAGGAGGAGGAGGAGGGCACTTCAGGAGGAGGAGCCCTCCTCCCTCCTCCTCCACACTCCACCTCCTGGGGCCGGAGCCCCATTTTCTCTCTACTTACGATATACAAAATAAACTTTTTTTTTTCAAGTAACTCAATTAGCTCCCTAAATTTTTCCTAAACATATTTGTGAATGCGAACAATCTGAAAATATGTGGGTAAAAAGACTTTATAATTTTCCCAAGTTTGAACTTTCCGCGTTAGTTTACGATAAAACGGCTCTGGCAGACGGACAGACAGACACAGGAGTGATCTTATAATGATTCCGTTTTTACTTTTTAAGTACGAAACCCTAAAAAGAAAGACAACTTTAAAATAATTAAATTTTACGTGCGAGAAGAATTTAATGATGAAAATTACGTCGTTTTTAAAACAATACAGTTAAAACTCATATTTAAAACGATTTTCTCATAGCGCCGTTATAAAGTCTACACTGCAAAAAATAATTGTTGATTTTGCAGTATAAAACTGCAGTACCGCATGCGCGGTAGCGTATTACAGCTTGCGCGGCAGCGTATTACTGCTTATTTTACTGTTTAATACTGTTAATTTTACGGTATAATACTGGCAGCTGGGTGCCAGTTTTATACTGCAAAATCAACAATTATTTTTTGCAGTGTAGAAGGCAGTGAAATTTTTTATTTAACCATTTTGTACAAGCTGATTTTCAAATTTGTAATTGATCTTACTTAATTAGTCACGAAAACAGCCTTTCGATTTCGCGACAGTGGATGGTGATGTGACCTAGGGAACCGAAAAATCACTCAGCCAAAGGGAAATGAATGGCAACCCGATTGTAGAAGATCATCACTTGTCATGATAATATCATTCAATTTTATGCATTAGGGTAATCATTTTAACCCTTTTTATCCTGATGGTACTTATAAGTGTCACTTTAACCCCTTCGCGACGAGCGTCCTTTACAGAATTTTAAATCTTTTACCACCGGTTTTTCAAAACAGAAATTTTCGCCTAATTGAATCGCAGAAATGCTATCATTAAATAAGATAAAACTTACAATAAAAAGTTACTGGTGGGAATAATCGAGGATTCTGAGCATCTTATGCGTCACGTGTCACTCGTCCCCAAGGGGTTAATAAAACAACTATATATTCGTAATATGACCGTTTTTCGTAATGGTATTCACAATGGCACAAAGAGTGTATTTCTGACAGCAGGCAGGAGATGGCAAATTCAAGCACATATCCTCTTTCTTTGCATTCTAGGGATTTTATATTTGTCACGCTACATTCGAAATCCATTTTGCAATAGAATTGACATGCATGTTGTTCTTCATTTGAGTAATTTTACTGGTTTATTACCGGTTATTTAGTACTATTATTTTCTATTGTTTTCTACACTCTACAGGTGAACATTTCCTATATTTTATTTGAAGTTTACTATTTGAAATTTACTATTTTATTTTATATCATAGGTAAAAAATTTATGGTGGTTACAGTTGCATAATTAAACACTAAAACACTATAAAAATTATTTTCCTCTTTCTTATGTTTATTCTGCACCAAAACTTATCCAATGATGCAAAAATACAATTAAAAAGTAGCTGGAAAATTAATTCAGGATATAAAGGGTTAAAACCGAGCAAATTAGCGTATTTTTAGAGTCTGTGGGGTCTAGACGGGGATTGGCGAGCATTACTCGTAGGATTATAGAATTAAATGTGCTAAAAAAAAAAAAACATTAAGAAAGTAACACTGCAATGGGAATGTGTCAGTTGTGACTAGCATAAAACTGTGTGTTTCAAAATAAATCCTTGGATTTCAGTGAATTATAGGAAATCTAGTATAGCGAAATCGTTAAAAATGAACATTAATCCGTTATGTTCGGGACGTTATTTGATGAACTGATTTGTAAGGGACATCATAATAAGGTAATATGAGACAGGGATGGCCAGATAATGGAATGTTTTATTGTTTTGTTTCGTTTTATTTACAAGATTTGTCAACACTTTCGAATCATAGATTCAAATTTCTAACAGTTTAGTGAAGGACTGTTACCAAATAGCACAACCAGTCCAGAATCGTCACAAATGGATAAACTCTAACCCATTTTATTTTACAACTCTATGACGATTTAAGAAAAAAGCGCATAAACTATATACATTTCTGGGATTTAAAATCTTAAAAGCAGTTATTGTACTCGTAAACATAAAAGTTAACCCGAATATCTTTAAATTATTAGAATAACGGAGAAAATAAAAATAAAATAGCACACTTTAATTACCTGTACTATATTTTAATCTATTTCGCAGTGAAAAATAGAAGTTTATTCCTGTAAAAAATTGAAAAACATTGTAAATAAATAGAAAAATCTGTCGACTAAACAGATATAAACCACCAACATAGTTTTTTTCTGTTTTACAGTTTATTAAATCCATAAAAATTCGAAATTCCATTATTAGAACTATATATGTCTGTTAATATATATATAGAGAGAAAATTCGAGTATTATGTATTAGTCGAGAAATATCGAATGCCAAGATTTCTGTTTGGTAACGTGCTGCCACCAAGCGGCATTTTCATAAACTACTTAAGAACGTTTAACCCCCCCCCCCCTCTTTAGAACGCGCAGTTTGTCGGTCGGCATCAAGGCGCGTTGTGTGAATAAATATTTGTTTTTCGTGTATGGAAAGTTTCAGGAGATAATTTTACAATATTTTTTATTCATTATTAGAAGTACTATTTTTACAATGACATTGACCAGGGAGGAGTCGCGCTTACCTAAGGTAAGATTGGTTTTTACTTTATCAACAATAAATACAAATAATAATCGTCACTTTATTTAGCCGGAGACAATTGTTACAAATTCTGCGATAAAGTAAGTTGAAGATTACTTTTCAAAACATAGAGGTGAGAATTGTAAAAACCGTACGTAACCTGGGAATGTCATGCCCGGCGCGAATGCTCCGGAGTTAAACACAACCATACACAGAAATGCTAACAGTTTATGATATAAATCTCGTTTTATCTCGCGATTTACATCAATAAACATAGAGTAATTTTTTCCAAACCGGCGCTGTCGGGTTATATGAAATACCAATATCTCATAATATCCCATCATTATGGTATAGCGCAAAGACAAATCCTCATATTTGTGATTTATGCAAATGTGAAGTATGAACTGAAGTATATTAGCTGATTACCTAGACACTACACTGTAAAAAAAAATTCCTGAAAATAACGGAAATTGTGCTGGCAATCGAGACGCCAGTACTATTTCCGTATTTTAACGGAAAAAAAAATTCCGTAAATTCCAGGAAATTTTCCGTGATTTCTGAAATATCCGTTTTTAATTTTCCGTTTTATAACAGATATATTCCGTATTTTTTAGAAATTTTTATGTCGTTAAAATAAATTTTATAGGACCCAAAAAAAAAAAAAAAAAAAAAAAACGTATCTCTCAAGGAACATCTTATAAGGGATAGATAAGCTTCTTTTATTTTTTCTTTCATTTCTAAGCGAGTTTTTAATAAACAACCACCACTTCCCTCGGTGAGTATCGAACCCAAGACCCTACGGTTACTAAACCAGCGCGCTAGACCACTACACAGCGGTTGGATACGTCACACACTCAAATGTTGCTACTTATATGAGATACTTTTAACGTTGCAATAACTTGAAGTTCTGGTAGTTAGATGGATGTTTTCAGAGATCCAATGTTTTTAATATTTTCTTTTCAAAATTGTTCTATGTTTTGCTTTTTATTATTTGATGCTTTATAACAGATAAATTTAAATTTTTTATGTATTATATGCGTAAAATATTGTAATATCAGTAATGATTGTTTATTTTTGCAATAGTAAATATACATTTTTTAATAATTTGTGTGTTGATTTATTTATCAATTTCAGTAAAAACAATATTTTTCTTAAGCAGACGTATTTATTACATGCTATTAAAGTAAATTTTCTTTATCTCTTAGTTTAAAAACTTATGTGAATAAAGAAATTTATAATAAATTAAATTATTATATTTCAGCTTTGCTGCGAGCTTTTGTGGATGGTTCTATTAAAATGAATAATTTTTAAAATATCAAAACGAAAAAATAGATTTTTAGAGAAAATTATGAAATTAATAACTTTAGGATAGGTAAGTTTAAATTTAGACTTAATAATTTAGTTTAAATTAATTTAGTTTAATTTATAAAAATTATAAACTAACAAAATAAATTATAAAATTTTATAAAAATGAAGTTTATAATTTTATAAAGTAAACAAAAAGTTATTAATTATTTTTTATAAATTTAAAGAGAAAATTATGAATTTTGTAAAATTATAATTTGTAAAATAATAAATTTTAGTTTAATTCACAAGAATATAACACAAATCAGTTTAGTTTAATACCCACATACTGATAATTTGCAAAGATATTTTATGAAACCTTAAAAATATTAAAATAAAAAAATAGATTTTTAGAGAAAATTTTGAAATTAATGACCTTGGGATAGGTAAGTTTAAATTTGGACATATTAATTTAGTTTAATTTATAAAATTATAAACTAACGAAATAAATTATAAACTTAATAAAATCATAAACTTCATTTTTATGAAAGTAAAGAAAAAATATTAATTACTTTTATAAATTTAAAGAAAAACATATAAACTTTGTAAAAAATTATAATTTGTAAAATAATAAATTTTAGTTTAATTCACAAATTTATAAGAGAAATCAGTCTTGTTCAATACAATATACATATCGATAATTTGCAAAGATAATATTTTATGAAACCTTTAATAACCTAATATTGCCTCACGTTAATAAAGTTAAAATAAAATTTTAAAACGTCTGTGAAAAAATTCACAATTTAAAGCACTATAAAGAAAAAAAAAGTAGATTTAAAAAAATATTTTTCTGTAATTTATGAAAATAAAATAAATTTCTAAAGATTTCACTAAAAATAAAAATATCACTATTATTTTCACAAAAAATTACCGCCCAGACACAACCCCGGTTAGAATGAGTTCCAGGATTGGCCCGAGTCTAAGGACAAAAAAATAGGCCCACGGGTAGGACTGGTTCAGACCTGGATCCTAGAAGAACTCTAGTAAATACAACAATCTTAATTCGCATTTCAAACAAGGCTGTACGCAAACATTTAAACGTCATTTACGGAAATGGCACTGTTTTGAAAGAAATACGGACATTGTACAGTTTTGTAAGAAATACGGAAAAATCCATTAAATTTACGGAAAACTTTCTGCATATTTACGGATTTGAAATCTTCTTTACGGAACTAATGTCATTTACGGAAATTGTACTGTTGTTTTGGAAAAATGAAACTTCTCCGTAAAATTTAACGGAAAATCTCTTGTATTTTCACGGATTTTTTTTAGAGTGTATATTTTAATCATGCTCTCTTGATATCATTATATCTGTTTTTTGCCAAATTTTGCTCGATTTTATCCCCTTATTCCATATTTCCCGACTATCTTACGTATCCTCAAAATGAGTTTATTATTATTATTATTATTTGTTTGCGAGTAATGAAATTTTGCAAAATAATTTTTCTCTATAAAAACTGTTCGGAGTTAGTTGAAGTTCGTAATTGCATTCAGTTTTCGTATTTTAAACAATATTGGATGTTGTATTGCCCCAAATGTAAATAGTATTTCAAAATACCTGAAGTTCCTCTATATACAGAGAGAGAGTTTTTGAATGAAACGCGCTTTAACTTTTACCTGTTGGAGATACGTAGGCAATGTATATTGCAAAAGTTTTCAAAAAAAAAAAAATGTAGAAATCATGATTAAGTTGATAAAATAGTGTTGCCATTAATTTTCAAAAAGTTAGTTTTAAATTTTTATACGGCCCATAGACCCTATAAGTTATAATTGAAATATGTTTTCTATGCTCTGATAAATACAACAATATAAATTCAATTCTTCTTGCGACCAAAATTCACTAGGTCATGATGCTTCGCACTTTATGAAATTTCGGACCTTTCTGGCACTAAAAGCTAAAAAACGCGTTTTACTTCTCAGGGCATGGAAAAGGGTTCTCCAAATATAATTTACAGGACTCAAAGTTCGTATAAAAAGTTTTTGAAAATTAAGCCGATGCTATTTAAGAAACATAATCTTAATCCCTACATTGCTTTGAACATTTTTGCAATTTAAAGTACCAACATATTTCTCATAGGTAAACAATTAAAGCGCGTTTCAATCTTTTTAAGACACTCTGTATAAATATTCGCAAATATGTCTTTATTTATAATATTATCAAATTAAAATTATTATCCTTATTTTTCAAAATTGGGCTTCGAAAATAATTGATTATTATTTTACCTGGAAGCAATAGTTTTTATTTAATCGAATCGACAACAAAAACAAGAAAGAATAATCATGCGTCACGTATAGATTATGATAAAACACATTCCAAAATGTTGTCTTTCCACAATTTTATAAGGTACAAAAAAAGATAAAATAAAATCTGAATAATCTAAATAAAAACCTCAATAATACACATCAATTTCATTATGTTTGAAATAGTGTAACATGATTAAAATGCACTCTAAACGATTTTTCCCCATATACCATAATGTAACGAAATACTTTTCTGTGTCCCTGTAAGCGCACACTACACTTTCAATAGGGAATTTCCTATGGTAAATCGCAATAACATATACCAAGCTCATGGTAATCCTAGGTAAGTATATTTACGTGACTTTCCACATGGACAGATGGAGAAACGGCCAAACTAACCTAAACCATAGATACTTTTGAACTTTTTGAAAAAAAAATCAGTTTTCTGTTCCATTCAGTACTTACTCTTGAGGATCAGTTTAACGAACCAGTGTGACGGCTGACATAGGTGCCAACCACGTTTTTCTCGAAAAAAGTTTATTATTTTTTTTTTATTGGTGTACGTTTACAGGTTTAAACAGTTCAATCTATCGACTTTTTTAATTTGAGGACTAACCTTCAAAAAATTAAAATATAACCTCGATTTTAAAATTGTTTCGAAAAGGAAAATTGTCTTAAATTTAACAACTTAATTTTTTAAATCATGTGCACTGCCAACGGAGCAACACAACAGGCCAGAAAGGAAGACAATTTATTTCATTAATAAGCGTAAATGATGTGGAAACTTTCACATATAATACATATAATACACAAGCACTACTAGCGTAAATGATGTGGAAGCTTTCGGGTTTATTTTTCTAAAATCCCCTGGCCTTTACATTTCATGGCTTTCATATATTTATCCATTGACAATACTTAATGCTTACACAAATGGTCACCGCATTCTCTTTTTACATCCTCGGAATCTCTCCTGTGCGAAGAGGGAGGCCTTTAAAACTTGTGATCAAGTTATAAAAAGTTTTGAATAGGAAGAAGGTAGTTTAGTCGTCTAGTACTAGTCTTTGCCTTCTGTCTGAAGCCAAAGACTAGATCACCAAAGAGTAGATGGAAGAACATTTTGTACACTAATGATCAATGACTTTTGTAGCAATTTTCAGCTTTTTATCCAAAATATAGACTGGAAATTATTTATTTCAAAGGTTGCTGTTTAAATGGGTCCACCCCCCCGCCCCCCCCGACACACACACACACGAAAAAAATATTACTAACAGTAAACAATTTGGGAATCATAAAGTTCAACAATTTAAGGGAAGGTATTCTCCCGGAAAACTATCCCCATCCCCCAAAAAAAAGTCTTGAATTTTTTTGAACCATTAAAGCGTCTAGAATATGCCATCAAAAGTTTTTTTTTTTTTTTTTTTTTTTTTTTTTTTTTTTTTTTTTTTACGACCGAATACTTATATTGTGACAACGAATCGTTGTACCGGCTAACAAAAGTGCTGATCCAAACTTTAAACACATTTTAAGGGTTCCGTACTTAAAAAGTAAAAACGGAACCATTATAAGATCACTCGTGCGTCTGTCTATCCGTCTGTTACAGCCGTTTTTCACGTAAACTATGGAACGTGGAACGTTCAAACTTAGGAGAGTTATAAAGGCTATTGACCCACATATTTATAGATTACTAGCCATTCACAAATATTTCTAGAAAAAAATTAAGGAGGCTAATTAAGTTACTTGAAAAAAAATTATTTTTTTATATCGTGTCGGGAATCATCTGAAATATCACGTAACACCGAATTCAAAAATATGTTTGTGTTAATTTTAGGTATATTTTCAGAAATATCGTCGCAAATGCACTGCAAAAATATCACCCTTCCTCTATTTCCGAATCTACAGAAATGTAAATTATGAAAAAATTAGGGGTAGTGGGAGTTTATTTAAACATTGCAGGAAAACTGTAAAAATTATCCTAAGTGACATAGTTTAGGAGAAAATCTCATTTTTCCGTTTCACACAAACTTTACTTTGCGGGCGCTCAGCGGAGGATTTGAGGAGCGGTCGAGGTACATATCGGCGCAGAATCATCCAAGGATTGTTGATAATGATTTTCGAAAACAACTGTCGGTAATTAGTAGAGATATTAATTAAGTTACTTGAAAAAAATGTTTTGTATATCGTGCGCGGTATTGTTCAAAACACCTCGTAACACCGAACTCAGAAATATATTTGTTTTAATTTTATGTTATGATATTTTCAGAGGTATCGTCGAAAATGTATTGAAAAAACATGTCACCTCCTCCCACCTTCTGTTTTCGAAACTACCAAAACTAAAATTATGAAAAAATTAAGGATAGTAGGAGCTTATTTAAACCTTGCAAGAAAACTATAGCGGTAGTCCTAGGTCACATAGTTTTGAGAAAATCGCATTTTTCCGTTACAAACAAACTTTACATTGCGGGTGCTCAGCAGGGGAGTTGACGAGCACTCGAGGTACCTATCGGCGCGGAATCACCCAAGGATTGTTGATAATGAGTTTCGAAAAAAACATTTGTCGATAATTATCCGAGATATTAATTAAAAACCTATCTATAAAAACGCGTCACGAAGCAAGGCGACATTGCAACTTTGCGACAACCCTTCGAATCACGCTTGGCACAATGTCAAGTTTAAAATGTGTAGAAGGTCTTTGTTTTAGGTAAGGAGAATCATAGTGATAAATAGTCAACGTTTTCCATTCCAATCGAATTCAATTATTCAAGACAATTATTTAAAAATAATTCATAGAATAATTCCTATACATTAAAATTCAGTAGTTTGAGACAACAATAGCTTAAAACCAATGTTGAATTCAGGGGGTCCGCCGGCGGAGACATCTCCTCCCGGAGCATGGATATGCCCCCTCCCGGAAGATTTGGGATTTTATACTTTTAATGGTTAAAAAGTACAATTCCCCCCCCCCCTCGGAACTCTTCAATGTCCCCCCGGTGCCACAAAAACCCTCCCGGAGAGAAAATCAACACTGCTTTGAACTCAATATGCAATTCCTTTATAATGAAAAAACTTTTCGATTACAAATCACTTCAATAATCATGCCTACAAGTATTATGCTTTAAAGTTAAAAAATGAGTCAGAAAGTTTCGTGTTTTTTTTTTTTTATCGATTTAAATTTGTCTACTGTTACGTCAAATATGACTGACAGGTGACTTCTCATGAGCAATTCTGATACCTCTTTCCGAAGCGGGGTTGGGCATTCAGCAAAATTTAAAATTTGTACAATGTCTTTTTTTTAGATTTAAAAATATTAATTGTTTTTCATTCCAATAGATATAAATTATGACATTTGGTATTGTTTTACATATACGGGTATATTTTCTTTGAACAGTTCTGATACTTTATTCGACCATCTACTTATTTATTAAGATTTTGTTGGGGGGTTTTTTGTGTCCTCAGTTTACCATATTTCTATCTCTTAGACATTACAACTGTGTGACTGAGATAAGAAAAACTCTAGAACTGGTCTCAGCTCAGTCCTGTTGACAGGGTAATTATTTTAGGGAAGTCCGGCATTTTCTTTTCTTGCAAATTTTCTTCGGTTCAATTGGTTGTTCCGAGAATTATCGCAGTCTTTTGTCCTTCCGCTCTTACAGACGAAGTTCCCTCCCGACAAGTTTTGGAATCTTCGAAAACAGGAAACCTATTCAGGATTTTTCTAATCTGAGCGACACAGTAGGTAGGTCGAGGTATGTCAAAATTTAATTATCTCATGTGATTTCAATGTCAACTTCAGAACCAAAGTAGAAATGAACCGTCAGAATATTTTTAAACTTTTGGTCTACAACCATTTGCTCATTGACCATCCGCTCTCCACCCCCCCCCCCCCCCCCCGGCTTCTCCTTCAAGGTTTTTGTTTCTCGTCTGTGCCCCGTTTCCATAACTCCGCAACTATCTTTTCGATTTCAATGAAACTGACTACAAACATTATAATTAACTTAATAATCACCCTCTATAAAATTTAAGTAAATTTATGAGCCGTGGTTACCACTATTTCCGGATAATAGTCTAAGTCAAATTTCAAATTAAGCTCCTAGCTTAACCAAATGTATCAATATTTAAAGATGCATAGTGGTTCGCTTAATTTGTCAATGCTGAAGAGCAGTTGAACGTTCTTTCAGCTCCCCGGTCCCTCCCTCAAGGTTTTTTCTCTAACTGTGCCCGGTTTCCCTATCTCAGCAACTATCTTTCCGATTTCAACGCAATTAATTCCAAACATTATAATTAACTTAATAATCACCCTCTATAAAATTTAAGTAAATTTATGAGCCGTGGTTACCACTATTTCCGGATAATAGTCTAAGTCAAATTTCAAATTAAGCTCCTAGCTTAACCAAATGTATCAATATTTAAAGATGCATAGTGGTTCGCTTAATTTGTCAATGCTGAAGAGCAGTTGAACGTTCTTTCAGCTCCCCGGTCCCTCCCTCAAGGTTTTTTCTCTAACTGTGCCCGGTTTCCCTATCTCAGCAACTATCTTTCCGATTTCAACGCAATTAATTCCAAACATTATAATTAACTTAATAATCACCCTCTATAAAATTTAAGTAAATTTATGAGCCGTGGTTACCACTATTTCCGGATAATAGTCTAAGTCAAATTTCAAATTAAGCTCCTAGCTTAACCAAATGTATCAATATTTAAAGATGCATAGTGGTTCCCTTAATTTGTCAATGCTGAAGAGCAGTTGAACGTTCTTTCAGCTCCCCGGTCCCTCCCTCAAGGTTTTTTCTCTAACTGTGCCCGGTTTCCCTATCTCAGCAACTATCTTTCCGATTTCAACGCAATTAATTCCAAACATTATAATTAACTTAATAATCACCCTCTATAAAATTTAAGTAAATTTATGAGCCGTGGTTACCACTATTTCCGGATAATAGTCTAAGTCAAATTTCAAATTAAGCTCCTAGCTTAACCAAATGTATCAATATTTAAAGATGCATAGTGGTTCGCTTAATTTGTCAATGCTGAAGAGCAGTTGAACGTTCTTTCAGCTCCCCGGTCCCTCCCTCAAGGTTTTTTCTCTAACTGTGCCCGGTTTCCCTATCTCAGCAACTATCTTTCCGATTTCAACGCAATTAATTCCAAACATTATAATTAACTTAATAATCACCCTCTATAAAATTTAAGTAAATTTATGAGCCGTGGTTACCACTATTTCCGGATAATAGTCTAAGTCAAATTTCAAATTAAGCTCCTAGCTTAACCAAATGTATCAATATTTAAAGATGCATAGTGGTTCGCTTAATTTGTCAATGCTGAAGAGCAGTTGAACGTTCTTTCAGCTCCCCGGTCCCTCCCTCAAGGTTTTTTCTCTAACTGTGCCCGGTTTCCCTATCTCAGCAACTATCTTTCCGATTTCAACGCAATTAATTCCAAACATTATAATTAACTTAATAATCACCCTCTATAAAATTACACTAAATTTATGAGTAGCGGTTACCACTATTTCCGAATAGTAGCCTAAGCCAAATTTCTAATTAAGTTCCTATAGCTTGACCAAACGAACGAATTTTTAAACGAATAATTAAGCAGATTTCTGTTGAAATCTTCTGCATCTCTTCTTTATCACAGAATTCCATGTCACAGAATTCGTAACTTTTAATTTCTTCAGTCTGGACAATGTTCCGGTAGCTCAGTTGGCAGAGCAGTGGTGCGCTGAACCAATAACCCACATTCAAACCCTGGCCTGTATTATTTTTCACTCTGTTGGTTGTACGCCTTGTAAGCAATGTATATGAAATTTACATTGATTTAACCTACGTTGTTACCAGCAGAGTGCCTTTATGAAGATAGCGCGTAACACACGCGCAGGGCACATTCGCAGATTGAAAGTTTTTGTCGAAACTGTAGCAATTTACATTCTAGAACTTGGCAATACTTGCCTTGACAGGTTCGATTAGACGAATAAGGCAACAAGCCTTATCTTGGCGATAATGGCAGACTCGCAAAGTTTTTGCCCTAAATTCTCTTGATTATTCACATTTTATTAATCATATTGTCACCACTCTCTTATTCATAAAGTCACTCTGAATTGTAACATCGCTCACGTGTGCCACGCAGTAGACCTACATTTTTTTGTTGATTTTTGGAAAAAATGCTTAGATAAAAAATCAACATTAATCGTCTATAAATAGTTTAGAGTTGATTAAAAAAGAATTTATTTATTTTCTTTCTCTTTTTTCTTCGTTATTGTTATTGTTATTGTTCACTTGTTTTTTATGTGAATGTATTGAGATTATTTTGTTATACTATTTGTTGGTCAACGTAAATTTCCTGGTGACCGTATACAAATTTAAATTTTATTTTTTAAGTACATAAATGTATTCAAATAAATATCTCCAATTTAGTATTTTAGCTTTTATTTATTTATTTTGTTTTTTATGACTTGTTGTAAATATCCATGATTATCACTTTAAAAATTAATCATTGACCATCTATTCAGAAATTACCAATTAGGTAACAATAACAAGGCGATACTGCGTACAAGAATTAAAATTTATAAACCTACCATGAAACAGCCATTAATAGTTCATAGCTATCAGACAATCACACAATGAAACAATAATCATTGTTTTGGTAGTCATTGAGGGATAGGAATATATAATAAAGGATACAGTAAATACCAGCTTATATCAATAAATTCACTTTAAACTATAGAACTCAGATCGAATTTACTGAATAAAACATCTTTGAATGTCAGTAGTTAAGTCTGTTACAACAAACATACATAACGTACATTTTAAATAAACGTTAATTATTCAGTTAAATGAGAATTTAGTACATTTGAGTTCTAAATATTTTACAATATGTTCAATCCACGGAAAAGTGGACATATGATAAATTTAACATTCTTCAAAAATTCATCTATTGATCATGATTAACTCTTAAAAGTGTAACTTATAATATTTTGCATTCAAATAAATCAAATGTCTTTATTAAAATTTTTATTTTAATTTGTAAATTTGTAATGTATTCAAGGAAAAAATATTCCTCTGAAGTCGAAGAAATTTCAAGATTTGGTACAGCTACCGCTTTTACATACATAATCAGTAATTATTAGTGAGGATAATTTCCCTGATGGAAAAAATTTCATTGCACTTTCATTAGCAAAAATAAGCATATTTAATTTATCTTAATTTTTGTCACCACAGCAACAAAAAAGTGATATTTATATTTCTCACGGGAGAACGATTGAACCATTTTAAATGACACTTCTGATCTAAAAATAGTTTAGTAAGATATAATCACTTACACCAAGAAATATTATTTTTATATATAGTTTTAAAATTTCTTATTTTAGGTTGCGGATGTGACATATTACGAGTGTGCATGGTTGCGGGCGTGGCATTGATTAAATGCCATACCCGCAACACTAAGCAACGTATACATTAAAAAAAAAAAAAAAAAAAAAAAAAAAAAAAAACTTTGTTACATGAAAGAAGTGAAATATAAGTATTTTCAGAGGATAAAGGGTAATATTATTCATGGGGAAATATTTTTGCGTTTATTTTGCAGAAAATTACTCAATTGCAATTTAAAAAGCAATCCAATAAACCTAGCGGTCAATTCTCAAGCACTGAGCTCCATATGCAACAGGAAATCTGTCTTCTTATTCCCCAACATGATTTCCAGCGGTCAGCGCGGAAGGATACGATAGGGACGATAATTTTAGTTCGCAACCATGGCAAAACATGCTGTTTATTGCACTGCCTTACATGATTAGAGAATCATGTATTAATTAGATAAGCATAGCTTAATTAGAGAAGCATAAATTGGAATAATAAATGAAAACACTAATATCAACGCAAACTATTTTATCCCTTGCGCTTGAAATCTTGTGATCGCTGACTCAGAACTCCTGTTATGTATGGAGCTCAGTGTTCTCAACTCACTTTATTCACAGCAATTATCCCATTCCCTGCAAATAACTAGCAATCACGCGTAGGTGTTTCTGATAAAGTAAACAATGGGAAAGACGCAAATTGGTCATACATGAATTTTCTCTTTAAGCTTCTCAAATAGATGTACATTTTCAAATAAATTCATACACTTTATGAATAAAAATTTTAACATTCTTTGAAATGTAAAATAAATAAACTTAAAAGTGTATGTAAAATATCTTTATAAGAATTTTAACATTCTTTTTATTATAAATTACAATACATTAGTAAAAATTATAATACATGTTGCATTTTTGACTCTGAGATACCATATTGTTTGTATTAGCAAATGAATAAGAAATAACATAAATTCTTTTCATAGTGTTTTATCATCATCATAATTTTAGCATGCTGTGGAAATTTGATCATGGATTTAAATTTGCCGTTAAGAAAAAAGGTTGAAGATTGAGAATGCTGAAGACAATTTGATATAGAAGATTGGCAGAAAAATTACATCAATCGGCTGAAAACAGTAACAGTACCACTGCACATCAATTTGCAATAAGTAGTCTGAGAAGCACTTGTTTAATAGTTTCACGAATTAGCATTTAAAAGTAAATAACATAAGTGTCATACATTCTTTCGAATATTTCACAAATGCTGTTTTAAGCGTTTTGGTTTTCTTTTTTTTATACTTTGGAAATGCAGAGATTGCTTTTAAATAGTGGTCATTGTGCAAATGAGAAATCAGAACAGACTGATGGAATATAATTAATTGTTTTATGCTTTTCTCATTCTGATTTTCTAATTCACTTTTACCCACAACATTTAACATGTATATGTGTAGTTAGAAAGTTTCTATAATAAGAGTTACGGTACACATTTTTTTTAAAATGGATTTCACACATATCACACAGAACGTAGCTTATAAATGCATAAAAATTATTGGATTGTGACAGAAATAAATGCAAAAATGTATTTCATAGATGTAGCACGCCCGATAGAGAATTTAAAATACTAATTTCTTGTATTGAATGTTTAAACTGAACTTGCGAGCGAATGAATCAATAAAAAATATATGTGGGTGTATACAGTTCTAACACAATTTTAGAATTTTAGCCTTATTTAATCGCAAAAAATATTACAAATTCTGCGATTAAAAACAGGAAGGTTTTTAATGTTAAGAACATTGTACGAATATTCAGGTAAATTGTTTTGTATGTACAGCTTGTAAAGTGACATGCATTACATGTTGTTAGTTTAAGCAAGAAAATAATTGCATACAGATCATAATGCTTATAAAATAATGAATGCTATGCAAATACATACTTAAATGATAATGCCGTTAAACGGAATCGCTAACACATTTAAATATTATATATCTTTTTTTACGGAAAACACTTATTTTTTATTCCTTTCGTCCTTCCTCGCACAAATGTATTCTCATACCATTAAATGCGCTACTCTATTAAAATTAAAATGAAGAAAAGCATTAAAAATGTAATAATAAACGTATTTCGTCGGGTGAACTTCATATCTAATTTGAAAGTGAAATCATAATTATTTTTACGAGCATATATACCAGTTCCCAAGGGAATGAAAATACTATAAATGGTAAAACACCATTTTCACGCAAAGCGTAGAAATACTATTCCCAGAGTCAAACATTACCGAAAAGTCTAAAAAACATTTTAGATAATTTCTGACTGCTGAAATGTAATTTAATGCAATGCTTTATAGGCGCAATGAAAGTGAAATATAGGCGTAATGAGAGTGAAATATTCTGGTAATGGGATATTTCAATTTATTTATGTTTGAAATAGATATGTATTTTTTAGTTTCATGATACGAAACGAATACTCGTGACATTAAGTAAAGCCTTTTGAGATATTTAAATTTTTTATACTTATTTCGTAGTTGACTGTATCACTTACACATTTTAAATTTAAGAAATTTATCTGTTGAAATGTAGATCTTTATTCACCATACGAATTTTTAAACAGGATGTGAAATTAAATGTAAAAATTATTTATTATGACGAATTTCACAGTAACAATAAAGTATTGTAAATAATATAATTATTAAGCATAAAATTAAAAACTAGAAAAAACTACATTTGTTTATTATTTTTTTTTATTTTACTAAAACGTATAATAAAAAGAGAAATTAAAACATTTTATTTTAATAACTTAAAAAATATATTTTTAATGTCCACAAACAAAATGGCAATTGTTACTTTATTTGAGTTAAGGGTTTCAAATGAATTATCTACTAATCAAGAAAATAGTTTATTATCAGCAGCACTCAATAATAATAGTAGTAATAATAATAAAATTGCATTATACAACGGTGGGGAGTACAAATAGTATAAAATAACCAGTTTATGTATCGACTGAATGATATAAAAGGTTAGACCGGATTTTCAAAATTTATATTTGCAAAACTACTACACATAATGACATAATACGTGGTGTATGAAAATAAAGAAAAACATTAAAATTTTCTTTCTCAGTTACAAATGTTCGATGTGTGAACCTTTCGTAACACGACAAACATCTAATCTGTAATCAAGGTCGTTCCACGCATTTTCCAGTTTTACACTGTCAGCAGTTCTTAAGAGGTCAGGTAACCTATAAAGTGTCAAAAATTGGATTTTTTGTATTAGCTTATAATTAAATATGATTCTTTAGAAACATTTTAAAATTAACACCATGCAAAAATTCACTTTAGAAGAGGAGTTATGTCCAAAACAGTCTAAGCTTTTTAGCACTTTCCAACCTAGTTGAAAAGTGCTTATGACTTCGGTTTGTCTGGCCGTCTGCCGTCTGGCCGTCTGCCGTCTGCCGTCTGGCCGTCTGCCGTCTGGCCGTCTGCCGTCTGCCGTCTGGCCGTGCTCTAACTCCCGTAAATATGCTCGGATTGCTCTGCAATTTTTATATGTTATTGTCGTTATCTATAGCATGTTCCCTATTTCAACGGGAGTGTGTAGCACTTATAGTTTTACTACAGGGACACTCAAAATAATTCCGTTACATTGCGGTCTATGGGGAAAAATCATTTGCGGTTTATTTAAATAATGTTTCACTATTTTAAACGCATTGCAATTTATATATATAACTAAGGTGCATTAGAAGAAGCTTAATATGGAATAGGGTGTGCATAGCACTTATACTTACTTTACAGGGACAGTCAAAAGAATTCCGTTACATGACGTCTATGGAGAAAAATCGTCTGCGGTTTATTTAAATAATGTTTCACTATTTTAAACGCATTGAAATTTATATATATATATATCTAAGGTGCATTACAAGAGGCTTACTACAGAATAGTGTGTGTATAGCAGTCATCGTTCATTTACAGGGACACACAAAAGAATTCTCTACTGTCTGTTAACACTAATTCCTGGAAGTGCGTTTTAAGTTACTAAACGCGATTTTAATTTTAACTCTCTTTTTGTCTATTACGTGGTGTGTATAAATTCTATAGATCCTATACAGGGCAGCACAAAACTTCGCGAACACATTTCCGTTTATTGACAGAAACTCCAGAAAGATAATTTTAAACTGTGCTACGCGTTTCCTAACTAAACTAAAATTTAGCATCCTAGCATATACAAATCTATAGATCATATACAGGGCTGAATAAAAGTATTCGGATATTTTTCCGAATATTGTATCTGTTGGAAATTCCTGAAATTATGTTTTTAAATATGTTATGCGTTTTCCAAGGTGTTTACTTAGATGTTATCTTTTAGCTTATTAAACGGTATGTTTTGTAAAATTATTTTGGAAGCGTTGGAAAGTGCTACATAATCTATGCTTGACGCATGATTTTTCGTTCTTGTTTTTATATGATCAAGCATAGTTTGATCTTTGAAGTCAACTTTCTCAAAACGGCGATTTTGATCATTGCGCGCACGATTTCTGAAAAATGGTTGGTTAGAATTTCATGAAATTTTAATTGAATGTTTTAAACATACAGATGCACAAAATGACCTATTATTGAATTTCTCAAGTAATAAGTTTAGAATTCATGACTACTTTTGCATTAAAAAAAAACTCGATATTTCGAATTTTTCTAAAACAAAATTTTTTTCTCAGGATCTACACATCTAATTTTTCCTTGCAGGTCATTTGGAGAACACATTATATATGTACTCATTAAAAATTTTTTAGGCTGCTTTTAGCAATTCAAATGTGAAAAATCATGCGCGAAATACATGCATGAATAATTCTTTCGTAAAAAAATTATTATATTTTAAAATAACTTTAAAAGCTTTCTATGAGTGTATACATTTTTGGAGAATTTTAATTTATAAAATAAACCTTTAGTGATATGTATTTTAAATTTTATAATTCAAAGTCAATTAGTTACGGAGTTACTGTAATTCTTATAGAGGTCCCCTTTTTCATGTATTTTGTGAGTTCAAAGGTTACCTGACCCCTTAATTCAGCAATGATGCGTTCTTTAAGTTCTTTGAGTGTTTTTGGCAATGCTGTTCTAAACAAGTTCTTTGATGTAACCTCACAAAAAGAAATCTCATGGCTTAAGATCCAGGGATCTTGGTGGCCATGTGAATAAGGCTAAATCATCGTTACCCGCACCTCCAATCCAGCGATAAGTGACAGCAAAAAAAAAAAAAAAAAAAAAAAAAAAAAAAAAAAAAACCCTTTGAATTTTGTTTTGGTCATATATCACTTATTATAATATGTGTGTAATAACTTTAAAAATATAATTTTTTAAAATCCGGTCATTCCTTTATGCTAACCCTGTAGTCTTAAAATGTACAAAAATAATCCTTTCATAATAGTTTGGTTAAAATAATATGATTTAAAAATTTGCAGATTTATTTACTTTTTGAATATTATGATCCAATAATGGGCAACCCAAGAATATTGCCTGAACTGATCAGAGTAATGCATATATTATTTGGAAATTGAGGCATTCGACTGATTTCTAATTGAAACACATGTAATAATAACAATGACGCTGTGGTTGAAAAATGGCGATTGTTACTTCTGAAATAAAAACTCTTACGGATGAAATATTGAAAAGCTGTAATGATATAATTAACTGTCTGAATGAACCTAAAATTTCTCAACAGAATTATGGAAACCAGGATCCCTAACTGCACTGCCTCTGTCCGTGACATCATTCCGTAAGGCGTACTTATACCAGTTATTTTAGTGACACAATATTGTTTACAAAGATATTTGCTTTCAAAAGGTTTAAAAGGGCCCGAACTCCCACCTGTGAGTATGTGGCGCAGAGGCGTCAGCC
Organism: Maratus michaelseni; assembly: GCA_963931845.1. Lineage (NCBI taxonomy): Eukaryota > Metazoa > Arthropoda > Arachnida > Araneae > Salticidae > Maratus > Maratus michaelseni. The sequence goes on from OZ007587.1 coordinate 79,031,073, forward strand.
TCACACTTCTATTTTAACTGCCCCCTTACAGCTCGCTGGCACATCCGTCGCCCCTCTTCTCCCCCTAGTGGTTGGCTAGATAACATCCTTTCCCGCCCAGCACTGTTAAATAAACTGAAAAACATCTTTAAGTTTTTGATGGATCTTTCTAACTTGACCCGCTCCTGAGTTATGGCGGGGCCTCCGAGATGTCGCTGTGTGTCCTTCACCGGGCCTGCTACAAGTATTAGTGACGTCACAGTAGTGATCCACTTTGGTCAATGTATCGCAGCAGAAAGATGTAATAAAAAGAGCATTTCCGCTCTTATAATTTGTGATTACATAAATAATATTAAATTTCATAATCGTGAAATAAAAGGGAATTAATATACTTGTTTTATTAAAGGAAATTAAAAGTTTTAAATTAAAAAAATGCTAAGATCCGATTGAACCCATTGACTTACCTTTTCCTAAACACATTATTTTACAATAAATATACGTACAAAAAATATAATAAATCTACCAAAAACTTTACAAAATCAATCCCATTCCTCCCTTTTACAACTACATACCATAATTTAACCATCAAAACATAATAAATGTCAATTTAAATAGAGAAATCGACATTTTTTAACTATAGAGACCTTGGCACTTTTTTTTAACGCTTTGGCGTAATCCGGGCTTCAGAAAGTTAGATACGTTTTTAAATTATATACACAATTATGAAAACAAACCTAATGAATTTTTATGTTTATTTATATATATAAAATTATTTATATATACAATTCTGTTCTACCTGCATATAAAAAGAGATATATGGCTTCTTTATGTTAAATAAATTATATAAATATTGAAAAAAAATACTTATTTATATGAAACTACGAATAGGTTGCCAGAAAATATGTTGCAAACTTTCCTTCTCTCGCCATAAGCCTTTTTCGGTACTTTTCGGTTAGCCGGGCGCCAGTGATACATGTGTGTGTGTAGATATGTGTATATATATATGTGTGTGTGTGTGTGTGTATATATATATATATCACTGGCGCCCGGCTAACCGAAAAGTACCCAATTTTCTATCTTAACTTTGTAACTGACTTGTAATATTTTAATAATTGTCTATTTATTGTACTTGGGTCTAGGACCTAATAACCACTCAAATTAACTTATCAAAAGTTTTATTTTCATAATATATTTGTACACTTAAGTTAGCTAAAATGTTAAATGGAACTATGTAGAACTACTAAGTTGTGTAAAGCAGTTACTTTTAATTTTATAAACAAAGCACACTCACTTCTAACTAAATGTATCCAGATTTCATTCAATTTATTACAGTATTTCTTTCAAAATCATTTTTTAACTGTTTATCGTCTGCTTCTTTTATTTTTTTTTTCTAAAGATCATTTGACTCCTTTTGATTTGGAAGTACAAATTCATTCAAATATGCCGGAATATTTCCATTACAGTAGGATGGACATTCGTTGTTAGGGTTATTTTTTTTCTTCTCAGCACAGCAAGTTCAATACCATCATATTAATTTTAGCTTCACGAATTATGAAACGTATATCGAAACATTTAATGCATATCACTTCTGTTGAAATGTAAAAATAATTATCACAAGGTAATTTTCGTAGCTAAAATTTCTTCTTTTCATTATCAGTAGCGAATTTGAAGACTTAGATTAGAAACTAGGAGCACAACATTTTCTTCTCATTATTTTATAGATATAATCTACACTTTCTTTAATAATTATAATCAATAATTATTGATAGCATTATAATCTAAATACACTGAAAAATATTATTAATTACTATATAAAACAATAAATAAAATAAAAATACTATCGTAAACAATACGTACAAACGAACAAAGTACATGAAAATTTAAGTTATTATGGATCACTGTTTTGACGTCAGCAGGTTGTGACGTCACTTGTAGCAGGCCCGGTGTAGGACACACAGCGACATCTCGGAGGCCCCGGTTATGGACTTCATTCAATCATAAACCATCTTCACTGCCCAGTGTCGCGCTGGAGGTATGTCTCTGGCAGTGAACTACCTGTAATGTACATTAAGATAGTATCACCTTATCATGTCTGTTTCCACCCCGCCCCCTGTCGCGTTTTCTGGCGGGTTCAGCTCCAGCTGAATTATGTATTTTTTTAAAGACCTTAATAAAGGGACCGGGAGGGACATCTATGCTCTACAGATCTGGTTCCCAGTCTGAGCAGTCCCTCTTAGGCATTCAAAGTAGTATCGAGTTAACTGTTTTGAATTTGCAATTCATATCGTCAGATTCCTTTCCATAATATAAACGTCCTTTTATACATTATATTCGAAATGCTAATACGAAAACCACCTTCGTGAAACATGGTGCTTTGCCATTTTTTAAATACGATGAACAATATACTAATATATCAATGAAATAAAAAAAAATATTGTTGGAATTGTAAAAAATCGCTGACGGCTCGGCCTACAGGCACATGTAATTTCGAAGACGCAGTCGTGGGGCGCCTGTTTGTTGGGAATTGCGAAAGAAATTACCTTTTTTGCCATGATGCGGTAGTTGGAACCGCCCACTTCGAAACCTAACTTGTCGGCAGGGATTTTTTTTTTTTTTTTTTTTTTTTTTTTTGCTATAAGGGTTGGTCTTATAAAAAACTTGTCAATACAAAAGTTTTAGATAATATTAAGAGGATTCATGATAAATTTAAGCGGATTTGATATCTTGTGAATTGATGAAGTTATGAATTTTTTCCTTCTAAACCCCCTCCCCCCCCCCCTTCCTTGGAGCCATTTTTAATGATATCTAAAATTTGTCATACATAAATTTTCGGCCCTTTTCCTAGAAATAATAATAACTTTAAATGGATTTGTTACGTATGATAATTAAGAAATTATCTTTTTTTTCTGTTTTCACAAAAAGCCCCCCCCCCCTTCTCCTTGGTTTGATTTTGCCCATTAACGAACTTGACCGAGATTTTATGCCCCTTGATTTTATGCATCAGTTTGGAAGAGATTTGTGCAGAGTTATCGTGTCCATAAAAAAGTGACATAGATAGATAGATAGATAGATAGATAAAGTTTTGAACTGGAGGTGGTTTTGGGTTCTGGGAGTCATAATCAGCGTAAATCTGCAAAATTTTTTCAAACATTCCAACTTAGGGGAGAATGTAATAGATAGTATTTCTTACGAAATCTACCTAAAATAAGAACAAGAAAATATGCATCAGGCATAGATTATGAAAGATTTTCCAACAGTAACATAATATTATTAAACATTTCAGTTTTCACACAATGAAATGAGATTTCTCAATCTGTAGCGCCAAGTCGAGAAAGCACAGGGTAAGCATCCTTTTCAGGTAGCTACTCAGGACACTTTTGACCCCCCCCCCCCTCATATCTTTGCACTGGAGTTTCCCAAAAACCTGAAACTTCGTTTATCTTTAGTATCTGGCACATAGGACCAAAATTTAAATTTTCATGTTTCTGTCTTTACTAGTCTTTACTAGTTTACTGTCTTTACTATATGAACTCAAAGTTTCGATTTTTTGTCACTCCCTCACTCACCCGTCATCAAAAAGATAAGGTACATCCCATAGGCCCAGAAACTTGAAATTTGGAATAAAGCAAGGATACAAAAAAGAAAAAATTAAAAAATCCGGAAAATTCGAAAAAAAATTCCAACCAAATTGAAAATTGAAAATAATTCGATCTCCTAGTCTTAGAAACTTAAAATTTGGTGTGAAGTGCATAGGATTCAGAAAAAGAAACAATTAAAAACACAATACAATTCCACAACAAAATCGAAAAATCGAAAAAAATCGAAATTTGAAAATAATTCGATTTTGTAGCGCTAGAGACTTGAAATTTTGAATAAAGGTAATATTTTGGATACAAAAAAATAAACAAATAAATAAAAAATATATAAAAAAATCTTGAAAATTTGAAAAAAAAATTCGAAAAAAATTGAAAAATTGAAAATTATTCGACCTTTTAGTTTTAGAAACTTAAAATTTGGCGTAAAGGTAGTGTTTAGGATTCAGAATAAGGAAAAATAAAAACACAATAAAAATCAAAAATAATATAAAAAAACCGAAAAATTCGAATTCGGAATAAAGATAGTTTTTAACATACAAAATAAGAAAAAATAGAAAATTCGGAATATTCGAAAAAAAAAGTAGAAAAAAATTGAAAATAATGAAAATAATTTGATTTCTTAGCCTTAGAAACTTAAAATTCGGCGTAAAGGTAGTGTTTAGTAATCAGAATAAGGAAAAATTAAAACACAATAAAATTCGAAAATAAAATAAAAAAATCGAAAAATAACAAAAATTTGAAAATAATTCGATTTCGTAGAGCTTTTTTGCTACTGAGACTTGAAATTTGTAATAAAGGTTGTATTTAGGATACAAAATAAGGAAAAATTAAAAATACGGAAAATTCGGAAAAAAATCAAAACATCAAAAAATTCGGAAAAAAATCGAAAAAAAATCGGTTTGTGGGAATTATCCGGAATTTTTAATTTTGTATTTCTTTTTATCCTAAACAGTACTTTTATGCCAAATATCAAGTATCAAGGTCTGCGAGTAATACCTCAGATCGGTAGCACTTCTTTCTGGCAGCAATTGAGAGTATTCTTGACTCACCCCCACCATAACTTAGTGCTTGCTTATAAACTTGAAACTTTTTTTTTATCTAGATGACATTGATAACTGAACTAAAGCTCCAAATTTTTAGTACCTCCAAATAATAAGTACAGGGCTTGGAGAAAATCAGTGGATGATGTCCAAAAGAGCCCTAAGTCAAGAAAAGAAGCATTACTTACAAAAAGAAGTGAAATCCCACCAAAAACGTCCTATGTAAAAAATGCAGTCAAGGTCTCGTGACCCTTTTACCGTAAAAAGTTCTGAGATCGTGTAAAGCCAAGTTTATCTCTCTTATTAACTCTGAAATTTTCATTCACAAATAACTCCTAGTCTCTAGATCTTTAGTTAAAGATTATTTTGTGACTTCGGAATTACGCAACACAAGAAATTTATTACACTTTACTATGGGTGTAATGGGAAGGGATGTATTTTATTAAACCTATTATGAATACGAGGAATGGAAGCATAAAAGAGGGATGTCTTGTGTGGATGTTTTTTTATAATAATAATAATAATAATTATTATTATTATTATTATTATTATTGATAATTCGGGTTATTTTTTAAAATAAAAGGTTTAATAAGTAAATATGGTAATTTAATTGGAAATAGCAAAAGAAGATACCTTATAAGCATAATTATTAAAATTTAAACACATAATAAATTGATTAGACTGATTTCAGAATATAATAGTTTTTAAAAATAATTATCTTAAAGAGGGGAATCGGGTTTTTAAAGCGAGTTGGGAGGAAAATACGTCGAAAAGAATGAGTTCAAATAGTTACGCACATTACAATTCTAAAGTTTAACTAGATTATACAGATAATGCAAAATCTTTACTTTGACAAAATTCTTGCTTTGATTTATTTACTCTACATAACTTGTAATATATATTGTTGTTGTTGTTGTTGTTTTTAGTTCAACAATTCATTAATAAGTAGTGGTTTAACTGAATTATAGAAAAATCAAAACGTCTTTTCCAACATATATTCTATATTGCTGATGATAAATGACATTAAAAAATAGTATTAAAATAGTAATTTCTAAAAAACAATGGACACTATCATAAGGAATAGCTTTAATTCCTAAATATAAAACTCGAACAGTTACACATCACCTTTTGTTAAAGTTTAAGGTCAAATGAAAGGAACTTGTAATGATTCTCCGGGGAATCGAGATATTTCTTTCAGTTAGAGCTATTATACAATAAATTGATCGTTAAATTAATTGTAAGATACGATATAAAATATTCTCAAAATAAAATGTTTCATAACTCGTTCAAATTACAGTCTTTAAGTTACATAATTCTGTCTTAAATTGAAATGTTGTAGCGTGAACGTTCCGATTTAAGTTATTCCACCTAAGAACGTTTTTAAATAATGCAATAATATCGAGTTTCCGGAAAGGTCATGGCGTATACCTTTTATTTTTTTAAAGGTCATTTATTTATTCAAATATTTTAGAATAAGTGGTGATATATATTGCTCGTTTTATTCGGCGATGTTTCATCAGGTTTCGGTGGACTGCACAATTCTTCACTCATTAAAAGGCCATGTCTTGGTCGACGAAAAACTGAAGAAAATGCTGATTTGCAGCATCATATGAGTTTTACGTTGGACTACTTAACAAGTTCATTGCGCATACAGTACTTGCACTATGCTAGTCGCCCGACACGTGAGGCGCGTATAATACCAGTTCTACGCCGGGCGTTTCCGCTTCTGACCGCCTTTACTCGGCTACACCTATACGTAACAACTCGCCGATGGGCTCCTTGGATTCAGCATTGAACAAGCTTTCGAAAGTTACTTTGCGCTTACCGTTCGAAGATAGAAGTTTATTTGTCTGTGTGGGTGTGTGTTGTAAATGATATAATTTCAAAGACTGGATGAAGTAAATGTCAAGGCGTTTGTGTGCGTGTGTGCGTGTGTGTCGTGCGTGTCGTGCATGTGTGTGTGTATCGTGCGTGTGTGTATCGTGCGTGTGTGTATCGTGCGTGTGTGTGTGTGTGTGTGTGTGTGTGTGTGTGTGTGCATGTGTGTGTGTGTGATGGGGTGAAAGCTAGAAATTCAAAGAAAGATAATGTAAAATATCTAACATACGGCGATGTCGGGTGTTGCGGGTTTACTCTAGACATCCCTGTCCATTGCCTCACATAATACTAGTATGATGTCAATAATTTTGATGGTAAAATTTCTTTTAATACATTTTCCTATTTTTCGGTAAAATACAAAATATCTCATAAAAGAAACACAAAAGGGAAAAAAATTGTGCAACTAGAATAATTATGCGAGACCTGTTGCAATCTGAACGCTCAAAGTGCGGCAAGTATGGCGGATGTGGTAACCATTCCAAGTTCGGGTGATTTTAATTGTGGATCAAACTTATCATTAAATTATCTTTTTTCATTATCATCTGTGATGCCGCACAGTGGCAAATTTCACCGAAATCTCGGCCAAAATTCCAATTATGGTCTTTTTTTCTGTGTCTTCATGGTCTTGTTTTCACAGAGGTCTGCACTTCCAAAATTTCCAGACCCGGCCCGCCTCGATTTTTACAAAAAATTCCGATTTCTCTTACCATATAATTAAGATTCGTTTAAAGAATACTGCGTACATATTTATGTAAAAAGTTTACAGTATATATCAAACCATGTCTTTACAAGCCATATAATACAGAATAGCAACATTGATAATCACTTAGATTCTTAGAATATTACATTCAAATAAAGACTCATTAAAAAAAAAGTGGTTTAGAATAAAAGAAAAAAGTTGATTAAAAACATAATATGTTTTGAGGCTACATAATAATAAAAAGTAATTTTTTGAAAATATTTCTCTATAAAATATACTTCAAAATATCCCTTTAACAAAAATTCCATTATAACTATTAATTTTACAAAAAAAAAAAAAAAAAAAAAAAAAAAAAATCAGACATGTTCCGGGAACAATTAATTCCAGATCAGTCAAAGCCCGAGTACGTAGAAAAAAAATTAAGCCCCAGACCGCCCCGTTTCGTACCAAAGCTGCTAAAAAATTACATATGGACTCTGACAAAAAGTAACTGTGCAATACAGATATCTACGCTGGATCCTATAAATTCTGTAATAATATTATCAAACTAGCATCGGCTTGTGCAGCATATTTATACTTATGCAAGGATATATAAAATTGTTAATTCTGGGGGTTTTTTAAGTAGGGGAGGGGATATATGCTTGCCATCAAATTTTACTGTCACATCTTTCCTGAGACACAGTCTATCATAAAACAGTAAAGTTTATCACCAAAATATAATAATTTTTAATCATAAATATAATAATCTTTCCGTACAATAGAGGTAATTAATTTTCAATATATTCCACATCACATGGTAAGAGCTGAAATAAATTGCAATGTCTTTACTTTACGCAATAAAGCTGAGCTAAATATTAAGAAAATTGATATACATTCATGCAACTTCCACGTAGAAATAGTGTAACTTTTGTTTACACGTTTTGGCCATCATTGTGGGAAATTCCGTAGCTGTGCGTCGTTGAGATCAAAGCTACCAACACAGAGTTTTTTTAATCATCGTTAGTATAGTCATGTAAACCTCTGTTACCATGAATTTGCGATCATACGAGTTTTTCCGTTTACGGAAGTTGAACGGAAATTGTAGTCAGTTAAATGGAAATTGTATTCAGTTGGCCAGTAAAGTATAGCGATACAGTTTGACATTCCGTCTTCAACTTTTTGTAAACTTTTCAACACTTAACTAAATCAGTTTTTAGTATGAAGCTTGAACTGTTAGCTGGTAATTAGGATGTAATAAAACATTTGCATAGATAATATATTTAACAATAACACATTTGCACATAAACTTTTATGTTCCAACAATAATCTTGTGGATTCTAAGCTGCCTCATGACGTTTCCCACACTCAATAAATGGAAAGATAAAGCTCTATTCCTATTCACCCTCTTTAGTGACTTACTAAAACTCTTAAATATTCTAATAGGAAGATAATAAAAGAAAACTACTGGATTTAGGATCAGTCAGTTGGTTATTTTTAATAATAGATATGTAATCAAATTTACATTTTTGTGTAACCAAATATAAATCTTCAGTTACACTTTTTTTATTTACATCATTTTGCAAATTCTGTTTTTTTTTTCATACAGTTTGAACGGAGAAAGACTTGCTAATATTTAAATTATATATGCGACGTTTGTTGATCTGTTTATAAATATGAAGTTTAGAGAGTGACGCGAAATGCACTACGGCTACGGCTTATACTTAAATAAAATTAGACTAATATTGCACAGATAAAGTGCAGTGTGCGTAAAATAGAATTCGAGAGCAGTTGAAAATTTCTTTACTTTCAGCAGTCAGTTAAGTTCAAATTCGATAGGCATCAGTTTACGTTTAAACATCTAAAGAGTTGAAACACATTTATAGATTTCTTTTAATTTTAGTAAAATCTCCAATAGAGTTTTACAGCTAGAAAACAAGTTTTTTTGGCTAATTTACAATTTTCTTATAACACATGCGGGGAATCGGATTTCTTAGTGGAAGAAGATGCGAATAAGTAGTGTTAGAAGAAGGTGTAAAGAAAAAATTGTACAGAAGAAATTCTAAGGAAGAAGGTGTAACGTTTAGTGGAAGAAGGTGTTATGTCATATTTTATCTAAAGATATCTTATTATATAGATGAAGGTGATATGAGGTATTCTATCATGTAGGAAAGTTAAAATAATAAGATTTGTTTTACTCTTGACATGAGAGACTATATTTTTAATATTTAATATTTTTTACATAATAGTTTAGATAATATTTATATATTTTATTATTTAAAAATAAAATGTTAATATGTTTTGTCGAAGATATATTTTAGTGCCACCTGCTAACATTTCAAACATGTGCTGCAAAGAAAAAAAAATTCTATAAAATTTACAAAATCAAAAAGGTTTATTTTACTCGAAATTTAATTTTTGTTACATACTTTGTTCTTCCCCTAAGTTCTTCAATTCTCGGTTAAATACACTACAGTGCAAGAATAAGTTAAGCTAAAACTATATGTAACTCAACTATGCATGTATTAACTTTCTAAACTGCTTAGTTATATCCATTTCTGAAAAGAATTCATCAATTTATTTTAATACCACCCTTTTGATACCACACATTTAATCACCATACTTTTACCCGTCGACGAAATGCAAGTAAAGGAATCTTGCGGAAAAAATATGTAACCATACAAAAGACAGTTACAAATAAAAACGTCGTTATTTAAAAATGTAATATTTTTAGAAAAATCTCGCAGATTCTGAAATAGATGTAAAAGAAAAAATTGTGTCTAGCATGGAAATTACACATCATTTTATGATTTTCTTTATAACTCTTATTATTAATATTATTATTTAAAAAAAAATCAAAAAAATCTGGCTGCAGTTGAGTTCCAAATGTGAATGAAATATCATTTTTCTTTCAAAAACCTGAACATAATATAAATCAGTAGATTAAGACGTTTGAGAAATAAATCAAATTAATGGTCTGTTATTAATTTATGATTGGCTTAATGAAAAAGCATAAGTTAAGCAATTCAATAAATCCCAAATGTCATATTTTGACAAAAGTTAATGGAGGATGTTGAATGTTGTTTTTGGAAAAATAATGTTATTGATATTTTACTTTATAATATTTGCTTATGTTTTTATAATGTATATTATTTTGATAAATGTACTAAATTACAAGAAAATTTTATTTACAAAGCTTTCGTTTTTACTTCAGAAGTCTTAGATATAGTTTTAAGATAATGTTGTAAAAATATTTGAAATATCTTAATGCCAATGTTTGATAAAATAAAATTCTGCAGTGTAAACAAAGATGTTTTTAAAAATGCAACGATTTCAGATATAATTTGAATTTAAATTTTTATCATGTAAATTTTAAACTAGAAGTGTCTACTGATATTTTAGTAAAAAAATTTCCTTTTAAAAACAATCATACTGGAATGTCGTTAAAATACAGAATAATATAGTACTAGAATATTTTGCTGACTACATAGAATGAATTGATCAACACAGATGTAATTTTCTATCCAATATTCTATACGTAACTAATATAATTTTTTAACACCTTTTAAACTATTTTTATAATGCGATAAATTAAAATTTCCAGTTATATCATCTCTATAATAAAACCGTAAGTCATGTGACTGTCATCAACAATTCCGGAATGCCCGCTTCACTTTTTCATATGCCAGGCGGCCATTTTTATTCAAAATTATTTTTTCGAATAAAACTTAATAAATGTTACATTTTTAGAAAGATCGTTCAAAATAAATTAATATTTGAAAGATGACTTACGTTCAATTATGTATATATTCTTCAATAACTTCAGTTGAAATTAGCCTCGCAGTTCAAATTCTCTATCCATGAAAGTAAACAAAAAAAAAAAAAAAAAAAAAAAAAATTCATTTGTCGTGAAGGTTTAAAATATTAAACCATTAAACCATGGAGATAATCGTTCGTAAAGTAAGTTTTCCGTGAAAAAATTTTTGGAGCGCTGCCTGGTGTCAAAAAAATAATTCGTACCAGTGACACAATCAAAGTTTACCACAATTATGTGCTATACAACTCAATTTCATTCTTTATCTTTTCTTGATGTAAGCTGAATGTAAACAAATACAACTCCTGTAATGATATTTAATGAATCAAATTTCGAAACAAATTGTCAGTTAATCTGGTATTTATGTATTATACGTGCAAGGAAGAGAGACCACTGAAAATGATTGTTAATCACCAATCATATTTACCATTATAAATGACCAATCGCTTTCAAAACAGTAATTTAATATACATTTACAAAATACATATCATTAAGTACTTTTGTGTTATTTGGGCGCAAATCTCGCCAATAGCATATTTAAAATCGCCAATACCAGCTTTTATTTTTCGCGTATGCAAATTAGAAATGATACTTTGATTTTGAAATCAAATGTTCTGGTGGAACAGCTGTCGTAGACGCACCGGGGCACTATATTAACTATAGAGTTGCAATATAGAGAGAAACAACGGGTTGCTGTAATTAGAATTATAGGCGGTAATGTTGTCGTGGCGTATGTACAAGTTACGGATCTTAATAGTCAGTAGACATTAAGCAGAAATGCCAAAGTAAGGGAATTATGCAGTTATGAAAACTCCTGAACTATATCAAAATAGGAGAGCAGAGAAAAACAGAGTCGAACAGAGACCGGCATCTAGAAGGAAGTTCGTGAATTTTAATCAGATTCTACGCCACGGGTCAAAAGTGCTGACAGCAAATATGGTTTAAAAGGAATGTGATTATCAAAACTGGCTTCCAAAAGTTCAATGTTTCACCAAACCATACTCGAAAATTACGTGTTATAATATGCACCCCGATTATGTCACATTATTCAAGACGTTTTAAATGAGAATAATGATAGATTTTCTAATCTCCCGTAATCAAGTCTACAGCCAAAGTTAGCGAGAAACAAACAAACAAACAAAAGAATATTGGCAACAATATGGTTCAGTGTAAATGTGGATATCATTAAAGACTTTCACAAAATAGACTTCAATGCACCAAATCGTATTAACTAAAATACGCCATTTGGCAATGGATTCAATTACGGAAAACTACTTAATATGTTTAAGAATCTCCTCATTAGCAAACATATTGCGACTGATAAGCAAACGGATATGAAGCATAAACGCTTAAGTTGGTTAAGCGGTTTTTGTCAAGAAAGATGAAATAAATAACAACAAAAAATATGCGAAATGCTACCATGATCGCAAAAGTTTTTGATTTGTCTATTAGAATCTTCCGGTTTGGGGAAGGATTACGGAAAAAAATAAATTATGAATAAAAGTAACGTGTTACAGTGCTTAACATACATTTAAGGGAGACCAAACTGGTCGCCAGTGACGGCTAGTAACATATAAGGTTTCATACAAGCAAGATCACATTTATTTACACTAAAAATTAACGCCCTTCTTACAAATAATGCATGGAAAACATGCATGAGGAGGTAATTAGTCATTTTAAATGTATCCCGTGTGTTTCAAAGGTTCGGAGCAAAAGTAAAATCGGATTTTAAAAAATTGTGCTTCCAAGAGACGTGATTTGCAGATTAATTTTCACCTTAATCTACGAATTTGTATGGCATAAAAAAATAGTTCAAATTCTCAACTGTAGAGGGTGAAAGCACTGCTGCAGGTACCTCCATGGAGGTGAAGTAAGCATATCATTTACAGAATATAAAATTAGGAATACGCCTAAACATACGACGCCTGTCTTTGGTCGTGAAGCTACTTAAAATCCCGCGTTGATAGAGGAAATTCTATATTTTTAGCAACACTTTAGAATGCCATACAGCAGGAGATAGCAGGATTACAGTTGACCTGATGTTTTATGTTGCATCAGGCATAATATTGAAAATGTTTTCAGTACTGAAATGAGTGAGTGCATTCGTTGAACACTTGGAGCTGTAAATAATGCTGAAAAAATATCTATTATATCACAAATATTAACCAATCATTATTTAATTTACTGCAGCGTTCTCTGCTCTCGAGATTTTGAATTTTGAATTTTATTTTTACTCATACAACATTCTACCACAGTGAATAATCATTTGCTGTGATTTTATGTATTTCAGTGTTGTAATTTCTTTGTTATAATTTCATTATTGTAACTATTTTTGAGTCATTATTTTTCTAACTGTATTGTGACAAGATTTATTATTTTTTACTCTCCCCCCCCCTCCCCATTTAACCCCCTTACGGTGTGAAATTTTAAAATCGCTGAAATGCATTTATAACCGTTTTCAGTAGATTTCTTTTACTGAATTTCGCGCTGCTTATTAAAACTGCTGCTGAGATATATCAAAATGATTTAAACTTTCGATCGCCTCTTTAATCCTCTTCGGGGGGGGGGGGGGGGGGGGGGGATTTTCAAAAATAATTTCTTATTGCTTTTGCCTAGGTCATAACAGTAATCTACTGTCCAAATTTCATGATCCTGACTTTAATCGTTTCAGCTGGGCATTGATGAGTCAGTCAGTCAGTCAGGAGTTCTCTCTTTATATAATAGCATAGATAAAGAAGTTTATCTATTTTTTATACAAACAGAAATAACTTGTATTTACAAAAACACACACGCATATGTATATATATATATATATACTAGGGGGCTCTGCCCCCTACTCGCTACACTCACCAACCCCCGTTCTGATTTCACAGCCTCTTAAAACCTGGTAATGTATCCTGTTTTAAAAAGATGATGATGATGATATCACGAACGGCGACTATCTTCTGTAATCAGGTTTTTAATGCTTTTTCATTTAATTCATCGTTTTTATTTTTAATATTCACGTGTAAACACAATTTTTATGACGTAATTTTCTTTATTTCCTGCTTTCAACACGTGATCATTTAATTATTATTTTAAACTTTCATTATTGTTTTTAATAGTCTCGCGTAAATACATTTTTTATTTGAGATAAAACATAATCCTTTGCGCTTATTTAGAAATTGGCAACAATATAACAAAAATGACTTTTTCAATAAAAGATTTTTTACTAGATTTTTAAGGATTTTTTGAGTTTTTATTGTCCAACCGTGATAATTTTTTTAATTTATCAAAGCTTGTTATATTTCACGTCTGGTGGTATGATTTTCGAATCCGTAGGATGGCTAGAAAAAAAGTAATAGCTCCTCAAAAAAGTCCCTAGTAAAAAAGCGATGAGAATAACCCGGAATATCTACGCAGAATTTGATTGGTCCATTTCTAAATCGTTTTTGGCTCAGTTCCAGATTACTTTTTTTTAATATAGAAGAATATATATATATAGCCTTTCCAATACATAGCTATTTTCTTATTGCCTTTTAATTTTGCTCCGAACATTTGAAACATCAGGTAGATTCAAACGAAAAGATATGTCAGCTTTCTGTATGAGTAAAGCAGTATATTAAAGCATTTGTACAAGCAGTAAAAATGTAAAAGCTTTGAGAAATAAAAACAATTTTCTATTTTCATCATTGTTTTTGCTTAAATTAACAAGAAGAATTTACAGTTTCACCTTTAATCAATTTAAAAAATAAAACCACGCGAAAAATCTTAAATTATTGGTATAGTTCTTGTCATATTTTAAAAATACTTTTCATTTTAGAAGATTTTTTATTAAAATCGGTGACATTTTCAGAGCACCTGAAACTGTGAGCAATAGAACGTTCAAGAATAAAAAGAGTATGATTGTAATGATAATATTTCAACACGTAATTGATTATTATCAAATAAGGCGAAAGAATTGGGTTTCAAGCTTAACTTTCTGTTTTCAGAGTTATAAAACCAGTACATTATTCGGAATTAAGGTATTTATGCGTATATAATGCGAACATTTTCGAAAATTTTAGGACAGAAAAGTAGGAAGCGTAAAATACATATGGAATATTACCGAACTACAGTGAAACTTCCCTTTAACGAAGTCCCTATTTAACGAAGTTTTCTACTTAACGAAATTTTCTGCAGAACTTTGACTTTGAACACCATTAGCATGTAAATTAATCTCCACATTACGAAAAATATATTCTATATAACGAAGTTTGTTTCACTTTTGTACGTACACAGAATTCAAACTAAGCGATTGCTGTTCGAAGGATATGCAAATTTATTTCAGCGGATTCGATTGTATGAAAATGAACACATTTAAATAATTTCCATTCTGCTTGGTGCTAAATAAAACAATTTTTTTTCACACTAAGAAAAACACATCACTATTCTCCTACTCCGAGACTCCAGCGCTGACAATTGGGGGAAGTCAAAATCCCCTTTTTACCTTCAATGATATAGAAGATGAGGTGTCGCAATGGCGTCAGATGCATTGAAACAAAAAATGTCTATTAGAGTTAGACAGGTACCATTCTGTCCTTCCATTGCTAATAGACAATTGCTTTGTACATCCAAAAGAACGTGCTTCAAAATACAAATCGAAGAACATCAAAGTTATTTTTGTTCCTGCCAATACAGCTAAACTTCAATCATTAGTCTATGGAAAAATAAAAAATCTTGAAGTACATTATCGAAAAAGACAGAAAAAAGCCAATGTAGTGAAAACATTAGTTTGAGATTCTGTATGTCAGAGCTGATGAAAGCTTGGGAATGTGACGTGATTTCATCGACCGTACACAACTGTTTTGTAAAAGACGGCTTCATAATAAAAACTGAATCAAATGCTTCTGAATCCAATACCTGTTTGTCATATCTCAAGAAAAAATTTCATGAATTTAAGTTAATTTCTATTTAACGAATTTTCTTCATAACGAAGTTTTTAAGTGTAACGATCAGACTTCGTTAAATGGAAGTTCCACTGTATATGAAATCACGCAAACTTTCACTACGTTACTGCATAGAACATGTATATTTCGTATAAAATTGTGCGAATATTGAAGTAGTAAGTAAAATAAGGAATTAATTGAATTTTATGTTCCGTACTTTGTGTATTATGAGTATGTACACAACAATTACTCGTTTTTATGATTTCTACCAGAATGACTGAGGAAAAGCATGGTGTCTATCTTACGATAAATTAGAATAACTCAAGAATAAATGAAGTCAAAACTTCGCAATGAACAATGCATCATGCACTTGAATATACATTTTTGGAAGTAGATATGTGCATTGCTAGTTTAGAATTCAGTAGCTTGTAGAATGTATATTGGTAGTATTGCATTAGTGGGATCATTATTTTTTAAAACAAATTTTTCAGAGAGAGAAAAAAAAGAGTGAAAATATTAATATTAATGGTATAGTAGTTTTGTAAGATGGCGTAATATACGTGAGTAAATAAGTTAATTTAGATTACAGACTTTTTTTCTGGGTTGGTATTTTTACTCATTTTAGTTTCCAAAGTACTATATTTTCTTCCATTAAATTTGTATTATATATATATATATATATATGAGATATAACTTTTTGAGGGTACTTTTTCAGTATAGGGGCATTGGCGAAATATAGGAAATGGGCTTGGCGAAAGAAGGAAATTTGGCAACATATTTTCTGGCAATCTATTCACTGCTTTATATACACAAGCAATTTTTTCAATATTTATACATTTATTTAATACTAGCGGCACCTCACGGCTTCGATCGGTTGGACAATAAGTTGACCTCCTTGGAAAAATGTCAAGCAAAATATCTAAACAAAAATCAGCAATAGTTGTCTTATTTGTCCAATTTTCCATAATCGGGTTCATTGCCGATGTTGGCAATGAAATCGTTAAAATAGATGAAATACGTGTTTAACTAGTTTTTAGCAGATTTATGTATTTCAATGTTGTAATTTCTTTGTTATAATTTCATTATTGTAACTATTTTTGAGTCTTTTTTTTTCTAACTACATTGTTGTAAGATTGATTATTTTTTACCCCCCCCCCCCCTCCATTTAACCCTCTTACGGTGTGAAATTTTAAAATCGCTGAAATACATTTTTAACCATTTTCAGTAGATTTCTTTTCCTGAATTTCGCGCTCCTACTTAAAACTGCTGCTGAAATATAGCGAAATGATCTAAACTTTCGATCACCTCTTTGATCCTCTTCGGGGAGGGGGGGGGATTTCAAAAATACTTTCTTATGGCTTGCTTGGGTCATAACAGCAATCTACTGTCTAAATTTCATGATCCTGACTTTAGTCGTTTCAGCTGGGCTATGATGAGTTAGACAGTCAGTCAGGCGTTCTCTCTTTATATAATAGTATAGATAAAGAAGTCATTTATCTGTTTTTATACAAACAGAAATAAATTGTACATACCGAATTGAGCCAAACTCTAAAAAAAAGTCAAGGCCCCTATACTGGAAAAGTACCTTTTGTTGTTTTCCTTATCAAAAACAAGGAGCGTATTATGCAGCCATGCACGTTATACATGCATAAGTATGATAGTGTCTCAATAACCCAACACATGTAAATAATCGGGTTCTAAAGATATTTGAAGTTATGGTAAACATTGGAATTTCCGTAAGAGTACTTTCATGAATGTTTCTCTTATTTACATAGCTCTCCATTTTCTCTGCGTATTTTTTATCAGCGCCGTTTTGGCTGATATAAACTTAATTAAGTTTCTTCCGAGAAGAATGGTATTAATAGAATTCCAGGAAAATGGTTGGAAACTAATGTTGCGTTGCTATGGTAATATTCTTCAACGCCATCAGCTGTAAAAGAAAGGAAGAATTGGTATTTTGATACCCTTCACATGCACATTTAAGGTCTGTAATAGAAGTCTTCTGAAAAGAGAGGGATACTCCTTCTATCAAAATTGATAATTATGAGAGACCCAGAAATTAAACAAACTTTCCATTTACGTATGCGACCCAAATGTAGTACTAAATAGAATTTAATGATACAGCTATTTGCTTAACCTTCTGCTTAAACATTGTGGAAAATAAAATGCATTTATTCCGTTAAAAAAAAAAAAAAAAAAAAAAAAAAAAAAAAACATTATTGAAAATGAAGTCTTCTCAATTTAAGAACCTGGATAACAATAAAGTTTAAGTATCTGTATCAGATGTACATCATTAAGTTGTTCTATTTTAAAAGATTACAAGAAGTTTCTGACTTAAAAAATAAGCATAATGTATGAAGTTCTTTTTTTACGTCTGAGAACAGGTAGAAATATGCAATTTTTTGAATTAAAACATGCATATTTTTACTTTCAAAAATCTATTTTTATTCTTTTTTATTGAAAAATGGACCGTTTGAACTCTCTTTTCTTTGATGTTACACGGGCGTGTAGCGATCCGAGGTTCCCAAGATTTCTCTGAATCACATCATTTGAAATCCGTTAAAATATAGATAACTGTCTAGTAATTGACTGAGGTTTTTGAGAAACTAAATTTTAAACAAATTGGCGAGCAACAAACTTAATGTATCCTTTTTCAACAAAAAATCTGATTTTTTTTTCTATAAAAATCGAAAGCATTAAAAATTTTAAAGAAAAATCAGTCAAAGATTAGTATAATATCTATAAACTTTTATTAAAACAAAACAAAAACAAAACAAAACAAGGAAATCGGTTTATCCGTTGCCGAGATATTTTGAGTACCAAATTAAAAAATATTATTTCGAGAAAATCGCATTTAAATTTTTACAAGTAACGCTCGATCGAATACTGTTAGGCAAAAAATCGCTATATATGTTTATTTTTTTCTTTTTACAATGGCTTCGAGCGAACGTTTATGAAATGTCTGACATTCAGAAAATGAAAAAAAATACCACTTTTTGAAGCAGAAAAACACTCATAACCCTTTAAATTGAAATATTTTGTTCAATTCAGTGCAATATTGCAAGTGGAGGCCCATGTGTGACCAGACTCATCCGAATTAAAAGAAAAAAATTATAAAGACAAATGCGGTTTTTTATGAAAATTGTAAAAAATGTTTTTCAATTGTGTTTATATGTATTATATAAAACAGTCTAATTCAAACTATATTTTTAAAACTAAAAAATATGATATTTTTTGTTGATCTGATCTATGAAAAATTGATTTTCTTCCTTCGTCTTGGATATAACCATTACGGGAAAACCAAATAAAATAAGCAACATGATAAACTTTGTTAACATTGAGAATTAGCCCTATTGTAAATGGCTTGAATTTCAATTCCTTAAGAGCCTACATCAGTCATGCGAAAAAACGCGCAAACTAATGTTAAGTCTATGGGAAGGTTCTTGCGCGGTTTCTCGCTGGCATTTTAATATTTTTAAATGATTTTTTTTTGCATAGGATAGTTGAGGTCGATCTCTAACGTTGTTAGTTTTTAATTTTTTAATTTTGGTTACAGTTTTTTTATAAGCAGACATTTTCAATTTTGGAACCGGTCGGAACCGGTTCTGAAAGTGAAAATACCTTTATATAAAAGAACTGGAACCAAAATCGAAAAAGTAAAAACTAACAACGTTAGAGATCGACCTCAACTATCCTAAGCAAAAAAAAAATCATTTTAAAATATTAAAATGCGAGCGAGAAATCGCGCAAGAACCTTCCCATAGACTTAACATTAGCTTGAGCGTTTCTTTGCGTGACTAGCGCAGGCTGTTAAGATCGGTACATTTACAACAAAAACCATTATGAATGTTATGGAGGCGAAAAGAATGTTATGGAGTAGGAGCGCGAAATTCAGGAAAAGAAATCTACTGAAAATGGTTAAAAATGTATTTCAGCGATTTTAAAATTTCACACCGTAAGAGGGTTAAATGGAGGGGGGGGGGTTGTGATTATGTGTGTTATTCCATTATTATTGTGCATTTATTATGCCTATAATTATCAATTTCTTATTTCATATTTCGCACTGTTCGATTTTCTTCCGTATTTTTAAATTTATTGTTGTAAATAATTTTTTTATTTGTTAACACACTTGGAATATGCCGTACTTTGCGAGGTAACTAGGACACATTCTTTCGAAAAGGAAATCTCCCATCCAGACCCAGAGCCGTCCTTAGGGAAGTGCCACAGGTGTGACTCTACACGGCTTCATGTCCAGAAAGATCTCGCACTCGGAAAAAATCGTTTTTTCTTTCATTAAAAAAAAAATCGTTGCGAAACGAAACTGTTCAAACTTTTTGAAAATCTTGATCCTTTTTGCTGAAAGTCGTTTCCGACCAGATATTCCGACATGTAATATTCGTTTTACTTAATAACAAAATGTCTGTCATTAAATAATTGAATTTTTTAATGGTAACTAGGTAGTTAATTTTTCAATATGCATTTATTTTGACCGTTGCGTCAACGCAACACCAACGGGTAATGAGTTAACTCAGCAACATCAGCATTTTTACAGCAGGAAGTACGAAACCACAGGCATGGTGAGAAGGAAATATTCCTGTCACATTAGTCACGGGGAATGGACTTTAAGAAAGAACACAGAATTTCTTTTAACATCTTGTTTCTCTGCGTTGCCGCAAAATTATAGGGAATTCATAAAACTACTTCTCCAGAGTATAATGTCTCTACACAGCCTTGAATGAGCATCGAAATTGTACCATGTAACAAAAAATAGCTCGAAAAAATAGATCATTCTGATGAGTCGAGATTCTTTTTGTATCATATCGTTGACTCGTTATAATATCAAGTCTTCCAGCAGAGCAGATGCCTGCTAGATGCAAACTGGGCAACGAAAAAAAAAATGTCCAGCACTATTTATTCTTTAGTGTGCGCTTTAATTAATGGGGTAGGTCCAATATGCTTTGTAGAATATGCCATGAGATTTTTTGACTATGTCAGTATTCCATCTGACATGTTACATCCATTCATGGTACCCATATTTCTTTACAGGAATGACACTTTTGAAAGAGTTTGTTCTCCATGTCACAAAACCAAAGATGTACTACAATTATTTGAATAGCATGATACTGATTTTATGTTAATGCTTTGCTTTTTTAATTCAATGGAGAATGGGGCAGCAGTAGAGAATTTTCAAATTCCCTCCCAGAGAAGCACTAAAATTCTAGGATCGTTGGGTGAAACTTTTGTGCAATCTAACGAAAACTTTTCAAGGCTACCAATTCTAAAAAAATTGTAATTATTTTGCATGTGTCAATTGAACCTACACATTGATATGTGACTGGTCATAGTCTTCACTCAACAATATTTTCCTTATACTCGCCTATATGCTCTGCTAGATAATTTTAAAAGTACTTCAAAAAGAAAAGAAATCTTACTCCCAGAAAAATTCATGAATTCAACTAATTTTTCCGTTGGTTATAGTTTGTTAAAATACGAAAACTTTCGCTTTGTTTTTCCCATTCCCCCTCCCCCCCCCCCAAAAAAAAAAAAAATGCAGAAAATTCCCCAATCTAGCGTGAAAAGTATCTGAAATCTTCCAATCTAAAGATGCATTTTCGTCAAATCAATTCGGTGTACCGGCAACTATGCTGAATAGTAATTTTACGTATTAGAAACGGAATTTTTACGTATGCCCTTTTTCCCACAAAACACGTACAATTTGCAAACAAAAGCATAAAATTTACGGAAGTTCTTCAGTCAAAAGACGGAAATTTCTTTAAATAGAAGAAAAATCTCTTTCAACCACAGAAGAGTTCCAGCAGTTTGCTGCCTGTACTACATTTTTAGAGATTTTTTTTTTTTTTTTTTTTTTTTTTTTTGAGGGTGCAAAGATCATTTTCAACGACATTTTTGCCGAAAATAAATCATTGCCTTATGCAATGACAGAAATTCCGCGGTTAAATAAGGTTAAGTCCTGCGCATAATTCCTATGCATGAGAGAGCTGCACTAGGTCATAGATTAATATACAAGATAGGACATTATCATAGGGCGTAATAGTAACAAGATGACGATCACAGCGCCTGTAGTGACAAGGGAGTAGAAACGTCTCTTAGACGGAATATTTCTCCTTTTGAACGTCTGTCTTATTATGATCTTTCTTTTTTTAATGCTACATATTTACATTTTCAACTTTGTAGGAAAAGCGGAAAACGAAAGTTTTAAAATTCCGATTTGTATGCAGACATAATTCTACTTGATATATATTTTAAGATCTTTAGCCATAGTAAAAATGTT
Source organism: Maratus michaelseni (assembly GCA_963931845.1). Lineage (NCBI taxonomy): Eukaryota > Metazoa > Arthropoda > Arachnida > Araneae > Salticidae > Maratus > Maratus michaelseni. The sequence goes on from OZ007587.1 coordinate 79,053,255, forward strand.
CTGAAAAGAACTGTTGTTTCAATAATAATAAAATAAAAAATAAAATGAAGTCCTTTAAAAAGAAACTTAACACACCAGCCAATTTGAATAGCAGCGTCTGCCTCGAAACGAAAAGAATAGATATTAAAAACGTAGAGCATAAACAGATTTCATATACATGGTAAATTTCGGAAGCTTCTTAGTTTTCCCCCCTTGTCACTAGTGACGCTATTGTTGCTGCCGTTACAGATTTTGCTGCAAATGTCCTATCTTCTATATTAATCTATGCGCTAGGTTGGGTAACCAGATTTTACCCAAATTTGACCCGATCAATTTTTCCGGTTATATCCTGTTGGCCCCATTTGTTTCGTTGCGGGACGGCTTGGAATTGGGTTGACTTCATTTGTTTTAGATTGGGGTTGGTTTTGAGTTGAGTGTTGACTTTTATGGATCGGTTTACCTGGTAATACGATTTTTCAAAACGAAGTCCAGAAGATTATTTCAGACTAAAACAGTATACATTTGAATATAAATGAGTATATTTAGTTTCATTTTTCTATTTAAAATATAAATTTGATATTAGAGCCATAAATATATTTTAGATTATTTCAGACTAAAACAGTATACATTTGAATATAAATGAGTATCTTTAGTTTCATTTTTCTATTTAAAATATAAATTTGATATTAGAGCCATAAATATATTTAGACTATTTTCTCTTCTTTCACTAAAATATGGATTTAATTTCTTTCATATAGAGTTTCGAGTCCTTTTCGGTTCGACCGGGTTCGTATCTGTTATCGGGTCAACGAATATTTTTTTATCGGGTTTGAGTGGATTTCAGATAACATTTTTGGGTACGGATCAACATATTCCGATCCGTGCACGACAGGAGTATGGAATATTTATCTCGACGATAAAATTGTTTTCATCAGTGGCGTGTGCTTGTGTATCAAACAAATTGCACGCAAAAATATTTTCTGCATATTCTATTTCCACACAATCTGTTTACATCAACTAATTCTTTCATATTCCTAGAATGAATGGAAAATAACAATGCAAGTGCTTTTTATTTACATAATACAACTATTCAATAAGTACAAATTACTTTGCGGTAAGCTTTACAAAACAAGATAAATGAAAATAGATCTTGAAAGAATAATAAGATTAATCTTTTATCTTCTAATGTAAACAGAATCTGAAAGCAAATCAAAATACATCTAATTTTTTCTTTATATAAATCTATTGAGTATGAAAAAACAAAAATACTTAGATGATCAAATAGAATTGCTTAATAAAAAAAAACATATCTTGAAATGTTTGTTTATGGTATATCTATGAAAGTGTATATTAAATTCTATTGTAAAAATTATAAATAAAAATAACAAAAAATCTATCTTATTAGCATATTTGATTTATGCACCAGACCGGTTAAGATTAAAAAATGTTTTTTTTAATTTTTAAATTATTTCTTAATTTAATTTAGACTAATTTAATTCCTTAATTAGTAAATTACAGTCATTTCTGAATGAGGTAGATTCTGTGCAAGACGGAAATCTGTGTAACATGGAAAAATTTTGAAGTCCTGTCGAATCCATACACATAGAGTCTAACTTTGTCTAAGGCGGAATACTATTTATTACGGAAACTTCTCTCGGTCCCGATTGATACCACCTAATGGTCCTATTATTACACGAGATGTCAATATCGCTGATAGTTCGGGAAACACAGTATTAACCTATGGCTTCAGAAAGAGTGGCTCGAAATAAGCAGCTTTTGATTGTTGGAGGTATTTATTGCTTGAAAAGGAGCAGGGTCATCCTTAAAGGTTCGAACAGCGTTTCTCCTCATCGGAACGTCTGTTGTGGGTTTTTGGTCTCTTTGATTTTTTGTGACTTTCTTAGCATGTCTAAATTTCAGAGGTCACTAGTGGACGACGTTGACAGGTCGGACATCACCTCAACCTTTTGTTGAGACTCCCTTTTGTTGATAATCACAGACCCTGTGCTGAAGAATGGGAAGTCGTAAAATTTATGGGGTTTTAGGTAGACTTGCTTAGATCGCGAAAATAAACGCGAATTAGAGGACCGAACAGACAGTGTTCTTATGTGTCACTTTCTCTGATTTCTGAAGCGCTCCCTTTCGTCTTTTATGTCTTCCTTAGCATGTATAAAGATCAGAGGTCAAGAGAGGGAGCCGTTGACAGATGGGACACCACCCCTTTCTTTTGCTGAGACTCACCTTTCTTTTGCCAATGACCACAAAATGATTCGAAAACAATGGGAAGACATGTGATTTATGGTTATCTCAGGACGACTTGCCCATGAAGCGCATAAATGCACCTTAACATCCAATGAAATACTTGGAAAACTGACGTCACGTTTTGACTGACATTTCATCCCTTTATTCGCCTACGTAGAGATATGTAAAGCTCTGAATATGAATGGGGAAACGAGTTCAAGTTTTTATGGCTCCCGTAGCGCCACGGAATGGAGGAAACAGACTTGATCGGTGTGTAGGGAAAATTTTTGTCGCTTTAAATTATCCTGTTCTAACCGGTCTTCGCCCGTTTACACGGTCGCTTGAGAGAGGGAGATTCAGATGACTTCTGAAGCGTAAAGACCGGACTACGCCTGGGATCCACAAAGTGCATTTTACATGCAAACAGAAATATGTAAATAAAATATTTTTAATTATGCTAAAATAACTTATGAAAATATCATAAAAGCCTGTAAATAAAGATTTCGCGACATAATAATAAGTTTAAATCATGAGCCCCTAACAGAGACCTGCTCTATCCTGCCCGTGCATATCTATAGGTAAGGGAGAATTTTTGGATAAAATAAACAAAAATGGTATAGCCTGAGATATATGACGATCATTGTAAATGGACTATGGGTTTCGTGTCCGTAAATTGATAATACGATGACCAAATTAACGGGATCCTGTGTGCTTCTCAGTCATATATCGTTAATACGACGATCACTATAACGGGGCACTGTGAATTTTGCGTGCACAAATCGTTAAAATGACAATCATTTTAACAGACGCCTGTGGAGTTTACGCCTATAAACTGATTATACGGCAGTCACTATAACGAAGTGCATAACCGAGCCCATCAGTATTTAAATCGTAAATCTACTTCCAAAAAAAGTTTTTAGATAAGAGGAGGAAATATACTATATTTTGCATAAAGATTGAAATCCAATCGCTAAAAGACGAAAAGCGTAAAAACATTGTATAAAATTCGAAAAAAAAAACCTTTCCTTTGAAAAATTTCTTTGCAAAATATCTAATTAAAAATCAGCAATATTTCTCTTCCATTATCGGGTTCATAGCCGATGTTGGCGACAAAATCACTAAAATGGCTTTAAAATTGCTGAAATACGTGCTATAGGGTGGTTAAAATTAAACTGACGGTACTCAGAGGCTCATAACTCCGGTTCTACTGAACGGATCCGAATGAAACTTCATATTAATGTTAAGTAGATCATCAGCCAAGGGTTTCGTAAAAAAAGTTTCAAATTTTGCCACCAGGGGGTGTTTTAACAATGTAAAATGAAAGATAATGATTTAAAAATCAAAGAATAACGGACTATTTTATTTATTTACACACCTGTGTGCTCTATGTGCATGCCTTGGCGGTCAACAATATGCTGAAAGCATACTATCGCGTTATCAACGGCCGCACGCAACATATCAGTAGGAATGAGGGAGACATGGCGTACGATGCTAGCTTTCAAGTCTACTAAATTAGTTGCACGGCCTTGATAAACATGACCTTTAAGAAAATCCCACAGCCAGAAGTCACATGGGTTCAGATCTGGTGACCTTGCTGGCCAGGAAATCGGAAAAGTACGCAAGATGACACGTTCATCAGAGAAGTTGGCTTGAATTACATTCTTTACACATCTCATCTCGCCGTATGAGCAGTTGCTCCATCTTGCGTGAATATTGTGGTAGTCAAACAGCCTCTTTGACTTAACGCCGGGACAACAGGATTCTCCAGGAGTCTGCTATATCGATCACCTGTTACTGTACGCCTAAAAACCCGTTCATTGTGACTTCCTCGAAAAAATACGAGCCCAAAATAAAATTAGCCGTGAATCCACACCAAGCAGTGACGTATGGGGAATGTAGTGGCTGTTGTTGCACGACATGAGGGTTGGTGGAATCCGATATGCGGAAGTTCTGGGTGTTCACAGCACCATCTAAGTGAAAATAAGCCTGGTCTATCCATAAGATGTGCAATGACCAGTACTCATCCACTTACATCCTCGCCAGAAAACGCAACGCAAAATCAAGACGCACAGCGTGATCTTGCAGTTTCAACTGTTGCACGATATGCATCTTGTAAGGGTAGAGCTTCAGAATTTTGCGTAAAATCATGCGCATGGTTGCCCAAGGAATGTCCAATGCTCGTGCTATTGAGCGGCCACTTGCAGTAGCATTTGAAAAATTTGCAGATGCCTCAGCTGTTGCAATCGCAACTTCCTCCACAATCGCCGGCTCAGTTGCACGCCGTCCTCTTGTCGGTGCAACATCCTAAGAACCAGTTTTTTTAAACTTACGAATGATGCATTTAACTGCATTTACGGATATGGGTCCTTTCCTTAATTTTTTCATCCGTCGATAAGCACGGAGGGCTTTTGAAGCGTTGCTCTCATTCTGATTAAAAAGTTTTACGATCAAGGCGCGTTTCTTCTTGTTCAACGGCATGTTCACTGTGGACGACTGATTTCTTTGAACAATACGTTAGCGAAATTGCACTAACTACTCTTTTGCATATGGTTTTTAGAGTACGGCACCATCTAATAACGAAATTTCATACTATTGTTTTTTTTTGTTTTGTTGTCACGAAAATCTCGGCCACATGCTCTACATAACATATATCTGAAGTTTCATTCGGATCTGTTCAGCAGAACCAGAGTTATGAGCCTCTGAGTACCGTCAGTTTAATTTTAACCACCCTGTATTTGTTTAGTAGATTATGCTGAATTTCACGCTCCTACCTAAAACTGCTGTTGAGATACGGTGAAATGACCTAACACTTTCGGCCTTTATATTTAATCGGCCTTAGTTGTTGAATTTCTAAAATCGCTAAAATACGTGCTTAACTATTTTTTAGTAGATTTGTTATCCTCAATTTCACGTTCCTACTTAAAACTTCTGTTGAGATATGGGTAAATAACCTAACCCCCCCCCCCCCATTAACCTCTTAGGGTCTGCATTTTCAAAAATCCTTTCTTACTGGATGTCTACATTGTGTAAGGACCATGTATTCTAAATTTCATTGTCCTGGGAGCAACGGTCGAGGCTCGGCGTTGATTATGAGTCAAGGACATGTTCCTTTATAAGTATAAATAGTGGTAACATCAGACAGAGTTTACTATATTTCCATACTTTTATATTTTTCTTCTCTTTTTATATGATTAAATCCATTTTACATATTTATAGTCGCAGCAAAAACATATACCACCATATGCTATTTTATCACCAAATTGTTGCAAGAAAATGTGAAACATACCGTTCGACTGGGAGCTGTGTCTACTTTCCAAATATGAATTAAATTTACCAAATTCGGCTATATATTAAAAATTGTACCAACTTCCATTTTCCAATTGGTAATACCCAGGTTTCACACTTTATTTGTGTTCCTTTGATCAAAGCAATGCGGAAAAAGATATAGTTTATATACGTATTCTAAAATTTTCACAGATATATAAAAGAAAATTTATTAGGTTTTACTCATAAATTTCGAAAAAAGATTTTACGATCTTGTAAGGAAATGTTCCGGGAATATTTAATCAGTCACCAGAGAAATTACATAGAAATTCTAAATATAAAATACACATACTTTATGTAAAAAAAAAATTCTATAAAAAATTTAAGTTACTTTCTAAGATTTTTCTTTCAGTGTATGCTAACGATAATATTAGACAGTCGGAAAAATCAATTTTCTCCATATCTCGAAAACTAATGATAGGAATGAGGTGTAAAATCATGTAGTTCACAGGAAGCTCATTGTTTTTATGTTAAAATTAATGTAGGTCTTAATCCATAAATTTTTGTGTATGAAATTATTAATAATTTTTATATTTAAAAAAGTTTTGGAATTAAAAGAATGCCTGAAATGTATTTGGGCCAATTCCTTGTATCTTATTTAAAAATAAACATTTTAATTAGAGGATGTTTTGGAAAGACATAAATTTAAGTTTGTCACGAGCATTTAATACCAGCATCCTCAAACTTTGATCTATTCTAAGTCAATGAATATTTTTTAAAAAGCATATGAGTTTTACCTTTTTTATGCTGTTTTTATACAAGGTACTCAAAATTATGTCACAAGTGGGTGTTAAACATGAAACTTGGTACAATGTTTAATATGTAGACTGATGGAAAACCGAAATAATCTAATCCACTTTTAGTAAAATAAGCCATAAAATATTTATCTTATTACCGAAAAAGAAAGTGGGTATTCCACATAAACCGGGAGGCGGCAGCACAGACAATCACCTCATCGAGTTCACGGCTGAAATTCCAGAATTAGTTAAAACTCGATTCGCATATTAAAACGCAATCGGCCTGCCAAGTCATATCTTGGTGGAAAACACCTTAAAACACGATTTTAGCGGTTGACTGGTAGGTTTACCATTGTGTTTTCCTGCACCCAAAGGTATGAAAACATGGAGGACTGGGAGCAGGAACACACAATGGTAAACCTACAAGCCAACCGCTAAAATCGGGTTTTCGGGTGTTTTCCACCAAGATATGACTTGGCAGACCGATTGCGTTTTAATATGCGAATCGAGTTTTAACTAATTCTGGAATTTCAGCCGTGAACTCGATGAGGTGATTGTCTGTGCTGCCGCCTCCCGGTTTACCACAATTCCTGATAAGTGTTTCAAGAGAAATTACTCAACACGAAAGAACTATGAAAAACCACCACATGTTGTTGGTACGTAACGATCTTGCATCATGGGGGAGTTTTATGACATTGGCACGTGTTTCCAGTTCAAGGGCTTAAAATCATTTTTCATTCACTTCAAAAATGTAATCCTAACTGTTAAGATCCATTGTATCGAGCTTTCTGTAAATAATGTTGAAACTTAAATTATACATGTTAAACATATTTAATCTAAATGAAAGAGGATCGATAATAAAGTTAAAACGCATTTATTAATGCAAGAATTCTTTCAGCGGTGTAAAATAAGAGGATGAATGCCACTTCTACAATGTGCATACAAAAAGGATTACAATATGTGAAACGGCGATATTTGGATTACTCATGTGGAGACTTCGAAGAAATAAAAAGGTAAGACGCATGTTTTCCTTACCTAATCAAGTTGTATTTTGATGCAATGAGATAAAATTAAATTCAAATAATAAACCTGCGCTGACCGACATAGACGATCCCTATTTGAAAAACTAAATTTATATTCGCAAAGGAGATACAAGTTCTATCCGAATGGTACTTCTCGCATCTCTCTGCAACAATTTGGTGAGAAAATAGTATAGATGTGTTTTTTTTTACCATGACTGAAAAATCCATATAATATGCTAGGTACATATTATTCATAAATACTTATACAACTTTCTATTCATATAATATATATAAAAACTATTTTCAGCAAAACAAAGTAATAGTGATTATTCAGGTATCATTCATAATCATGACTCGAATAAAAATTAATAAAACTATTAAATTGCTAACTCATACGAAATTTAGTAGAGTTTAACTTTTAACTGAGATGAATTCTATACTGAAATAAATGAGTGATATATTATCCTCCGTCATGCAACAATGCTACATCAATGGTTTATTTCCGCGATCAGTGTGTTTCACTGATACATGACATTTTCCTAGCAATTAAAAAATATATACATTTCTTAAAAAAAAAAAATCCTGATACAAATTGTGTGACTAAATACGAACATATCTGAATGCGTGTTTTAATCACTGAAAAATCATGTTTACTTATAAAATAATTACTAATTTCTTTTACAGTTTGTTGTCAGAGAAGAAATTCTAAAAGGGAAAAAAGCTAGTATGTTATGGCTATCATAACACTTATATATATATGCGTGTGTGTGTGCGCGCGCGCAAGACGAACACAAATTAGTTCGACAATTTTGCATAATGAAAATTTGCGAAACATTAATTGTAAGGTTCCAATTCAATATCAGATTTCACTGGTTGGCACCAAAATCCTCCCTAAAAATAATGGTTGATTTTTAAAGATTTCACATTTCTAAAATAAAATATTGCAATGCAATTACTGTATCACGTACAATTTTTCAGATGGGAGGGCTTGCTTTTAAAATTAAGCTATTTCTTGTCTTATTAAAACACAAGTGGAAATTGTGCTGATACTAAAATGTATATAATTATATGTAAATGACCTATAAATAAATACAGATAACACATTAGCCGAGATACAGCGCCAAAAGGAATAAAAATATGTTACTTATTACTGCTGTGCATGAAAGAAGGGGAGACACCAAAGAACAATGCACGATACAAATGTCAATAAACTAGATTTTCATGATGTATTTTATCGATTTGTTATCTAAGATAGTGAAAATACTTTTTTTAATGTTTTCAATTTTATCTAGCATTGTAAATTAACATAATAATCCTTCACTTTTTGTTATTATTATAAAATTGTTTCTACGAAAAGTGGTGCGTGCTGGAACAATTTGGATGTCATATTTATATTCACGAATATTAGATCTACATAGTTCACATATTTGTTTTGTAAGTAGATAAAATTTGCATTTTTTTGTCCACGAGTGATTAGTATTTTATCATAAATTTCTGGATATACTTCGTACATTAGTGCTGAGATCTCAGTTTGGATTGGTAAGAGGAGGTGTTATTCCAAGGCCACTACAATCGCTAATTGTTTCACCCTGTAGATTTCAATCTATGGTTTTGATAAAGATCGTACTAATTGTCCACCGCTAATGAATTTCATCACTGAATTGAAAGCACGAATCAGCACAGCATTTAGTTTGATCAACGTGAAATATGCTCATAAATATGTGACAAGAACTGATTTGCCGATGGGGAGTTAAAAAGGACAGCTATGTCCAACATTTATAAAAAAGAAGTAAACATTGTGTGTTTCACTATCTTATGTTCACTCTCATGTGTGGCTGTATAACGACGTATAATGAACCATTCTTTTTGCCTAACTAGGTTTTGTTCACCCTGTACCTATCTATATTTAAAATATATAAAGCACAAGTTTAATAGATAAGAAATCGAACTACGCGCTTAAACACTGGAATAATCCGAATGATTAAAGGCTGCATTAAATAGTGAATCTTTGGCGATTTCTCTGGATATTAACCTGTGACATGCACTGTAAACAATTGCTGCAGTAAAATTACTGCAGCAGAGATTCCAGGCAATGTTCATAAGAAAACGGATTTTGTCCCTAGATAAACGAGCTTTGTTCTTACATAAGCGGTTTTTGTTCGTAAAATCATGAGATTTACGGAAATTGACCGTTTACCTTGAAAAAGGGGTATTTCCCGTAAAATTACGGCATCAATTAACGAAGAATACCCGTGATTTTACAATTTTTATTTACAGTGTGCGCGGCTAATATGAAAGTATCATTTTTAAGAAATTTCAAAACTTTATTTGATTACAAAATTGATATTTAAGAAAAGGTTTTTAATGTTGTTACCAATCTAAAAGTATGTATATTAAACGTACAAAAGCTGTCAGAAGTTTCAATTGAAATTGGTTATTTTTTTTCTGTACACTGGGCAGTGTGTTGAGTAACCCGGAAAGCCCGGGTTGGATCCCCTGGTTCTTTTAAATAGTTCAACTTTATTAGTGTATAGTGCATTTTTTTGCACTTAACAAGGGCTTACAGTGATCAGCGAATAGAAAAAGCACATCACTAGCGCACCCATTTGGTTACTGAAAACTAAAATTGGACAAACGTGTATATTGATATTAATAACCTTAAATATAAAATGTTGTGCATGTCTACTCAATAGAAACTAAAATAGAGCAGCAATTTTCATCTAAAAAAAGCATAGTGACCCTTATTGAGTAAACAATGCAAAATTGAATCAGTACAGTATTTTGTAATAAGCATCTTACTAGGGATCATATTCAATTATTAGTTCTGCATTTTGCCAAGTGATATCGTTAGAAGCTCTCATCGTATCACATAGTTGGAAAGCTGAGAATTAAGATAAATGTAAGAACTAATCGTCCGAATACGACCATTTCTGCACTGAAAAAAAAAAAATGTTGATTTTAGAGTATAAAACTGGCGCCCCAGCTGTCTGTATTATACCGTAAAATTAGTAATAAAAGGTAAAATAAGCAGTAATACACTGCCGCACATACTGGCCGATGGGATGCCAGTATTATACTGTAAAATCAACATTTTTTTTTTCAGTGTGAAAGGCAATTTCTTCCGTGACATCTTATGTAAAGAAAAATAAAATAATAAAACCAATTTCATTAAGAGTAGTGTCATTGAAAACGCTTATCGTGAGGATCAAGGACAGTACAAGACTAATCGCCTGAAACCTACCATTCACTAGTTCTGGGTCCATTTCTTCTATGGCGTTGTACACAAAGAATTGAAAAAGTGAGAAAACGCCTATATTCATATTTATGAGTAACAAGAAAATATCTATGCTGGGATAACAAATCCTGTTAATATGAAAAGCGTAAGTGAAAATATGTTTTATAAGAGCAAGAACGTTCACTGATATTCACTCATAGCTTGACAACGGGGACGCTGATTAACATCCCCATGATATATGCCCCCATACGTCATTTTTACGTCACGTGAAAAGGGGATATAAATCCAGTGCTTGAGCATTTCACTTTTCACGAAATCCTGATTAAAATCCCCCTGATATATGCCCCCATATCTAAAAGGAACACAAATGTAAAGCTAGAGAAATTTCGTTTCGTTGAGAGCCTGATTAAAGTCACCATGATTTATGCCACCATACGTCATTTTGACGTCACAAAAAATGGGGGTGCAAATCCGGTGTTCGATCATTTCACTTTTCAAGAAATCCTGATTAATGTCCCCATGATATATATTCCCATATCAGAAGGGGACACATATCCAGTGATAGAGAATTTTTCTTTCATTGAGAGCCTGATTAATGTCCCCCTGATTTAAGCCCCCGTACGTCATTTTGACGTCACAAAAAATGGGGGCACAAATCCAGTGCTGGAGCATTTTACTTTCGACGAAATCCTGATTAACACCCCCATGATATGCATCCCCATACGTCATTTTGATGACGTCACAAAGATGGGGACTTAATTCAGGGGGCACAAATCCAGTACTAGAACATTTTATTTAGTCGAGAATTCCTGATTTACGACCCCATGATATAAGCCCCCATACGTTCTTTTTATGTCGCAACAAAGGGGATTCAGATTTCATGTAGGATAGGCTACTAGAGTTTTGCACGGGCAGGAATAGAGGTCTGCACGGGCCGAAATTTCCAGGTCCGGGCCTGGCCCGACCCATACAAAAAAAATTCGATCCGGCCCAGCCCGATACAAAAATTTTAAGTTTGGTCCGAGCCCGGCCCGAACAAAAAATATATTGGCCCGGCCCGGCCGGGCCGATTTAAAAGTTGAAAGTTCGGCCCGAGCCCAGCAAGTCCCGGTATAAAAGCTAAAATTTCGGCCCGAGTGAATTTCTACAAAACATTGATTTTTACGTCGATTTGGTGAAATATTTGCCTCGTAGGAGGAGATCTAACCAAAAATTTCTACCTAAGCTCTTTTTTTTTCATGTTTATAATCTTCATTTTTATAGAAGTGCCGCAGCTTCCGATATTTATTTTTTTAATAAATCTCTATTTGTTGTATGTATGTGTTTAAGTTATCATTAATATTGTTAATCCATATTCCATGTATTCAAGTGTTAAAAATCATGAAAAATGCTATACAGTAAATTCTTCTAAGATGGAATTCCATAGGGAAGAAAAAGAATGATTTATTGACAATTTGCCTTCTTAACAGGTTTAAATATATTATATATTCTTTTCTTACGAATTAGTATATTCATTTTGCATGGATCAACACATTTTTCAGTTTAAAACAGGATTCCGTCATAAGCAAGTTCTTTCTCACACATTTCACTATATTTTAATTTAGCCATATTTCAATAAGCGCATAAATCTACTATTCTTTAAAAATAATAAATTTTAATGTTTAATTGTAGAATAATGAGGATTTAAAAATGTATGCATGTTTTGCAAAGATTTTTGTGCCAGGTCTTATTTAGTGACCTTCGGACGGAGCAGGCCAAGCCGAGATAATGATTTTCATACGGGTCAAAATCAGGACTGAAAATTTTGGGGCGTGAAGACTAGGATAAAGGAAACCAGTCCCGGCTCTGTACCGAAAAAAAATAATTTAAGGCACGGGCTAATCCTTCAGGAAAAAAACAAGGCCCGGCACGGCCCCTAAAGAGTAATCGCTAGGCCCGGCTCGGCCCGCCCCGAGCGCCGTGAAGGAAAATAGGCCCAAGCCCGAACCGACGGCCGGGCCAGCCTTTAACATTTCGCTTCGGGCCTTGCCCGGCCCTTGCAGATCTCTAGGCAGGAATTTCCTGTCTGATCCAGGCCCGGTGCAAAAATTTAAAGTTTGACCCCAGAAATTTTTGTGTTAAACAGAAATAATCTTGTGTAATCACGTGTTCAACGTTTTCTGGCGTTTCCATTACCTGCGATTTCATTTTGTTGAGCTGATCATAATTATCAGACCAGATTTATAATTATTAAGGTTAACTGGATGAATTATTCCTTCCAGATAATTGGTAGAGCATTGGCGGCTTCAGCCGGGATATCCTTGGTTCGAGTCCTAGCCTGGACATTTTTCGCCCAGTTTGAAAAATTAAATCTCATATGATTAATTTACCTATTATAATAATTGCGTTTAAAAAAAATTATTCTTGTATAAATACGTGTCCAGCGTTTTCTGGCATTTCTATTACCTGCGATTTTATTCTGTTGAGCTAATTCATAAACATCAAACCAAATTTATAATCAATAAAGTTAACTGAGTGAATTGGTCCTTCCAGCTTCATCCAGGATGGCTCAGCCAAGATATTCCTGGTTCGAATCTTGGCCTGGACATTTTTCGCCCATTTAGAAAAAATAAATCTCATATGATATATCAATTATTCTAGGGAAAATCGGGGAAATGTTTTGCAATAAATAAAGTAAACATTGTTTATGCAGACGGCATAAAGCTGTTTCTATCCCACTTGCTACAAATTAGTAAAATATATTGTTTTTGAGGCATGATTGTGAATAGATTTTTTTCCGTAAATTGTTTTAATAGTTCCGTATTGCTAATTTTGAATTTTGATTATGTTTTTGTCGTTAAAATGTTAAATGTAGCATTATTATTCTTTTCCTTCACACTAACACACTAAATAAATTAAGTACATAATTTCATATATTGGACTGGACAATAATCAAATGCTTATGTATATTACAATTCTAAAAAAAAAAAAAAAAAAACAGTGAATTTTGTAACATTTTGTAAAATTATTAATCAAACAAAACTTAGAGGTTTTTTTTTTATTGTATACTAAAAGAAAAAAAAAATGTTAAAGAAGATTTATTGCTGTTTTCAAATCCAAAGAAGCTGCTTTCTGCTAGGTGACTGCCTGGGACAAGAAAAACAAAGGGGTGGAAAATTCACAAAATAAAATACTTAATGATAACTTGATATGTATATATATATCTTACTTATAATAAAATCCAAAGGCGAGAATCTGTCTGTAACGGTACCGGGCTGTACCACTCTGATCTGCGAGTCGACCGTAGTTAAACGCCATGTTAGGCTTACTGAAAAAGATATGCTAACACATAACCATTAAATGATAATTTCTTCTACTTGAAATAATGTCTGTTCAGCATATTTTCGTATAAAACATGTATATCATATCCAGTTATAATGTTTTAAGTTTTAAATTAAAAATAACCGATTAAACATCCGATTACCTGATGTAAACAAACAAATAATGTTGCCATTCAAAAGCACAAATTCCATATCTATTCCATGAATGACTCTTTGAACGTTTCATTAAAAAATCCGATTATGCTCTTAAAATATTCGTAAAAGCATATTAAAGTCTTTAAATAATTTAAAGGATTTTTAAATTTATTTCTGTAAGCATTTTATTCCTCTAAGTACTTTTTCAGAAATAGCGATGATACCTTTCGAGGCTTTGCGACTTTGCGATGATCTACCGGTATTTTAGATATATTTCTTAAATACTGTTCTGGCGCCACCTATTGACAATAAATACAAATTATACCTTTGGAAAAAAAAATTTAATAATACAACTTTATTATAATTTACATAATAATAAAGTTGTAAAATAATATAAAATGTACATAAGCATATTTTTAAAATAAAAAAATTCAGGATGTATTGATTTATTACAAGATCAACTTTTTTTAATGATTTAAATTATTTTTATTATTAATTTTGAAAGGGAAATATTTGACTTTGTGTAAAAATTATTGCATTCTTTTAGATTATGAAGAAACTAAAAGATCGTTTTCGTATTATTGAGAGCGAAAATTAATACCTACAATTTACTTACTATAGTTAATTATCGAGACCTTAATTAATTATTGAGATCGTTATTAGGATTAAGCTTTTATTTATTCAGAAAAATATTTGGAAATTTTGAGTAGTAAATCAAAAATAAAGGAAAAGATTACGTTTCGTAAAATTTACCATTAACATAAGGTATGTACATTCAGGATGTATTGAATTATTACAAGATCAACTTTTTTTAATGATTTAAATTATTTTTATTATTAATTTTGAAAGGGAAATATTTGACTTTGTGTAAAAATTAATGCATTCTTTTAGATTATGAAGAAACTAAAAGATCGTTTTCGTATTATTGAGAGCGAAAATTAATACCTATAATTTACTTGCCATAGTTAATTATTGAGACCTTAATTAATTATTGAGTTCGTTATTAGGATTAAAATTTTAATTATTCAGAAAAATATTTGGAAATTTTGAGTTGAAAAACAAAGATAAAGAAAAAGATTACGTTTCGTAAAATTTACCATTAACAGTAATATTTACCATTAACCCTGAACTTAACGGTTCAGGTCAGTTTTCCTTATTGTCGATAAACAGTATATGAATATTTTTATCAATTATTTAAAATTTTAACTGAAAACCCCAATTTCTACCCACCGTCCTAGGACGGGCATTTACACTAGTATATATATATTAGGTGCAGAAATATCTCACTCAGGGTGAAATGGCTAGTAAAACCGCCCCTGCTTTTACCCCCTCCCCCCAAATTATTTTTCCTCGGCGTTTTGCCATTTCTAAACCGAAAAAGGCCATTTTTTAAAAAAAGTCAAAACTGCGTGGTTGAGTGACTGCACGGAAAACTAACAAGTGGGTAAGTGTGATCGAAGATCACTCAAAGAGTTTCGTTTAATATTCCTTTCAAAACACTTTATCCTTTCTTTAATAAATCCAAATAAATTTCATTTAGCAACCCCCCCCCCCCACCCCCCAAAAAAAATGTTTTTTGTTTTTTATAAAGTAAAATTTACCGGTCTAGTTTTTCGTTTTTTCGAGTATCCAAACCAGCCCGATAGCTGTCACGCGGACTAAATGCGATATAAAAAAATAATTTCAAAATTAAACATGCTGTACACCTTCAAAATGTTAAAATATGCGAATATTTTTTTTCAAATAATAATTCATGTATTCATATACAAAAATATTAATTAAATATTAATTCATATTTAGAATACAAAAAATTTTAAAATAAATAAAAATCACATATAATTTTCTTTGCGACACTTAAGGAGACTCGGTACTTTGATCAATATTTTTATTTGAATATTTTATAATACTTTTTTGACATAATGTTGTACACCTTCAAAATGTTAAAATTTGCGAATATTTCCATAATCGGATTTTTATCATGATTCAATATATTTCTCAAACTCATATATTTACTATTCTCTATTGCTAATATTGATACTCGCTTTGTATTATTCTCAAACATTTGAAAAATTCGTTAAACTTCCAATATGACGTCAGATTTTCTTTTTAATTCTCTAATGACGTGATATTAATCTGCTTTGTGTACATACACATACTCATATTCCTTGTATTATTGAGAAATCTTTGAAAAATTCCGTTTTATTACCACTATGACGTGAATCTTTTTATTTCATATTAATCTTTTTTTCAATTGGTGTTACTTTTTATTTCATTTTCATTTTTCACGTGGAAATCGTCTGATAGTAAACAGACAAAAGCCTTTGTTGCTCTACTTTTGCGTATATCGTGACATTTTAGTTTGTTTTCCTCTAAAAAAAAATTTACATTTTGAATATCTTGTCACAGTTTTAATAGGAAAACTGTGGGGGAAAAAAAAGATTGCAATAAGTTCCAAATTGTAGGAGAAGTGCGTTTTTTAAATTTTCTTCTTTGTTTTAGTTAATCTATTTTTTTAATTTTACCGCAAACTTGAATTTTTTCTTTGTTAAACTATTTTTCTCCATAAAAACATTTAACAATATGTCAAAAAAGTATTATAGAATATTCAAATAAAAATATAGATCAAAGTACCGAGTCTCCTTAAGTGTCGCAAAGAAAATTATATGTGATTTTTATTTATTTTAAAAATTTTTGTATACTAAATATGAATTAATATTTAATTAATATTTTTGTATATGAATACATGAATTATTATTTGAAAAAAAAAATTCGCATATTTTAACATTTTGGAGGTGTACAGCATGTTTAATTTTGAAATTATTTTTTTATATCGCATTTAGTCCGCGTGACAGATATTATTATGAGAGAATATAAAAGCCGGCTTCGCAAGCTATCGGGCTGGTTTGGATACTCGAAAAAACGAAAAAATAGACCGGTAAATTTTTACTTTATAAAAAACAAAAAACATAAGTTTTTTTTTTTTTTTGCTAAATGAAATTTATTTGGATTTATTAAAGAAAGGATAAAGTGTTTTGAAAGGAATATTAAACGAAACTCTTTGAGTGATCTTCGATCACACTTACCCCCTTGTTAGGTTTCCGTGCAGTCACTCAACAACGCAGTTTCTACGCCCGGATCTAGATTTAAAAAAAAAAATGGCCTTTTTCAGTTTAGAAATTGCAAAATGGCGAGGAAAAATAATTTGGGGGGGAGGGGGGTAAAAGCAGGGGCGGTTTTGCCAGCCATTTCACCCTGAGTGAGATATTTCTGCACCTAATATATATATATATATATCAAGTTATCATTAAGTATGTTATTTTGTGAATTTACCACTCCTTTGTTTTTCTTGTCCCAGGCAGTCACCTAGCAGAAAGTAGCTTCTTTGGATTTGAAAACAGTGATAAATCTTCTTTAACATTTTTTTTTTCTTTTAGTACAATAAAAAAAAAACTCCAAGTTACAAAATTCACTGTTTTTTTTTTTAGAATTGTAATATACATAAGCATTTGATTATTGTCCAGTCCAATATATGAAATTATGTACTTAATTTATTTAGTGTGTTAGTGTGAAGGAAAAGAATAAATAATGTTACATTTAACATTTTAACAACAAAATCATAACCAAAATTCAAAAATAGCGATACGGAACTATTAAAACAATTTACGAAAAAAAATCAATTCACAATCATGCCTCAAAAACAATATATTTTACTAATTTGTAGCAAGTGGGATAGAAACAGCTTTATGCCGTCTGCGTAAACAATGTTTACTTTATTTATTGCAAAACACTTCCCCGATTTTCCCTAGAATAATTGATATATCATATGAGATTTAATTTTTCTAAATGAGCGAAAAATGTCCAGGTGAAGATTCGACTGAATATATCTGGAATATCCTGGGAATATCCTGGCTGAAGCCGCCAGTGCTCTACCAACTGAGCCATCCTGGATGAAGCTGGAAGGACTGATTCACTCAGTTAACTTTATTGATTATAAATCTGGTTTGATGTTTATGAATTAGCTCAACAGAATAAAATCGCAGGTAATAGAAACGCCAGAAAACGCTGGACACGTATTTATACAAGAATCTTTTTTTTTAAAACGCAATTATTATAATATGTAAATAAATCATATGAGATTTATTTTTTGAAACTGGGCGAAAAATGTCCAGGCTTAGGATTCGAACCAAAGATATCCTGGCTGAAGTCGCCAATGCTCTACCAAATATGAAATCCTGGAGAAGCTAGAAGGAATAATTCACACAGTTAACCTTAATAATTATAATTCTGGTCTGATAATTATGATCAGCTCAACAAAATAAAATCGCAGGTAATGGAAACGCCAGAAAACGTTGAACACGTGATTACACAAGATTATTTCTGTTTAACACAAAAATTTCTGGGGTCGAAATTTAAATTTTTGCATCGGGCTATGGGATCAGACTGGAAATTCTTGCCTAGAGATCTGCAAGGGCCGGGCAAGGCCCGAAGCGAAATGTTAAAGGCCGGCCCGGCCGGTGGTTCGGGCTCGGGCCTATTTTCCTTCACGACGCTCGGGCCGGGCCGAGCCGGGCCTAGCGATTACTCTTTACGGGCCGTGCCGGGCCTTGCTTTTTTCCTGAAGGATCAGGCTGTGCCTTAAATTACTTTTTCGGTACAGAGCCGGGACTGGTTTCCTTTATCCTATTCTTCACGCCCCAAAATTTTCAGTCCTGATTTTGACCCGTATGAAAATCATTATCTCGGCGTGGCTTGGTCCGTTCGAAGGTCAGTAAAATAAGACCTGGCACAAAAATCTTTGCAAAACATGCATACATTTTTAAATCGCCATTATTCTACAATTAAACATTAAAATTTATTATTTTTAAAGAATAGTATATTTATGCGCTTATTGAAATATGGCTAAATTAAAATATAGTGAAATGTGTGAAAAAGAACCTGCTTATGACGGAATCCTGTTTTAATCTGAAAAATGTGTTAATCCATGTAAAATGAATATATTAATTCGTAAGAAAAGAATATATAATACATTTACACCTGCTAAGAAGGCAAATTGTCGATAACTCATTTTTCTTCCCCTATGCAATTCCATCTTAGAAGATTTTACTGTATAGCATTTTTCTGATTTTAACACTTGAATACATGGAATATGGATTAACAATATTAATGATAACTTAAACACATACATACAACAAATAGAGATTTATTAAAAAAATAAATATCGGAAGCTGCGGCACTTCTATAAAAATGAAGATTATAAACATGAAAAAAATAGCTTAGGTAGGAATTTTTGGTTATATCTCCTCCTACGAGGCAAATACTTAACCAAATCGACGTAAAAATCAATGTTTTGTAGAAATTCACTCGGGCCTAACTTTTAGCTTTTATACCGGGCCGGGCAGGGCTCGGGCCGAACTTTTAACTTTTAAATCGGGCCGTGCCGGATCGAATTTTTTTTTGTATTGGTCGGGCCGGTCCCGGATCTGGAAATTTCGGCCCGTGCAGACCTCTATTCCTGCCCGTGCAAAACTCTAGTAGCCTATCCTACATGAAATCTGAATCCCCTTTGTTGTGACATAAAAAGGACGTATAGGGGCTTATATCATGGGGTCGTAAATCAGGAATTCTCGACGAAATAAAATGTTCTAGTACTGGATTTGTGCCCCCTGATTTAAGTCCCCATCTTCTGTGACGTCATATCTTCTGTGACGTCATCAAAATGACGTATGGGGATGCATATCATGGGGCTGTTAATCAGGATTTCGTCGAAAGTAAAATGCTCCAGCACTGGATTTGTGCCCCCATTTTTTGTGACGTCAAAATGACGTACGGGGGCGCAAATCAGGGGGACATTAATCAGGCTCTCAATGAAAGGAAAATTCTCTATCACTGGATATGTGTCCCCTTCTGATATGGGGATATATATCATGATGGGGACATTAATCAGGATTTCTTGAAAAGTGAAATGATCGAACACCGGATTTGAACCCCCATTTTTTGTGACGTCAAAATGACGTTTGGGGGCATAAATCTTGGTGACGTTAATAAGGCTCTCAACGAAACGAAATTTCTCTAGCTTTACATTTGTGTTCCTTTCAGATATGGGGACATATATCAGGGGGACATTAATCAGGATTTCGTGAAAAGTTAAATGCTCAAGCACTGGATTTATATCCCCTTTTCTCGTGACGTAAAAATGACGTATCGGGGTATATATCATGGGGATGTTAATCAGGCGCCTCCCTTGACAACTGACTGACCGGCAGAAAGTGGAAAAAGTTTACATTCTGGGGTTTTCCGAGCACGGGGAGGGGACTCTGATGGGGACGAAAACAATACTATATATTTCTATTTATGAATTATAATAATCGCATTATAAATAATAATAAACATTACATAAACATATTTATTAAAAAATATGCATTCGCATTATGTTTGGGATTTTATAAAACATCATTTTAAACAAACAACAACAAAAAAACATAATATTGTTCAGTTATGTCTAAATAAGGGGCGTTTCTTATTGACAGTGATATTATTTTTGGTTCGATAACTTATTTCTCAGTAACTTATGGCTCAAAATTGATGTATATTTAAATTTCCATGTGTTTTGGTAAAAACCTCTAAAAATTATGTTGAATTTTAATATGTGGACTATCCCTTATAAAAGAATAAACCGCATATAATTATAAAGGATATGAACTAAATATGACTTAAAACGGTATTTTTATTTTTTTTCTTGCATTATTTAGAACAGAAATTATTGCCATCATTCTATTTTTTTACTTTTATTATTTTTATTTTTTGACGTATTGTACATCAAACACCTTTGTTGTGGAATACATTTAACTATCGTTAACGTTATTTTAATATAAACTAGTCGGATGTGTCAATCCCAAAACTTTCTTCTATCTCACACAGGTTTCACATACACTAAAAAGAATCACCACCAATTTATATCAAGGTCTAACTGAAACTCAAGTTTTATTAAATTCCGTGCACTATATCTTGAGATATGACTATCGCTAAAATCGTGTAAATCCTGCAAAATGCTGCATAGCAGCGGCACCTGCTGGGCGATTTTTACCAAAAACTAATCAGCACCAATTTATATAAGAGACTAACTGAATATAAAGTTTTATTAAATTCCGAGCATTAGTTCTTGAGATAGAGCTATTGTGGGAAATCGCGAAAAATGCTGCATAGCAGCGCCACCTGCTGGACAATTTTTACCAAAAACTAATCAGCACCAATTTATATCAGGAACTAACTGAATCTAAAGTTTTATTAAATTCCGAGCATTAGTTCTTGAGATAGAGCTATTGCGGAAATAGCGAAAAATGCTGCACAGCAGCGCCACCTACCGGGCGATTTTTACCAAAAGCTAATCAGCACCCATTTATATCAAGAACTAAATGAATCTAAAGTTTTATTAAATTCCGAGTATTAGTTCTTGAGATAGAGCTATTCTGGAAATCGAGAAGAATGCTTCATAGCAGCGCCATCTGCCGGGCGATTTTTACCAAAAACTAATCAGCACCAATTTATATCAGGGACTAACTGAATCTAAAGTTTTATTAAATTCCGAACATTAGTTCTTGAGATAGAGCGCCCACAAAATTTGTGTCACATACAGACAGACAGACAGACTCACAGACAGACATTTTTTAAAAACAGTCAAATCGTGTTCAGGAACTTCTAAAACGTATAAATCCGTCGAAAACCAGAAGTCGAAAATTTTCATGAATCCAATACTTTTTTCTTGTAAAGATAGAAGAAAGTAAAAATTAGTTTTTATCGAAAGTAAATTTTGTAGGTGGCACATCATTTAATTTAAAATCCATGCATTTTTCACTAAGCTTTCTGGATTTTCCACATTAGTTAATTTCAAAATTTTATAATTCAATAATCATAAAATACATTTTGTTATACTGGTTGAATTTACTAAAAAATAGTATTTTAAAGCAATTTTACGGAAAATATCTGCTCTTTTGACCGCAGTTATAACTAAATTAAATGTGAATGCAGCAAAGTTTCGTATATTTTGATCATCCTTATACAAATTAACAGAATTTAGGATGTGAATCCAATTTTTAAATATATTAACACTACAGGTCCTAAATATTTCACATGTGTCTTGCAAAATCACTTTAAAGTATAGTTTCAACAATGTCATAAAAAAGTACTTAAACGTCCTTTCGTTTTGAACGGCATATCAAACTAACTTCTGTAAAACATGGAACCATTTTTATTCGTTTATGACTGTAAAACTTCGATAATTGAACCTTTTAGTAAAAATTAAGTTAGAATACTGTTTTTCTAAATTACAGTATTTTTTAGATATTGGACTTTCGAATGTGTACATGAAGTCTTTCAAGCGAATTTTAACTCGTTTCGAATAAAGGTAAATGGTAGTAAGTGTAATAAAATCTTAAATTTATCATTCATATTCAGAAGCGATTTCTTTAAGGTGGAGTATTTCTTCAAAAACATGCAAATTTACTATTTATAACTAACACTTGTCGCTAATTGGCAATATATTCTAATTAGAACTAATTGTTTTGGCGAGGTTGAAGAACACATTACGGGGCTTCGAAAATAAGTATAATTATCTGTGTTGTTCTCGCGTACATGTTTGGTGAGTGGTACGTAATGTTGAGAGAATTGGATTCGTGCTCCAAATAAGACGTTCAAGGAACTGTACGCTTTCTGTGTGTTAAACGCGTAAATTTCCAAAGTATTCATTGTGAAATCAACACTGATTACGGTGAACAAGAACTATATCACCCTGAAAATTGCCTGTGCAAATAGATTTAACATGGGCACAAAGAAGACGCCTGATTGCCGAATTTCGTGAAGAGCGAGCGACATCTAATATTCAACGTTGTTGAAAAATGAATCCGAAACCGAGTAGTTGATTCGAAGAATTCGAAACGTAAAAACCAATTTTGCCATAAATGTCTGTGAAATTTAAGCGTTTAACACACAAATACCATACACGCTCTCAAATCTCCGAATATGAAAATAAATTCAGTTGATGCAACATTATCAACCACTCATCACGTTCTTAATGAAAATGAATTCATTCAACGTTAAAAGACTTTATTCATTATTACTAATTCATTTTATTACACGATTGCTGAATTATTGGATAGACTCTGCTTAGGTAAGTCATTTTTTATGCATGCGAGTTCTGCATATAAACAAATAATGATATATTTTTTTCGTTTAAAGCATTTCGTAAATTTACTTTTGACTAAATGATTTAAAATTTCTTTAAAGGGAAAAGGTATTGTTTGTACTTCATCAACGTAACTTAGTTTCTTATTACATGACGGAATAAGAATACCCTTTAAATTTTTGATAATGATGAGATGAAATCTTGAGTTTGTATTGCGGCCGGCATTTAGAGAGTACGAGTAACTCAACCTAAATCAAGTGCTTTTATCATTTTCTGAGGGCGCTCAAAATGATCGCCTAGACGGAGAAAGCCCGGCTAGTTTATATATTCCATTTATTATTTGATTTTGAATTAAAAACTCATTATTAGCTCACAAGAATTAAAAAGAAAAAATGGTTTATTTACAGCTTCTTTTTATTTTTTCTCGCATAAGATATATAATAATTATTATATATTATCTTAGATCTTAAAAAAAGACAATTCTAAATAAAATTTCCTTTACATTTATATATCCCTACTAGCAAAACAATCCATATCTATGAAAATACCACTTTTTTAGATAATAACCTTTATACTTTAGTAACTCTTATACTTATTTCATATACCGTACTTTCCGTTGTATAAAACACACTTTTATCCTTAAAAATTGCGTGCATCTCAAGCAATTAAGGTAATTTTTTATGCGCACTTCCTTTGAAATTTTTCATGTTATTTAAAAATGTAAGGAAATAAATAGCAATATAATTAGTTGCATCGACTAACGTAATTTATGTATGAAGAATCCTATTTAATTTTAGAAAAGAATAATTTCACAGATTAATTCAACTAATTAGATATTTATATGTTACTGAAATTCGGACATACACTCCAAAAGTATTCTGTGTAAAATTGCGGTATACGTACTGGCAGCAATGTGACCAGTATATGTACTGTAATTTAATTGTATTCAGATAAATAAATAGTACATGCAGCCGTAATTTTATAAACACAAATATATCGTAAAAAGAAGCTTATATACTGTATATTCCGTATTGGTATATACCAGTATGGTATATACGGTATATATACTGTAAAATTGTTTGTAATCGGTATATATAGTGCAAAACCATTTGTAATCGGTATATATATTATAAAAACCTTTGTAATCGGTATATATATTGTATATTAAATACACGGTATATAGAATGTAAAAGCATCTGAAATCCGTATACATACTGAAAATATACCACTGTATAATAACTTTCGAAGTTCAGGAACAGCAGAAACACATTCCAAAAAAACCTAAGGAGTGTAATGAGAGGTCTCTCCTCGGGTAGCTTTCATATGCATAAAGACATTCCTCAGGAACAATTAAGCATGAATCCAATACAGACTGAGAAATATATTTAAATACCGCTTTTAGTTTAAACTTCAGCGAACGAAATTTTATATTAGTAATTTAGATAATGATTAGCGGTATTTACTCACAAATGGTATAAATGCGATTTACAATTAAAGTGGTACGTAAGCTGTATTTTTAAGCTTAATGTACCAAAGAAATACTGTACTCATATCGTAAAGAATGCAAAGGGTATAAATACAGTAAAATTACTGTACATATACTGAAATTTTAGGAAATTTTGCTTGCAGTGTATAAATTAGTGGTAGATATGCCACATATTTACCAGCAAATAATTACGGTATACATGTTGCTTACAATTAAGTGGCACATATACTGTATTTTAAGTTAAATGTACCGTAGAAATACAGTACTTATATCAGAAAGAACAAGAAAGTAAAATCATGCATTAAGCATAGGTTATGAAGCACTTTCCAATACTTCCAGAATACTTTAACAAACCTTCGCTGTTTAATAAGGTAAATAAGATACCTCAGTAAACATTTTAGAAAACTCAAAACACATTTCAGATTTCAGTAATTACAGGCCATAGCCAGAAAAGTACTGTAATTCTTTTGTGCAGCCCTATATATAATCTGGTTTGTATATATACGCTATATAGTATGTTACAATTTAGTTTAGTAAGAAAACACATAACACAGTTGAAAATTCACCTTCAGCAGTTTTTATCAATAGACGGAAACATATTTGAATTATTTTGTACAGCCCTGTATATTACCTTAAGATTTTTATACACGCCACATATTCAGCTAAAGTTTAATTCAGGCAAAAACACGCTGTAAACTATAGAAATCACTCTTCCAAAAATTAATATACATAAGCGGCCATGTATCCAAAGTTTATGAAGATATATATATATATATATATATATATATATATATATATATATATATGTATTAAAAACAACAAATATATTTTTTGCGTTGCCCTGTATATAATTTTATTTATTTTCAACAAACATGTCTTTGTGTACTAAGTATATTTCACGTTCAAAATGCATAACACGATTAAAAAGAAAACCTTAAGCACTTTACGGGGATACACAATAATGCTTACGAATTCTTTTGTGTAGCCCTGTATATGATCTATAGCATTTATACATACCACACAGTATGCAAAATTTAGTTTAACGCATGCCTAACTGAAAGTGTACTTCCAGCACTTATCGCTCATAGACAATAGTTCGGATACAGAATCATCCGAAATCTTTTGTGTGTCCCGTAAATAAACGATAAATGCTATGCACATCATATTTACAACAGGTATTTTGTAGTAAAACTCAGCAATGTATATCAATTTCATTATATTGGAAATAGTGTAACTTAATTAAAATACTCTGCAAACAGTTTTTCTTCGTAAGCCATTATGTAACCGAATACTTTGAGTGGCCCTGTCAATGAATGAGAAATGCTTTACGCTTCATATTCTACAGAAAGCATGTTTTAGTGCACCTTACAAATTGATATCAATTTCATTATGTTTGTAATAGTATAACATGATTAAAATGCATCGCAAACGACTTTTCCCCATAGACCATATTATAAGGGAATTATTTTGAGTTTTCCTGGAAAATAATTATAAGTGCTACATGTACCACATTCGATAATAAGCATCTTGGTGTGCATTTCAGCGATGTATATCAATTTCAATATATTTGAAATAGAGTAACATCACTAAAATGCACTGCAAAAGATTTTCCCCAATAGACCATCATGTAACGGCATTCTTTTGAGTGCTCCTGTACACGGAGTATAAGTGCTACATACTTCATTTTCAATACCGAACAGGCCATAGTAAACCTCTATAACATATATCAATTGCATGATAATCCGAGTATATTTACGTGAGTTAGAGCATGGACAGACAGACGGCAGACAGACAGACAGACAAACCGAATTCATAAACACTTTTCAACTTTAAAAATAAATTAACAGCGTGAAATAGTACAAATAAAACATATAAACTGGAAAACTGCTGTTTCGTAGCCTCTAAAGCTCCATCATCAGTGCCAATTCAAAAGATTAAAACCGATTTAAAATCCTAAGCCATGTCAATTTGCTAGCGTCTTCCGCACGCTGGCGGTTGCGGAAGACGCTAACAAATCGACATGGCTTAGGATTTTAAATCGGGTTTTAATCTTTTGAATTTGCACTGATGATGGAGCTTTAGGGACTCCGAAACAGCTGTATGCGAGT
Source organism: Maratus michaelseni (assembly GCA_963931845.1). Lineage (NCBI taxonomy): Eukaryota > Metazoa > Arthropoda > Arachnida > Araneae > Salticidae > Maratus > Maratus michaelseni. The sequence continues at coordinate 79,080,020 of OZ007587.1, forward strand.
TTATATGTTTTATTTCTGATCTTTCACGTTGTTAATTTATTTTAAATATAACGGCACAAAGTTCAATCTACAAAAATTTTAGACGTTGGAAAGTGTTAATAAAAATGGAACATATACTGTAGTACATATACAAAAATTTTACAAAAAAATTGACAGCAAAAAAACATTTTTTGAACAATACCAAGTGCACCATAAATTCGTTAAAAATTAAAAAATATATTAAAAGGGAACAAATGATGCTAACAAATTGCTTTTTCCATGAATGGGTTTTGAGGATGATCGGGTTTTTTTTAATAACAAATAAAATTGTGATCCATAACAAATAAAATTGTGATCCAAAAATACCGATAGATAGAGCTGGCATACCTGGCATAATTTTAAAAATAGATGTGGGAATCAATTTACTTTCATATTTTATCCTAAAATAGGTGTGTTAAACATTGGGGTGCGTCTTATATAAAGGATTGTCTTGTACACCGGAAAATACGGTACACAGAAATGTAAAAATGAGAAAAAAAATCTTTTATTTCGTGATAGAAATATCGTTCTCTGCCACTTTGAGAAAATTAAAGAAAACAATCTTGAAAAAAAAAGTCTCCATTTCTTTTTCTGCAGCCCATTATTTCGTATCCAGTTGCTTCAAGGTAATATAATTTACGCTGCACTGGGCTTTTATTAATGGCATAATTATGCTATGAAAACCTCTCGCTATACTTAAATAAAATGGTATTTCCTAATTTTTTCATTAACAATTTCTGTTAGTATATCATGATATTTAGAATAAATATTTAGTGTGAAATATAATAAATTAATTATAAACATTTGTACTATATATAGAAAATATAATATGGTTTCTAGGAAATTAACTCGAATAAATTCAGAAGGAATTTTTTATAAGTACTTCTTTTTTTGTAACTTATTTTATACACATATTACATACATTGAATAAGGTTCAAATTAATTACCCTTCACGGAATGGTGGAGAGCTTTCGCAAGTATAAATGATGTCATGTTAAAAAACAAAAACAAAGAAATGTTGAGGACTATTTTTGTGCTTTTATTTTTTGTATGGATCAGTAATAAGGCTCGATATTAAAAATAATAATTGCAAATAATTTTAATTTTAATAAATAAGTCACATTGTAGCATAAAACTGGATCTCAACGAAAAAGATTTATTTCTTCGAGTACATTTTTAATAGTGAATTTGAAACACTTTAAAATACAATGGCAGTAAAAAAATATCACCATTGTCATTAATTTTTTATTACGACGATTATGATTATAGTATTTCCAGATACTTACTGTAATGTGCAAATTAAAATTATATTTTTCGGCTATTGAAATTCTGGTGAAATTATTCCTGTGCATTTTGAAATACTTAAAAACATTAAGGTATTTAGATATCTCTTTTTAATAGGATTTAATTTTCACTGGTGGAAGGATTCATCACACACTCAGAAATTGAATCTCTCTAAATATATATCGTCCCACTGAAAGATTTATAATCATAAATATTAATTTATGGTCCTAATCCCAGTAAATCAGAATATTTCAGCTGGTGAAAATGAAGTGATATCTGTTTAAAAAACTTCAATATATTTCATTAAATTTAAAAATTCGTTAAAATTGTGTGGGACTGTTATAGTTATTGATTTTTCAATCCTGCCGCGATGAGATTTATGCCGATGAAGTAAAACAATATTTAAATTTAAAATTCATTTACTTTGTCATGATAATCTGTCCGTCACAGAGCCATTCTCAGAAACTATATAACTTACAGGCATGAAAATCTGTGTACTTATAGCTAAATACTTATTATGAAGCTCAAAATATTAAAATTTGAAAAAATCGTATTATTTTAATATAGAGAGATAAAAAACCAAAATTCTAACAGCCTTTTCCCATTAAATTTAAACATTTTCCGTTATAGCAGTTGCCAACAATTAAAAATCCACAATGAAATTCTTTCTACAATAATTAATTTTCTATTGAAAGATTTCCACGTGAAAAATGAATATTAAATAAAAACTTTCACAAATTGAAAAAAAGTTTAATATGACGTCATATTGATAAAAAAACGAAAATGTTCAAAGATTTCTCAATAATACATAGAGTATGAGTATGTGTATGTACAGAAAGCAGCTTAATATTACGTCATTAGAGATTTAAAAAGAAAATCAATCTGACGTCTAACATTTTGAAGGTCCTCTATACAACATGTTTAATTTTGAATATATATATTTTTTTTAATATCGTATTTAGTCCACATGACAAATATTATACTTATTTGATCCGATAGCGGGCTTCGCCCGCTACGATTTTTACTTTATAAAAAACAAATTTTTACTTTATAAAAAACATGACCTTATTTTTATTATTTTTTTTTTTTTTGAAAATGACATTTATTTGGATTTATTAAAGGAAGGATAAATTGTTTTGAAAGGAATATTAAACGAAACCCTTTGTACGATCTTCGATCACACTTACCCACTTTTTTTAATAGCTCATAACACTGTAATGAACTAATGAACTCCAGTGATCCGAGGGACGCTTTACATCCACCAACACCTTTATTCGGCATCGTTGATACAGTATGAACACTTAAAAAAACATTAAACTCCTCCATAAAAAAACTCAGCGTACACAACTATGTCATACTTTCCACGCGCACACACCATTTCTGCTCAACATCATCTGTCCAACTCTCTCTGCATCTCCATCAGCTTAGCTCGGTTCACTACTTTTGACCTGCCAACTAACATCTCTTGAAGTCTCCCCGCATATCGAAAACTGTCCTTTCGATTCGATTACACGGCTTACACGGTGATCTACCTCCGAAGCTAGGCGACAAAACCATGGACAAACTCTGGACCACTCTAGGCCAGCAACTTACGAATCAGGATAGGCCATGGGTTTCTTCGGTCGTTACAGACTCCTCCCCCCTCCAAAATTTGGACATGTCCAAACGGGGTCATTGATGAGACTTTACAGTCGTGACAAGTTCTCCTGAACAGTTGTGATCAGTTTGTATTATAAATGGCAAATGGCCATCCAAATAACACCTTAATTTCTTCACTGCATACACTATAGCGGGATAGAGTGTGCCGCTATACCCTTCAGTACTACTCCTTTTCGGTGGTACAGCATCTCTGTTCCGATTGCTAGAGCTTCCTACTAATGTATAAAATAGGATCCTCCTCCACTTGATCGCTAATCTGCGCCAAACTATATCCAGACCAATGTGCGATGCATCAGTTTGCAGTAAAAATTCTTTCTGGTACTCTTGAACTGCATGCACCTTTAACTCTGCATGTGATCTCTTCCTTCTTTTCTTATGATTCTTCATCATTTTATTTTTCCTTAATTTTACGACTACTTTTCCCTCCATCTTCTTGTCACACACTCTGTAACATTCCTTAACATCAGCATAGCTCCCATTTCTACCAGCACCTTTCTTGACCACTCCACAGGTAATTCCGTTTTCTGTTTCACAAATATTTTCATCTTTTGATGCGCATTGATTATATGCGTTTCCTATGTTAGGTAAGTTTACCTCAGTATTTCTTTTCGCTGCCACATTTTTCTCACATCTTTCAACTAACAAATCAGGTTCAAGATTTCCATCATTTTGTTCATTAGAATAATTCTCTTTATCAATCTTTCCATCAATTTCATCTTTCGCCTCCTTTACACTCCTGACTAAATCAGCCATAATAGGGTTTTGATAACCTTCACAATTTCCTCAGTCATTTCAGCAATCTCACTCTTAATCTCATCATTATTTTCAAATTCAGGATCTTCACATAAATCATTTCCATCAGGATTAAAACTTTCCTCTTTTTGAACCTCATCATCTATTTCTGAATTGTTCCTATTTTTCAAACTACAAGGTGCAAAAGAGCCACAATAACTATCTCCACAGATTTCATTAACATTCATTTGAGAACGTCCAACATTGAATTCAACATTAGTCTCATTACCAACTTCATCTAAATTTACAAAATTCCTAACTTGTGACAATTGAATAGTTTTCTATCTTCTTCAATGATTGACTCATCAGTTCCACTAATCTGCTTTAAGCTTAACATTTCCTGGGTTTCGCTTCCCTCTTTCATCATGTCCCCTTGTTCACCTTTCACATCTTCAAATCTAGATAATTCAAGCTCCTCTTTCACTTTTACAACATTATCCGTTTCAACCTTAGTAGATTCACAAAGTTTCTCAGCCAACGACTGATTTTCAACTAAAGTAAAGTCCAAAACTCTCAAATCGTTATTAAGAGTTTCTTCACTCGCACTCTCTTTTTCATTTACCTTAGCAATATTTTCCATGCCACGTATTTTTTCGCCATTCACAAGAACACTTTTAAACAAATGAGCAATGTCTAGTAAAATTTTATCATTATGATCAGGAAGGACAAGCACATCCACCTCCTTCTCCATCTTATCAACTTCCCTCTTAACCAATAATTTTTCTTCAACCATTCCAAATTTCTTGGATTCTGTTTCAATCCTTTTGGCCAATGTAACCAATGGAGCAAATTCTGTACTCTTCTGTTACTCCTTAGCAACTTTATTCGAATCCACTTTCACCAAATCCAAAATGACCTCAGTTTCCACTACCTTCGGCAAAAGTTTACAATCTGCACCAGAATTCTCATCTCCCTCCTCTCTCAACTTTTCAGTCAATTCCAATTTCTCTTCTTGACAACTGACCAATTCCTCATTAAGCTGTGTCCGCCTCTGCGCTCGGTTCAATGCAGCACTCAAAATTTCTTTTTTTCTCCCACAATTCTCTTCACTTTCCTTTAACAGTGAGGCTGTTTTATTTCTAAGGATATATCTCCCCTGATCCAACTCATTTCTGAGAACCGCTGCTTTAGTGGTAACATAGCCCAATTCACAATCAATCTCAATTTCGGCCATATTCAAATATGATCTCCACTGGTTCAACAAATGCTGCACCCACACATATTCTCCTGTCATATTTTCAGGTGAAACATATTTTTGACACACCACGTCGACCGTTGCTCCAGTGTCTCTTAAAATAGGAATACTAGTCCCATTAATCGTTCTCGAAATGGTATATGGTGCCAATAAGTCCTCATCAACTTTATTTTTAACATGATACACAACTCCCAAACCATTTCTAGTTTTAAGCCTGGGGCAATCAGGTCTGAAATGCGTTGAATCCCCACATTCGTAACAACGGAACTGTTTCCTTCCATCAAAATTAGGCTCAGGTTTCCTTCTATCAAAATTGGGATCGGGTTTTCTACCTTTAAAATAATTTTCCCTTCCCCTTACATCCTGTGTAGTTTCATTTCTCTGGCCACTTCCCCTCCAGGATCTCGGTTGCCATGATTTCTTCTCATTTCGATCCTTATAACTCATCGCACCTTTATTACGAACAGACCCTCTTACATCTTCAAACTCTTCAATCTTAGTCACAAAATTAACTGGCGAAATTATAGTTGTCCATTGATCCAAAAAACTCTCCTTAAATTCAGACGGTACCCTCTTTCTTATCTGATCCATAACCATCAAATCTTTTAATTGATCATACGTCTCTATCTTCAAACCATTCAACCAACCCTCTAGATAATTTTTTATTTCATAGTAAAAATCATACCAAGTACCATCGGATGATTTTTGAGTTTTCACAAAGTTCTAACGAAACTTTTCTGGACTCAATTTAAAACGCTTCAGCAATAATGTCTTAACATACTGATATTCACCAGCATTTTCTACAAAGTTCACGAGCTATCAACTGAGAAATTTCAGATGGCAAAACACCAATTAATTGAGTAACCCACTTTTCGGGGAGAATTTTAAGAACCCTTGCTTGTCGTTCAAACAGTTCCAAAACAAACTGATATCATCCTCTTTTGCATCAAATTTCGGCATCAATTTCTGAATCTCCACTCTCGATTCAAAACCTCTACTAGATTTAACCGAATCGTCAGGGCTCTTACTCTCCCTTAATTGCAACTCCAATCTCTGTTTCTCCAATTGAAAATTTCTTTCCTCCGACCTCTCTTTCTCTTTCTCTCTCTCCCTCTCCCCTCTCTCCCTCTGTTCTCGCTCTATTCTCTCATTTACAACTGACATAAACATTTCCTTTACAAACTCTTCCTCATAATTAGCACTTTTCATAATTAAGTTACGCAAATCAATTATTCTCATGCTATCGTCAACCACCTCTCCCAATTCCACTGCAAGAACTCTCATGTCCTCTTTTCGACCTTTTCCAAAATACGCCATCTCAAAGTTCAATTTAAGCACTCTAGTGCGTAGTTCAAACACTTCCTCAGAGCCACAGACACCTTACCAACTAACCAAAATTAATTTGATACTTTCAAAACTATTTACTCAATAGAATGAATTTTACTACTCAGCATATAAATATATTTTTCACAATATCTAAATATTAAAATTTCAAAACAGTTTTCAACACATCTATAAAACTATTTTAATACACTACACAAGTATATATCAGACACAACTGGAAACCATCAATTTCAAACAGTAATATCTCCTAGTTTAAGAACTTAAACCAGTTTGGCTTTAACATTCTATACATCTCATAATACTTAATAAAATCAGTTTGATTTTTTTTTCAATGTACATGAATCCCTATTCAGTTCATTCCTATCTGCCAGTTTGGCGTAAAGCAAATTAATCAAAATCAGTTTGATTTCCCATACATGAATTGTTATTCATTTACTTCATATCTGCCAGTTTGGCGTAAAACAATTTAATTAAAATCAGTTTGATTTTCAATACATAATATGTTATTCATTTAATTCATATCTGACAGTTTGGCGCAAAACAATTTAATTAAAATCAGTTTGATTTTCAACACATGAATTGTTATTCATTTAATTCATATCTGCCAGTTTGGCGTAAAACAATTCTATTAAAATCAGTTTGATTTTCCATACATGAATTGTTATTAATTTAATTCAGCCAGTTTTGCTTCACCTTTATATTCAACTTAAGTTTTAAGATTTACAATCACCATTTTTTCTCAAAATATATAAGATGCACACATTTATATATATATATATATATATATACAAATACAACTCAAAACCAATTTCCAATTAAAATACATCCTGCTGGCATTGTGAACCGCTGCATTTAATACAAAAGAAAAAAACCAGTTTGGCACAAAACCCCAAATATAAACTTCTTAAATATAAACAAATAAAACTACTAACACCAAGCACGCTGCAATGGATAAAAGGGAAAATGACATACCTCTCATAAAATTTCAACTGGTTTCACATTTAAAAACACTATCTCAGGTGGCACCTCCATTAACTACTTAGACTGTAATGAACTAATGAACTCCAGCACGGAGAAAGAACCTGGAGGGGAAACTAGAATAGGCGAGGATATCGAAAATGCAAGTCATATTTTTTTAACGAAAGAGGGCGCTGTAAAATTTGGCGGCTGCCTTTAAACAGAATGTCATTAGATTACATGTTAAATTCCGAAAGTATTTTACTCGATTATATTTAATTATTGCAATTATATGTCATAAATATAAGATGGGATATAAATGTTTTATTCCGGGATGTAGATCGGGCTATGATGATGAGATAAACAAAAGAAAAATCGAATATATATATTTTTTTAAGTATGTTTAGAGCTCCAAAGATGAGTGCTTTTTATTATACTTTAATTTAAAGTTATATGCATGTAAGCATTTTTAAACTAAGAAATTTTTATTCTAGTATATCGATCTTAGTGTATATGTTTTTAAAATGTTATACTTAATCAAGGCTAATGTCTGTGGCTAATTGACATGGCCATTTAAATTGTCTTATAGAGTGCTATTTGTTTGGCTGTAATCTGAAGCTGTTTTTATTTGAATAATACTTTTAATCTCTAAAAATTATACGTCCATTCCGTATTTCTTCGCAGTACAATATCCGTGATATTTATTTTTAAATGACTACTATTCAGATGCTTCTGTCAGGATGAACTCTTATTTAAAGAGTTATAAAAAGCAATCGAAACGCCAAATATCTATTAAAATATATGCATGGTGTGAAGAAAACTTTATTTAATGAAATTTCTACTTGTTTGACTTTTTTAAAGTTCAAATTTTCAATCAAAAACATTAAAAAAATGAATGCTTTTCGCATTGAAAAGCATTGCAGAAGCAGGTTAGGATAGCCTTCAGTTTACCGTGGCGCCATCTATAAGGAGAAAAACTGTATTGTAAAATTTCAATGTTACTTTCCCCTCCATCTATCTTCCTCCGTGAACTCCAGTAATCCGAGGGACGCTTTACATCCAACACCTCTATTCGGCATCGTTGATACACAAGTTAAAAAAACATTAAACTCCTCCATAAAAAAAACTCAGCGTAGACCAACTATGTCATACTTTCCACGCGCACACACCATTTCTGCTCAACATCATCTGTCCAACTCTCTCTGCATCTCCATCAGCTTAGCTCGGTTCACTTCTTTTGACCTGCCAACTAACATCTCTTGAAGTCTTCCCGCATATCGAAAACTGTCCTTTCGATTCGATTACACGGCTTACACGGTGATCTACCTCCGAAGCTAGGCGACAAAACCATGGACAAACTCTGGACCACTCTAGGCCAGCAACTTACGAATCAAGATAGGCCATGGTACAGCGCCTAGAATACATAGTGTGGAAACCGGCAAATGGTGTAATGCTTTAAAAAGTGCTAAAAAGTTGTAGCCTATAAATGTGCAACGGTGCTCCTACGAAGTCTACGATAATGTTTCAACCAGAGACAAAAAAAAATGCGTATCACGTTTTTTAGCCATGCTTTCATAATTTAAAAAAAAACTTATAAAAATCACTAAGTCAGAGGAGAAAATGATATTATTTAAGTATTTAAAATACTTACCACCAGCCGAAACATTCTAATACAATGTCAAGAGCTAGCAGATGGCGCTGCGAACCCATCCTAATATTTTCAGCAACGTTGTGCATTTATTGGATACAATTTTTTAGTACTATTTTGTAGCCGGTTTCCACACTATGTATTCTAGGCGCTGTAGCCATGGGTTTCTTCGGTCGTTACAACACAAACACACATGGACATATTATTACATAGCTTCACAAACCTTCGTTTATTGAGTAAGTCAATTCTCCAATAGTAAGCATTGTCTTATTTAATCACAAAATTTCTACCATTGATAAAAGTCAGCATAATTTCTATTAGGAAATAGTGATATTAAAAAAAGTATTCAGGACAATCAGATGATATTATCTTCTAACAGTATTTATTACTTACCCATCATACGTAGTATAGTGTAAGTCTTGTAATCGTTTTAAAAATCGAAAAAAAAAATTTGACGGATTTACACGTTTCAGACACAGAAAATTCCAAAAAATATATTTTTAGAAAAAAAAAATTGCCTATGTGTCTGTAAACGATCTATCTCCCGAACAAATTGAGATAGAGACTTGAAATTTGGCATGTATTTATTATGTAATAATGGGAAGAAACTTATTGAATTTCAGTAACCTCGATTATCCGGAACTAGTTTTTTCGTACTCTCAAAATATTCGTTCTAATAAAAGGTATATAAAATTTTTCAAAATTGTTTATTTTAAGGAGTGAATATAAAAGACAATTAAAAAACATAAATTTTGCATAAAGAATGAAGTTGATCGGATAATTAGTTGTCGAGATATTTGTAATCCTATTTTCCACACTCTTCGATTTTTCATGACCCTGTATTTCATATTAATTTCAATTCAAAGATATATTTCATTTGGAAATGAGACGCAGTAAACTCTTAGTTAATATGGTTATCAATTTTGGAGTTATAAGGATGTTTCTTTTACGCAATTTAGTTCTCATTAGCCTTTAAAGTTTATGACGTCGTCAAGCCACGATTTTATTCGAATTGCAATGTATTTTATAAATAGTTTACACATGTTTTATTTTCATATTTTATAGTATGCATATCCATGATAGATAAGTATTACGGTGGCCCTCAACGACAAGTTTTGTATAGAAATCACACAAGCAGTTCAAACTTATTAATTAAAAATTAAATAGATTTGAAAATTAATTTATTAAAAATTAATGTGTTTTAAAAAAGAAAAAAAAATATTAAATACTAAATATTAAGGATGCACCGAATAATGATTTTGCCCGAATACAGAATAATCGACTGGCCGAATACTCGTATATTTCAGGGTTTAAAGATATTAAATGTCCAATTTTACATCATATTTAACAAAAATACCGCCATTTTGATGAACAAGATCTTTTCGCAAATCAACTTCACGTCGAAAAAAACTTATTCTTTGAGTTATTATTTAAAAAGGGGAAAGTCTTAACACTTTTTTTAATTAATAACATTTTAAAATTTCTACTGTAAAATTCTTTTACAGATTTTTGTCTACCTTTTATGATGTGACAAATTGAAAATTGGATTTTTGTAATACAGCAATAGGACAAAGTAAAGTTGACAAGTACATTTCATAAGAATGTATATATTCGCAATAGAAATTGAAAACCACAGAGTTATCTGTATCACGAGTGTCAATAAAATTATTAGTGAATATATAAAAAAAAAAAACTGTCATATACTAGTAAAGGACAATCGCATTTGATTGTTTCAGAATCGTGTTGAAGTACCACAGATAAATGTTTCACTTACGTAGAAAGAAAATTACAAACTGAATCAAGATGACTGCTACATACATATGAACCTCTCAACCTCTCAACTCTAACTGTTACCTCTCTTAATCAAGAATTTATCTTCAAAAAGAGAATAAAAAGGGTATGTTTTCCCCCTTATTTTCGAATTTCGTTCATTATCATATCATTCTTAATGAAAATAAAACTAGAACTCCATTAACGGGGCTTCCACCTATTCATCCCTCCCAGTACAATATTCTGATTCAAAAATATTTTACAGATTTCTCACTTTTTGATGACAAGTAGAGATTACAACTCCAAAGAATTCAGAATTAAAAACAAATTATTTTACTTTATTTTTATAAAGTTAAATTTAATAGACATTTACAGAGAATAATAAATGATGAAATCTGTAATCTGCGGACAACTCAAATATAATTTATTTTTATTAAACAGAATTTCGAAATATGAAATAGTTTTTCAAGTGCACTATTTAAACATTTTTGCTTCTTTAGAAGAAAAGATCCAACATACTCATATACACAATTTTTCTTTCATTTGTATGAACAAAACCATTACATTTATTTACACATTATATTTATACACCAACGAAAAAACCATCATTTAACAATTATAAAAAAAAAGTCATTTTTTTTTATCTTAGCTAATTCACTATGCTCAGAAATTCCCGAACAAGCCTGGACATTTCAACTGACACGACTCTTCCGGTGAAACCGGAAGTTATGGAAAGCATATTAATAAGGAAAAGGTAAACGCAGTGTATATTATCTTGAAGATTTCAGTAATTATTTTGATGCATCTATCGATATGAGATAACTGTTGGCACACTATCCCATGAGAAAGCATGAATACGAAATTCCTCTTATAGTAAATGAAATAATAAAAGTATGTTAAAATTTTTGCCTTTATGTTCTGTGTTTTATCCAATTAAAATTGTATTTCTTCTTATCATAAAAGCACAAGTTTATTAAATTGTAGAATATCAGAAACACAGAATACCGGTAGCAAAGCAACACACACAACATCAGAACAGAAACATGAACAGAATAATTTACAAATCAGTGGATGAAACATTTTGCACTGGATAATAATGCTTATTATAAGTTTTGAGTGTGAAAGTTCCTTAGGAACGACAACATCTCAAATTATTTTATGGTATTTTTGTGCCCGCACTTTTTTAAGCTTCTTACACAACAAAAGTCAAACCATTCAATGAGTAATAAGTCATAAAGAGTACATGTCTGATAGTGCTATCTGATGTCTATTTCAACAAACAAAAATTCTCGCTCGCTAACAATAACTAACTCTTATTCCACGTTTATATTTTTTATAATGATAGATTAATACTAAACATTTGAGTCGTTATTCTAATGAACTAATATTTACAATGCCAATCATTATCAGAATTGTCCGACATTTCAGAAAAATATTTTGAAGGCACATGGCGTCCTGCAGGAGTGACATTAATTACGATTAATTACCACGTTCAAGATCAATGAGAATGAAGAAGATGCTTGCGTCGAAAATGTGGGAATAAATCAAAACAAGAAAGAAAAATCATGCGTCAAGTATAGATTATGAAACACTTTCCAACATATTCAGAATACTGTAACAAAACTTCGCAATTTAATAAGGTGAAAGATTATGTCACCAGTACTACGTAAACAGGGATGACAACCCCGGGAACCCAGCTTCATCTTTTGAGTGTAAGTGCAATTCCAGGAAGATTATGTCTAAGTAAACAGAATGCAAAATGTGTAACAAATTTTAAAACTCAACTTTTGTAATTACCACAGGAAAAAATCCTAATTATTTTGTGCATCCCTGTATATGATCTATAGATTTATATATATATATTACATTGTATACTAAAATTTACTTTGGTTAGGGAACGCAGAATTCGACTTCAGCCGTCAAAAGAAGCAAATGTACTCGAGATGATTTCTGCAACCCTGTATATCATCTATAGAATTTATATACACCAAGTAATATGCAAAACATGAGTTAAATTTTAAAACGCGTGTCACAAATGAAAATGCACTTCCATCACTTATTGTTCACACACAATACTGCAACTGAATTCTTTTGTGTGTCCTTGTAAATGGACGATGAATGCTACACACAATATTCTATAGTAAGCATCTTGCAGTGCACCTCAGTGATGTATATCAATTTCAATATGTTTGAAATAGTGTAACAGCATTCATATACACTGCAAACTATTTTTCCACATACTCCATAATGTACCGGCATTTTTTGAGTGCACTGTAAACGAACTATAAATACTGCACACTTTATTTTCAACACCGAACATACCATAGTAAACTTCAATAACATGTAACAATTACACGGCAATCCTAGTATATTTACGCGAGTTAGAACCCAGACAGACAGACGTACAGACTGACTTCCATACAAATCGAATTAATAAGCACTTTTCAACTATGTTGAAAAGTGTTAAAAATAACAAAATAGACAGAATCATGAAGACCATGGTCTTAGTCGCGCCTGTCGCATGAGCATCAATTTTCTAAAACAAGTGTGCAATAAAATTCAGTATTTGTTCATTTCAATCAAGGGATCAAATGGTCTTATGTATAAAAAGAATTATTATTTAGAATACTATTTTCAAATTTCTACAGATTTTGAACGTCTTTTGACATAAAACTTATGAATATAGTGGCATTAACTTAAAGGTTATAAAAAAGCCTTGCCAATGTATTCATGGCGCATTTTGTCACACTAAAATATCATTTCAAAATCATGTTAATGTTGTCATATAATCTCATTCTGTATCGTAAAAATCTTTTAAGTACCAAGGAAACTTAACCCATTCGGGACCATGGTCGCATATATGCAACCTCAAAAAGAGCATACAGAATTTGTTTTAGGCACCAGTAAAAAATAAAAGTAATATTTGCTTTCTGTAATTAGAGCATTTTTGTGATAGTTTAAGTAAAGGTAGCTTTTTAAAAAAAAGTGGTGCCAACCGAATAAAATTTGTGTAAAAGCCGCCGGTCCCAAAAGGGTTAAAAGACCTCATAGTGATATTCTTGAAACTGATATAAAAGTAATATGTAACATGGGAAGCCAGAAAAATATACATTTTATTAATTCTTAAATATATATATGACATATGTAAATTAATGAAATACAAAGGATGTGGATTATCACTTTACTAAATAGCGTACAACCAATTTAGAGCGTAATTTCAGCTCTGCCGAAAAATTAATTAGCATAAATATTCACCGATACTGGGTTTGGTTTGTCTCATATATGACAAGAAGTTGTGCTCATGATTGACGTTCCATCTTGTGCTGCAAGGTTGTAGCCTAGCCATATAAGAGTGAAAGAATGCTAGACCGGATGTCGTCCGGATGGCCCTAATTGGTAAAGCACTTGGTGCGCTATACCAAGAGATCCGGGATCGAGCCCTGGTCTGGACAGCTTTTCTCTTTATTGGTTGTACGCTATTTAGTAAAGTGATAATTCCCATCCGTTGTATTTCATTAATTTACAGCGTAATCTCAGCTCTTTTGAAAAATTAATTAGTATATAAATATTCACCGATACTGGGTTTGGTTTGTCTCATATATGACAAGAAGTTGTGCTCATGATTGACGTTCCATCTTGTGCTGCAAGGTTGTAGCCTAGCCATATAAGAGTGAAAGAATGCTAGACCGGATGTCGTCCGGATGGCCCTAATTGGTAAAGCACTTGGTGCGCTATACCAAGAGATCCGGGATCGAGCCCTGGTCTGGACAGCTTTTCTCTTTATTTGTTGTACGCTATTTAGTAAAGTGATAATTCCCATCCGTTGTATTTCATTAATTTACAGCGTAATCTCAGCTCTTTTGAAAAATTAATTAGTATATAAATATTCACCGATACTGGGTTTTGTTTGTCTCATATATGACAAGAAGTTGTGCTCATGATTGACGTTCCATCTTGTGCTGCAAGGTTGTAGCCTAGCCATATAAGAGTGAAAGAATGCTAGACCGGATGTCGTCCGGATGGCCCTAATTGGTAAAGCACTTGGTGCGCTATACCAAGAGATCCGGGATCGAGCCCTGGTCTGGACAGCTTTTCTCTTTATTGGTTGTACGCTATTTAGTAAAGTGATAATTCCCATCCGTTGTATTTCATTAATTTACAGCGTAATCTCAGCTCTTTTGAAAAATTAATTAGTATATAAATATTCACCGATACTGGGTTTGGTTTGTCTCATATATGACAAGAAGTTGTGCTCATGATTGACGTTCCATCTTGTGCTGCAAGGTTGTAGCCTAGCCATATAAGAGTGAAAGAATGCTAGACCGGATGTCGTCCGGATGGCCCTAATTGGTAAAGCACTTGGTGCGCTATACCAAGAGATCCGGGATCGATCCCTGGTCTGGACAGCTTTTCTCTTTATTGGTTGTACGCTATTTAGTAAAGTGATAATTCCCATTCGTTGTATTTCATTAATTTACAGCGTAATCTCAGCTCTTTTGAAAAATTAATTAGTATATAAATATTCACCGATACTGGGTTTGGTTTGTCTCATATATGACAAGAAGTTGTGCTCATGATTGACGTTCCATCTTGTGCTGCAAGGTTGTAGCCTAGCCATATAAGAGTGAAAGAATGCTAGACCGGATGTCGTCCGGATGGCCCTAATTGGTAAAGCACTTGGTGCGCTATACCAAGAGATCCGGGATCGAGCCCTGGTCTGGACAGCTTTTCTCTTTATTGGTTGTACGCTATTTAGTAAAGTGATAATTCCCATCCGTTGTATTTCATTAATTTACAGCGTAATCTCAGCTCTTTTGAAAAATTAATTAGTATATAAATATTCACCGATACTGGGTTTGGTTTGTCTCATATATGACAAGAAGTTGTGCTCATGATTGACGTTCCATCTTGTGCTGCAAGGTTGTAGCCTAGCCATATAAGAGTGAAAGAATGCTAGACCGGATGTCGTCCGGATGGCCCTAATTGGTAAAGCACTTGGTGCGCTATACCAAGAGATCCGGGATCGAGCCCTGGTCTGGACAGCTTTTCTCTTTATTGGTTGTACGCTATTTAGTAAAGTGATAATTCCCATCCGTTGTATTTCATTAATTTACAGCGTAATCTCAGCTCTTTTGAAAAATTAATTAGTATATAAATATTCACCGATACTGGGTTTGGTTTGTCTCATATATGACAAGAAGTTGTGCTCATGATTGACGTTCCATCTTGTGCTGCAAGGTTGTAGCCTAGCCATATAAGAGTGAAAGAATGCTAGACCGGATGTCGTCCGGATGGCCCTAATTGGTAAAGCACTTGGTGCGCTATACCAAGAGATCCGGGATCGAGCACTGGTCTGGACATCTTTTCTCTTTATTGGTTGTACGCTATTTAGTAAAGTGATAATTCCCATCCGTTGTATTTCATTAATTTACAGCGTAATCTCAGCTCTTTTGAAAAATTAATTAGTATATAAATATTCACCGATACTGGGTTTGGTTTGTCTCATATATGACAAGAAGTTGTGCTCATGATTGACGTTCCATCTTGTGCTGCAAGGTTGTAGCCTAGCCATATAAGAGTGAAAGAATGCTAGACCGGATGTCGTCCGGATGGCCCTAATTGGTAAAGCACTTGGTGCGCTATACCAAGAGATCCGGGATCGAGCCCTGGTCTGGACAGCTTTTCTCTTTATTGGTTGTACGCTATTTAGTAAAGTGATAATTCCCATCCGTTGTATTTCATTAATTTACAGCGTAATCTCAGCTCTTTTGAAAAATTAATTAGTATATAAATATTCACCGATACTGGGTTTTGTTTGTCTCATATATGACAAGAAGTTGTGCTCATGATTGACGTTGCATCTTGCGCTGCAAGGTTGTAGCCTAGCCATATAAGAGTGAAAGAATGCTAGACCGGATGTCGTCCGGATGGCCCTAATTGGTAAAGCACTTGGTGCGCTATACCAAGAGATCCGGGATCGAGCCCTGGTCTGGACAGCTTTTCTCTTTATTGGTTGTACGTTATTTAGTAAAGTGATAATTCCCATCCGTTGTATTTCATTAATTTACAGCGTAATCTCAGCTCTTTTGAAAAATTAATTAGTATATAAATATTCACCGATACTGGGTTTGGTTTGTCTCATGTATGCCACTAGGAGTTGTGCTCATGATTGACATTCCATCTTGTGCTGCAAGGTTGTAGTTTAGCCATAATAAGAGTGAGAGAATGCTAGGCCGGATGGCTTATTTGGTAAAGCACTTGGTTCGCTATACCAAAGGATCCGGGATTGAACCCCAGTCCGGACATTGTTTCACTCTATTGGTTGTACGCTTTTTTGTAAAGTGATAATTCACATCCTTTGTATTATATATATATGAAAAATATAAACATCTTCAATTTTACAAAGAAGAACCATCTTTTAGTGGCACATTAAGAAAGATGAAAAAAAAATCCGTTCTTTTCTCATAGTGATATTCTTGAAACTGATATAAAAGTAATATGTAATATGGGAAGCCAGAAAAATATACATTTTATTAATTCTTAAACGTATATTACGCACACACACACACACCACACACGCATATATATATATATATATATAAATATATGAAAAATATAAACATCTTCACATTGAGAAAGCTGAAATTAAAAATTTAAAAAAAAATCCGTTCTTTTTTATCGCAATCCATTTTCTGTGTACTCAAGGTAATATAATTATATATTATTGCGCTTCAGTTAATGGCATAATTACGCAATGAAATGTTTTTATTACAATTCAAACAAAATCATATTTGCTTGTTTTTTAGAAACATCTTGTAGTGTAAATAATATGTAGAATAAATACTTTAGGGAAGAATATATGCAATTTTGCTAATTTAATTTTTCACGAATAAAACATCATCTAAGATATTTCTTTCTTTTAAGCGTTCATTAGGACTGTATGTTTATTAATTAAATTTTATGATGAGTATATTTTTTATTTTTATGTTTCAGAAATATTGACTTTAATAGGAAATATGGGCAATGGAATGGTGGAATATTTCTTGCCACTATTGCGTCAAATCTGGCACAATGGTAAATACGCCCATGTTGGGGCAAAATTTAATATCTATATTGGTTAAGTTATAGATAATGTTGGAAATAGGTGAACCAATATAAAAGTATTGGTCCAACCTTGTGTGTGTCTTAAACGGGAACAAAAGCTGTTTAACGGATCTGTATTAGTGATGGAAAAAAACAGTTGGTTTTCGTTAATACGTTCCATCGTTCCACCAGTAGGCTGGTAATAGGTTCCAATAACCTATTACTTTTGTAATATTTTACCAAGGTCTTAGATGCCGTTAATATTTGCATATTTGTAAAACAGTTTAATGCTTTGGGGCATTTTTTGAATAGTTATTGGATGCTGAGTATTTTTTATGAAGTTCGGGAAATATTCTTTTCCCGGAATAATATTATTATCTCCGAACTAAAGATATACAGATGCTTAATACTTTTGGTTAAGGACATGGAACGATTTAACTAGACTCGTATATACACGTATGAAATAAACAATACAGTTGAGTAGAAATTTAATCCCACTCCAACAGCGTAGGGGTTTGTGAAAAAAACTTATCAGACTGATGAAAGATCTATTAGAACTAGTATTGGATGAAACATAAACTCGCTGTTGCGAAGAGCTTATAATCATTCGTGTAAATAAATTTCACTCAATAACTTCAAAGTGAAGATTATTTTTAGACATTTAAGAGATTTAATCACGTCTTAAGACATGAATACATATACATCTAACTATTAAGAATTTTCACTTGGCATAATGTTGGATCATTTCTAAAGGTACATGGACTCAATTCGAAATCAAATTTTCCATTTGATACCATCAGAATTTACATTCGTCCTAAAGTTTTTTCCTCGGGACAGAACAACGTCGATCTGAAATCCTCAATTAAGGAATATTCCCTACCCTATGGAAATATTTACGTTGCAACACATGCTTATATTATGAATTATGAGGAAAATATATTGTCCTGCAAAGAAGACCGTATTATTGGCTTACTGCGTATGTATTATGAATTGTCGACCATTAACTTATATGTGAAAGAAAGGATATGTCAAACCCAATTATCCTGCTGCATTTCTGAAAGTAATTCATGAATAGGGTTTATCATATGTTGATGTAATTGAGGAAAATTCCGTCACTAGGAGATTTAAATACAGATAAGCTCTGAAAAAAATATTTTTGATATTGATCATATCTATGTAATTGGATCTTCTCAACCAAGGATCCAATGAGGTATAAGGCCGACGCACAACTGCTGTAAAATATATTTATTTGGCAAGTAACAAAAAGAAAAAAATGGCTATAGGACACATCATAGAACTTATTCATGGAAAAATTTGAAAAACGAACTCGTAAAGTTACACACATCTCAATTGCTAATTCAAATCTTTGAAATTGTCATCTATTGATCATACCGAAAGTATTTCTATAAACCAACTTAACATGATAGTTAGATTCAATCTTCAACAGACGAGTCAAGCTTACAAATTAACACTAATGCATTACTTATTTCTAATTAAATAAAAAATTGAATGAATATTTTGCACTTATGACTTAAAATACATTTAAAATGTATCATTAAGAACAAATAAATTTTGAATATTAAAAAATCTTTATTCAACAAAATCTTTATTCTAAATTCAACATTTATTACAAAATTACAAGACGAACCTCTAATGCAGACTACAAGCGCTAAAAATTATTATTATTATCAAGGAGTTATTAAATGCTTTTATTACATTACTTGTTGCAAATGTCTGTATTTGCCTTTAACAATCAACAGCAGATGATAGCACCAAAAAACGTTTTCCTTCAAAACTGTCGGGATTATTTGCTTTATTTATGATTAAGACTTTTAATTATGTTTCATCTGTTGAGTAATTTTTAATATTGTGTAACCTATATTATTAATATCTGTATTATTTTTTGTTTTCGGTGTATATGTAATTACTTGATATTCTGTGAATGTTATTATTATATGTAATTGTATGATTATTTGATGATTGTCGCGATTATTTGATGTGATTATTTTCTTTGCCAGTAGATTGCCTGATAATTCCATAAAAATTAGTGACCCTGAATATAGAGAGACTGGACAGGTAGATTTGGCAAATCCGCCATTTTAGTTCCAACTTCAGCATTCGTCACTATTGCGCTGTGAAGGTTATTTGGATAATTATTCATACAACAACACATACAAAAAAAAATACATCGCAGTTTGATGATTTAATTAAATAATTTAATTCATACATTCATCGTATTTGAACTTCATATTTTATTTTCACACTATTTTGAAAAAAATAAATGTAGTTTTACTTAGATTTTCATGTAAAATGAATTTCAGATAGAAAATAAACAAATTTTCCCCACTATACTTAGTTTCTTATACGGATCTAAAAACAGTAACTATTATAAATTAGCTATTTTTGCATTGAAGTTGTAAAAAATAAAGATTCAGCATACGCCTCCAAAAATATACGCATTATTTAAGTTTAGCTTAAAATCTGCACTAAAGATATTTTTATTTTATCTTCTAAATATTTAAATTAACTTCTAGCTACTGATATCGATTTAAAACATCTAAATATACAGATTCGATAAATACAGTATTAGAATGAATAGTGCTACTGATGTTCAAATAAAATTTTTAAAGTATGATAGTTAAATAGGGCACTGTGGTTAAGAGAAGTAAGTCAGAAATATGTCGGCTAAAAAACGAGAATTTTATGCGTGAATGAATATTCGATAGTTAAAAATTTGTAATTTACTTATTTATTCAAAACATTACTTTTATTTATTTTATTTAATAAATAAAACAATCGAGTTTTTTCTTTATTAATTTAAATACATAAAGGATCAATAGTTCGATCAAAATTATTGGATTAATAATTTTAATATCTATTGTTAAGAGAGGGTCAAAAGTTCAATAAACAAAAAAACATGAATTTTACAAATTACATTTTGGTATTTCTCTCTTAGCGTTTAACAGTATCAAAATTATATAACCGCTTTCAAGAAATTAATCTACGTCCAATCATATTAGAAATAACTCTAGTTCATCCGATTAAAAAATTGATTTCATAGAATGCTTATTCACTAAAGTAAAAGTACATATATATTTATGTTCTACATATATTTCTGAAGTAATATAAAACAATTTCCTCATGATTTTAATAGACGGAAAAGTGTCAAACGCTGGTGAAATTGTATTGCGCTGAACGGCAATCCGTCGAAGTTGGAACTAAGATGGCGGACATTTCGTCAATGTCCAATGTCTCCCTTATGTAGGATCTCTAATAAAAGTTGATATGTACCAGCAATATTGTTTTGAGTGAATTCTAAGATTCTGTTCTGTGAAGTATGAAGTAAAATGTGAAAGTGTCTATGGGGCGGTATTTCTTGTAAGGCCAAGATATGATTCAAGTTTGTGATTTGTGATAATACAGACATTAAGAGAAATCAAGAGTCTTTTCCTTTCTTGCATGAGTTGAACATTTAATTTTGTGTTTTAGTTTGCAGCGATAGTGGGGTTCTACCCACGTTAGTTAAGCGTTTCTCCTTTCTCTGATTTATTTTCTTATCAACAATGTGAAATATGTGTGTCATTAAATATAAAACATAGGGATAATTTTTTTCTGTATTAAAATAGAGTGTCCTTTTTATTTTCCTATAGTAAGAACGGTTTTTTTTTTAAACAAATGTTTTGAGACAGGTTTTGATTTTTCTAGACTGGCTATTTTTCTTAACATTAGTTAAACTTTGGACAGCTTACTATAAAGGTGAAAGTAAATACCAGTTTTGGTCAAGTTTTCGCTTTGATACAAGAAACTGATTGAGTAAATCGTCTCTTTGACAGAAGGGAGAAAATTTTTCAAAGGTAGATTTTTCGACTGAATATTTGAAAATGAAATTGCTCTGTTTTCCATGGCTTTATTTCACAAGATTTATTGAACTTTAAATGAAGTTTACACGAGATACATGAATAAAAATAAATTATGCACAGTTTGCTGGAGGTTGTTTTTACGCTCTTTCTTTTAACTTAACTTGGTTCGTGCATGTAAAGATAGAATTTTGTAATCGTTTTTTTCATTCATTTCCTGATACGCTAGAATTATAAAAATTATGTACTCAGGTGTGCTTCCGAAGACAGTACAACATTTTAATATGTATATAACTTAAATTAATTTTAAGGTATAAAGTTAATTAATCTAATCAATAAATTAATTTTAAGACATATTTTCCGTTAGCCGGGTGCAGTTGA
Source organism: Maratus michaelseni (assembly GCA_963931845.1). Lineage (NCBI taxonomy): Eukaryota > Metazoa > Arthropoda > Arachnida > Araneae > Salticidae > Maratus > Maratus michaelseni. The sequence goes on from OZ007587.1 coordinate 79,102,008, forward strand.
TAAATCTAAAAATATACTTTATGGTATACAGTCGGCCAATAAAAAAAAGAGAGCCCCCCATACATTTTAATCTCCAAATTATCACAGAAAGTAGCAGAACTAGCCATTCGGCTAAAAATTGTATCTGTTTCAATTTATGTTAAAAAAAAAAGCTCAAGTGGTCATCTGTTTACTGAAATTCTACCAAATTTTTAATATGAAAAATTTTTAATATGCTTACCAGTGAGAATACTTGACATATTTTTTTTTTATAACTGGCGTAGTTATTGATATTTTTGTGTGTGTGTGTCTGCGGTTTGTTTTAAAATGCATAGAGAATAATGCTTTTTGATATATAATTATATATTTTTTCGAAAATTCAATTTTTTTAAGTTTTTTACAAGTCCATTAAACTTAAAAAAAAAATTAAATTTTCGATAAAAATGAATTTAGAGTTTTTTTAACGCTTTCTAGTAAGAAGTGAAACATATTTAAATTTTAATTTAATAGGGCTAGCAAAACTAGAAAAATGAAACAGCATTTACTTATTGTAATCATTAAAAAAGAAACGCCTCAATTTGGAATACTAAGATCAGAAAAGTAGGTGCTTATCATACGGACTGTCACATATAGCATCATCAGATCAAAAATTTACAGAGTGCGAGTCTTTCATTAACCATGGTATATCATGGATTTCTATCGACAATAAAATAAATTAAGTAACAAAAAATAATTAACTAATTTATGATATAAATAAAAAATGTTGATGAATCCATTATTCACCTTAACTAGAACATGTTACATGAAAAAAAAAATCAGAATTCATTCAGTCAAAACTACTAAAAGATGTTTAGTATGTTGTTAAATATATAAAATAAAATTCAGAATAAAATATAAAATTGTATATCTAAAGCCTAGTACTTTCAAGTACAATCGTACTCGTAATCAGGCTTGAAAAGAGAAAATACGAAGTCAGAGAAATTGTTTTTTATTTTCGAATCAATATTCGTTGGAATTTTCCAAAATGAAAATCTAAAATAAATTTAATTTTTGAAGATTCAAACGAACATTGATACGAAAAGAAACAGTTTCTATGATTTCATATTTTCTGTTTTCAACCGTGATGACGAATACGATTGTACTTGAAAGTACTAGGCTTTAGATATACAATTTTATATTTTAGTTTATGTATTTAACAACGTACTAAACATCTTTTAGTAATTTTGACTGAATTTATTAATGTAACACATAACATAAAAAGATCGAAAAGTAGCGTAAGATAAATAAACTAAAAAAAATGGTTGACATCACCTTAAAAATAATACAATGGCCACAACATCTCAAAATTTATTTCAAAATTTATTTGGTTGAACATAAAGAATGATACTAGTGAGTGGATATGCAACTGTTTAAGCTTGTCGAAATAAAATAATTTCATTAAAAGTAACAACTATAAATATTATTTTAAATTGCAATGTCTTTGAAAAATGCTAAATTAGAGTCTTTAATTTTAAAAATTACGTACATTCAATTGAGAACTTTAATGGATTTTTTTAATGCATGGTGATTCTATCAAGTAGTTAAAATTTTATGTTTAATAATTTTATTTCATTTAAATGAAATTCGACAGAACACTTATCTTTTCTTAAAGATTTTGTACAACGTTTCTTCTTGTGTAAATTTAACTTTAGCAAATAAAAGTTTTATGCATCAAGGAATCAACCTTTTTCATTTCTCAACGTGTTTCACGTCACGTTACTGCAGAGCTCCCTAAACTAATCTTTATCCGGTCCATTTACTGCACTTCCGATTCTTTGCATTAAATCATAGCTCTGCTACCGAGATTCTTTAGTTTCATCTTTATTTTCTAAATAATATTATGAAAAATATAATGTCTTTTTTTAGGTAGGTGGAAAGAAAAAATGAGAACGGTATTCTTTTATAATTTATTTTATTTTTTCGATGCCTACTATTAGCTCACACACTCTATATATTTATATATCTTGTCCAAATTTTCAATCGTTAATAAAATACTCTTTATTCACCCACTCCAGTTCAAATACATTTTTTTAACGCGTAGTAGATGACAATTGATGTTAACACAGTTTTTTCAAATATTAATTCATTAATTAAATTTAATTAATTAATTTTAGTTTTATATGGAAGAAATGATTTCAGACATTAGTTCCATTTAAAAGCACTCACTTACAAGTCTTGATAGCACAGTCGGTTAAGCTCTGATCTCGTAACTGCCCCACCAGTGGCTGAGAGGTTCTGCTCTCAAAAGTTGGTAGACGGGAGGTGCTGGGTTCACACCCCTGTCGCGCTCGTCGACCTAACCGTTCGGAGTTTTCCGTGGTTTTCTGCGAACCTTGCCGTAAATGCGGGTTAGAAAGACCCTTAGAAAGACCGCCACGGAGGGCACCCCCCCCAGGGCCTATATCCCTCGTGTAGATAATTGGCCGTCATAAAATCAACCAACCTGATCTCGTAACCACAAGGTCCCAGGATCGAACCTCACCTGGGACGGAAGAAAATTCTCACGTATTCGAAAATAAATTTCTCTTATATAAGATATTAGCCAGGATATAAATACCGTCAGTGGCGAAGCGTGTAGACCGCTGGAAAAAAATGTTTTTTTTACCTAAGTAGGAATTGACTTATTTGTTTTTTTTAATACTACTTATTTGTTTGTATTTGTTATTTATTTAGAGATTATCTTTTATACGGATACTTAGATCTAAAATTTTTAAAAAAATGTATGAACTCTCTATTGTTTAGATAAGTTATAATCAAAACGTGTTAAATGTGTTGCAAATTAAATTTATTTGACCTAATTACATCAGTTAAAGATTTTTAATAACGCTTTGATAATAAAGAAATGTTTTAAAGCGGATAAAAAATGGCAACATCAAATATTCCACCGATGGAAATAGCATGTTATTGATTTTTTGCAGGAATAACTTTGAATAATCGTAAAATAGTTTAAATTGTAATTCGCTTTAGAAATAACACATCATACTTCTGGAAAAAAGGATATTAAAACACATTATACAAACATCCATATATAATAAAAATTCAATCGTGTTTAATCAGGCAAAATAAAATGAACAGTTTGAAATATTTGTTAAATGTGTTGCAACTTAAAATTATTCGACCTAATTACATCAGTTAAAGATTTTTAATAGCCCATTGATAATAAAGAGATGTTTTAAAGTTGATAAAAAATTGCAACATCAAATAGTCCAACGATGGAAATAGTTTGTTATTGTTTATTTGCAGGAATAATTTTGAATAATCGTAAAATAGTTTAAATTGTAATTCGCTTTAGAATTAACATATGATACTTCTGGGAAAAAGGGTATTAAAACACATTACAAACATCCATTTATAATAAAAATGCAATCTTGTTTAAACAGGCAAAATAAAATGAACAGTTTTACTATAAATGTTAAACGATCAGAGTGAAACAAAGTGCTTAGAAAAGAATCATTGTCCCTTCTTTGAACGCCCGGTCGCATGTACCGATTGAGGCTGTTTTGATGCTAAATTAAAACTCAAAACCTTATTAATACCACTAATTTATAACAGTGAATTTATTAATAACAATGTAATTCTTGTAAATAAAATTGCTCTATAAATAGTTAAGGAATGTTATACTTGCTACAAAACACGGATTTAGTTCATTCAATTTCTTATCAATACGATTTGTAGCCTGTTGTATGTACTAACATGTTATAAAACGTCAGAGTCGCGCAGGAATAGTAAACAAGTCCCGTGAATTCGCTACTGTGCAAAGTACGGATTAGTTCGAAACCCAACCATTACAAAAACAAAAATTTTTCTGTGCCCGGTTTTAGCCGATTTACTCCGAGATTTGTTTTTCTTTTTTTTTTTTTTTTTTTTTTTTTAAATATTTGAATTTTAAACATACATCTCTTTCCTTTACAATTTATTATTAATGGATGAAAATATATTTGATACTTATTGTTGAATGATTGGTTTATTTTGGCCAGACAGGAAAAACGGAGAGGGGGAAACAGCACAGTCCAATGATGTGAAAGTTCATGGGACAACTCCAAATCTAACTATTAGACTTTGGGAGAAAACAAAGACTAAATATAATAGTTGGTAGTTAGAAATAATTAGCAAAATCATTGGCTGCTGCTTTTACGTTCTATGTATATGGCATAGATGCAAAGAAAAGGATTCGTACAGTTTTAACTTTTGAATACTACTATTCTAAAATAGCAATCTTCTCATTTAATCGCAAGTTTCTGTTATTAAGTAAGTCACATATTACTTTTCGAAATTAGGAGTACGAAATTTAAAAATACATACTGGCAGGAAATATTTCCAACCAGAATAAATGGTTAATATTGTGTGATAGCACTTATTTCCTTGCTTTGAAGTGAAAGCATAAAATTACTAGATGAAGTAGTATAGAAATTTGATAACACAACACCTAATCTTGGATTTATTTATTTAAAAAATTCATATATTTTAGAGCTATTTCTAAATTTTTCAGCTCGTTTTCTATATATCTAACAAAATATATTCAAAGTAATATAATTAACTATTTGTATAAAGCATTTTAAAAATATTTTCTAAGGTATACATTTTCGAAAATAATTCAGAAATTATGTTATATATCCTGTATTTTAAAGTCATATTTTTTTCTTTTTATTTATTCAATTTCATACATTTATAGCTTCAAAACATCTTAAGATGTATTAAGAATTTTTTGGATGAAATTTAATAGCAATATACTAAACATTACAATGCATAGCTGTTGTTATAAAATAAAACTTATAAACTTTCAAAAGTAGTTTTACATTTCCTTACAATACGATAATTACATTTTGGAATGCAACCTTTAATATGAAATAAATTTGAAACTATTACGTCCGAGTCTTAAATTCAATAAACACATTGACTGCATGAATTTAAATGCTAACAGACTAATTCCGCAAAAATGGGGAAAATGAACTACAACTCTTTAAGCAGATTCCCCTCCTGAACTTCCATCATTTAAATTTCTAGAATCACACTCAGAAAAAGGAATTGATTAAAACTACAAAACATTTTTGTTGAGTACATTTTGGTTGTTTTAGCAAAATTGGAGTAAAATTGAACCATTTTACTTCAATTAACAAAACATTTTTGCTGACGATACAATTTTTTTTTTTTTTTTTTTTTTTTTTTTTTTTGGAATTGCAAAAAAAAAGTGGTTTTCAACAAATATATATATATATATATTTTTTTTTTTACAACAAAATTTCCATTGACCTATATTTAAGGCGGTATTCAAAAAAAAAATTTCCACGCTCAACAACTCAAAATTTTGAGACACATTCTCAGACTCATTTTTAAAAGTAACAACAGGAAACTTGGCGGCGTGATTTATAAAGACATTTATAAGGGCCCCATGTTTTTATTTTTCGTTCAATTAATTAGAAGTTGATTTACAGACAATTATTTTCACAGTACGATCATTTTTATTTTATTTTTATTTTTTTTTTTTTTGCTTCCAGCGCTATCGCTTTGGGAAATTCGGTTAAAAATGTCCACATTGACAGCTTTTTTTTAAAAATATATTCTGCCTTTATCAAAAAATCGAGACAATACGTACATTATAAAGTTTCTGAATAAGAGAACCTGCCAATTGGATGCATTTTAGTGCAAAAATGAATTTACAAATGTGTCTCAAAATAAGCAGTTTGGATTTGAATACACCCTTAAACAAAATTTTTGTTTAAGTATGGGTCAAAAAAATTTTTGTTTGAATCAACATTTTTTTTTTTTTTTTTGCAATTCCAAAAAAAAAAATTTGTATCGTCAGCAAAAATGTTTTGTTAATTGAAGTAAAATGCTCCAATTTAACTCCAATTTTGCTAAAACAACAAAATGTACTCAAAAAATATGTTTTGTAGTATCAGTTTCTTTTTCTGAGTGCAGAGGATCTACTAGATAGTACACGTCAAAGTTTGACGGCAAATAACTAAAATGTACAAAAGAAAACATGTTCATACCATCATTAAAATGTCAGATTTGCTGGGGACCGGCCGCATATTAACTATCTTTACACGGATACAAACATCAGAACATTTTCCACAGAATTCAGTTTACAGACCTAATTTGTTTTCTTAAAAATTTTACAAATAAAGATGATTGTTAGTTTTGTTTGAAGAAAATTATCACCGATTTTTCTTGTCTGTGTCTTATCGAACAACTGTAATAAAAATTATACCAAAAATCTGTAAATCATTTTAATTTAATCAATAATTACATACCAAAGCTTTTAATTAAACATTTTAAATACAAAATAATTAACTAAAATAGATATTGATGTTGGTAAATTTTACTTAATAATAACGAAGCCAAAAGAAAAAAAAAAATGTAGAAACATCTTATGACAGAAGGGGAATTCGAACCATCTATCCCTTCAGGGAACCAGAAACCGTCTTTTGAGCAACTTATACCATTCCGCCATCTAGATTTCTAATCAACTTTCCTCTGAAAAGAAAAAAACTTCAAAACTCATTTCCCACTCCGTTTAGCGACAGAAAAGCGCCCTAAAATGCTCCTTGCGCATACTCAGATCAACTGAAATTGGTCTCAAATTTATTTTAGCTTTGCGTTTTAAATATATAGATGTCCGATAATTTGCGTGCAGTGACAGTTATGTTCATTTAATATTGTATGAGGGAAAATTACATGTAATTTGTGGTGACATTTGTTCTGTTTTGCTGATAGAAGGAAAGTATATCCCCAGGAGTACTTTGAATAAGATGTATAATTTTAGTGTATTTGTCTGGGGAATCATTTATAATGGCAGATTTAAATGTCTTTTAGTTACGTTATTAGTACATACACGATATTGTCAAAAATCACCGGACACTTTCGATTTCATATATTTTGTCGAATATCTAGAGATATACTTGACGAATTCCTCTGGAACTTCAAGAATATAAAGAAAATGGCTGACTTCATATCTTTCAGCAAAATTTTGATCGCGAGAACTATTAGGGGATCAACCATAAATTGAAGAAAAAATAATATTTGGTATCACCCTGTAAAAGAAAATGCTCGAAATAATCTGTAGCTGTGTCACATGAGTATGTGGATATTGTACAACTTTTGTGTAAGAATATGCATATTCAAGAAAATGTAAAGGTTTTTTTTTTTTTTTTTTTTTTTAAAACTTGCATGTTTTTTGTTCATAGCATGCAGGGTTTTTAACCAAATTTAAATCCACTTTAAGAAAACTTAATAGCTAGAATAGAAACAACGTCGTACAATCTACTTATAATAAAATCCGAAGGCAAGAAAATGTCTGTAACCATTCCGGGCACAACCACTCTGGTCTGCGAATTGACCGTAGTTAAACGCCATGTTAGGCTTAATGAAAAACCTATTCTAAAATATAACAATTAAACGATAATTTCTTCTACTTAAAATCATGTCTTTCAAAATAAATTAATGTTTGTGAGATGACTTACATTAAATTATGTTTATATTCTGAGATAAATTCAGTTGAAATTAGGTTTATTGCTCCATGAAAGTAAACAAACAAATGATTCATTCGTCGTGAACGTTTAAAATATTAAACCATGAATGTAACCGTTCGGAAAGCGATCATAAACGGAAGAAGTTACCTTCCTCCGTGATACTCGCTAAAATACTTCGTTCATCCGTGAGCCTTTATCGCCATCTGTCGGAGATTAATATAAACAAATTTTCTTCTGAATTGTAGTTTTATTGTAGTAGTATTCTCTATGAATACAGTGACCTCTCACTTATCCGCGATGCATTGTAATTATTTTTCAGCACCAGTTCCTTTTTAAAGTAATTTTCTCCTTATTTAATCGCAGAATTTATAAATCGAATTTTACTGTTTTAAAATAGTGGTACAAAAAGTAATTACTGAACATCGCGTATAAGTGAGAGATCACTGTATTTCTTATAAAATGTATTTAGAATATAAGGAACATGTAATTGTAACGTATACTACATATATTAATTATATCAATGCAAATAAAATTTTGTATTTTAGCATAGTAGAAACTTTGTAGTGAAAATAAATTTGTAATTTAATAAGATAATTAAAAAAATACTTATTTAATAAAAGATTATCTTTAACGATCAAACTTTATCACAGGTTTCTTTAGGCATGTTTATAAAAAATCAGAATTTAATTTGAGATCAACTTTTTAAAATTTAAGTTATTTAATTATTATTTTGGCAAATAAACTTTCTGTTGAAATTGCACTTTGTTCTGTATTTTATCAATTTTGCTTGCATTGTAAATAAAATGAATATTTTATATCAAATATAATTAAAATATGAGGAATATAATGTAATACTGTGGTACAACAAGTATTAGTTATATCAATGTGGATAAAATTTTGAATTTTAACATAGTAACTTTGTAGTGAAAAAAAAATGATCAGTCATATTAATACAATTAATAGATGCGATTTAATTAAGAAATAAAATAAAAGCAATTATTTTAATGATCGAAAATTATTACAGTTGTATACAGTTGTGAAATCGGAATTTGAATAATGAAATGTTTACTCTGATATAGCAGAGCAGTTTAAACGATCGAAATGACGCAGATTGCCCAAATTACTCGAAATTTTTAATGTCGCTTAAAAATATGCTTTGCAACGCTTCCTGGTGAAGTATTAGAGCAGTTTTTTACGAGGTTTGTATTCAAGGCCCCGCCCCGATGTAATTAGGGGTCCGCTAGCGGGCGCAAGCGGGCCCGGAGATGTGTTATCCCAGCAATGGGTGTTTAAACAACTTTGTTGATCTAAACAATGTTTTGAAGGTTTTATCGTTCTTAATCTTTACGGAATCTTTTTATAGTGAAATCTTTAAACTATTGAAGTTCAATCAAAACAGTTTATTTCCTTCGGGAATGTCGTTGTTTATATCAAAGGATTGAATATTATTTCATAACATCTTAATGCTGTTTGTTTGTATGAAATCTTATGAAAATGAAACGTAACATTCCGTCATTTTTGACAGGGGTTATATACTAG